>CM036562.1:0-600000 GCA_020745775.1 Theristicus caerulescens
AAACCCAATAGCAATATTCTTATGTAAAATTATGTGCTTAGTTTCCTATGAAAAAACCAAAATGTTATGGGGTTACACTTTGTTTCTAGCAAGACCACGCAAGTTCTACCAGAAGTACGTTCCAGATAGGACTGAACGACAAAGCAGCATTAGATCCCGTAAGAATCCCTTCTCAAAAATATCTCTGGTTGCAAAGTAAATTATTTATGGTAAATCACCAACAATTCAGCGTCACCTTGATGGACTCTGTGACAGATTTGCTTAACAGAATTAGATGAGTCCCAAAGGCAAAAACCACAAAAACAACCATAGAAATACAAAGAATGTATAGGAGAGAGTCCTGCAGGCAGGTGCCTCCAGCAAGGACGTGTCCTGCTTGGAGGGGGATTCATGGCGCAGCCCACTGCGGTGCGGGAGAGCTCAAAGGGTCTCAAAGAGATGGAGGAAGGGAGGCAGGCAGACATCTGGAGAAGGGTGGCAGAGATGGGCCAGGATGCAGAGGAGAGGACGCGTGACTCACCGCAGCTCCTGGTGCCAGCAGGAGACCTTCACTGCCCCGACGCCTCTCTCTGCCTCTTCCTCCTCTTCCTTCCACCTGCCCGACCCTCGCCCATTCAGCAGCATGCAGCGGATGCCTCGATGCTCCTCATCCGCAAGGCTTCCTCAATAAACAGTGGCTCACACACACCGCCGACAGAGGCACTGAGCTCCTAGCACTGCGTGCTGGTGTCTGCCCTGTCGGGGACAGCTCGGAGGGATCCTTCGTCGCCACAGGGACTGGCCATTCCTTGCTGGAGGCACCTGCCTGCAGGACTCCCTCCTCAGCCCATTCCCCTTCATCAGCTTCCTCAAGCAGCCATGCCCAGGCAGCCCCCTTTACAGCCAGAGCCCCTTCACACAGCAGGGCCAGCCCCATCCTCAGCCTCACTGGCCCCACCTGGGGCTGCCCCAGCTGGAGCCCATCAGGAATAGGGGCCATTGCCCACAGCACATCACCCCCTCCCCTGCACCTGCCCGCAGCCACGTGCTCTGCACCCAGGGGCTGCAAGCACATCCAGAGGCACAGAGCAGGCAGGAAAAGTTTATTCATTGATGCACATAAGAAATCTTGGCAGTGAGTTGGCTGCCAGGCTCAGTGCCCAAATGCAGCAGGACAGAGGGAGAAAAGGGAAGAGAAAGGCAGGAGGAAGGACAGAGGGACATAGAGAAGAGGTATGGGACAGGGAGCCAGAAAACAGGATGCTGCGAACAAGAGAGGGACAGGGAGCAGGACAACTGTGTAGGGAGAGGAGAGCAGAGAGATGGAGGAATAAATAGGAGATGGGGAGCAGGAGAGAGAGGCAGAAGGGAGCAGCAGGACAACAAGACAGAGACAACACAAGGGACGGGGAAAAATTCTGAAGTGACAAGGGAAAGAAACATAGGCAGGAAATAAAAAAACAGAAACAGGGAGCCAGATAGAGGTAGACATAGAAAGAAAATTCTCAAAAAGCAACAGGGTACAAGAAACAGGCAAGAACTAACAAACAAATAGGGACAGGGAGCTAGAAAGCGGGAGATATAGAAAGAAAGTGTAACAAGTGACAAGGTAGGGGACAGAGAGGGAAGAATTAGAGACAGGGAGATGGACAGAGGGAGATGTAGAAAGACAATTTTGCAAGTGACAGGATACAAGAATCATACATGAGAATTAAAAACTAAGTACATGGAGCTGCATAGAGGGAGATGTAGGAAGAACATTTGTAAAGCAACAGGGTACAAGAAACACCAGCAAGAAATTAAAGAGAGAGGGAAAGGTAGCAAGAAAATTTAAAAAGCAACTGAGTTTGAGAAACATATGCAAGATTTAAAAAAAATAGGGCTGGAGAGGTAGAAAGTAAGTTTCAAAGGTGATGGGGTACAAGAAACATAGGCAAGAATTAAAAAATAGGGACAGGGAGCCTGATAAAGGAAAATGTCATGGGTTGACCTCAGCTGGCCACTGGGTGCCCACCAAGCCACTCTATCGCTCTCCCTCCTCAACAAGACAGGGGGACAAAATACAACAAAAAAGCTTGTAGGTCGAGAAAAGGACAGAGAGGTCACTCACCAATTACTGTCACAGGCAAAACAGACTCAGCTTGGGGAAATTAATTCAATTTATTGTCAATCAAGATCAAGAGTAGGATAATAAGAAATAAGAACAAATCTAAAAAATGTCCCGCTCTTTTTTCCTGGGCTCATCTTCATGACTCCTGACTTCCCTACATCCCACCCCTGAGCAATGCAGGGGGGCAGGGAGCAGGGGTCGCACTCAGTTCATCACACATCATCTCTGCCGCTCCTTCCTCCTCGTGCTCTTCTTCTGCTCCAGTGTGGGGTGCTCTCCACGGGGCCACAGGTGCTGCCAGGAGCCTGCTCCAGCACAAGCTCTCCATGGGGTCACAGCTTCCTTCAGGCACATCCACCTGCTGCGGCATGGGGTCCTCCACGGGCTGCAGGTGCACGTCTGCTCCATCATGGACCTCCACAGGCTGGAGGTGCATGTTTGCTCCACCGTGGACCTCCATGGGCTGCAGGAGGACAACCTGCCTCACCATGGCCTTCACCACAGCCTGCAGGGGAATCTCTGCTCCAGTGCCTGGAGCACCTCCTCCCCCTCCTTCTCCACCGACCTTGGTGTCTGCAGGGCTGTTTCACACTCACGTTTTCTCTATCACAGCATCTGTGCAGCATTTTTTACCCCTTCTTAAATGTCCATGCCAGAGGCACAACCAGCATTGCCAATGGGCTCAGCTTGGACCGGCGGCAGATCCATCTTGGAGCTTGAACTGGCTGTGCCTGACATGGGGGCAACTCCTGGTATCTTCTCGCAGAACCCACCCCTGCAGCCCCTGCCCCACCCCAGCTAACAAAACCTTGCCACGTAAACCCAATGCAACAGCGATCGGCTACAGGGCAGAGAAGGGGACTGAAAAATAGGGAAAGGAAGCCACAGAGGGAGAGGTACAGGGAGGAAAAAGTAGCAAAGGGCTAAAGGCCAGAGAGGAGGAAGCAACGGGGAATCAGCCTGAGAGAGATGGAGAAAAACAAAGAATAGCTATGGGCCACAGGGCAGAGAGGAAGGATTTTAATAAGGGGACAGTGAGGTGGACAGAGAAAAACTGAGAAATGCCAGGAAACCTTAATGAGCCGAAAGGGAGAAACATAGGAACTGAAGAATAGGGACATGGAGCCAGACAGAGAGAGAGCGATAAAGACAAAAATGGGCTATGAGACAGAGAGGGAAAAAATTAAAAGATAGGGACAGGGACCTGGAACAAGAGAATGTAAGAAAGAAAAAGTCTATCTAGAATACAGGGCAGAGATAGAGGGATTAAAAAATAGGGACAGAGAGAGGTGGTGGGGTGGGAATTGTGAAGGGCTAAAGGGCAGATGGGGAGAAATTTAAAAAGTTGGGACAGAAAGACAGACAGATGGAGACAAAAATAGTTATGGGCTGCAGGACAGAGGATGAACAAAAGAGGGTCGGAGAACAGTACAGAAGCACAGAGAGAACAAGAAAACATCAAGGTAGAACAACAGATAACAAGAGGGAGTTGGAGAACGAGGGAGGGAGAGGTGCAGGGAGACAAAAAAAATGACAGCAGCGAGAGAAAGAGAAGGGGAGCAGGGAGAGACCGGGATGCAGAAGAGGGATGACACAGCCCCAAGGGTCCAGGACTCGCCGCAGCTCCTGCTCTCCAAGCCACCTGGAGAACTGGACAGCTCGGATGTATCTTTCTCTCAATCTCTCTCCCCTGGCCCTGTAGCTCCGGCGCTTGACTGTCATCCACCTAAGAGAATAGATTTGTGTCTTACAGCTCTTACAATACAAGGCTTCCCAGAAACATAGCCTCACACGTGCATGTGCTACCTGGCTGTACTGTGCTTCCGGTTACGCATACGGACCCTGCAGTGCACGTTGGCAATTGGATCTGCTGAGGACTACGCTAAGAGGGATCCTTCCTCATGCCAACAGGAAGGCTGTCTCCTGTCTGCAGCTGGAGGCAGCTGCCGGCTGGCTCCTCTTTATTTTATTCTTCAGCTGCTTTACCTTTTTCTGTCCTCTCCAGCTTCAGCCACGGCAGCTCCCGTCCACAGCCAGGAAGCATCCAGCTGTCCATTTTTGACCATGCCGCTAGGAGAATGAGGCCAAAGGCAATCCTCACACAAACCTGAGCCAGATGCACTCACCAACATCCCTGGAGAGGGACCGCCAACCAAATCCTCAGTGCTGCCTCTGGGAGAGGGAAGGAACAAGCAACCATTATCCACAGGGAAGGCTGTAGCTCTCCTCAGGCAGGAATCCCTCCTTCTGCAGGAGCTGCTGGAGACGCCGCTCTTTCCCTGAACTGATGCTAATGGCACCTGCATTTAAGGAGAAGCCTATTCAAGGGCCAGCTTGCTGCTGTGAGGACAGGGTTTGGGGGCAGTCTGTGCCTACAGGACAGGCTTCAGGGGAGCTGCTGGAGCTGGGGGCAGCTGCATGGGGTGAGCAGGGCTGGAGGAGTTTTCTTGAGTTGGGGAGGCACCCAGCAGCCAGTTTCTCCAGGAGAATGCTGTGGGAAACAGTGTCAAAGGCTTTACTAAAGTCCAGATGGACAATATCCACAGCCTTTCCCTCATCCACTAAGCAGGTCACCTTGTCACAGAAGGAGATCAGGCTGGTCAAGCAGGACCTGCTTTTCATAAACCCATGCTGGCTGGGCCTGATCCCCTGGTTGTCCCATATGTGCCGTGTGATGGCACTCAGGATGATCTGCTCCATAACCTTCCCCAGCACCGAGGTCAGGCTGGCAGTCCTGTAGTTCCCCGGATCCTCCTTCCAACCCTTCTTGTAGATGGGCATCACATTTGCTAACCTCCAGTCAACTGGGACCTCCCCGGTTAGTCAGGACTGCTGATAGATGATGGAAAGTGGCTTGGTGAGCACCTCTGCCAGCTCCCTCAGTGCCCTTGAGTGGATCCCATCCGGCCCCATAGACTTGTGTGTGTCTGAGTGGTGCAGCAGGTTGCTGACCAGTTCCCCTTGGATTATGGGGCTTCATTCTGCTCCCCGTCCCTGCCTTCCAGCCTGAGAACAACTGCTCTGACTATTAAAGACTGAGGCAAAGGCGGCATTAAGGAGCTCAGCTTTTTCCTCAGCCTTTCCCCCCCACTGCATCCAATAAAGGATGGAGATTCTCCTTAGCCCTCCTTTGGATGCTAACGTATTTATAGAAACATTTTAAATTGTCTTTTACGGCAGTAGCCAGATTTAGTTCTAGTTGGGCTTTGGCCCTTCTGATTTTCTGCCTGCATAACCTCACAACGTCCTTGTAGTCCTCCTGAGTTGCCTGCCCCTTCTTCCAAAGGTTGTAAACTTGCCTTTGTTCCCTGAGTTCCAGCCAAAGCTCTCTGTTCAGCCAGGACGGTCTTCTTCCCCACGCCGGTCTTTCGGCACATGGGGACAGCCTGCTCCTGCGCCTTTAAGATTTCCTTCGTGAAAAACATCCAGCCTTCCTGGACTCCTTTGCCCTTCAGGGCTGCCTCCCAAGGGACTCTGTCAACCAGGCTCCTAAACAGGCCAAAGTCTGCCCTCCAGAAGTCCAAGGTAGCAGTTCTGCTGACCCCCCTCCTTACTCCTCCGAGAATCGAAAACTCTGTCATCATTTCATGATCGCTGTGCCCAAGATGACCTCCAACCGTCACATCACCCACCAGGCTTTCTCTGTTTGCAAACAACAGGTCCAGCAGGACGCCTTTCCTAGCTGGCTCACTCACCAGCTGTGTCAGGAAGGTCTCTTCCACGCACTCCAGGAATCTCCGAGACTGTTTCCTCTCTGCTGTGTTGTATTTCCAGCAGGCATCTGGTAAGTTGAAGTCCCCCATGAGAACAAGGGCTAGTGAGGGTGAGACTTCTCTCAGCTGCTTATAGAATACTTTGTCTGCCTCTTCATGCTGGTTGGGTGCTCTATAATAGACTCTCACCGTGATCTCTGCCTTGTTGGCCTTCGCCCTGATTCTTACCCATAAACACTCAACCCTATCATCACCATCATTAAGCTCCAAACAATCAAAACATTCCCTAATGTACAGGGCTACCCCACCACCTCTCCTTCTTTGCCTATCCCTTCTGAAGAGTTTATAGCCATCCATTGCAGCACTCCAGTTGTGTGAGTCATCCCACCATTTTTCCGTGATGGCAACTATGTCATAGTTTTCCTGCTGTACAATGGCTTCCAGCTCCTCCTGTTTGTTGTCCATGCTGTGTGCATTGGCATAGACACAATTCAGTTGGGCTATTCATCCCATCATGTTTTTGCAGGGAGAAGCCCTAATTCCTACATGATCATTCTCAGGCGCTTCTATAGTTTCTAACACATCCATAGCCCTTGTGCCTTTGCTGCTGCATGGCTCTCCATCCCCTGCCTCCTACCTTAGGAGGAGGTACCCCTACCTCCTACCATCCCCTACCCCTACCTTAGTTGCCCCTTGGCAACTGAGCACCACACAGCCACTTGCTCACCCTCCCCCCCGCAGTGGGATGGGGGAAAGAATTGGGAAAAAAAAAGTAAAACCTGTGGGTTGAGATAAAGACAGTTTGATAAGACAGCAGAGGAAGAGAAAATAATAATGATAATAATGATAAAAGCATATACAAAACAATGCACAATGCAACTGTTCACCACCCGCTGACCGATGCCCAGCCCATCTCTGAGCAGCAATCGCTGCCTCCTGGCCAGCTCCCCCCAGTTTCTATACTGGGCATGACATCATATGGTATGGAATAGCCCTTTGACCGGTCTGGGTCAGCTGTCCTGGCTGTGTCCCCTCCCAGCTTCTTGTGCACCGGGCAGAGCATGGGAAGCTCAAAAGTCCTGACTAGTATAAACACTACTTGGCAACAACTGGAACATCAGTGTGTTATCAACATTATTCTCATCCTAAATCCAAAACAGTACTATGCCAGCTACTAGGAAGAAATTTCACTCTATCCCAGCTGAAACCAGGACAGTAAGGCGTAGGACACAGAACAGACTACACAAACTACACTGCAACACAGACACAGGCTGGAACTGCCTCACCGAGCACATGCTTGCATCCTGCAGGGCAGACCTTGCATTTTCGGTCTGTGCCGAAACATCACTGATCCTGAGCAGCGCTCTCCACAGCGCTGACTTTAAACCCCGATCTGCCCCAGTATGCAACCTCTCTCCACCCTGCCCACCCACATCATCTGCCCCTCAACTTAGCTTTCAGACTGCTGTGGGGTCAGAACCTCTCCTTGATGAGGACCACACCATCTAACCAGGATGCTCCTGCAACCACGAGGTTCTTCTGTCATCTGCAAAACAGGGTGCTGCCGGTCAACACCAGCCTCTTCCACATCAATGCCTTCCTCAGAAGCAGTGTCACCCCACTCATCGGCTCCCCAGGTATCTTGACTAGCTCAAAGACTGCTATCAACAAAAAACAAACCCAGACCACTAACCTCTTTGGAAGCCATAAGCAGAATGAGATCCCTGGGGCAAAACCTCAGGGTGATACACCACTAAGCCCCACCTGCCGCCCCACCCACAATCCCCTGAGAAAGGGGATGGGAAAATTGGCAAGATGCATAAAGACAGCCCACTGGGCTGAAGTAAGTCTTTTACTCTGTCTTAGGTTTAGACCATACAGTGTGCAGAAAAGAGAAGTAAACTACTACTATGAAAGACTATATCTGCTCTAAACTTGGTTTTATTCTGACAAACATAACCCTTTCTTTCAAGCTGTTAAAAGCATTTGGGGTTATTGGAGGCCACACTGGAAAACAGTTGATTGAGATTTGCAACAGTATTAGCAACAGAAGTGTAAGGCTGTAGTTTTCTTTCTAACAAAGAAAATGCTATACTGCTGCCCTTCATTTCTGTTGGGCCACACATGCTACCAAAGCTACACCAGGAGTGCATTCTGTATAGTGCTGAATAAGACAACAGAAATATGTCTCGGAAGAAGGCTTCATTTACAAGGCCTCCACTTCCTGGGGGAATTGCTTCCTGTACAGCACCTACAATTCCAGGTCACCAGGACTCCCAGGATGTCTCTCTGACCTAGTCATTGAAGAGAACTAGAAGAGTCCCGAAAGGTACAAAAAATCAAAATGTGAGGCACAAACAGTGCCTCAGAAACTGTAGTTAACACCTTAGAGAATGCCTAAGTGGCTAGGAGTCCAATAAATAGCAATACAAAATAAGAAGCACTTCAGGAGGGGTGCTGAGGGAATTGGAAGGGTCCAAAGAGAGTACGAGGGGCAAGAGAAAGCCCAGTCACACAATGGGGGATGCAGGAGGGGGCCTGTGGACACCAGAGGGGTCCTCAAAGGACTGGACAGGCAACAGAACGCTCTGGGGCACAAGACGGCCTCTGGACAGCGGCTCTGCGTGCAACAGAAGAGATCCTAGAGGGGCTCGGAGGCCAAAAGAGGGATCTCAGGTGGGGTAGAAGGCTATCAGAGTGCTCTAGGGCACAAGGGAAGCCTGAGAATGAGTTGTGAGGGAACTCAAAGGGTGCTACAATGGCAGACAAAGGCTCAGGGGAAAAATTAGTAACTTGGGAGGGGTTTAGAGCAAAGCACAGATATTTTCAGAGGGCCAGGGACTGAATACGGGCATCCTAGATGGCATAGATGAAGAACAGAGTGCTCTAGGATACAAAGAAGGCCACAAGAGGGATCCTGGGGGAACTACAAAGGTCGAAAGGGGTATACAGGGGTTTTTACCTGAGGCTCAGAGACTCAGAGAATTAGAGCCCCTGCAGGGGACGCGAGATGAGTACAGATGTCATCGGGGGAGAAAGGACCCAATGGAGACATTCTAGATGGTGTAGAGGCGCCCAGCTTTCCCTGATGGAGATAATGGCCACGGCCCCTGTGTTCCTGATGGGCCAGCCTGCAACCGAGGGCAGGGGCTGTGTTGCCCCTGGGGGACAGTTGCATGTGGGGGAGTTGTTGAACATCAGCAGCTGGCACCAGAACTATGGCTGCAACCGTACAGTAGGTGAGCACAGGTGATTGTTTTGGGCTTGGGCTGCGTGTTCTGTAATAGAAACAATGGGAGCCCAGCAGGCAAGGGGCCAAGGGAGAGCTGGCCTGGGGCAGTGTGGGAGGCTGCGGTGCTGGGGCTGCAGGTGGCAGGGAGGGTGCATAGTGGTAATGAGGGCCGGAGCCATGGTGGGGCCACACCGATGCGGTGCGAAGCTGCCGGAGTGCTGGGGCTGTGCCAGGAGCTGGAGTGGTCCTGGGTGAGTTAGACACGGGGCCAGGCCAGGGCAGTGTCGAAGCAGAGGAAGGTGGGAAAGGGGAGGTGAAGGGGCTTGGAGTGGTTCGGGGACGTTCTGGAAGCACAGCACAGTGCCAGAGAGCGGCAGGAGTGTACGTGGTGGTGGCAAGGCTCGGACACTGTCGGAGCTGAGCTGCAGGCCAGTAGCAGCACTACCAGGGACCCCGGGCCGGTGTTGGGAATCACGGAGCGGTGCTCTGCGTTCTGTAGTGGCTTCTGGGTCTGGGCAGGAGAAACAGCCTGTACCTAGGTTTACACATGGCACAGCAGCACGCACCGCGGCCTGCCAGGAGTTGTAGTCCTCCGGCACAGGGATGCCAGCCAGCTGGATTGTTCCGTGCTGGGCACTGGGCTTCTGGTGCAGCAGAGGTGTGTCGTGGCTCCTGAGAACAGCTTGCTGAAAGCTAGAGAGCGCGCCCTGGAGTGTGCAAATGGGAAGGAGAAGTAGTAGTAAGGGACAAGAGAACAAATGGAGAGTCTAGCAGTGCAACAAAAAGGGACGGGGGGGGAGAGAAATACCATGTGGCGATGGGGCAAACAGATGACTCTGGGAGCGAGGAAAGGCAAATGGAGGGCCTTGTTACACACCAAAAGGCTCCTAATGCATGCAGTGGGACTCAGTGGGGCCGAGGGGAAGTCAGCCATCATCATGGAAACTCCATCTCCCACCCCTGCCAGCAGAGGCCCCACCCCTTGCCACCAGACATGCTGGGAACAGCTCAGGATGCTGATAGCAAATCCAGGGGCAACCTTAGGATGCAGGACTGGAGGAACCCTGGCTGCCCCCAGGATGATGCAAGGTGTTTCTAACAGCTGAATGTTGATGGCACTGCAAGAAAAATCCCCTGCAGCCCTGCGAACAGCACTGGGGTTGTCCTGGCACATTGAGGAACCTTTAAGTGGTCCAAGAGGCCTTGGGACTGGTCCCCAGCCTCCCAGACACAATGTGTAACCTCCTGTCTGGGGCACTGTGTTGAGGCACTTTTGACTGAGCACAAAGGGACATGGTATAGCGGTCACAACCAGATCTGCAGGTGTGTAAAGATCATGACCGTGGGGTTCTCAGGATTCCACAATACACAAGGACATGAAATTCTCAGAAACCCAGATGTCCTTTATTACAAGTTACTAACAAAACTACTATTAAAACCAAATATACATATGTATATATAAAAGTAGTATATATAGTGGGTGTATATATACACACACACACACACAAGTCACTACAAAATTACCACTAGGAAAGCAAGTATATATATTACAGGAGTAAAGCAAGTATATATGTATTACATGGTAGTACAGAATTCCAATTAGTGAAGCAAGTATATATTTATAAACCTTTACCCGTGTGCACGCCTGTAAGTATATTATGTGAGGTATTACCAGTATGACACTCACCAAATGGCTCCCAGGAGTGAGGCTAATTCGACAACGGAAAAGTCTCACTTCAAAGATGGTTGGCGTTGTGGAGCCTGGAGCCAGCCGTGCATCCCCCACGAGGGTCCAGTCTGTCCAGCAGATCTCATGCAAGGAAGGTACGGATAGGATTCAGCTCTGGTATTTGAGAGCAAAAGCCCTGATTTCACCTGTTTATACTTCTGCCCTACCTCTAGAATAAAGTCCTGCAAGAAATTTCCATGCCTTTCAGCTCACTCATCACCTTAGCAGTCTGACTTTGTGTGAGGTGGCTGTACCGTATCAAATCCAGACCCTAGATGAGAGCACAGAGCTGAACCCTGGTTGGCACAGGAGAAGGTTACAAACCCCACGCAAGGGTTCACAGCCTAGTGTTGAGAGTTCAGGGCATACAGTTTATTACCTTAGGATTTAGACATTTCCATTTTTGTAAGTCTTCAATCCTGAATCTAAGTTGTACACTTAAAGTGGTTGTTGGGGATTTAAAGTTTATGGATGAGGATAGATTTTAAACCCTGATGCCTGATCAATAAATGAGTAAACTATAAACCCTGACAAATACTGAGCCTCACAAAAGAAACTATAACCCTCTGCGTAAGCAACCCTCAGCTACAAACTCTAAAAAATAAACCGTAAGTGAAAGACTCTGAACCCTCAGTTTTAAGTAAGAAACACCAAAGCACATATAAGCAGGAAAACAGTAAAGAGAATCTGAGGAATTTTTTGCCCACAGCTTTAAAAGTTTCCAAGGAAGACACACAGCAGAATGCACTCCCACTGAACCTACCTGCAACACCGTAAGCACTAATTCACTTGTATTAGGGACAATTAACATAGTTTTTTGGGTCCTCTCGGCTCCACTGGCAGACATCTAGAGCCAGTCACATTTATTACCAGCAACCAGCCTTTCCTTAAGGAAAGCAGAACCTGCTGAGAGACAAAGAAGCATTTGTAACAACTGGTAATATTCCTCCCGCAGTCACTAACAGCACCTCAAAAACCTTTTCCTCTCGCCAGTAAATGCCACCCTCAAGACTAACCAGGAAACGCCTCACAGAGCAGCCAGAACACGGGTAGAACACTGGGGAAATGTTTTTGGTGTTTGTCTGTTTATGATGTAGAAGAGACGTTTTTTAGCACACTAGTCACATGATGAACATCGTAGTCCAAGCTACCTAACTACTTGGCACATCACTGAGATTCACACTGCCTCTGGCACACACCTGATGCTTGCAGCTTCAGCCTCACAAAAACAACCTCCAGCTCCCTTCATCCCGCAGCACCCAGACTGTCCCGCTGTCTGCCCTCTGTCCTGCAGGGCTCTGCCCGCTTGCCTGGCACCCGCAGGTGTCTGCCCCCACACAGGGTTTAAGCCTTGGGTACTCTCTCTCTCTCTGGCCACTAGAATATCATCCATAAGACCACGCCTTTCCTTTATTCTCTGGAAACAGCTTTTCTAACATTTTTCAAATGTGACTATGTGTTACTGCAAGTGTGTTGTGAAACCCCTGCAGTACCTGAGTAAAGGTGTTTGTCTCTAAACATACAAGCAAATCTGTAGACTGGTTCTTCAGTTAGCGTGATGGCAAAGAAACAGATCTGTAACTGAAAATCACTTGTTTTCTTCTTTTAGCTTACCAATACTCTTAAGGTATGCTTGCTGCAATAAGAGCCATTGTCTGGGTGAACTTGTCTATCTGGTGGTAATCCACCACCATTTGCCAAGGTTTTCCATTGGCCTTCCTAACAAGCCAAAACTGAGAATTGTATGGATTTAATTACTTGCACAGCATCTTATTTGAAGTATTCTTTAACCATTTAACAGTTGCAGCTTCTTTAGGATATAGGTATTATTTAAACAGATGAACTGAGGGTCTCTGGGGAAGAACTGTGTCTCCAGCCACACATCTATGGAAGGCACTCACACAAACTCAGCAGAAGGGGCTTTCGTGACATCTTGACAGCCTGAGAAAGGGAACCTGTGCAACAGTGTTGGGGAACCAAGCTCACAGCAGTCAGCTCAGCAGTGGAAACAAGCTTGAATGAAGCAGTCCTTAGCAGTCCAAAGTCCCCATCCTCCTACCCCTCTTCTCCACCTCAGAAAGACCAGATCACAATAGGAACTTGGGGCCCTCTCTTGGGACACCAGGCAACACAAAAATCAGCATCGAGCCATCACAGATTACCTGACTCTACAAAGGAACGTGCCACAAATTTAGCAAGCCCTCACACATATTTGGAGGTGCAACAAATCCGTGAGCTGCCTGTCCTGCCACATCCCCCCTCCCCATCCCTCCATTCGTCACAGACACTGCTATATTGACAGTGGGGGAAGAAAATTTGCACTTGTGGTACCGATTTTCGTTCACCAGCATACAAAACTACTCGTTTTCCATTAGCTGTATAATCATTATGTTTATACAAACATTTTATCTCCATAGTGTATTATCTTCATAGTTAATAAAATCATGCTTGCACTAAGATGACTGAGGGATTGGGGCGTCACACGAGGAGAGGCTCAAAGAGCCGAGGTTGCTTAGCCTTGTGAAGGGAAGGCTCGGGGTGTGTGTGTGGGGGGGTGTGTATCCTACCGATGTGCATAAGTACCTGATGGGAGGAAGTAAAGAAGATGGAGCCCAGCTCTTCTCAGTGGTGCCCAGCAACAGGACAAGAGACAACAGACACAAAATGAAATACAGGAAATGCCATTTAAACATTAAAAAAATGTTGTTTGTTGGTTTTGTTTTGGTTTTTTTTTTTTTTTTACTGTGAGCATGGTTAAACAGTGGAATAGGTCACCCATAGAAGTTGCCAATTTTCCACCCTTGGAGATATTAAGAACCTGACTGGGCATGGTCCTGAGCAACCTGCTCCACTTAACTGCTTTAAGTGGGATGTATGTATGTGTGGGTGGTGATGATGTTTGGACTCACGATCCCTAACACTCTCAACCATTCTGTCATTCTATGAATTGGAGGGCTCTGGGTCACACTGAAAGAGCAATGGAGGGGTCCTGAAGAGTTTGAAGGGCAGATGGAGAATCCTCACAGCAAACAGAAGGCTCTGGGGTGGGCAACAGTGGGACATATGGCACACAGAAAGGCAAATGGGGAGGCAATAAGGGGATCTGAGGACACCAGAGGAGCAGGGTGCCCTCGGTGCAAGGAGGGCAGATGAGTCATGAGAAGACAGGATGGCAAATCAATGGGTCCTGAAGGAACTAGATGACAATCAGAGGGATATGGGGAACCCTGAAATGGAGGGATCCTGAGGGGGATCAGAGGACCAAGGAGAGGGGGTCCTGAAGGAACTAGAAAACAAAGAGGGGGGATTCCTGATGGCAGTGACAGCACATGAAGGTGTCCTGAGGGGATCAGAGTATAGGCAAAGGGCTCTGGGATGCAATAGAGGCAAAGAAAAGGGCTCTATGGCAGACTGTAAGGACAATGAAGTAGCCCTGAGGGGGTCTGAATTCTAATGGAGGGCCATGGGGCACAATGCAGGCAAATGGAGATGTCTGGGTTGCACAAAAAGCAAACTGAGGGGTCCTCGGGGAACCAGAAGGCAATTGGAGGACTGCGTGGGGTACACCAGAAGACTCGAGGGCTCTCAAGGGGGTCAGAGGACAAATGACATCTCTAAGGAGTCTGGAAGGCAAACAGGGGGATTTGGGGAAAAAGAAGGGAAAATGGAGTGGTAATAAGAGAATCTGACTGAAACAGAGGACATCTGAAGGGGCTGATGGGCCAATAGAGGGCTCTGTGATGCACTGGAAGGCAAACACAGGGACCGTGAGGGCAAAGGGTGGCAAATGGGGCAGTCCCAAGTAGCCTAGAAGGCAATTCTCTGTATTTACCCATTTCCATGCTGTTTGGTGGAAATCAAGGGCACAACGCAGGAACTCCTTCAGCCACCCTTGGCTGACAATTCTTCTCAAGTGCTCAGACTGCAGAAAAAGCCAAGACTGCAAGCCATTTTCTGTAACACAGAAATGCATTGTGGTCTCCTATCCAATTCCATTTTCATCCCAGCGACCTATCCCAGACGCACAAGGTTACATACATATGCAGAAGCCAACAACAAAGCCTGCACCCGCTTCCTTCACGAGAGGTCCCAAGACTTCAGTATTGCACCAGTTGTACCACACAGCTATCAAGCACACGTGGTGGTCCACACAGAACACCCCTTCATTTTCCAAACCAGAAGCACACAGAATTCCACACACATAACCCACCTGACTCTAGAACAGAATAGTTCAGTTGGAAGGGGCCTACAATAATCATCTAGTCCAACTGTCTGAAACACAGATACCATAGCTAGAATTAAACCCTCTACCCTTCCAACTCCAGTGCTACCTTATTACAGGCTAGATGATCCAGAACTCCAGGCTTTTCTGTTCTTCTGAGCTCATTAAGCTCACTGAAAGCTTACACTGCTCATCCTTTGCTGTTGCAGCATCTTTCTAGGTCTGCTGTGTAAGACGCTTGTCCAGAGGTAGTGGTATCAAGCCTGAAGTCACTTCCTCATAATGAAAGAGTGGCAGAAGAGCCAGGACCATGGCCATGTTTGGGAGGAGCCTAACAACGCACAGGATGAAGGACATTTGAAACAATACAGCTCAGTGCAGTACAAGCAACCTGGAAGATGAGGTTGGCACACAACAAGAGAGTAGTACACATTAGCAAAAGTCAGAATTGACATGGAAAAACATGCTCTCCCCCTCACCCCCAACACAGAAGCCGCTGTAGAACCCCAGGATGGACGCTTGCAAGCACCTCCATCTGAGGGTGCCAAGGACATCTGAGGGAGCCACAGACCTAAGGACTCATGATGGCACTGAGCAACACCTTTGGGCCCTATCATCCCTACAGCTCTTAACTGGCCCCAGGATGAGATGAGGCACTCAACTCTGCAGCTTAGGCCCATCAGAATGATGGCATCCACACCTGGATCCATCATCACTGGCCTCATTGGGGAGATCTGGGCCCACCACTGAGGATCAGGTACACCTGGGAACAGCGAGAACCAGCAACAAGCTATGGCCATTCCCTACACCTCCAAACCCTAGGAGAGAACATGGTGCAGGCATGAGACAGCATCAGCAAAGACAAATGCATGCTTGCACAGACACTTGCATGAACACGCGTATGCTTTGTGCTGACACAAATACAGCTGCATGGATGCACAAGGGCTTGCAGACAGGTGCTCCCATGGACAGAGATCTCGCAGCACAGGTATATGGAAGACAACAGATCCTGGCTGCTCCCAGCCTCTACCCTTCTATAGCTAGGGAGGGTCTGGGTTGCAAGGCAGAGCTCTCCTCAGGGGAAGCAGCTGGGGCTGGTGGCAGCATTGTTCCCAACTGGTGCATTCAGATCCTCTGCTCTTCACCATGATTCCACCCCATGTCACTCCTTCATTCACACTGGAGCTCAACCAGGCTGCAGGACAACAAAGCGACAATTCACTTGAACCAAATTTGGATGTGGAACTACAGCTACTTAAATTGCTCACCTCCATGGAATGCTATTTGTTGCAAGGACAGAAAGCAAATTTTAAAAATATCAAGTAATCAATTTATTAGGCTATCAGAGCTCATGCTTGTAACTCTAGATGTACTGAGTGCATATGAAATACTGTCTGCTTCACTGTATGATGTTTTATTAAGCTATACCAACTAACTCAGAAAGGATTAAACATTTAACTTTTATTATAAACCTGAATTCACTTTCTCCAGAAATGCGTTAGAAACATTTTCAATTTTCAAATGAAGGTCTGAAAGAGAGCTGTATTTCAACTAATTGCTGGAATGACACTTCTGAGCGTTGGCACTGAATACCCAATGCCTAAGGTTACCAGAATGAGCATAGAAATGTGCAATTTCCTTAGCATTCCATCATCTCTCAAGTCTTACAGATGACAGGCCATCTCATGTAATGCTAGCAAAGTTAACTCTTAAAATCACATGAGTTCATTTCAGCTGTTAAGGCACATCCTTTCTTCCACACAAGTTAGTTTTACATAGTGTAACAATAAACTAAACTCAAGGTATTTCAACATACTGCACTCTTTGCAGATAGATTGTTACTGTAGTAATTAAAAAAGCTAACATAAATATTTATAGCAAATACAATTCCGATACATGTATGACAATTTATTGTACCACCATTCATATAAAGCATTTCAATCGAAAATGGTCAGAAACAATCTTAAATAACTGCATAAGAATTTACAAACATTAGTAAAGATATACCACAGACTATAGTTTTCTAAGTTTTCAAGTGTAAGTTCTGGTAGATATCCATGTTTAAATAAAATGGACAATACCAGTAGAGATGCATACCTCTATCATCTTTATTTATAAAGAAGTGACAACACTAGAAAACACATTGATAACCAGTGCTTTGAACAGTGAAGGTGGGATCTAAAAAAGTCTGATTAAACTAAACAACCTTAGGTCTTTATCAAGTTGCATATCTGCCAGGAATGCTGAAATGCAAGAGTTTACACCTGCAATATTCCGTAATGGAACAGCCACATAATATCAAATATAATCTCCAATTTCTAAACCGGTACATAAAAAAGCCATCACTAACACTAAGTATTAGAAGACCACTGCAAGTTCTTATTGCTTCTTGAGTTAAATAATAATCTTCAAATAAACCAAAATCCAAACATCATCTACAACATCTTGCTCATCCTTCTGTTCATTCATTAACACTGGAAGCAATCAGTTATTATATGATGCAGCAACAGAGGCATTTAAAAAAAAAAAAAAACAACCCCCAAACAAAACCTATTTTAGTACATGGACATCCCCACCCTCCCTGCCCACCCTCACCCTGAAACCCACTATAACCACTTAGTGCCAGCAGAGGAGCAAAACTCGATAGACAAAACCAGAAATCTGACTACAGTAAGAAGGAAACATAAAGGGAGATATAGCTTCCTTAAATATTCAAAATCTGATGTCTTCCAAAACAAAGCACATCATCCTCATCATTTAAAAAGGGAAGTTGCTTTATATGTATCTAATCCTCACACATGCTGAGTAGTTCTCAAGTCCACTGAGTTCCACTGTGCAGCAGTTGATTTTGAATTCAACAACGCTTCAAAAACTACAGTAATATTCAATGCGCTTTTTACTGAGAGGAAAAAACCAAATGCATGTTGATGTTGTTCTTGCCAGTTCAGCATTTCTGCAGCAAATCCATTTGTCTCTTGCAGTATGAAAGTTCTACCAGCATCAGTCTTCAGAATCATCCTCAGAAGCTGTTGGAACAACACAGTATAATCAGAAGCCTTGACAAAGGTCTGTGAAATTAGAGCACTTTAAGATGAGTAGTGGAAATAAAGGTAATTTTATAATATTAAATAGCAGATTGTAATACCCGCCCAAACCTTATATAATTACATAGCTTAATTTTTAAATGCATCTCATGTCTGAAAAATATAGCATTTTCAAATCAAAACTCAACATTACAGAATGCAGTGTCCTCCTGCTGTTCTTCCTCAAAATAAAAGGAAGAAAACTTAATTACGCCAGAGATTCAACTTTTATGTTGTGTTTACAGTGGCTAATTCCAACAGTAGTCAGAGGAGAATATATTCAATCCATGACAGCAGCACCCAACACAAGGGAAAGAAATGGCTCACAAAGTTGACAATTTGGATACTGAAATATCTAGAAAGGTTCAGTAGCCTAAACAAGCAGAAAGACTCTTAAAAAATTTATATATATATGTTGCTTAATGCAATTAAGTCAGGCTTACTTGGAAGCAGCTCCTCTCTCCACCCCCATTCTTTCAGCATATGCAAAATGAACATAAAGCCCACATATGCATAGGATTTTGTTGTTGCAAGGTAAATTAAAAGACAAATACGCACTTGTCAACTATGATAAAAAAGTCAGCACGCAGATCTACAATAGGTTTGTAAAGTGTTAGCTTGTCCATAACAGAAATTTAATCTGTCCTCTTAAGCAAACTCTGCAGTCAAGAAAATATTTACACTTGAATAACTTGTTCCATCTCTGAAGACAGAAAGAAGCAAGGTCTGCCTCCTCACTTCTCCAGTTCTTAGAAGAGAAATATAACTAAAGTAGCATAAATAACAAATCTAAAACTCCGTATTTCTTACCTGCAAGTTAGACAAAGCCTGAATCAAATATAGATTAAATTACTGTGTAAAATGGCACTCAAAGATTAATTTTTGCTCTAATAAGGATGCACATAACTTAGGAATAAATTCTGAACTCAAGTCCACCTTTGTCTGCTCTGAATGCAGAAATAATCACCTGGTCCTTGAACTAAAACTTACACACGCACACACACACCATTCCTTATCATACTCCAAATACATCCTATGCACTGAAAACTTATATACAAACTTTGAATGTTGACAGACATTCACATGCCCACTAGGGGAAAAAAAAGAAAAAAGGTAGATCAACTACCCTTCTACCACCTACTCATCATGCCCAGAAATAATACTTAGATTCAGGATACATTTACCAGAAGTCAGCATACAGTTCTGAATTTAAGCACACTGAAGAAGCCATTACATGAAAAGTAGGCTAGTCCTTTGCCAAAATTGGCAACTGTTAAATGTTGTTCCTGAAGTGGATCAAGAAATATGCACAACCAAAAAGTGTGTGTGGATAGAAAAAAAGAAAGGGGAGAAGAGGGGAAAAAAAAAGGGGGGGGGGGGGAGAAGAGGGGAAACAAAAAAAAGGGGGGGGGGGGAGAAGAGGGGAAACAAAAAAAGGGGGGGGGAGAAGAGGGGAAACAAAAAAAGGGGGGGGGGAGAAGAGGGGAAACAAAAAAAGGGGGGGGGAGAAGAAATGGCAAGAGAAGTATGGTAATTTAAGTGCAGTGAAATTCAACTTTAAATGTTTCTTTTCTACTAGGACTCATGTAAAAAGCTACAACCTGAAGGTCACCACCAATTCCATAACTACATATTACTAGAATTACAATAACCAAACTGTAACTAGTGAGGAATCTTATCACTTGCAGAAAACACTTCTGTTGTCTGAACAACTCTATGCTGTTGGGAAATTAATCATGGAGAATTAAAACCAGTTCCACCTCGGAATAATTCTACTGATAATGGAAAAAGCACTGCTGGGTAAAGTCAAATTTTCCGTAATTAAGTTCAGTACTATGAATCTTGGCAAGGAGGATTGTACCCATTTAACTTTGAGTTGATCTAAAGGGAGGGGAGGGGAAGAGGGGAAGCACCTACTTTCAATATCTTCCATATGTGCCTGAAGAGTTCTTGCAAGGTTAATAAACTAGAAACAAGGCAGAGAGAAAGTAGTTTAAAAGTTGCAGTTATCTGCAGAAATTTGCAACAAGTTAGCAAAGTTTTCTTCACTTTTTCTTCACTTTTTCTCCACTTTTTACATCCCAAAGCTTCATTCCAGATGTTGGTTATCCTAACACATTTGCCCAACTTGCAAAAATCAATGCAAAATTTAATATAAATCCCCACACATTAGACTTCAAATTGCTATTGCACAGTTATTTCAGCTTCCACTCTATGTCAAATGTTTCTGGTAGCAGTTAGTGGCATCATCTTCATGTTCTACAGTCTGTAAAACACATCAGTTTTGAAAGCAGCACACATAAACAAGTGCCAGTTTTATGAAAGCTGTTCCTAGAAATTGTAATGCAGAAAAACATCTGTAATCTGTAAGGACTGCATTATTTGGATCCAGTTCATGTACTTCACTATTAATATGGCAAAACAGAGAACTCTGACTGAATGAGGTTAATGAAAAATACATAAATACACTTAAGATTTTAACTGTAAATAAAAAGTTTAAGAGCAGGATTATTATTAGACAATGGTGGCAGTTTAATGAGAGAAGTACGTGGTACCAAAACCCAAAGCCAAAATCCCTAAGAATACAAGCTCCTTAGGCAACTTTAACAAAAAACCACTTGGCTGAGACTTTCAATCTACATCACTGTTTCAGTGATAGTCCAGATGTTGAGACACAGCAAATAAATTGAAACAAGAATATAACGCTACAGTTTTCATAGCTCAGTTGTATGCTCGGTATCAAACACACACTGGTGCTCTCGCTGGTTTAAAATGCGGTGTCACACAACTGTGGAATGCCGCCTCTCATGAAAAAACAGTAAAACCATCTTATTTCTGCAATACCCTCAAGCTAATGACCTGTACTGGATGCTGGCTACTATTAGATTATGTGTCTTTTATGTCTCTACACCTGTAGCAGAGAAAACTGGACATTGCATTTGTAGATCATGGAATACAAGCTCTACGTTAGATGTATACAGAAAAAAGAGGACCACTGTTCTAATACAGTAAGAGATTAGAGCACAGTCCTGCCTCTACTCCAGAAGGCCTGCTACCTGCTAGCAACCATTCCAGTAAGCGTTTCACAAGCTTAATATTGTCAATTCTTTGTATGTAATTAAAAAAAAAAAAAAAAAAATCAGCTTTTCAGGAGCTCAGCTGACGAAGAGCATCGATTCATTATCTAGCATCAAATAAACGTGTAAAATACAGGATTTCTAAAGAGTCACTATGCAGAAGTAATTTTGCATGATGATCTCATACTGGTAAAATGTGTACTTACTGCATTTCTAAGCCAAGCCATTTAAGTGACAAGAATCCAGTCAGATACAACTAATAAGAGTTTTGACTACTGCCAGAAAATCATACTGTAACTAGTCAGTTTCAGAATGTAATATTCAAGTACATACTTCGGCGCAATCCAGCAGACAAGCATTGCAAGGTTTAGACCTTTGCAATGTAGACTGGCATAATGAGAAAAAAATTAACCAAATAAGATAGACCAACATTCTCAACTGCATATTTTGTACAGAGGGAGGTTAACCTTCCAGTTTTGCATAAATTCACAACAATCATGACAACATACATGCAAAGCAATGAATTACCAACAACCTTGACAAAAATGATTTTACAACACAGTAACTGCAATAAAGGAGTACCTTCGGTTTCAAATCAAACATTGTGTTACTGCATTGACAAACCCAGACCATTTTAGACCTGAATTTGTTAAATAAGCGTGCTTCTTGGGTATCTAGCTCCTAGGTCGTTCAAAGTAACACTCTAGTTCCAAGTTCTCTGTACAAGCAATTCCTGCCATAAAATCACTGCATACTTACTCTAACACGTGTGCTGGCCTCACTTGCAGTTCCTAGCATATCAGAAAAGCGCTGCTCGCATAAGTGTAACAACACTACAAGGTAGAGACCAGAGCTGATAAATTCATAGTCTGCCTTAAAGGAGATCAAAAGAAACATTCAGAATGTCAGTGATATGTTTGCATATACGATTCAAGAAGTAGAACAAGAATTACATTTTACTGGAAACATTACCTATTTGATCTCTAGTTGTTCCAAGAGAATTTGGGAAGTGTAATACGACAAAATTTTAATTACTGAAAAGCTATTTATACTTCTGGTTCTTCCCACCCACCCCAGATCTAACATGTTATCCTTGAAGATCAATAGAAATGAGTTCTACAAATAAAATCTCAGACAGCATGATTAGTTCACAGGAAGGAATCTGAGAATCAGAGTATTATACCACCGGGGAAAATAAAAACAACAAACTTTGCTGGTTTCTTTTCAGCGGTCCCAACGCTTTACAGAAAGTGAAAATAAAGGGAAATATAAATTATAAGAACTTTATGATGTTATAAATACTTGGAGAAATTATTCTCCCTGCTAAGATAAAGAAAAAATTTCAAAATGCTACTGCTGAACTGATCACTTAGAGTCAATTCTTTAGGAAAAAGTTTCAAAGCTCTTATTTCTATCAAAGTACAGTGTCAGTAACCAACGATCAGTAGTGGTAAAGCGTAAGATGATGGCACTCTTGAGAAAGACTTTTCAGAGTCTGGCCCAAGTGACAGGAACTAGAGCACTAGGGTAAGAGCTTACTCTAGTAAGAAAATTAGAGGTTGATGTTTGGCCCCAAAACTGGTGTCACTTTGTATTTTCTTTCAACTTCTGAGGTAGATATTCACAGAATACAACCCAGAGAATAAGGAAAACCCTCTGAGTAAAGTTCATTAAAATAACACCAGCTTTTTGTTATTTATTCATTTTTTAATACTACACAATCCAGTAGTTCTAAGATAATATATATTATATAATGAGAGTAATACTAATGGCCCTTTAATTATTTTTAATTTAGGAAAGGACTTGATGGAGCAGCAGGAAGCTGTTAGATAAGAGGTTAGTTTCTACCACTCTAATGAAATAAAAAAAAAAAAGAAGTTTTTAATGGTATGTTTAAAGCAACTGCTTAAGTGTGTTAAAAAACAGCTAAAAGCAAAGACAATTGATGAGTTAATGTGAAATTCAATCTAATCATACTAGTACTCCCACTGCACCTATGTGACAGAGAGACTGGACTGCAAAGTTAGATGACAGATCTGCAACTAAGAAAAGGATAAGAGATATATTACACTTACTGAAAGCTCAGCTATAGGAAGCACAGCAGGAAGATAGAATTTGTCTGAATATTGAGGAGAAAATCTATTCCATGTTGACATTACTTTATGTGCGTAACAGTCCTTCTGAAAAGGAGATGCATTTTCCTTCTCTAAAGAAGAGCGCCCTCCCAGCACTAAACCAACACTTACCAAATTAGGCAAAATATACTAACTTGTTCGTTTGCATGTGCCCTATAGAGTTCATGAATGTCAAAGTCTTCCAGATTGAGATGCAACTTCTCCTTGCACAGTTCACAAGTTGTTACTGCTTCCAAAGAAGAACCTGGTGGGGAGGGGCAGGGGGAAAGTCAGTGTCAAGTTGCAACAATCTTTAATAACACAGGACACAATTATACAAGCATTACAAACTGTAACTAATTCTTGGCTTTATTTTGCAGAGCACGGTTAGAAGAAAGCCTCTAATACGAATGTAGTGACTATCTGCTACTGTCAGAATTTAAATGCTATAGAATGTTTATTCCCCATCCAGCTCCACATATTTTGCCTTATGTTCATTCTGGACACCATATGCCTCTTACTGGAAGTCTGCCATAAAATCGCTGCTCGGGCCGTTTGAATTCTACAGTGTAATCCAAATATACACAAAATATTAAGTATACTGGAATAGCTTAAGGTTATTGCCAGAGTAACATTTTGTCTTAAAGTACCAGGTTTAAAACAAGCTGCTCCATAAGCAACAAGATGAACAAAGCAAGTTTATGGTGGATTTATGTCTTATATAGTTAAATACCTCAAATTAATTTCTCCTACAGGCTGAAGCTTCTAATACATCCCTACTCTGATCTGGGTCCTCTGATACCAAGTAAAAAAAGTAAACAGATGCTAGTACCTTTGGTAAAAAGTATTCCATGATCTTCATGTCTTCTACCAAGCCACCTATTTTTAAGTCTTAAAAATACTACAGATAACTTAGTTGCAAACTGGTCAACCAATTTATTACAAAAACATTTGTATAGTGTGCAATTTCTGAAGTGTTTCTTAAAAAAAATTCTATATGCATTTTGAAGTAATTTTTTGAACAAGCAGTTTTAACTGCCTTGAACAGGAGTTAGTATCTTTAAAAAAATATATATATTAAGTATAGTTACAATAGAAACCATTTTTGGATTTTCAAATTCATATCACTCTGCTACAGTCAGCCTGGCTATAAAAGTCTTAAAAAAACCAGAACCACATGCATGAGGAAGGGTGGGGAACAAACTCACCCAAAGTGGCAGAGTAGCTCTAAAGCTACACTTCTGCAACGTCATATTTTGTCTAGTATCTTAGTAGACAATCCCAAGAATGTAATTCTCTGACAATTACAGTTCTTGGAACTACTCACATGACAAGCTGCACAGACACACAATAAGCCTGTTAGTGGCACACTGCTGTTTGTCCCCAACTGCTCGTTTTTCAAATAAATGCCTTAATATTAGTAAGAGTAATCCCCCTGATAAGCCTCCCAGTGTAACTGAAGTCTACCTTGGTCTAGAGTCTGCTTTACCTGAATTAATCTTGGACTGCAGCCATTTTTTCATGCACTCCTGATGAACGTACTGCAGACTTCCAGTGCATTTGCATGGCTCTATTAAAAGGTTGTCAGAACTTGCAGAGGACATCTGACAGATTCTGCATAAGTCACCCTCTTCATCTTCAGAATCTTCTAAAAGCAGGCTGAATAGGAAGGAATACCAACAAACGCTGTGACACAGTTCATGTAAGACTTTTTATAATGACAATTCCATTCATCAAACTGTTCTCAAACCTATGAGGATTAAAACAAGTTTCTCTAAAGACAAAAGTCAGAATACAGGTGACAGAGGACTGAGTTGCCACCTTCTCTGAAGCAAAGTTTCCTTTTAACATCACGGTTACAGAAAACCCTCTCATGTTAAGTCAGCTACATTTTATTATCTCAAAAGAATATACTAATTTACCTCTCTTTAATTTTCTGGAGTCTTTCTGGATCTCTTGAGGGTGGTATTTTAGACTTGCCACTTTCTTGTCCATCAGACTGATTCCAGCCAGAGGGAATAATATCTACAGTTATCATAAGATTGTCAGACAGACTGCTCCCTAATGTTGGAGGCACTGCAAAGCGAAAGAGAGAACCAGGCAGAATTCCAGAACTTCTCCTACTGTGGGCTGAATCTGGTGGGGAGGCAGTAGCTGTAGGAATACCAGATACTGCAGGTGTTGGTGGTCTGCTAACAGAAGCCCGAGAAGGGCTATCTGATGCTTCAAGAGAGGTCTCCTCACCTGACTCTCTTCTTCTGAAGACACGTTGTGATCTAGCAGTTGTATCAGAGGTAGAGATCCTTGCAGATTCATCTCTTCCTTCTCTTCTTCTTCTGGAAAAGAGAGGTGTACATCTGTTCCTCAAAGATGATGACAACCAGGATCCTGTGCTCCTACTTTCAGAGTCTGGTCTGTAACTTTCCCCATCTGATTCAGGGTTATGATTTTGTGAAACTCCTGATAAACCCCATCGTCGTCTAAGGAAACTAAATCCCTGAGAAGCTTCAGATGTCTGAAGTCCTGGAACTTCTGGAGTTGCGGCTCCATTACTGCTTGACAGAGTAGAAGCTTGAACTCTTGGGACCACTGTTGACTCTTCAGAGCCTAATGATCGTGCATGCAATGAGTCTTGGCTAGACCTTCGAGAGAAAAATGTAGATGACATACTAGATGCTAAACGAGACAGCAGCTGCCTGGTTGTGCGCCTCCCTTCGCTGTCAGCTGCGGGCTCATTCAATGACCTCTGAGAAGATAAAACCCTTTCAGAACCACTTGAGGAAGGAGTTTCATCTCTAATGGCAGTAAGAGAAAATGCTGGCTGCATGCTCCTCTGGGGAGATTCCAATTCATTTCTCCTTTGTCTTGAAGAATAGCTGGATCTTGAAGAGCTCATGTTAGAGTCTCTGTTGAAAAAAGATGGCTGATGATCAGAAGGCAACTGGCGGTTCATGGATGCATTCAGCCTCAAAGTGCTTAATGAGTTCTCTTTTGGTCTTGCTCCCTCTGCATATGAAGAGGCAGGCCTGTCTTGAAGATCTGTTGCAGAAAAGCAGAGGAAAATACTATGACAAGATGTGTTCTAATTATTACATTCCAGATGGCTAACTCTAAAGTGTAAATACAGAAATTCATGATTTTGTGACCCTTATGCAAAATTGTTTTGAATTTGGCAGGTAGGTTCCAGAGTAATATTAAGTTGAAATTTACTTACCAGAATTCTAAAGTTAAACTGAAACTTAGACTCGTTTCAGTCTGATAAATCCATTTGGAATCTAACATCCCCAAAATCTTCAGATTATCAAGGTATGACTTGCTTTCTTATATGCAAATACGAAAATTCTGACCATCTGTCAGAAGTTACATAAGAACAGCATCTGAATTAATAACAGCAAACTATATACAATACTATTTATAACTTAAAGGTCCATTCTGCCTGTAGACTGAGAAAGACAGGTTAAATCAAAATTTCAGCAACATAGCAGACACCACAGCATCCAAAACAAACGCCTGGATAAAGCCAAGTATATCCTCCATCTACTACAACAAGCTACCCTTATTCTTCTCATCACAAGTAATGTTTGTAACTGCAGCTCTTGATGTTCTTAAAGATATCATAAAAGTATTGACTTTGGATAACAGAAATTGAATAGTATCTAAATTAGATGTGTATCTTACTCTAATAATGTTTTAAACCAAGAAGCCAAAAATAAAAAGAATACCCTAGAAATACTGTAATTCCATTGCTCCAGCCCCAAAGCGTTATCTACCTATTGCTTTTATCAAAGAAATGCAACAACTAAGTTAGTTCACATGTTCAGCTATGCCACTGGCTTAAGCATCATCAGACTTAACAATTCTGGATTAGTAATCTCATCTGCTCTCCAGATTACCTTGATTACCTATAGTCAATTAGATAACTATTACCACATTGTTGTGTCCTCCCCTGCTTTTTAACTGTACATTTGATCACCCAATGCTTCCCAGTGGCCTGCACATCAACTGAGATGATTCTGCTCCTCTACTCCGCTCTGGTGAGACTCCACCTGGAGCACTGCATCCAGCTCCAGAGTCCTCAGTATAAGACAGACATGGACCCATTATAGCAGGTCCTGGAGAAGAGAAGGCTCCAGGGAGACCTTATTGTGGCCTTTCAATATATAAAGGGGGCTTGTGAGAAAGATGGAGACAGACTTTTTAACAGGGCCTGTAGCAACAGGACAAGGGGTAATGGTTTTAAACTAAAAGAGGCTAGATTCAGACTAGATACAAGGAAGAAATTTTTTACACTGAGGGTGGTGAAACACTGGAACAAGTTGCCCAGAGAGGTGGTAGATACCCCATCCCCAGGAACATTCAAGGTCAGGTTGGATGGGGCTCTGAGCAACCTGATCTAGTTGTAATGTCCCTGCCAATTGCAGGGGGGATGGACTAGGTGACCTTTAAAGGTCCCTTCCAACCCAAACCATTCTATGATTCTTATAAGCATATTTTCTGTAAACACTGTGTAAGTACCTCAACACACTGAGCAGAATTCTGCTGTAGCTGAACTGTAGTTAACAGTACACGGATCAGCTGAGGAAGCTAACATCAGCTAGTCTCCTTCCTCAAATGGCTAGATTTGCGGGGCATGGGGGTGGGAAGAGGGGGAAGGAGGAAGCAGCTGAAGCCCGCTAACCTCATAAGGAGGGAAACTTCTTCAGTATTTTAACAACTTAAGCATAAGTAGATTAAGGTAGAAGGCAGAAGCTTTCTCTATGTATTCTGGAATTGAAACCTTTCATGTTTGTAGTTTTGGTGGGGTTTGGTTTGGGTTTTTTTTGTTTGTTTTTTTTAAACGGGTTCTGCACTGCAATCACCATTTATTGTTGAAGCTGAGGTTAACGCATCTGGTAGATTCTAATTAAAGAAACATCCTCACAGATGCCAAGCATCTGCCATATGGTTTTGATTACACGGCAGGGAACACAGTTGGGAGGTATTTTTATAGCACTTAATGGTGGCACTACTGCTAGAAATGCAGCATGGACAGTACAAAGCATGGCTGTCCACCCATCCATTTCTCCCATTAGGCTCTACCAGGTAAACTCCAACTGTCCACTTATTAAGGAAATGTAGAGTATGACGACATTAAAACATACTCTTCTGGTAAGGCAAGACTGCAGGATGGAATCTTGAACTAGTTTTTATCTTTTCTGCTTATCTTCTTGTCCTGGTTTTGGCTGGGATAGAGTTAATTTTCTTCCTAGTAGCTGGTATAGTGCCCTGTTTTGGATTTAGTATGAGAATAATGTTGATAACACACTGATGTTTTAGTTATTGCTTGTAAAAATGGCATTTTTTTTTAAATTCTGCATTATAAAATACCACTAATGCATCTGCAAAAGGTGGCAGATCAAGACTGATGATGAGCTTCCCCCGAGACAGCTCTAAAAGGCCACAACACTCCGAATAGAAAGCGAAAGTGACAGTGCAAGAGTCCTCAGTAGTCCTAGCAGTTACTATGGAACAAACCTCTCACCCCATGCAAAGTATGTGTTTATTTGTTTTTATTTTCAGTGGGCTAGCAGTTTTTCCCCCAATAACCACTCAAGAACCCAAGTGGAAAGAGATAATACAATACGGGCACCTTCATGAAAACCCTTTCCTGAGTCAAATTAACATTATTTCTTTTCCCATACCTAAATACAAAGAGATCTTAAGATGAACAAGAAGAAAAGAGGCTTATTGACATTACACAGTTACAGTGGCAAACACTGATACCACTTTCTTACGACTGAATCTATCTACAAGCTAGATCATTCATATATCCTTTGATGGTTTAGCCAATGCATGGAAAGTGGCCAACCAACTTTATTTAAAAGGATACCTTAAAATTAAATACATCTTTTGGCTTTGCATTTTGAAGAAAATATTAAAAGAACATGTGAAGAAACTGAGAGGCATGTAACCTATGGGTTTACAAGCTTTCAGTTGTACAATACATACATGTTGAAGATGAAAAGTCACTGTTTCTGTAGCTGTGATCCACCAGGTTATTAACGGACAGATCTGTTCTTCTTTCTAACTCTCTTCGCTCTCTCACCAGCTCAGTTCCAAGAGAGCCAAGCATCACTGAAGATGATCTAGGAATCCTACTGTACCTCCAAGAGGAATCTAGAAAGAAAAAGTAAATAAATCCCCTGGTTTGTAAACATTTAAAAATCCATTAAAGGTGGTACTTATGCATGCATTCTCGTTATACCATATCAAGGGTGAATTTAACAATACCACTAAGCTGATCAAGTGGCTAGCTGCCAACACAAAGCCAAGAGTAAGCAGCACTCTGCTGATGCTCGCACTTATTTAATCTTGCAATGAGTTAGTTCTGAAAGCTAAACCAGAAAAAAAAAAAGTAATACTTCTGTGAAGAGTCAGACCTAGTAACAGTCATACAGGACAGGAGGAGGAAGAGAAATAGCATCTTGCTTTCTAATGGTAGCTAGTTATTAAATAGGCTTCACAGTATGACAGAACAGCAGCTTGAGACTTAATAAACGCTGCCATTCTAATGATGCTTCTTAAATGCTCCTAAAATTCATTTTCCAGAAAGACAGCTGAAGCTTAAATGCAGCTTAGACACAACTTTAAGAACAATGACTAATACTGTTCTTGCTCATATTGCAGAGTAAAACACTTCAGTTTAAAAAGGGATCTTGTTCTTTTGCTAACAGCTCCACTAACTAAATAGGGAACTGTACATACTTCAGCTGTGAACAAAACTCTTGTTCCAAAAAAAGCGTTCTTCAATAGCTCGGAAAAATCCTCCTTGATTTTGTTTTACTGCTAACTTATAAATCCAAATTTAAGCATTCATTGATCAGCAGTGTGATGGCCAGCCAATCTAGAAATGGAAAGACAGATAGTCCTACGCCATAATGAGAAATGTTAATGGTGGTTGTTTTATTAACAAAGAGTAAGAAAGCATCAACAATACTGGATTTTGAGCAAGAATTTATTAACTTTTATTTGGATGTCTGTATGGTTCCATATGGGGATATAAAAAGAACATTGATCCATACTCACAAGGGTAATCTGAATGGATCTTATGGTCTGCAATATTTTCAATATAAGTTTTTGACCATTATTTCCCGACCTTTAGACTTTGGTTAGCATATTGCTTAACTTACATCTATGCAAGTATCACATACTTATTTACAGCTTTAATGATAATCTCAGTTCTTCCTGAAACAGCTCCTAGTGCAGAATGTTTATTTTTTGCCTGGCCTATAAAAAGAGTTGAGGCCCTGCTAAAAAAGAACTCTTTCTTCCCCGACCCCTAACAACAGTGCTCTAACCAGCCATGACACTGTGCTTCTTGGAGCACAGAACTAAGCAAGGCAAAGATTTCCTTTCTGCTGTCCCTGGCACACATAGGTTCACCAATACAATATGACTCATGAAATAACAGCAGCTGCACTCATTCTGTCTTTGAAATCTTAACCAATTAAGACATATTTGAGCCATGAAGTTCAGCTTTACTGCAAATAGAACAGGTACAGGTAATAATTTTGAAATGACATGAGTACAATTGGGTTGTCAAATGACTATGTTAACAGCATTCTCAGTAGTTTGGATACTGCTATCAGTGTGAACATACTCTTCTGTTAGGCATACATTTTAATATTTAAGAATAATAAAAGCATAGTATTTCAAAGCAAGTCTTTTAAAACTTGATAAAACCTGATCTTACTACTCAGACAATTTTCATGTAACTCACCTGCAAAGGCAGTCAAGCCATTACTTCTCACAGAAGAGGTAGATGTACAAGATAGCTTAGGTCTCTTTGAATCACTATCTCGCTGCTGGCTATGCAGTCTTGAATATGCTCCCTGAGTTCTCTCAGACTCACCGTAACACCCAGATGTAAAATGAGAGGAAGATGATGTAGACTGAAATAACAGTTAAAAAAGAATTACAGACACAATATTTCAGATGTACTTACACTGAACAAAAGTGTACATAATGTAAGACTCTCAAAGATAGTAAAAAGTAACGTTAAGATGCAAAGCTTTTTTGTTTAAAAGTAATGTAGGATTTATGCTTGTGCTTTTGATCAGGTTTACTTAAGACAATCCTACCAACAAAAGCCAGTTTCTATTACAATCAGCATTATTTTTCCTTTATAGACAGATGTGGCTTACAGGGGAAAAAGATATTCCTGACTTGTAAGGGGCTATAAACATGATCAAATACAGCTGTACAGATCTCCAAGGAAACATAATTTTGCTGTCCAGAAATGGCCAAAACTGATCAGCTTCATTATTTTAATTAATAGTTTAACTAATCCAGCTTATTTTTTACCAACCTAAAATACACTTAGTTAAGGAGTCAGCTCTAGCTTCTAGTAAGCTGTTTAGACCAGATATATTCTGATTGCATTAAGCTCAAGTGCAATTGAAACAGTCCAGAGTAAAGAATGGGTACGAAACAATTTTTGCAGTGTACAGCACTGAAATGTTAGAACAATTTTCAGAAACTAGTACTTGGGGGGAAGGATAGCCTATAAAGCTGTTAGTCTGGTTACTTGCAGCCAAGGCATTCATTTTCTATTGAAATGTTTTTATTTTATTTTTGGATACAAAAAACTTGAGCTCAGTCAAAAAGCTCAATTGAGCTGTTTGTCCTCCCAGAATGTATCTATAACCAAGATTCTTTAAGGATCAACCAAATTAGAGTAGATGTTACAGCTGTGTTTTATTTTTATTGTTATGTCTTTTACTAAGCTTATGCCACTACTTTTTACTCTTTAAAACTGAGAAGTACCTAAGTATTTCTCTTATCCCATCATAAAAGACAGATGGGGAGACACAGAAAGTAACATCACAAAACAAGTACAAAGCCAGGTTAATTTCCCTCATGAATCATCTGTTTAACATACAACTTATCTTTTAATCATTTGCTATTTGGTAAGTGGAAGTTTCAGAGTGTCTTCTGCAATGTTCGCTTGCATTAGAACTTAATTTGAGAGAAAAATTAACCTTAAGGGGAAAAGGTGTATCATTTTGAAAACTCTGTATCTCCAACTTAACTAGCTATGTAGGCCACTTACAACCACAGACTCCGTTTGCATTTCAACTATATGTAGAGGCACCTACTATGACTTCCCCTGAATGCCAGGATCTCCACACTAGTTCCTCCCTCACCCCCACTCATCTCGAAGTGTCTTCACTTTTAAGTCACAGCAAGAAAACAAACACCTATTTAAGGTGCGAGCACTCTCAAGTACCCAAACATCTTTCAGTTTGAAAGCAAGCAGTTTTCACTTGTTCACTATCTTCCCGCCAAGCATCTTCACATTTTTCTGCTCTTCCCATCTTAATATTTCTACTGCAACTGAAAGTGTTTTATTGTCACTCCACAGTGCATAAGCATGTCAAAGTAGCAAACTACTTTATTTTTGGAGTTATGAAGGCATATTTTGGAGCCAAGTTAAGACAAGCCGTTAAGGCCCGAGCCTTGGATCTCAGTCAGGCGACAGTTCAGCCTCCATTTTCTTTCACAGTATGCTGTAAGCAGGATGTAAGTAAGTACAGCCAGACTATGAACTGCTCCTCCCCAACTAAATTTTCTAAAGCAGGTCTCCAAAACCATGAACTTCGTGTTAACTCACAAAGCTGCCACCATCCAAAAAACACACCCCCTAGAAATACCTGATGGAACAAGCAGAGTATAAACAATATTAATTTTGCCATCCATAGGACTATAACATGTACGAGATTCTGATCACCCCCTCCTTTTTTCTTTTTAAATGGATACCTATCTGCAGAGCCACTCTCACTTCAAATTCATTTCTTAATTATTAGTAAAACTAATATACATTATTATTTTTACCCTCTGAACAATTTCTTAACACCACTATCTTCTAGCTTTCCCTCCATCTTGACTTAATAAGACCTACTTATCTAGAAACCTTACATGAGCCCCTGCTAGCAGCTTTTCAAATTAGGAAGGCTAAGGTAAAACTCTAAAACAGTTTGGGGAAAAAAAAAAAAAAAAATCAAAGTATCACACATTAGCAATTCTCACCAATCTGCTTCTGCTTCCCAAAAATCTTCCAGAATGTGGATGATCAAGTGTCCCTGAGTAGCGAGTTGGAGAGGATGTTGTAAGCTTCCAAGGAGTTTCATGGGTGTCTCTTTCTCCAGTTCCCCAGTCTCTACTGGAACTATTCAATACACCGGATTCCTGAAGAACAACATACTTATCATATGCATCTTGCAACTCAAAACGAGCTCAATATCTTATCTGAATATCGAAAATACAGGGAAGTGGAGGTACTAACAAATCTGGAAACCTTTCATGAGAAACCTCAAGGGATACCCAAGAATAAATGAAACAGGCTTAAGAGAGAACCACCAGCAAAAAGTAAGATTTTTTTTTCATTAGTGTCTAGCAATTATCAGCTCATTCATCTGTCCTCTCATTTGACTGTGGCCAATAAAAAGTTGAAGTGTAAGGCTTTTGAGGCATTACCCCAACTTAGATACTCCAGCAACAAGGCAGAATTAAGGACCTCACTTTCAAGTGTTAAGTAAAAAAACCCACACATGTTGAAAAAGAGTCTCCTGACAGCAAAAGTGCCACAGCAGAAGTGGCTTTTTGGCTACTAAAGCAAGCCATCTCTCTTGTCCTGGTCATAACTTTTAATACAGGAAAGAGTGGGTGTGGCGGGGGGGGGGTGGGAAGAAAAATCATGTTTTGGGCCTATTAACAGATAATTATTTTTACATAAGGAGCATGATCTGTCCTAGTAAAATAAATGGGACAACAAATGTAAACTATGTCATCAAGTTATTATTCCTTAAAAAAAAAAATACCGCACTACTGCAAATTACAGTGTCTTCTCGGAGTCTTAAACACTTCCTTTTTACCACTGCTTAAGTTTTTTATTTCTCTGCAGTCTACTCTAATAATCCATCATTGGGCTATTGGCAGGGAAGGCTTGCAAATTAGTCATTATTAATTCCAACTACATTTAATGCAACCAGCAAAAATACATTTCCATCTTTCACTACAAAATTGAAACTTTTCTGTCTTTAAGATTCTTATAAATCACTAACATTGAAGACCACCATAAAACAGTAAACAGCACTGGGTACAAAACCACTTTGGGTTTAAGAAACAAGATAAATAGTTCTAGTAGCTGATTTCAGACACAGTGCAAAGATACTGAATCCACAGTTTAATATGCATAACAAACTAGAAATGTTTGGCAAAACGACCTGCAAATAAATACTATTCGCTGCATTACCTCAGAGCAATGCTGAAATTATTTGAAGTCTGATGTCTGCAGGGCAATGACTGTAACTGTGCTTTCTGTATTTTCTCTTCCAAGATACTCAGAGCTCTAATCTTTACCTTGGCTACACAGGCAAGTTTCTAATAATGAAACTGTGAACTGTTTAACACACAGATCTGTCTATCTTTAAGAGAACCTTAGGTTCTACACTACTAGTTTCACTGAATTTCAATGAATAGATGATAACTAAGGAAAGACATTGCCATTTAATTTGCTTCACAGAATAATTGTTGAAATTAGTAAAATTAATAGAAATAATAGGAATCCAACCATTTTATTACAGCTAAGCAGAGTTTGCAAGTGATTATTTGTCCATCCTCTTTCTATGAGCTATTAATACTACAACTACAGTAGTTTGTCACTGTTTCTTAAAAGTTGTAGCATTAGGATTTAAAAAGCTGAAGAAATATTCATGCCCATCATTCTCACAAACAAAATTAAACCTGAAAATAAAGTATCAGCCAGTAAGTTTTCTCATATTTCAAAGTCTCAGTAGGATTCATCAGGTTTCTAAATTATTTCATATATGGATAATCTGCCCATGGGCAAAACACTATGCAACTTTAAGATAAAAGTAAAGCTCTCTTAAAATGTTGTTAATATGAGCCATACCTGCAGCCTTAACTGATCTTGAAACACTTGCCTTTCCTTTTTCTCCAGCTGTTAATGTTCTGAAGATCTGAGAAATTAATCTTATTTTAAGTGTCTGGATAACCACAGGAAAGACCTTAATCCAAGAACACCACACTCACACTAGCACAGCACTGAAAGCCAGTTCATGGAACTACACCACCTACCGTTCTAATACCAACACAGCTTTTGGCAGCTGTGGCATCTCTGCACTGCGCTCATTTCTTTGAAAGATGTCCCAAGGCCAAAATAGAAAGGAAAAAAGCAACATATTGGGTATCAAAAAAAGTGACTTTAACAGAAAGTAGATGATCAGGCATGATGTCAGGAAAGCTCAACCTAATTGCTATATCTGAAACTAAAAAAAAAGAAAAAAAAAAGAAAAAAAAAAGAAAAAGAAAAAAGAACCTTGCCAGAACTTAACAATTGAAGTATTACACAAGGTATTCTATTTTTGGTGTCTATTTTCAGTAGCAGAAAAATGTGATTGGGAAAACATTCAAAACAATTTTATACATTACACTTGACCCTATCACTCCATTAAAAAGAAAAAAAAAAAACCAAACCAAACTTCCACTTCATTTCTCACAAAATGGTTAACAAAGTTGTATCATAACACATAGGAATTTTTTTCTCGTACCATTACACTAATTTGATTTTGGTATTTTAAGTCACCTAGAAACAACACTGTCATATACATCAGATTAGTTTACAATTAACCTGCTTGTTATGCCTCCTCAGATGAGCAGAGGCTACTACCCAGAGTGATCTCAAAAGTGTATGACATACGAGAATTCATGCCTAGATGAAAAAAAAGGGAAGGGGAAGGAGAATAAACCCACCTGACAGAAACCTTTCTTTTTTTTTTTTTAGCCCTAGTCAAAACCAACTACTCAAAATTTGACTGCTCTGTCTCCAAAAGTTTTTGAGTTAAGCTATAATCAAGGATGGTCTCTAGCGGCAGAAATGACTTTGTATTAAAAAGACAAGTCTCCAAGTTCCCTTTCCTCTATATACCCAAAGCACTACTGACAGTCATACATTTTTTTCTTCTAAATGACAAATCTTTTAAATGATTTGGAACTGAAACAGCTCTTAATATTTTAAGGTAGGCTTCTAAATGGATTAACAAAGCAAAAAGGCCTGCCCATTCCATTCCTATCTGACTAGACTTAATCTTATTTAGACTATTTGTTTCTTCTTGCCCCTTGTAATCTTAACTTGCAAGCAATAATGGAATTTGCTCCTACCAGCTCTGTAAGTATCAAAAGTTAGTCAAGAGAGGGAGCTTCCCTGTGCTTTTATCACTAAGCACTAGTCTTGCGTAACAAGCTCTCAGGCTACCTTCTATGAATTGGAGTGGCAAGAAGGGATACAACATAATCTTCTATGCAATTATTTTCCCCTCTGTTTTAACTGGAAAGTGTTATAAAGATCATTCCTCAGATTAGAAGCACTTTGCTCAACAGGAAATAGCCAAAAGATAACACACAGTACAGTGAACACACTGCAGTTCATGTAATAAATTAAATAACGTCAAGTAAATAACTCTCTGGTGTTATGATTTCTTAACAGTGGTAACACATCTAACTTCACAGCACCAGTTCAGCTCAAGACTCATCTTCCGATCAACAGCTTTCAGTGTGATATGTGTGTCCATAAATCCCTACAAAAGAGTAAGACTATCCTATTTGGTTTTGCTGAGCAGACAGCTAGTGAAAAATGTGTAGGAATCCAAAAAAGCAAAAATGACTGAAGGCTACCCTTAGACACTCCCTATAGCCTATGTACTAGTGAACACATGCATGCTAGATATGGCAAAATATAACACATATACATATAATTGTGCTAAAAATAATTAATGCTCTATTACTTGTAGAACTCTGGGAAAGGCATTATATAATGCAATGTCCCAGATAGCCTGTCAGCAGGGACCAAACTCATAACCATTTTATCAAAAAATATGAACATTTAATCACAGAGTTAAGTTTCTGTAATTTCAAAGATCAAAATGGGTTTACGTTTCTGGGCCCAAAACTGAGGTGAGAACTGCTGACAGGAGCAGAAACAAAATAATAAGAGAATTGAGCCAAAGAGCCATCTGTTGTTTCCAAGCGCCCAAAACAATTTCTGAAGTAGTTTAACCTCTACTTCCCATAATACTCTTTCAAAGTGGAAGTACCTGCAGAGCGTGACTTCTTGTTCTTGATCATGGCTCCCCTCCCCGACATAACCAATCTGGTTAGTGTAAAATGTTGCATATGAAACAGCAAACGCCGTTACCCCTGTCCTGTCTACTGCACCCAGAGCCCAGCTGTATTAACATACTGACATGACAGTATGATGTAAGCCTAAAGGTCCTCTTCTTACCTTCACAAAACGCAAAGAAGGTAGATGCTGCAGAACAATGCAGCCTACTGTCAATTCTTAGAACTGCAACATATGCCTGTACTTTTCGCATCATCCACACATGAAGTGTAACACTGTATACACATCAAAATTCAAACAAAATCCTCACCTCCCCTCAACAGAAAACCCCTTTTAGCCAGGTTTAAGACTGCAGTGTCTAGTGCCAAAACAGATCCATAGTATCGGGATGCCCTTCATTCATCAAACAGCTGATTTAAAGGTACAGCTACAAACAAAAGCAGGCAAAGATGGCAAACCTAGAACTACCAGCTCACACTGCAGAATACTGTCATTGGCCTGGTTATTAAATCCTTGCATTTCAGAATTAATCTTGGTTTTTCTTTACAAATGCAAGGCCCTGGGTGGGACTTTTCCTTGTATCTCCCCCCCCCGGTTTTAAGGTTTTTCTTGGTGAAAAACAGACATTAAATTAATTTATACTTTACAGAAGGAGACAAAACACATTACCTGGTATCCAGATTCTAATCTCCGTGAACATTCTCTTGCACTATACGCACCAGCTAAACTGTTTCCAGTCAATGTTCTAGATCCTAGCGAAGAGCTGGAAGCCTGAACAGATATCCTTCGAGGAATTCTTGAGGGTTTTGACTCCATTCTTTGTATTCTGTATAAGGACACACTGATTATTTTTTCTTTTAGAAGCAGGGACCTACATGCAAAACATGCACAAGTCATTCTGAGTGTACCATAAATATGACTCACCCATACAAATATTTACACAGCGCTTTCCTCTGACTGTGCATCAGCAAGATGGGGAAATGAGTTCTTATCCTACTTTTTGTAACCTCCTCTTTACATCTCCTCCCACTGCATGTTAGAAAACTAGAAACATACCCCCTTTTGCTGTTCTTATTGTTATATTACAATATATTCTTGCTATTACTTTACAAGTGGGACTCCCTTAAGAACTCTGCAGCACTAGTATTAACACAAAATGAGCCAGGTGTCAGGGAAGGAGTCCTCAGATTTCCTAAATTCATATATTATTTTTTTGTTACTGGACCGTATCTCAGCACTTGCAGAAACTACACTCAGAGTTATTCTTCAAGGTCAAACCTACGAAACTTCACCCTCTTGTGAAATAAAAAAATACATTTGCGGTCTACCTGTCTCAAAGAAATATTTAACGTCTCCAAAGACAACTCCCATGAAAATTAATGTTTAAAAAAGAGCACATGCTGTCTCACAAGTATATATAAATTTACATTTGAGTTGCTGAGAGTTTATTTGCTCTTTTGGTATTTCTAGGTATTTCAAAAGAAATGCTGGTGCCTTTTCCACATGAGAAGTGATGCTGTAGTCATTCGTGTCCTTGAAAGGATATCTTGACTTAATGTTGCTCAAAAACGCCAGATAGATAGATAGCTGGTTTGCTAACATTCCCAGATTCTTCCTCCTTAGCATAGTACAGACAGAATCAGACCACAAAAGGTAGCTTTGAAATAAATTTAAGAGAACTGCAGTATCCTCAGTGGTGTGGTGCGGGAAGAGTAGCATGATAACTAACAACTCTAAAACAGATGGCCGAGAACTCCATTGGTACAAGGTGATTTGCAGAAGTGGTACATCTGCTTTATTTAACCACTTTTAATTCTGGCCTAACCTTCTGAGAGTGGGAATAACCTATATCAGAAAAAAAAAAAATTATCACTCAGTAAAGCACATCTTTTTCCACACATCAGCCATGCTCATCAGTAACACGGTCTGTGAAAAGCTGCTGCATCAATCCTGACGCACCTCATGTCTGGCTGCAGTTTCAAGTTGAGTTCACATACTCAGGACTTTTAATCTTAGGTGAAAGTCATGCTGCATTACATATTTTACCTGGTAAAAGCTGGTTTGTACAGAACTCCATTGACCAAACAGCTGGACAGCTGAGGTTAATTTCCTTAACGTAGGTTTTTTTAACCACTGTGCCGGTGCACGTTCAGTTGCTAGCTTTACAACACAGGTCACAACATAAAGTAGCCTAAATGCTTAATCTTGAAAAAAATTGTAACATAAAGCATACCAAGTTTAAGTGAATGTTTACATTCGTGTACAAAAGAGCTACTGGGTTGTATTATGGCAAGGCACACCAGCTTCTAGACCATCCTTCAGACATTAGCAACCCATTCACTTTTGCCAGAGACATCACCAGTGAAATAAGATCAGTTCAGGAATCTGAAATTCTCTCTTGCCTAACTTTGCATTAGGAACCTGAAATCATGAATTCGTTAAATTTTCCCAGATCACATTTAAACCCCTAAGTAAATATTGAGCAATTGTATGCAATTGTCAAAGTTGTAAATACAGCTGTATTGATAAGAATGCTCTAAGCAGTGTTCCAAAGTACAGAAGAACACTGTCAATCGTGGAAGTTTAAAAGAAATTCAGTAAGGACAAATGTAATCATCTAAGCTACACCACTTCAAGTGGATCATTTGCGCAATAAAATGTAACAATCGTATTTCTTCATATTTGTAACATTAGATAAGACACTGTAATGATGGTTAATTTAAGCTTTAGAGCAACATCCATAATGTGCACTGCAAGTCTAGTACTTGTCTGAAGCTGCGCTGAGCGTGAAAAAGTAACTATTCAAGTCGCAAACTGTGAAGCTAAACTAATGTCACAGTAATACAGACTAGGGTGTATGCTGGACAGGACAGCTGTAGGTCTTGATCAGATCTGACATCCAAAGCACTGTTTATCTATGTTTTACCCTGATACAAAATATAAGGGACAGACACACAGAATAATGGATCCAATTCTGTACTATTAAGTACTTGACAAAGAGCGCCAGCATTATCACTTTCGTTATGGATCATTCTGCTTCTGGATCACTTTGCTTCAGGCAGGTGTGGAAACAGATGAATTAAGTAACATAGATAAGAGTCAGACATAGGTAGAATACACAAAGGTTCTAGAAGAAGGGATGGAAGCTCCTACCGGTAGAAATTAAAGAACAGAGGGAAGAGACAGAAGTGTAAGAAGTTATAAGAACTTCAAGACTAAATTAGAGATCATCTAATACTAATAAAATTGCTTATGCACCATCCACAGAACAGACAAGAGCATTCAGATAGGAAAGGACAGGGTGGAAGACTCTGGACACCAGAGCCAAGTATCTCTAGAAGCTGATACAGAGTCTAAGATTAGCAAATTGCTTCTACAAACATACAAAAAGGCACAAGACTAATTTTCTCCTCCAGTGGTAACCCCAGGAGGACAATGTTATCCATCAGCTTAATCTTGTAAATTAGCACAGGTTGTGACTTCAACCTGACTATGTCAGGATGACACTATCTATATAATATTTTCTAAGTAACAAAATCTTCCAGAAACTATACACCAAAACCGTGTTAAAACAAGATAAAGGCAGCACATTACAAAATGCAAAATTTAATATGTCAGTTTATGCATACACATTATGATTTTCTTTAATACAACTGTACATTTTTCTGCAGTCCTGGCTTCAGCCAGCAAATGAGAAGGATCTGCTATAAAGATGAATCAGAGTTGTGTAAGAACAGGCAATTGACAAGAGGAACCCTGCCTTGTTTGATGCAGAGGTGGAAAGGTACTGGAAAAAGGGCCTTACAGTCTAGGCAAAGAACTTCTGCTCGAGGAAACTGGATTTTATCTTTGCCTTTCAACAAAGATTCAGTGACATGAAGTATGTAATTCAGATTAATAATTTTTTAAAAACCACTACACAAGAGCTCTTTAATTTCTGGGCATTCATTATAAAATTTACTTGAAATCCAACTAGCAGAAATCACAGAAGCATCGATCTGCAACTGAAGTCAATGGAGCCATGACTTGAATATATTAGACAGATAAAACTAGATACTAGGCATCTCAACTTTGGTAATCAACACTAGTAAGAAGTCTTCTGGGTTTTTTTGGTTGGCTTTTCTTTTTTTTTTGGTTTTTGTCCAGAGTTCTTTGAAAACCATTTTAAGCACTGTACCTTGGAAACTTGAGAAGCAACCATCTTCACAGTTGGCTTGAATACACACAATACATATATAAGGCTTATGCTGATCATGGTAACACAATGAGGTGGTCAAGGTGAACATGCTAAGCTATCACAGAACACAGGACAGAGCAAGACAGTGGTCTCACAATAAAAAAAAAATTCATATTATTAAAATCACAATAATACTTGTCTGCAAGGGGAATATCATGGTTTTATAGGATATTTCAGAATGAAAATGGCTCCCTTTTACAGTATCAGCATCTTAAGGTTTTTTTTCACTGAGCACAAAGACACTCAAATTAAGACCTCAAACATTTTGTTTACCCACACAGGAACTCAACAAATCCCAAGTGGTAATTAACATGCTGTAATGAGTTCTATAATGACAATATAGTCACCTCAATTTACACAGAAGGTAGCAAGGCCAAAAAATACTTAAATGACTTCTCTGAGGAACAACAACAAAAAAAAAATAAATCTAAGTTGTGTTGCAATCTGAACTGATTTAAAAGCCTGTTGTTGCCACAAAGGAAAGGAATACCTTACTCAAATATGACACCTCCTGTGTCCTTCATTGAGCAACCTCAACACACTATCCTGGCAAAACACACTTCTGGCTTCTCCATCATTTTGACACTACTAACACTGGTATCCAACAAGAGAGAAATGAGAAAGGGAACAGCAGGGTGAGAAGCACTTCTCATCAAAGCAACAGCGTGCCATGTTATGCAACTTAGCAATCAAACCCTCATGGAAAAATCTGGAAACAACTCTTGTGTCTCCTGGAATAAGGGATACATGCGATGCCTCTCAAGACTTGGTAAGAAACCAAGTTCTGAAATCAAACTTTAAATTTAAAGTTGTACCTGGGAAACAGATGACCAACTTGTAATGGGAGGTGGAGCTGAACAGCCTATTTTGAGTACACAGCTCAAATGTCCTGCCCTTCTCGATCTGTCATCCCTCCAACTAAATTGTAAAAGATCAACTAGACCTAACACAGCCAGGGATAGAGATAACGAGATAAAAGATCCAAGAGGTCTTTGCAGGAAAGCAGCATAATCTCAAAACGTAAAAAATAACACAAACAGCAAATATTTCTAATAAAAACCTCTCGCTCCTGCTCTCTTCTGCCCTCACCCCCTCTACTAAGAAACGAGGAGCAATTTGAGGTAGTCATGTCTACCAGTGAGGGAAGCCTTTACTAGCTTTAATGTTTTCTACTAACAGCTTAAAGTATTCTTGTACCCCCAATCAGAGAGGAGCACAGGCTTCACTCCCAGCTCCTGAATTCACGTCTTCTACCTTGGAACTATGCGGTGACGCTTCTGCCTAAGACCGGAGCGTTCAAGTCTGCAGGGTTTGGGATGGCCTGACACGGAACTGCTCACAAGCCCTTCTCCCGAGCAACTTGTTATCACGTGTCCTCCTCGGTGTTTACTCACAGTCATGTTTTTATGACAAACAAGATGGAGTTCAGGGACAATTCTCTCACTCCGTGCAATTCTTTGTTCGGGGTATTTTCTCAACCTTCAATCAAGGAAGACTGACAAAAAACTCAGCAGCCTCTCGGGAGTCCCATGAGCAAGAAAAATATTTACAAATGCCGATCGCCTGCCTACGCTGCAGCAGCTGGTGCCATGACGCCGGGCCGCTCCCCCAGGCTGGGGCCAGCAGGCTCTGGGCAGCGGGTGCCCCGCAGGGCCGCCGAAGAGGGCACCGCAGCCGCCTCCTCCCCGGGCTCGAAGGGAGAGGCGCTGCCAGCGGGGCTCCGGCCGCGGCCAGGACCGCCCGGCCGCGCCCCTGCTGCGCCCGCGCTGCCGGCCAACGCCGAACGGGGCCGGCGCCAGGCTGAAGGGCACGGCCGGCCCCCCGGCCCCGCAGAGGGACGAAGGAACGGGGGCACAGAGGTGCCACACAGCTCCGCCGCCAGAGACGGCGCGGAGGCGTGCGGCCGCCGGAGGGGCTCCGCAGAGAGAAGGGCGGAGGAGCCCGGCGCCAGCCCCGAGACAAAATGGTTCCCCCAGCCCTGGCGCGGAGCCGCCGGCCCCGCACACAGGCGCGAGCCGGGCCGTACAGGGCCACCTTCCCCCTCGACACCGCCAGCGGCCTGCACTCACTCTCACGGCGCGGGCATTCAGGAGCCGAGGATCCACCGAAGCGGCCGAGTCGGGCCGGGCCCAGCGGCGGCCACGCCAAGGCAGCCGCCTCTCCCTGCCACACAATGGCGACAGCGCGGAGCCCGCACGGCTGTCAATCACCGCCCGCGCCCGCCTCTCGCGAGAACTGCGGCGGGAGCCGCCGGTGGGGAGGGGCGGGGCGGGGGCCAGTGGCCCCCGGCCGGTGGCCGCTGGCCCGGCCCGGCCTGCGCTGGGCTGGCCTCGCCGGCCGGGTGGGCAGCCGGGAGCCGGCGAGCGGCCGCCGCCGGGCTGTGTTTGCACACAGCGAATGGTGCCACGAGGGGACCCAAGGTCGCCTTTAGCACGGCTCACCTCGGCTGCTGGAGATTAACATGACGGCATTCCGCAAAATGAAGGCGATCTGAAAAATCCTCATGTTACAGACGGAATGTCTTGTCTTTTTGTGGAGAAGCATCCCAAAAGCCACAGTTTGAATCGACTTTCAAGTTCAATGTTCAGCCTTAAAACTGCAAGCGGAGGTTTTGAGTTTTCTTCCCGTGCTACGTGCTCTTCCTCGTTCCAATATTTTATAAATGAATCCCCTGTATCCCATAACAGCCTCGTGTAGCCTGGTAGGATTGCAGTGCCCTGGGGGACGTGGTGGGACGGGGATGTTGGAGAAAGCCTCCTCAATTGCAAAGCAATGGAAATGCCGCTCATTGTAATTTCACTCAGGCTTCAGTTTTGTCCTCTTGAAAGTAATAGACATGGGCAGACATTTTTACTTGAGGGAAAGATTTTGCATGCCTTAGGAAATCAGGAGATAATCTTACCAAATTCTGAAAATGCCAAGCCTTCGCAAAGTCTCTGTCAATCCTAAAGAAACAATGGTTTCCAGCGTCCCTGCCCACTACAGAATATGGCAGAGATCTCACACTGTTGGTTTTTCTGAAGCAGGCTCCGAAGAAAACACATTGTGTTATTACTATGGATCTAAGCTTCTATCACTGCCGTCACAAGTCTCAGTATTTTACTGACCCAATATCCATCTGTCACCAGTCTACAGCAGGGCTTTCCTGAATCCCAGTATCACAGTGAGTGCCCTAGACTGCATTGTTGCGTCAGATAAAGGGGTGTACAATAGTAGCAGGCTGGCCATTCTTTAAGGGAGGGGAAGAAAACCCCAAACAAACCAAAAAACCAGAAAACACAACCAGCCACCCTGGCACAGGGCTACAACACATACAAATTCAATGTGTGCATGTCTAATAGCTCTGACAGATCTGGGACACGTGTAAGACCAGCCAGGCTGGTTAGAAACTAGCCAGGTGGCATCTCTAAATTATGGGACAGTCCTATGTTTAGCAATATCCTTGATTCTGTTTCTCGTTCATGCGTTTAAATTTGTTTTTCCATATGTTTGGATTGTGGCGGGTTTTGTTCACTGATTCTCTTCCACAGAGAAATGGTGGGCAAAGTACTAGTGAATTGGAGACGAGGACAAAGGGCTGGGAAGAGCTGTAAACAGAGAGAGAAGCAACGGAACAAAAACTGATAGGAGAGAAAGGCTGCCTTTTTTTGTTGATGGGCATGTTGCCTTACACCAGCACGCCCAAAGCAATGCTTACTGGACTTGGAAAAATCTTGTCTATAGCAGCCAGTAGCAGGCTGTTGCCCCAGCCAGCACCACTTATTTGGCATATCCCTCTCCAGGGAAGGAGGATGGCTGGGAATGGACTTCATGAACCATTCCAGCAGCAGCGGCCGCCCTTTTTCCTGTTTAGCAAACAAGAACACTTTCAGAAAGAGTTACATCTACATTAAATTCAATCCTTAAAGGAGGCATTCTGTCTTTTAGTCATGCACAAATCAACCGTAATTCACAGATCAAGTAAAATGATTGTGTGAATGTAGAGGACAGAGCATACAGCCCTCCTGCAGCCAGAACAGATTATGGCCACTACTAAGCAACTCCACTATGCTTTTCTTTTTAAAAGCAAGTTAAAAGGCAAGTAGGGTAAGCTCTATGCAATACAAAACTTGAGAGCTCTTCAACTCAGTCTCACTATCATCAGAAGAGGGTTTACTGGGGGTGCTAAGAAAGATGTTATACCATTCACTACATTAGCCCTGTCCAATGCAATGCACAATTTGTATTGCTTGAGGGTTAGTGGAATACCCTTTTATTAGCAGTCTGTGAGCCATTTGTTGGCCATACTCTTGCCACAACTTTGTTCCTCTTCTTAGAATAAAAAAAATTACACTATCGCCTGAGCTCAGAAGCTTGCATTTTTTTAAATCTGCATAATGGATCAAAGATCTACTCTGTAATATTGCAACACCGCATAAGAAAATTAGTTTAATTACAAATATGCAAAATTGGGAAAGGTTAAGATATAATGATCAATATCACCACATTGCACAAAGACTTCTCTACATTGCTAAAATGGCACCATCTAATGAGCCTGGAATACAGTTTGGGATTTGTCTTAAGGAAAGTGTCAAAATGGTGGGTGATAGTGGCTGAAGTCACAAAAGCCTGTGTAATAATGTGCTTGTAAATGGCAAAGCAGCGGGTTTAGAGTACATCTGCTTCATCATGTCCTTTAGCCATATCAAGAATATGGAAATAGGCAGATTCAAGTCAGATAATTATTAACAGACTTACTATCCCTAACTGTCCATTGTTACATCCTCTCACAAAAGCTGTTTTTCCACAAATGACTGAACTTTCCATAGAGTCTGTCCTTAACTTCAGTAGATCATAGTCTGAAATTTTAAGATGATCCGAAATTGGTGTTGTCTAGTTGTCTGGTTTTAATCTACCCATGTTAGTAAGTCATTCTTAAGTAAAATTAACTTCTAATAACCATCTGGACACTTTCCAAAGAGTTCTCATAACATTTCTGACCAGACTGCAAGAATTTTATTAGAGAGCAGTAATATATATATATTTTTTAAGCAGTTTATTTTGCATATTTTGCAAAATATTATTTATTTTGCTTCTTGAATATTCATTTGTTATGAAGGACTTCGGGCAATATCCTAAGAATTTTGACCCTCTCCTTTCAGTAAGAAATAGCAGCAAAAAGGTCCCAAATCAAGAAAAGGGTTTTGGATGTGGCATGTCTTCACACAGATGGTCCCAAATATTACAGTAACCATTCACATTTGTAAAGCTGGGCATGGGCAGGAGGAAGACCTCCATGGATAGCAGATGTTGTGTCCTAGAAAAAGGAAAATGCATCCTTGAGCCAAAAGTCAGTCCATTCAACACTTACTATGAAATACAGTTTTTGGAATACACCACCTGCTGTATATGTGTAGCTTAGACTGCAGAAAAGGAATCAGTTGAAGAACTTGCAGACAGACAAAACCAGGGCAATCTCAAATCATCCTTTTACTGTGTTTTTTTCTGCATTGAAGAGTTATTCTGGGTTATATGTGGACTTGTTCTTTTTATTGTATCAGCTAAAACAAGTACTATGGAGATAGTCCCTACATTTGACTCTATAGAGATGCCAAGGGCTATCTTCAATTAGTTTAACCCTTGTCTTTTCTTCTTTGTGTTGTGCTTTCCCAGCAGGCTGTTGTGTGCACTGTAGTTACGGAGCATGACGCTAAATGTAATGGGTTCCCTGGCTTCCAGCCTGCCAGGAGGAGTTGTGGGGATGCTCCTGGTTGACTTGCTAAACAATAAGGCTGCACCACCTAAGTAAGTTTAGAACATGTTACAGAGAAGGGAAAACTGGGATGTGAGGAAAAGCAGAGTTCATGTTAGACTGTCTATGGTAAACACGACACAGGAAAGATTGCTGAAAGTGGACACTGAACTAGAAAGTTGTCCTCAGAGGACAAATCCAAATCACAGCCCACAGCTTGAACAAACCTTTTAAGTATGGTGACTGTGAAAGGCTCATTCTAACCATCCAAACTGCAAAGTACACAGTAGTGACACACAAAAAAAGAAAAAAAATTAATTTATTGCAGAGACAAAAGAATTTAGAATAGATAAAGCCTTAAAGAAACTACTGTAATACTGCCAGTGAGAAACATTGCATAATTCTTATAGAAATAAATAATTTATCAAAATATATGTCTAGCCTTTATTGAAATCAAACTGAAATAATTTTGGCCCATACAAATCCCGGTTTTGTGAGATAAAACACTGCAGTGCACACCCATTTTAAAAAGGTTTTCTTCCTGTTACTTTACCTTACAAATCTGTACTTCCTTTTCAGTATCCAAAAAAAAAAATCATTGTCCAGTGTTCCTGATAATTAATATTTTTCAAGCATAAAAATATTTACTTCATTCTGTTAACAATTTATTTTAATCAGGAAGGTTTTATGTGCCTTCTGAATTACATCTGTTCTTGCTTTAAAAGAGTGTAAAGTAGAAGGCAATTGAACCATAGTAATAGATTAAATTTGTCAGGTAATAATACTTTGGGTAGATGGACCAAGAGTACCCGTATCTTCTTTTAAAATTTTAGTTTTAGGCTACGGATATATTTTGCAAGGTGAAAGAATGCATCTTAAAACTTACAGAAATATTTTAGAATTGTTAAAAATTATTTGGTTTTGTTTTATTAAGGTGGTCAGTTCTTTTTTACTGTAGTTACTGTTTCTGGAATTCTAATATTATAGAAAGTGTCAATGTTTTTAAATCTTTGTTTAAAGTCTACTTCCTTCAACTGCATACTCCAAGTCAGGAAGAAGTCTAAAGCTCTACGAGGCACAGAATTCAACTTCTAGTGATGTTTTATTCACCGAGGAGCTCTTACAGCTGATTTGAATTAAAAACTTTGATCAAAATGCTTCTGCTTGTTTGTCTTCTCAGAATACCTATATTCTCTTTCATTCATTTCTGTGGAATAACTAGTCGTCTTTCTAAAGCCAAGGCAAATATTAAACAGAGATACATAAACTTAAAACAAAAAAATAATTCAGAACTAACATATTATTCAGCAGACAACAGGAACCACAACTACCTTTCCCCTTTCCAATAGCTTTTATTATATGCTTAAAAAAAAGAAAAAGCTATGTATTTGTATACCTTGTATAGGAATATCCTATTCTTCACCTGAAATCACATATAGGGATCGATAAATTTTTTTAATATACGAAGCTAATAGTGAAAAGCCACAAAACATTTTAGAGAAAACAGAATGCTTAGATATCAATATTCTCTTCCACCTTCCTACCCAGGGTGATGTCTTCAGTTAGGGACAGCGCTTGCAGATTTAAGAATACCTGATCTCTGCAGGTGCAGAAAAACCCAGGTGGCAGTTAATTTCTACTGCTTAACCTAGGCCAGAGCAGTGGAAGTTACTCTTTTGAAGACGAAAATGTCTTTGCTTATGGTCATTTAGAAAGAATTTTTGCCACTGAAAACTTAAGAAAACTTGGATAGCCTTAAAATATTTTTCTGTGATGTGCCTAAGCTATAAGAATCAAATAATGGCACAAAACCAATACATATATACACACACATAAACACATGGGGTTAAAAAAGTTTTTGAACAAGAATAATAGCAATGTAAGATTTTATTGAAATCTATCTGAGCTCTGTTACTGAGGGCAGTATGTAAGTAGGGTGGGGAGTACAATATGTTTTACTACTGTGTTGATGAGAATGGACCGGAATTCATGCACAACATAATTATTGTTACTGTGTTATTGTGACTAATTTTGTGTTAAAGCAGAGAAGGAAGTGGGAGGAGCAAAGCATCAGGAATTATTAGTTGCATGTACACACAACAAGGGGATGATCGTGCGTTTCCTGTAATTGAAATACAGGCAGTAAAGTTGTCTCTCTCTCCCCTCCTCTCAAAAGAACTACTTGAATGTATTTATTTATTTATTTTCCTTAATTTATATTTTGTCCATCATTTTTATGGGTAGGAACAAATGACTATGATTGAAACAGAAGACACTTTCAACTCTTGGTGAAGCTACACCTCTCTGTTGCTCTTGCTATATGGTTGAAAGGATTAATACCCCTTTCTTGAGGTTCAACTAAGAAAAAGTCAAAATGAACAATTGTGTTTTGCTGTGCACTTAATAGGACCAGAGTAAATCTCTTCTTCTTGTGCCTAACACAAATGAGAAAATAAATATCAAGAAGATTTGACTTAATAAATCAAATGTAGGATTAGGAACATAGTCCTGGCTTCTACTGTTATATGTACCAGAAGTGTATTTCATCTGTGGAAAAGCTGCTCAACTACTCCCTGGCCGCCTGACTTTCTTCTGCTTTACAGTGCAGATGTGGTAAAGTAATAAAGTAATGTAATTTAAAAAAAATAAATATTTAAAACAAAAGGGCATGTACATAAATACAACAAAGGCCTAGTTAGAGTTTACCTGATAGCCAGTGATTTGCACTAAAAAAACCAAACCATATTTTCTATTGTGTCCCTTTTATACCAGCTTAAGATAAAGAAATGGAAGGAGAAAAGAAAGGATTTTGTTTTGACCAAGGATGGGGAGCCACCAGTCAGCAGAGATGGGAAGCGGGAAGAGTGGAGATGAGGTCACACTTCTCCTTTTGGTGTAAGGTATTCTTGGAGATTTTTATCAGGGAGGCGCACGTGGGCCTGAGACAGCATATCTTCACCTGTGCCTCCCAGAGAGAGGACTGGAAATAACACAAGGACAACATAGACGATGCTGGAAACAGATCAGGGAGGAAAGATGCTCCTTGACTCCACGGGATATTGGACAACTGAGGCGTTTTTGTTGCCTTTTGTTGAGTTTGTCACTGATGTGATGATATGCGCTACCAGTGTTTCACAGACTGTGATAGTGGGCACTGACTGTTTGTGTGAAGAGACACCAAATAACAGACTCGCAGCCCAGAGCTAGACGTTGAAAAGAGGTGGTGACACACATCTTCAGTCTTCATTTTTATGATGACTGATTATTTTATCATTCCAGAGACAGACTGATGCTACAAGATATTTTTTCTTTCTCAGGTGCCATTAGGGGTCAAGCAAGAACATAACTGGTTCGTGTCTTTTTTCTGAGAATGTGCTATAGGCCAGTTACCTGACGCAGGTTTCTGTGTTCGTCTAATTTGAATGAACTCAGGGGAATCTCAGACAGCGCACGACACTTCTAGCCGTGGACTCCTGAGCGCAGTGTGCAGTCCCAGTAAGCAGGTCCAGCCTTTCCTTCTGCACTCTCCTACTCTTTGTGTGCTGAATCACACTGTTGTTCTGACCTCCATATAAATGTTCTCATTTATTTTTATGTCTCTCAATGGAACAGGCTGCCCATAGCATACTGCTATTACATGCTGACTTTCAGGATTTGCTTTTTGCCAGTACTTTACATGAGGTCAATACAATTTGCTTGCATTTGTCAGTAGAAAAAAATGGTTTCACATTAGACAACCCTAAAATATTTTCATACTTCATAATGTGTCTGTTTTCTGCACTCCTCACTCTTTGGGAGAGTGCTCAGCTTTGCTGTTCCTTTCCACAATCCCACACTCTCCCTCATCAGAGCCCAAAGCTGTGGGCTGTTGCATTACTGTTAAAAGAAATGTCAGCGAGAGGGAGCTAGGTGGGGTGTGTGTGTGTGCGTTGGAAAGGACATTTATAAATAAGAGACATGGGTGTTGGTACTTAGGGTGACGAATGAATGGGAAATACTAAGGGGCAGCATACCTGTGCAATTGCATTCCACATTGCCTCTCATGACTGGTAAAGCCCAGTATGCTTTGCATGTGAGCAGAGCTATTCTGTCATCTGTTTCTAAAAATGAGTATGACTGAAATAAAAATGCAGTGTGTGTCCTAGCCCTGGCACAATTAGGCATACTATGCTGCAGGGCCAACCTGATAGTTTTGAACAAAGCCAGCATCCAGCATATGTTCCCACGTGCATACTGCAATAATGGACTTAGTACCACAGTCTGTCAGAGCCCATCATGGGCACTAGCTTCTAGATAAGGATGTGGTCTTACAAAGAGGAGTGCTGCTAGTCTGTACTAGGATTATCTCTGGATCTAATGTTACACAAGGATAGTTGTTGGAAAATCCCTTCTGAAATAACAAGTACAGCAAAATCACAGGGAAAAATCTTACCTGGAGTCGATTGGAATACTCCAATCTTAGCTGTAATCAATTTTTTTAAAGACTCTATAACTTAGAACCAAAAATTTAAAAGTCATCTTGAAATGTGTGGAAAACTACTGATACACACGCAGGTAAGTATATATACATCCACACACACACATATCTATAAGTGTACTTACACACACATTACAAGCGATGTCTTCTCACTCTCCATTTTATACAGTGAGGGGATGTTCTTGGAGATTTGTCCCTGAAGTAAGTATGGGGCTTGCTAAGACGTGAGTAGGCTCAATCCGAAATAAGGAGGATCTAGTTCTGGGTGAGTCATCAGGCGAAAGGAATTTGAGTGCAGTGAAGCCAAGGGGTCAGGGTGGAACTGAACTGCACGCCCTTGTTAGAACATAAGAATAGCCATATTAGGCTGATGAAAGGTCCAGTCAGTGTGGTATCTCATCTCAAACAACGGCTGGTAGACACATCTAGCAAAGAGTATAAGAACAGGGCAAAGCACACTGCGAAACTTTCCTCTGTTTCACCAATCCCAGATTTCAGCAGTTTGGACATAATACCCATGTTTTCAACAGCCTTTGATGGATCATAATTTTACTTAATTGTTTTTTTGAACTTTTTGGATATTTTTATACATCCTGCAGAATTAATTCTAGAATTTAGCTTTGTGCTGTGCAAAAAAAGGATCCTCATGTTGTTTGTTTAGAACTTGCTATCTGATAATTTAATTTGATACTCCCTAATTCTTGCAATAAGAGAAACAGCAAATAATTGTTTCCTTTTCAAGTTCTGACTTTATAGATGCTTATCATCTTGACTTTAAGTTTTGCCTTTTCTGAGTTACAAGATTCTAGTCCATTTTTCAATCCCTAAGTTCTTCTATAACTTTGAACATCCTTTCTTTTCATTTTTTTTTGGTCCTATTATATCTTTTCTGACAGGAGTAGCTGGAACAGAACTGATTATTCAGGATGTAGGCACAACATGGATTAATAGTGGTTTAGTGGTGCTTTCACTTTTATACTGTATTCCCTTTCTAAGCATTTGTAACATTGTACTTGGGTTTTACATCACTACAGAGCACAAAGAAGTACAGGTGCCTAAGGATTCAGTCTGGAATGAATTTCATCCTGCTTCCCAGAAGGAGGGTTGAACAGTGCCTCCTCTGTGTGCCAGATTCTAAAGCAGATCAGAGAAGCTGCTGGTCACTGCACCTTGTGTTATTGCTGTACTCTGACTAGACACTTGCTATTAGCCTGTGTTGTGTTTGCGTGGCAAGGGTTTGGTAGTGAGGGGGCTGCAGGCGTGGCTTCTGCGAGAAGACACCAGGAGCTGCCCCATGTCTGACAGAGCCACTTCCAGCTGGCTCCAAGACAGACCCACCGGTGGCCAAAGCCAAGCCCATCAGCAATGTTGGTTGTGCCTCTGTGATACCTTAAGAAAGGGTAAAACTACTGTGCAGCAGCTGTGTGAGAGAGGAGTGAGGAAAATGTGAAACAGCCCTGCAGCCACCGAGGTCGGTGAAGAAGGAGGGGGAGGAGGTGCTCCAGGCACCGGAGCAGAGATTCCCCTGCAGCCTGTGGGGAAGACCATGGTGATGCGGGTTGACCCCGTGCAGCCCATGGAGGACCACGGTGGAGCAGAGATCCACCTGCAGCCCGTGGAGGACCCCACGCCAGAGCAGGCTCCTGGCAGAAACTGTGGCCCATGGAGAGGAATCCACACAGGAGCTGGTTTTCTGGCAGGACCTGTGGCCCATGGGGGACCCACGCTGGAGCAGTCTCTCCCTGAAGGACTGCAGCCCATGGGAAGGACCCACGCTGGAGCAGTTTCTGAAGGACTGTATCCTGTGGGAGGGACCCCATGCTGGAGAAGGCGAACAGTGTGAAGAGGAAGGAGCGGCAGAGAAGTGTGTACTGGTTTTGTCCAAGATAGAGGTAATTTTCTTCATAGTAGCTTGTATCGTCCCGTGTTTTGGATTTGTAATTAAAACAGTGTTGATAACAGGAATGTTTTATTGCTGAATAGTGCAAACCCCATTCCCCATCCCTGCTGCGCCGCTCATGGGGGAGGAGGTAGAAGAGTCAGAACAAAGAGTAAAGTTGAGCCTGGGAAGAAGGGGGGTGGAGGGAGGGTGATTTTTGTTTTGGCTTTGTTTCTCACCATCCGTCTCAATTTTAAATTGGCAATAAATTAAATTAATCTTTCCCCAGTCAGTTCTGTTTTGCCCCTGATGGTAATTAATAAGTGATCTCCCTGTCTTTATCTCGAGCCACGAGCTTTTTCATCTTATTTTCTCCTCCTGACCTGTTGAGGAGGGAGAGTGGGAGAGTGGCTTAGTGGGCATCTGGCAGCCAGCCAAGGTTAACCCACCCCATAGACGCTGTTGGAAACAAGATACTGGCCTGGATATACTCATTTTCTGAACCTGTATAGGCAGACTTGTGTGTTTATTCACAGTTTTTGAATGTCCCATAAGTGGGAAAGGTGTCATACTAAATCTCTGCCAATTACTGAGTTGTTCCTTTCTTGCAGTGTGAGTTTGATAGCTCTACTGGCAAGATGGCTCTACATCAACCTGAGGAGAGGTCTCTTAATCAGACTAGGTAGTTGCTTGACAGAAGGAGAGTTAGAGATAAATGACACATAGCTGTCACGTAGCAGATATCTTTACTGTTTTCATTATGTCTGAGGTTATATGGCTGTTGGAGATTTCAGTACAGCAAGCTGAAAACGCCAAGCTACGGAACAATCTCATGACATGGTGAACTCGGAGTTCCAAATAATTTTATTCAGGTCCATTTCTAGAAACTTTTAGGTTCTAAGGTGGAATTTAATTTTACACATCTGGGAGTAGGACTCAGAAAAGCAAAAACAAAACAAAAAAAGCAGCTAACCTCTTTTGTGTCTGTCTGTAGGTGACTATGTTTTTTCCACTGGCGTTTTGTAGGCACTTGCTGTTCTACCACCTTAAGTAGCTAAAGGCCTTGCCACAGATCTCCAGAGTCTCTTTGCATGCACAAAATAGGCATCTTTTAAGTCCTCTAATGATGGAGATTTGATAGCATAACTAGCACACCGACAATACATTCAGCATAGAGCACATCAATAGCAATTTAATTCAGCTGGAGGGAGAGGTAGCAATCTCCACTGCTTACAAAATAGCCAAATGATTAGTGAACTTTGTTACTGCTATGCATGTGCCCCTAAATAAATCTGAATCTTCCTGCCTGGAAGGACTGAATGTGAAATCAGAATCTATAGTTAGTGATATATGGCTTTTTAATTTAAGGAAAGCTTGTGTGAAATTTGGCAAGTCTGAAACAAATTAATTAGATTATTTCCTTCCTAATACTGTATCTAAAACCATTGGGTGTCTCATATGCAGTGCCTTAGATAAAAAGGGATTAATTTTAGATCATACTGCCTTGATCCAGAAAAGGAATTTATACGTGTTAATTTCTGTTCCAGTTATTGTAGTACATCCAGCCCTTATACACATGCATAAAGGAAGTGGCAGCTGTTAATACCCTTTCCTTCTTTCTTTTTATATGCAATCTGAAAGATCATTTTTTGTCCTCTCCTGCACGCCAGAACAGGTGTGTGATCTGGAGAGGTTCTAAAAGCTTTGGCCGAGTGTCTGAGCTGTTGCGGACAGGGAGAGGATTATCCAGGATGCGCTGTTGCGAGTGAGGTAGCATGTTCCCACCCTGCAGATGCCATTTAATAAGAAGAATGTCTTTTTCTCCCCTAGCTTCATGTAATTTATTTCTGTTTCTTTCTTCATTTTAAATGTCAAATATAATATAAAGGGCTTCCCTTTAGATGTTTTGTACATTTTTTGGTTTTGTAAATAATAAATTGTTTTTATCTGACCTCTATAGCCTGAATAACAGATAGATAACATCACATTAATAAAATAGAATAAGAAAAATTAGATCTTACATTTTTAATCATGTTCTTAATATAGTTATTTAGCACTTCTTAACCTTTTCATTATTAGACCTTAAGACTACTAACAAATCTATCGCTTCCTAAAGTAGTCAGGGAAGGGTTTGGCCACAAGCTGTGAAAATAAGAAATTATCACAGCTAGAAGTATCTGCTTTCTTTGTAAATGTTTGTTGGGTAGATGGGAACTAAAATGTTAGTGAAACAATCACATTTTTCAAATCACTATTCAAATTATTCTTATTGTTAACATAAAATCGTTAGTGTTTTGACTGCTGATTTAGCTGTACTTGGCAGAAAGTAATAGAAAGAAAATGCATGGCAGACTACTAGCATTTTCACTTCTCATTAAAGATATAAAGAATAAAAAAAATCTAAAAATACAACCAGTAACATTTTACTCCTAAAACAACGAAATGTGGGAGAAAAGGCTTTTACAATGGGAGCAGCTCTTACACGCTGAATAGCAGCTGGTAGAGGCCTATTTAGAAGACTTTTGTGTGAATACTATGCTGAACAAAACGTGGAATTTAAGCTGTTGTTGAATGCAGATAGAGGTCAGAGATCATGATCCCCAGAAATGATCGTTTGCAATATTTCTAACTTCCTTTATGCACAGGAGGGATGTGCAATGCAAAAAAGTAGACAAATCACTGCAAAATAAGGTTTTCTTGGCTACTGGGAGGAATTTACTGCTCCTAACAAAGGCCAGCATACAAATGGGTTTGAAATTCAGACACAGACAACTGTTGGAAAAGAACTGCAGAATAGTATCTGTCTTGCATCAGCTGGCTGCTAGGGAGAGGATATCATCTGTCGTTTTTTCTAGGAAGTTTCCCCTTTGTTGCTTGAGCACTTTCATATGAGTTCATACTCAGAATTTGTAAACTTCATTTTTAGTTATAACCGTTTACAGATGTAAATAATCTTACAGAAACTGAGTTCATACATATTAACAGACCTGTCCCATTTACTTTTATTATAAAAATGTATGTAAACATTCCTACCCACACTGTTGTAGAAATGGAGTAGCACTTACCATGGTATATTTATCATCTTATCTATTAAAAAATGAACATATGTATTATGTTTTGCTTTTTTTTTTTTTTCAATTTTTCATATATCCTCCAATGAATCACAGGTATGTGTTTTGGTTTTGACCTGTGCAGATACTGACATGTTATCATGCTCTTCACATTCTAGTAAAAACTAATACTGCATCTACTATCTGCTAGTGGAGTGATTACTGATATATTGGCATTGGTCCTGCAGACTTCACTCAAATAAAGAAGCTTTGTATATGTAACTGACAATTTAATACTAAACTTATATTTACAGATATTACTGACATCCTCTATAAGACAGCCTGTGACATTCACACTTAGACCTCTAGCCTGATTATCAGGCAGCTGCCCTTATACGGTATGCGGGTTATGGAACTTCTCACAAACCATAAAGGTTAGCCTACTCATAAATCTTTGTAATGCTAGAGGTTAAGAGTAGCAAAATACAAAATTGTAACGATACAGAGATGCTGGATGTACCAGCTGTGTGTTCGTAAGTTTGCAATAGGAACTTGGGCTTGGACACCATTGCCACATATTAAAAAGTATGTTTTATAATTTATTGAAAACATACTGGTTTTCTGTGGAAACAATTTTGGGATAGCTGTTTTAACTGGTTTGGAAATGTAGCCTTGTTTTTACTCACTGATTACCTTGAGATCTTGCCACTCTACTGACTAACTACAGTAATTTTTTTTATCTTGCAGTGACTGAGAAGTCTACAGTCAGGTTGCTTGTATAATGTACACTGCATTTCTCTTTTCCAGTGAGACCTGCGCAAAACTAGAAAGCAGTTTAATTTCCTTTTTTCAAATGTACATAGTCTTAATGTTTTTGTATAAATGCACCAAAGCTTAGTTCTAATTAATATCCATCTAATATATTTATGATCAACAAAAATATAACCAATGATTCCAAGCCATCTCAAATGTTTTCAAAGAAGCATTTATCCAAGGGAAGTCAAACTGCATAGGATTAATTTATGATTGTGATGGTAATTTAAGTAAAATTTTTAAATGGAAAATGTACATAAGAACTTTATGTACGGGCGTGCACGGAAACGCTTGCAAACATTTCTGCTTATATTGCTTGCCTGTAGAGCACCCAGTAAATGTGTTATTTAGTATATAAGACCAATTACATCTACTGGTAGCAAAATTAACATAGCTTATTTTGGGTTTCAGGGAAGATAGAATTCCTCATGTAAGCTGTTTCAGAATAGATATGGTTTAGTACAGGGCTATTATACCCTTTTGTCATCTATGTTATAGCAAGTTAAAATTCTTTTTCATGTTTCCCTTCAGACGAAGCTCCCTGCACCTGCAACATAATGGGCTTTGCCATGAATCAAAATAGGCAGTATAGAGAAAAGAGTAACAGAATGTAAACTTGTTTTAGCAAACTAGCAATTCACACCCCTCTGCTGAGTTTTCCTTTGGGTCATTTTCAAGACTGGGTGGGGAAGCAATGGATGATGCTAACATACTTTTGCCCTAGAACAAAGAGGAAGAACAGTTCACGGCAACTGATGGGGTTTTGCTGATCTACCAACTTCCCTTTTTTACCTGACATGACACTCCTGCAATTCACAGAAGCTTTCCCCTAGATAGTAAATCTCACTACTGGGTCATATACTTTCTGGAATCTTTCAAACAGTTGCCCACATCAGCATCCTTGCAACTTCTTTGACTGAAATATGTTTTGGTATACTGAGATTCAGTGTGTTCAGAAATGATATTCAGGCAGATAAGGTTTTTGTCCTGGATTTAACTTTGGCAAAGCTTTTGGCAACCCAAACTTGAATTTCATTACTAATACACACTGAAGAGTGTTCACTTGTAGCATAAAAACTCACAATCTGTTTCCTTTGATCACATCTCCGTTCAGTGATCATTTGCTTGCATGGTTTTAGTATTCTTCTCCTCAGCTTTGTCTTTCTAGGTACATAATTCTCAATCTAACAAGTTACAGTTTGTTTCACTAGTGAAAGAAGTATTCAGCCTGCTGCTTTTATTAATTTTGAGACTGAATATCAAAGTGATCTTGGACAGTGAGGATTGTTTGCTACTGAAATTTCTTTCAGACCTAGATGTGAATTTGCAATGAGCTAATTTCAAGAACTATCTTATTTCAGTAAATATTTATGTATCGAGTGGGAAGCAAACAAGATTTAAGTATACAATTGAGAACTAAGTATCATTGTAATCAGGTCAGAGTCCACATCCCTCTCCAACACTCACTATACTCATTATAATGTCTTTTTCTTTTGTACCTTGTACTGTTATTTCTAAATGAAGTTACAGAATTCTCAAACCATAAAAAATCTGCAAACATAACATAAGTAAATTTTTTATGTCCTTCTCAGTATCCACCTAAGAACAAGTCTAAAAAACAATAAAAATTTTATTGCAAAATGTTGCTTAATTTCTCTTTTTTTTTCCAGAGGCTCAATTTCAAGCCACAGAAGCCATAAAAAATTTACTTGCCAAGCTACTGGCTACCAGCATCTCACTTCTTCCCCACAATCACAGCACATTCAAAATCCCACTTGGAGTGCATTTGATTGTGGTGGTGTGATTGACCTGCTTGCCTATGAGCACCACTAAACATCATCTTTCATGCATGTGATTTTTCTTCTATTCTTCACCTTGATTAAATATAGAATCTCAAAATACTTTTGGAAACAAGTTTATACAAGCTAGTATTTGCTTAATGCAGTATCAAAAGCTTGAAATGTGATTAAACTGACACCATCCTTTAGCTATGGATGTGTTGAACTGCATTCACCAAATAGGAATGCAGTTTTGTTTTGCAGAAACCTTATGACTGACTATGAAAGTGGAGTAGGTGCTATGGTGTATATTTATTTTTTATATAGATAGGCATATTTCTGCTGAGCTTTTGAAGTAACATAGGCAAATTAAGGGTACAAGGTCCTATGCAAACCTGCAGAATAATTTACTGACTTATCAAACCAGCTGAATCACTTTTAAACAAGAAGTTAAATGGTTTTCACCTTTTTGGAGCAAAGACTTAAAAGGAAGGGAAAAAAAAGGGGGGCTGCATAGGAGAAAACACTCTGAATGTGATAGAGGCAGACACTTTAAAGTGCATCTGAATCAAAACAACAGAGCATTACCAGAGTTATTATAATTAAGTACTGACTGATTTATAATACTGGTGTAATGTGTTGCTTGTTACGGGAGCAGTGGTATAGATACACAAAAGCAAGAGCTGTAGTAGCTGGGAATGAGTTTGATGGCGACATGAAGTTACAGCAACAGTCACTTTGACATTACAACCTACATCCCATTTTAATGCTTCTCAAGACTACACCTGTGCTTGTGGTCTGGGTGCTAGGGGTGGGAGATGTGCAATGTATTGACTTAGGACTTATCCGCAGGAGCAAGTTCTTGTAGCTAAACAGGATCCTGCTTGTTTGCCGAGCTATGTGCACCCTGGTAGAGGGCAGAGTCTTGGACCATGGTAAATATTAGGTGATGTATCCTAATTTAAGCCTCTTCCCTTTCAATGTAAGCCAAATTAACTTCAGGTTTGCTATGGGTAAGGAGCACTCATGGGTAGTTAGGATAGCTCAGCTGATATGCAGTTAAATTCCAGTAATTTGAGCTTCCATCTTCTTCCAGGTGTCCTTAGGGTGTAGCTCAACAGTACCACAGACTCGTCTGTACTAGCACTGGCAGGGTCCTTTCCTCCTACCTAGCCACAGGCCTGTTCAAAGGCACTAGTACTTGTGCAACCTAGTGATGTTCTGTTTCAAGGACCGGATCTGGCCGTAAGCTTTTTACTATTTACTGTGTTAACTGTCTGTCCTTAGGCTGGTTCCATGGGCAGCTGAGCTCATCTAGTGGCTCATGACTATCAAAAGGTAATCTTGTTGCCTTTTCCATCTGCTCATCCTTGCTCATCCCCTTTCCTGCTCCTCCTTAGCTCCTGACTCTCCACTAGCGGATATTCACAGATGGTACCCTTCCTTTATACTGATTCTCCTCTGTGATTCTTACGTGTGTGAATTTGTATCACTAAACTGATGAAAACAATCTATGTTGGCGGGGGTGGGGGGTTGTTTTGTATCACTTTAATTGAAGTCAAAATAAAGTCACAGTACAGGTTAAGGGCAAGAGTAAATAGCTGGGAGTTGGGAGGAAGATGTGAGCTGAATGGTGTCTCACTTTTTTCTCTGTAGTTACCTAGTAAATCAGCTTAAGTGTCTAATACAAACACAGCCTTAAACTCATTTCTGCATTTAAGGCAATAATTGAAGAGGATCAGTGATTAAGTAGTATTGGACTTAATGACAAATGAGATAAAGTATCAGCCAGGTTGTAATAAAATGGATGGATATCTTAAAACAAAGATATTGTACAACTAATTCAGCCAAAAGGTTTCAAATAGAATAGATTATTTCAGTTGGAAGGGACCTGCAACGATCATCTAGTCCAACTGCCTGACCAATTCAGGGCTGACCAAGTTAAAGCATGTTAAGGGCACTGTCCAAATGCCTCTTGAACACTGACAGGCTTGGAGCATCAACCACCTCTCCAGGAAGCCTGTTCCAGTGTTGGACCACCCTCTCGGTAAAGAAACGCTTCCTCATGTCCAGCTTGAACCTCCTCTAGTGCAGCTTTGAACCATTCCTAACGTGTCCTTTCACTGGATCCCAGGGAGAAGAGCTCAGCACCTCCCTCTCCACGTCCCCTCCTCAGGAAGCTGTAGAGAGCAATGAGGTCACCCCTCAGTGACCTCCAAACTAGACAAGCCCGAGGTCCTCAGCTGCTCCTCAGAGGCCATGCCTTCCAGCCCTGTCACCAGCTTTGTTGCCTCCTCTGGACACCTTCAAGGACCTTCACATCCTTCTTAAATTGCGGGACCCAGAACTGCACACAGTATTCAAGGTGAGGCCACACCAATGCTGAATACGGTGGGAGAATCCCCTCTCTTGACCGTCTGGTTACGTGGTTACGCAGGGTTTGATGCACCCCAGGATGCATTTGCCCTCTTGGCTGCCAGGGCACACTGCTGGCTCCTGTTGAGCCTGCTGCTGACCAGCACCCCCAGTTTGCCTAAGGCCTTTGTGAATTGCTTTGAAAGGATAACATAGCCATTCATGCTGGAACGCAAAAAGTAAATGAAAAAAACAAATGCAAATACTCAGAGTCAGAAACTCAGGAAACATGCCATTTAGGCTAAACAGAGGAATGCCAGATCATTCTTAAATAATGTCAAGTCATCAAAAACACAAACTATGACTTGGATCTATAAGAGGAGTTAGGTATATAATACAAGAATTGCATGTCTTTGTGGTCAACTGACCCCTTGCCTAGGAGAGGTAAAAATCAGGTTCAGTCTCTTTCTGGGGAAACCCTCTCATATCTTTTATGAAATGTCCTTACATTACACTGTTGGCTAGGCTGTGTATATGAGAAAGTGAGGAGGGTGGGTCCCGTCATTAGAAGCTCTTGTGCAGAAAAAGGTTAAAAATAATTCAATATCCATGAAACCAGGAAATAAGATTATCTCTTTTAAAACATTATTGCCTTTCCGCTAATAATCAGACATATTCATATATGCATAATTGGTTTGTTTTCACAGAAACAAATTATTCTTCTGGATGAAAAGATAACTTTTACATACAGATTTTCACATCCAAGGCATTACTTAAAAATTAAGGGTCTATTTGGAATGTTAATGAGAGCAAATGCATTTATGAAGGCCTCATCCAAAATCCAATTAGAAAAATTGTTTCTTGCAAAGACATAATTTTCTTTTGCTGATTTATTATATTTCCTTCCCTTTCTAAGAATTCTAGTTTTGTATTGCATATATTTCTCATGCCTTAGTGACACTTTGTATGTGGTCCATGAGGCTTTAGTCAATGCCTCAGTGATACTTTCTGATATATTATCTATCTATGTGTAGCACGAAGCACACATAAGCTGCAATGACCCATTGGATCTTTTTGAAATAGCTGCTGTTCTAATACAGAAAGAAAAAAAAAAGATGGTCTTAACCCCAATAGCATGTAAAGTAAGTAGCTAGGAAACAGGAGACTAGACAATGAGAGCATATTTCTCACTAGATAGGCAGTGGTCTCAGCAAGCGGTCATCATGTATTTAAAGGCTGAATCCTAATCCATATGTACAGGAGACCAATGTAAAGATGGTTAAGATGCAAGTGCTTAAAGATTTCTAAATGCAAGATGCTCTTTATCAGGTTATCCTGGGAAAGAAATTGCTTATGTACATTGGCAATTCAGCAGATGGCACACTTTCCTCTGAGTAACTTAAATACAAATGTCCTGTACTGTAATGGGGGACAGCGTTCTTCTACAGGTGACAGACTATTTGTTTCTCAATTTGGATATAAAATCAAGATCCTCAGCATTTATAATTACATATTCTAGGTCATTATTTGCAAAAGCTAAAATACTGATACTTGTGTACTCCTTATATCCTCATGTGGGAAGTATGAGTCTCTGTCTTTTTGCAGTTTCAGATTTAACACTATTCCTCTTTGTTTTAATCTGTAATGTTGCCATATATTGTCAAATAGATGTTGAGTTCCACTTCGAGAACGGATTCAGTTAGCACTGAATTGCTATGTTGCAGTTATAAAACATTTTGAATCTTCAGGATGAAAATTGCTAAATATCTGTAAAATAATTACTGCTCTAATAGAGATACTGCAAAGCCTGGGTAAATAAAATTTATTTAGTTTTTAATTGAATTTTCAAGTAGAAGAATAAGAAGAATATAGCCAGAAACAAATAAGGAGAGAGTTCTAAACGTACAGGCTGTCAACTACATAAATCCATTGGCAATTTTTAAGTTTAAGACCGCTAGGTGGGGTTGTAAACAATATTGTATTGGTGTTATTTGTTAGATTTGTTAGATTTCACTGAAACTGTACACTGCCAAAAATGTAATCTCCAGGAAATAAAGACAGCAATAGTACATTAACAAAACAGAAATAAGGCATTCACAATGATTTTTTTACCTTAAAACACCAAATCCCATATGTAGGTAGAAAAAAGTTTCTAAAACATAGTCCAGGCTCAATGGCTCTGTTGTGTAATCACACAATATCATGTTGTGCTTTTTTTTCCTTTTTGTATCTCAGTATCCATTTTTCTCACTGGTGCAGCGTGGTTCTTCCCCTTTGTTGTAATAGTTTATTATCACCAGTTGACAGAGTAACACTGACTGGTGAAATCAGAAACCTTGTGTTGCAGTAAAAACTGATTTTGATGTACTCTTCCTATTTCTTCTTCCTCTTGTGAGGAAAACCATTCAGATCTTACTCTGGAAAACTACACATTGAAGCAATTTTATAACTGAATTCTTATTGATTAACTGTATCCCAGTGATGTACAAAGAGGGGTAAGACCACACAGCAAGACAAACGGTACCACCCCAAACGTAATACTCTCAAACTGCTTTTAAATACCCTTTGAGAAATTGCTTTGTTGCAAGACATTATGCTGCTTTGTTGTGTAATTTATGCGTACTTTTTGAATGTAATGTGAGAAGGACAAGGTCACTTATTACATCACTGAAATGGCTGAGTGTATATTCTGGGGATAAGCTATCCTCTTTAATTTTGGAGCGTATCCATTGCATCTTCTCATAAATTTACTCCTTTTCTTTGTCTCCCTTGCAAATAAGGCTTGCATCCATGTAACTGCATGCAAAAACACCAGTCTTGTTTGTTTATATGTCATTATCAATGTTAAAGATTCTTTTTGTAATATATTAGAGACTCTCTATTCAGTTACAATCATAAAGGTTGATGTTATTTTCTTTTTGCCTTCTGAGTCTCAATCAGTTAAGCATTGGTCAGCTTTGAAATCAGTCATGGATTTTTTAACTGTCTCTTGCTTCATCTTCAAGATCATCTGTCTTCTTAGCTCAGGCTATAATAAGAGTTTAGCATATTGCTGAACAAGTAATATTGTCTGGAATTTAAATAATGTAGATCCAGTAAGAAAAATATTTGCATTTGAGGAAGAGTGGATTGAATTATGGATTATTGCTTATCTGTGAAGTTAAAAACCCTGGATTTGAATCTAGCTCCAGAGAGCAAAATAAGGGTCTGACAAAAAGGAAGTTTATGTCTTAAATTTTTTATAACATAACTCGGTCTATTTCTATTTACTGTGCAGAATTATAATATTCTTATGCTAATATATTTAGATTCCTGTGATTACACGTGACATAATTAAATTTAGACTGTGTTTTGTTTGGAAGGTGTCATTTAGCCTCTGCATTATTGTCACTTAATAAGATAAAGAACAAATATGGTAAGAAATACTCATCATTTCTCATAATTTAAGGCACATTCATGGAATTAGCTAAATCACTTAATATCTTTTATTTGATATCAAAACCATATGTTCTTTTGTTTGCCTTAATAAATAAGCATGACTGGCAGTTTCATATGAAAAGATAATGCAGGGGAAAAGAGAACACATGATTTTAGTTCCATCACCAAGCTCTGTGAGCTGCAAGTGAGAGGTGAAAATAGATACAGTACTCCTTTAAAATAATCAGTCTGCATTTATCATTGTCAGCTCTAAAATAACTAGTTAAGGGTAATGTTTACTTTATGATAAACAGTCATCCAAACAATTATCCAAAATAAATATATGCAATTAACATTGATTATGGTCCTGAATCCAACTAGTTACTAACCTTAAAAAAAAAAAGAAAGAAAAAAGAAAAAAAACTCCCAAATGACCAAAATAGGAGAACTGAGTTTGCATATTATACTCTCCCAGGAATTTTGTCAGAAATCATTTAGGCAACAGTTTTAGACTTCTAAAAGCCTAGAGCCATCTGAAGATTCACACAGGAATTTTAAAAGTCCAGATAAAACTGATGTTCAAAGCCTTGGGCTCACAGGTACCTATTTGATTGGCATAATAAGTGCTTTACGAGAACCCGAATTGCTGTTTTCTGTCGAAGACTAAAATAAAGGTTGTAACGTGGCTCTCCAAAGCTTTGTTTACTAATAGGCTTGGTGCTTTTGCAGTGTCTTTTCATCAGATGGGTAGTTATTATGCTGGCCTGAGATATCAGTGACAATGATCCCTAAAACCATCAGTGGGGCTTTCTGTGCTCACCTTCACCTGTCATTACATGCTAAGACATGGAAGTTTTGGCTGGTACAGCATTTGGAAAGAAGTCCTGAAATGTGAGTAAAAGTCCACTGCCTGTAGAAGGCTAATGCTTATGATGCTTACTATCTGTCAGAATTGCTTCTGAATGATGGAGGGAAACGTGACGTATGACAAGGGGAAAAATTAACCACTAATACAATAATTCACTTAATGATAGTCTACTTATTCCACCCAACTTCTGTTGTACTTCTCTTTCTGAAGTTAGTAAAATTGTTCTCTGTGTTCTTTGCTTCCTCTATGTTGTGTATACATAGCGACTGATTTGGGAGTCCTCCAAACACGAAGTGGGGTAGCTTTTTTAACATTATACTTGACCAACTATTTATTTTACTTTTTTGTCCACTTTTAGTGATGGTACTTTATAATGAGAAAAAGGAGTATCCTGCTAGAGCCAACAACCCAAGACTCATGAGAAACCATAATGATTGTCAAAGTAAAAAGAACAAACAAACATGAGAAACTTGCCTCTTTATCATGTGGAAACCAAGCTAATGGAAGAAAGTATAGGAATAATGCAAAGAGCTGAAAAAAGAGTGATATTATTTCAAGGTAATTTCCTCCATTTGTACTAAAAATATTTTATTAAAAAGACTGTGTCTATCCCAGCATCTTCTCCAATCCTCTACAATAAGAAAACACAGATAGCACTATATACACATTCTTGGAGGAGTCTGCAGTCGACCATATGCATCCATTAAGGACCCAGCAAAACAGCTAGTCCCATACTGCTGGAAAACATGCAAATGCAGGGAATCAACTGCTGCCTTCTTACCATTTACTTACTTAAAATGAAACCTTTCTGAAACTATTAACCAATGTGTGTGTGGCAACTGTTTGCTTTGTCTAGAAGATTGCCAAAAGAGTCTTACACCTGAGTCTTGTATAAAGACAATGTACCTGCTTAGTTTTACATACTGAGCCAGTCTGTTAGTTTGAGTGCATTGTGTCGAAGTATGTCTTGGCAGGCTTCTCCTCCTGCTTAGAAGATTAACTTCAAGTGAAGATCAGAGTCAATCTTAAAAATCTATTTGAAACAAATTTTGGTAGAGATTCCTTTTCATAGCCCTAAGTCATTAATTTTTTTCCCCAACATGCCTCTGTTTATATTGAGAAGAATCTTTTGCAGATGTCAGGAACCCATAGCTCCCCAAAATACCTGTGTGTTTTTGCCTGCCTTCTTCCTTTCTTCTTGCACACAGCTGCCTCCTGCTGCCTTTCCAGTAAGGTTCACTTTCAGCTCCTCTGCCATTCCTGGTTATCACCTTCCTTTGGACTTGAAAAAGGCATGAATAATCGTGTAAGAAGTCATTTACTGGTTGCTTTTTCTTTCACACGTATCTGTCTAACGTAAACATTTAGCATAAATGAATTCCAGTGTTTTGTTAGAGACTTCTTGTAAAACCACAGGAGTGAATGTGCCTAGGCCTGATGGATAGACTATAATGGAGGTGTGTTCTCACAGGGGACAATTGTCTACCTCTGCTTACCCTGTAACTGCAGCCACTTTGACCCCTGCATAGGCTACAATGCTCTCACCAGCATGGTTGGGAGACATAATTCTAGTGTGCTTTCCCAAGGAAATGAGGCTCATACAAATGCCCTGTCAGTCACATCGCTCAATGTCTTGGCCAATTTCAACCCATTTTGAAAGATGGATAGAAATCTCCAAGATAACTGTGTTCCTGCAAGTTTTCTGAAAATCAGTGGCTGTACAGAGGTAAATGCCAAAATAATAGTAGCCATTTCAGTGATAAACCCAGGATCCCTGGGAGCAGAGATTTCTAAATCTGAGCCTGAAGAGACAGAGAGACAAGTTGCTTGCTGAGACAGAGACGCTCAGTGAAGATCCTGGGAGAGCAGTAAAAGCAGACAGCAAGAAAACATACTGGAGGTCTCAGTGGCTGGATCTTTCCAGGCATGAAAGAGAGTAATATGAATTAATACGTTCAGAGAGGAAAAGACTGGCAGGATGCGTGTGCTGTATGTTCTGGTTGGAACAAACCTCCTGGCCAGTCAACACTCACATGGATTTACATTAGCGTAACATGTGTTGTCTCCTGCCCTGGAAAGGATGTCAAAGGGATCCTGGGATAAACCGGACTACTGTGGTACAAGAGGAGTCAAAGGACAAAAATCCATAGAAAGAATGCTTTCCTGATTCTTCTGTTCACTGAAAACTTGTGTTTTGTGCAAACATAAATATTCAGGTGAACAGTTTTGCTTTAAGGACACCAATAAATACAAATTAAATAGCTCTATGGCTAGTGGAACTAGCAAAGGCTAGTTTCCTTTCCCTCTTCCAGAAGGACGTATTATAGCTTTTTCTGTAGTTAACAGAGGGTTAATAGGAGGTAGGACATGGAATCAAGGCATGGGTTATTACATAGTTTTTATACAAAAACCTCTATTTTTTTAAATTCAGTTTCCTTGAACAAGTTGTATTTTTAAATGAGAACTAAGCTTATGGAAAAACAAATGTTTAATTTATGGAGACAAAAATACTCCTGAAATTAGTGACAAAATAAAATAGATTCGCCACCTTTTTCACAAAGTGAGGACTTTGAGAAAATATTTTTTCATATAATTTGCTGTGCTTACAAAGCAACAGTAATAAAAATCACCTTTGGGTTGAGATGCATGAGTAAAATCATTCTGTCAGAAATGGCAGCATTCTGAGAGCAGGAATCTTTAATGAAACTACCTCTCCAGTCATAGGTCTCAAATTGCTGCTGTGTAATTTTAGCAATGGCAATACACATCAGATTACAAGGAGATATTTTAAACAAGTCTTCATATGTTACTGCATTGACCATAAATCAATTGCCCTGTTTGAAAGCAACTGAAGTCAAACTACAAAGCCAGATTATGTTGGCAATTGCTTGTGTGTACAAAATGAAGAAGGACAACAAGCTTCTACTTCTTGTACTGTAGCAATGTACACACTAGAAAGGCACATAAGGAATTTATCAATTCAGAGGCAAGGAGCAGGCTGTAACTAATGATTTTTTACAGGTGAAAATTAATCTGGAACAAGAGCAGACATGAATTTAAAGTACATTCTTTATAATATGGTGATTAGGCCATGCATGAGACCTTGTTTATGTAACAATTTATTCTGGAATAAGTAGTCCTGATTTGGCATACCTGTTTATATGTATTACAAATTATTTTCTCATTTTTCATATGTGGCATATTGGAACACATACCTGCTAACTTTGCTTGACCAGGTTGGATACTCAGATCAAGCACCTGTGTTTTGTGAAGATCTTTGCTCAAACAACAGGTCTAAATCTATGTCAATTGCACTTGTGAATACCCTATACTTGCAGAAAACAGGTGGTCAAACTGCGTATTTAGGTAATGAAGATTAATTACTGACCAGCTCTGAAAATTCAGTTTAAGAAAAAACATTTCATGTCAGAGGTAGAGATAGAAAGCCTGCTCTCCTGTGTGGTGTTCATTTTCCTTAACTTAAAGACCAACAACTCAATATTTCATTAATTCTGTGCTCCAACTTCTGCAGCAAATGAGTCAGGAATTCAATAGACAACTGCCTCCTTTGTGAATAGCCCTGCTACCCCACCAAACCACTCTAGAGTAATAAGCTCATGAGCACAAGGAGGAGTATATAGTTCTCTTTTGTGATGAAGCTCTTGTGCATATGAGCAACCCCAGTACTGTCCTCTCTGGTGTGGATTTTCAAGCATCCATGAAAGAGGGGTATTTGGAATTTTGTCTTTCTTAGGTCAAAAAAAACAACTCAAAAGATGATGGACAGTTGCACTTACTATTGTGCATATGTCTTAATATACAAATATATAAATGAAGCTACAGAATGTGAAGCCAGCATAGCTGCACTTAGAATAGATCAGATTGAAAGGGATCTCATGAACACCATTTGTAGTCAACTCAAATTAATAACATGCGGGCAGGTGTGGAAGAGATCATTTCCAGGGCCGACTGCATCAAGCCAGCTGTTCAAAACCTAAGTTGTTATTAGCGGGTGAGTTGTGCCGTGCTTTCAACCTAGCCCTCGTTGAAATCCAGCTAGTGTCTGGACTTGAGAGCAAAAAGCCTCATTTCTCAACTTCCTCAAATTGTGTATGAAGCTTAGGCTTGTTAGCCCAAGGAACCTGCCCCCCAATTCATTTTGATTCCATATACTTCAGTGCACATAGAAGACAGCCAAGAAATCTATAAATGCTAATGACTGCATGAGAGAAGATCAAGGTAAGTCTCAGACAACCTCAAGAGGTAACTTAATAGCTAATAGTAAATACCTGCTGGTGTGCTTATAGAACTCAGACTTTTATGAAAGGACATAGTATCAATCAATCCAATTAATATTAGGCAGGGAAAGTAGGGCAAAGAAATCAAAACTCAGATTACTTTTGTCAATTCATTTGACTTGAGACAAATTGGTGGAAGTTAGGATGGCTCAGAGAACTGAACTAATATATTTGACATTGGGGAAAATCCCCTATTTTTATCAGAACTCTTCAGCAGAGTGAATGGAAAAAAATATTAGTAAAAAACAATGCATAGCTCAAGGTCTTAGAACAGAAGCACACCCTTTTGTACTCTGTAAGATGGAAAATTAATGCTTGGTAAGAATGGGTTCAGAAATTCAGTGTTTCCTTAGTAAATACGTTTTATTAATAAATGCTCCACAGAGGAAAAGACAGATTATTGAGGACTTGCTTAGTGATAGGTTTCAAATATAACTACAGGAATTCTTTGCTAGCAGTTTCCTTGCCAGCATCTAGATTTCTTGACAGTAGCACTATAATGATACTAATAAGGTTAGCTATTAAGGTTGTCTGAGACTTACCTTGATCTTCTCTCTTGCAGTCATCAGTATCTATAGACTTCTTGGCTGTCTTCTATGTGCACTGAAGTATATGGAATTAAATCATTTGAGGTTAGTCTGCAATGGGAAAATTGCCTGTTGTTGGCAGTTTGTCCTTAGTCTTAAACAATGTTCAACACTGGACAAACTTGTTGAACTGCCTCTACTGCCAACACTGTTTTTTGACAGCAGATAATATGTCTAATAGAGTCCAAGACTTTTTTATAAATCCTTGTCATTGGAAATCTTCAGTTTCTACATTGGTATCTCATGGGAAGAGTTATTCCTCTCTTTCTGTATGTATTGAGAGAAAAAGATCCAAAACTGGCTTGTTTTTTTTCCCGGTAAAATTTAAGACTTGCACTCATGATCAGTCTAGAGGCATTATTACCTTTACATTGACTGTGTTTACATTGATTGTGTTAAAGCTCAGGGTTCTTGGCTTCATGGTTCAGATGGCATCTACACATCTCCTTTCAAGTTGAAACTTATATATTTGCCCCGAAATGTTAAAAAATGCTTCCCTAGCCTCTTGTTCAGATACTGTTAATAGGAGATTGAGAAGAGTTTCTGCCATTACCTTCAATACTTTTACTGTAGAGTTCCATGCTAGAGCTGTGTCCAGCAGTGAAAAAAGGTTAATAAATATGCCTAGTCTAGCTTTTTCATAGTCCTTTCATAAAAGACATAGTCTTTTAAGGAGGAAATACACCTACTCACCTGTATGTGTAGCTGCTTTGAAAAACAAAAGAAAATAATTGAGTCTTTTGTTTTCCATCTAAACTGTGTGTTGACGGCTACTCCTTTCCCTCATTGTCTGCCTTGATTCCTCTGTGTGCAAATATGCTCTTACCTACTCTAAACATTCACATATTTTACATTAAACATTTCACTTGCTGTTGCCTAACACTTTTTATGTACCTAAATTGACTCATTCAGAAGCACTGCCCTATTTGACACCTGCACACATTTTAAACAAAGGAGCATAAACTGGATTTCACTGTATTTAGAAGAACCCTTGCCAATGAGTGAGGTAGGTGAGAAAATTTAATTGTGCAATAAACCACTCCAGTTGAGCATGAAGTCACCTCCAGTCGATCTTACGCTAGCAAAACCCAACTTCAAGCAGAGATAAGTTTAATAACCGAGGTGGTACCTGGACCCAAGTGTTTTCAGGCACTCGGAGGCTGGTCTGGCAGTGGGAACACAAACTCTGGAAAAGCGAGGGTCAGTTAAGTCCGGAGCTGTCTGTCAGTTTTGCTGCCGTGCCACACCGTGCAACCAGGAGGCAAGGCCGTGCCTGCCCTCTCACAGCCAGGTAGGCCAACATGGCTGCCTGATTTTAAACCAAGTTTGGCCAATCACCGTGAACATTACTGAATGGCCAATCAGCAGGCAGACAGCTCTGCCCCGCCACCCCGCTCCCTCAGCAGGGCTCTGTACCGTAGCCGGTGGGGGGAAGGCCCGAGTGCCTGCTGTCAGGGTGAGCGGACGGGCAAGGGCCGCCGTGCCAGGGCCGCACCGCACTGCAGGCCTGTGAGAGCTGCACCGTGGGCGTGAGGTGCAGCAAGGGCCCTGTTTCCTTACGTCGCTAACTAGATGAAACTCGCGTTGGTTTTTACGAGCTTACAGCGGGCCTTGTTGGAATATCCGTGAGTGTAAGGGAAGAGGTGGACAACTGGGCGACAGCCTTGGGGCTTCAGCGGTAATGAAGGTACGGAGATGCTCCTTGGCTTGATGCTTCACGTCTGCTGGTGTAGGACTGTGAAAACCCAGGTCAGCTCTAGTTTGTGTGCTGTCTTCAACAGCTAGAAATCAAAAATGTGGCTGAATGTGGGCCGAAGGCCATTAATATGGTAAGATCAGAGAAAAGCTCCAGGGTCTAGCAATTAACTCTGTAGGTATTCTGCTATTTGCTCTAACTTTTTTTTTTTTAATAGCAGTTTAAAGTTTTTGCTAAACTGCTGAAGTACCACAGAAAAGGAGATTGAATTTAGTATATATAGCTTATTAAAAATGCTGGGGAAAGCATAGAGGTTATTTTTAACTCTTGCATTTTATGAATGTATGCAATCTTTTATATTATCTGTCATGCAGCTGTATTTATATTTGCTGAGTATGATTTAATGTTGAAATGTTGTTGACTAATGTTCTAGTCAACTAATGTTGACTAGACACTTAGAATGTTATGGGTTTATTTTTTTTTAGTATTTCTCTGTTTATGTTAAAAAATAATGACATGAGAAGCATCAAAGGAATCTTTACTGATTTCCTTGATCAGAAAACTAATTTTTAGAAGCTAAAATTTAGATTGACATGCTTAATTTGAGAACAGTATCTATTATAGTCATTAAAAGTTCAAACATGATACACTTTTCCCACTCATGAGAATTCTTATGTGCTTTCACAGAACCACAAATTAGTTGTTTTACCATGCCAGCAAGTGCTTTAGGCAAACTTTTGTCATAGAGCTTTGCCAAAAGCTCTCTGTAGGGGATAGTAATGAATTTATGCAGATTTAATTTTCAACAAAGGAAGTTAGTATAATTTGGGGGGAGAGAAGAAGGGAAAAGGTAGCAGGAAGGCCAAGATTGTGAAAGTTTTGAGTTATCAATATGTGTATGTCAGCTTTCTACTTTTCTACAGCACGTACCTTTTTGTTACAATTGTTTGCCTAAGATACCCCCAAATATATAACAATAAACGTAGGGTGTTTTAAATTTCACTAGTAAGGAAAAGGTCCTTTTCATGCTTGCTTTCATATCAAGAAAGGCTAGTTATTTGATGTACGAAACAGTGTAAAACTTCCTTAATACATGTTTCAATCCTTTCAGAAACACTTTTGAAAAATATTCAAGTTCTGAAAGCTGCAATAATAATTTCTAGATCTGTAGTTCAGCACTCTGCAGTCCTGAAAGAAGCCTGATCTGTATTTGGGTTATGTTGTGCCATGCATGGTGATGATGTTCTGAGGGTTCTAAGTGAGTGTGAAGAGTTGAGAAATCAAACTGATGATGCAGAAAATGTGCTCAGATTAAGAAACAGTGGATTAGTAAGAGTTTCTGAAGGCATGGAGATAGGATAAACGTTTTTAAAAAATGGCAGTAGTCAGTATTGCATTCAGGAAGAATAATTCTGAACTCTTCTACAAACTGTGTTATTATAAACCAAATTCCTAGAAAACAATCAGTTTCTGGAATGTCTTTACCAACATATACAACTAACCTCAGTACAAAACTCATCCTAAAAAGTTTTTGTCTAGTGTTTGGAAGGTGGAACTTTGTAGGACTTAGAATCACAAGCTTATGATTTCAGCTCTTAGTTTTGTCTACCTCAATCCTTATCTATAAAAAGGACATAATCATTAGCAGTTTTCAAATTTAAGGGTTACTGTTGGTGAGGCAATGAAGAAAGAACAAGTAAATGTAACTTTTAAGGATCATTGTATAATTTACCTTTGAACCTAGCTCTCATCTAGAATAGCGTTTATGATATAGGGGAAAAATGAAATATACTAATTGGTTGATTCTGTTATGCTAAGGACATTCTTTGGACATTAGACCCATGTCCTCTGTATTTCTTTCACTTAATGGTATTGCTGGAAAAGCCATTATCCCAATGGCTGAAAAGATGAGTCAGAGCACTTTGACGTATTGCGTACTTTGTCTTAAATTACTTCACCAGTTATTGTATCCACCATATTTAATCAAATCAATGAAGTTATCTGCAGTAATACGGTATCAGATTAAGTTTTCTGGGAAGAAGTAGTTAATAGAGACTTTTTTAACTGAAAGGTACCAGGGATTAACGTGTATGTTGGATGAGCGGTATTTTAGGATGTTGGGTTTTTTCTTTATGAACATGGTTTTGTAAATTCATCCAACTTATCCTCCAGGTTAGCTTTCTTGCAGTTATCCTTATTCTGTTTTATATATTTTCCATATCTTATGGATGCATCACCAGGTTCTTAAAAGATAAAAGTGTGTTTATAATGTCTTTAGCAACATTATTTGTAAACACAATAAGTATAGACTATGAGAAGAGCTAGAAGCCTAAGAATATGAACTGCATAAGCAAAGACAGTTTGCGCCTCAAAACTAAAGGCTTTGCAGGCACCAATCAAATAAAATTTGGCCAGCATGCATCTCTTTAAAAAAAGAAAAACAAAACACCAAAACCCACCCACCCAACCAAAAACCATCTCTGTTGTGTCACAGTATTGGTGAGTGTTGAAAAGAAATTCTGCATTATTCTGTTTTAATATACTAAAAATCAGCTAGACAATATGTATAAATTCTCTGTAGCTTTAAAGGTGGCCAACTGCACAGTATTTTATGGATAAAACTATTTAAAGTACACTGAAGGTAACATCTTTAATATCATCATAGAATCATAGAATACCAGGTTGGAAGGGACCTCAAGGATCATCTGGTCCAACCTTTCTAAGCGAGAGCACAGTCTACACGAGATGGCCCAGCACCCTGTCCAGCTGAGTCTTAAAACTGTCCAGCTGAGTCTTAAAAATAGCCCAAGTGCAACTTGAATATGTATATACCGACAAAATAATTTGTCATAGCTTCTTTCGGTGCATACTGTACTATATATGCAGTAGTAATATGCTGTGCTTTCATATTAATGGACAATTAACAATTCACGAAGAGTGTGCTGAACTTTTTGCAAGAGTGCTTAATCCTTGTGACCTGGCTGGATTCCAAGTTGGCTAATTACATAAGCTTATTTCCTGCTTAGCTATAGTTTAATGAGAGATGCCATCACTTCCTGTCCTAAACTATTGTGTAGTCTTGTCCGCTGTGTAACAGCTGCTGTATGCCGCCCCGAAAGAGCTTCTTTTCACTGGTGGGCGTAATTACTACTGATCCACACTGAATTTTGAGGTGGGCTTTTTTGAATCCTTGTGGTTAAAGAAGCAACAGGAGGGAAAAAAAACCCACACCACATCCTTTGATCAGAGAAAACTCAGCTTTAATTTTGGTCCAGAAAAAAGAGAGCTTCACAGACATAAAGAAAATGAAGCAAGGTATTTTGTAAGGTATTTTGTAGAGCTATACAGGGAAGGGGAAATGCCAAATATGCCTAAATAGCAAAAAGCATCTGATTTTTTGGAAGCAGATAAAAATGAACTGGATTTGCAAGTTAGTATTTCCCTGTCTTATTTCTTATAAAAGAGTTTTAGAAAAAAAAGATACAAAAAGCCCTTGATTTTTTATTTTTATGTACTCTTCCGGTCACTTTATTTTGCAAAGATTTTGATAGAACAATGTGAGCTCTCATGGTAATAAAAGATTTTCAGTACCATAATTGCTAACATTACTGTTGGTGAGGCTGGTGTTTTTCCAGTCAAATAGAAACAAGTAACCTCAGTCTTTTCTAATGTAGAAGTATTTTACTACCTGACTGAAAAATTTAAAATGAGCTTATTTTTTGTTCATTCCAAGGGTCAAAATTACCTCCTGGATATCTGGCCCAAACAACTTGCAGTTGAAAGCACTCCGGTACTTAGAATCAAACATTGGTTCTGAGTACAAGACAGAGCCATATATTTTAACTGTAGAATGGAACGAGAATACCAGTATAGAGGAGACATAGTGAAGAACATTTTTTTTATCTATCTACTTTTAAAGGGTTAATAGTTTAATTGTTTAGAATGAACTCACATTTCTCATTGTTAGTGATTAAATTGTTTAATAAAAATAATATTTTTGTTCACACTCAGGGCTTTCAGATGGGAGAAGACGTGAAAGAGATGCTGGAGGAGCTATAGAAGCTGCAAGGTTGGAGTATGAGATACTGCTAAAATGGGGTTGGCAGAATAAATCATAGATTTCTCTGTCTTTTAAGAAGAGCAGAAGTACCCTTTAACAATTGAGGACTGAAGAGAAATAAAATAACTCGTAGCTCATTTTGTCTCTTTCACAGTGAGATGTGTGATAAGAGGAGTGCACTTTCTCGTAAGTGTATTTGGTAAGCTGTGTGTAACATGGGCTGATGCAGAAGCTGCTTAGGGAAGAGTTTTAGGCTTTGATAGTATGTGTGAAGTTGCCGTCTAGCTTCTTTCCCATCCTTTGGAAAGTTCTTATTTTGGCCCTCGTTCAGATCATCTGACTTCAAATCTGTATTTTCTGCAAACAGTTATGGCTGTTCTTCTGGGGATTCTTTTGCCTCGGCACCTTTGCAAAGCTTTAGAAGAAAAGCTAACCTACGTGCCGATTTTCAGCAATTAAACAGCATTTCTTAATGGAAGCAACTTAGCGGTGAACACATCAATCCAGATGCAAAGCTATTGCATTTATTTTGTCTTGTATATAAACTTACTTGTGCTTTTAAAGATTCCTCGGCCTTTTGTGCTTCTAAACTCTTTCATTATAGTGAGGACAAGTAGATCTGACCACTCTAGGATGGCATAATAAAACCAGAGGTGTAAGAGCACGAAGCCAGGAGTACTTAGACATGTTAACTTGTATAAATAGCTGTCAGAGAGTGGTAGCATAACCTCTGCGATGCCGACGAGCATCTGTGATGTGAATAAACCTGCTAAACGCAGAGTAAATTCAGCAAAAAGGCTATGCTTTTAACTGGTTTACACTGTTATTACTTTTGAATGTAATGTTTTAAAACATAGGTTGCACATCAAAATTGAATGATATATTCAGTTTTTTATGAAAATCGACCTTTGTATTTTTTTATTAATAGCATGCATTAAATGCTAACTGTTTCTACCCTTCATCAGAGGAATGACTAGTCCTACTAACCTTGCAAAAACTTTGCTATTTTTTATTTGACGGTAACTTTCTGCTGGTCCTTACGGTGTGCCAAATTTGTCTTAATATATTTTATAACAATAAAATACGTGCTTTGCCAACACTACTCCAGGACATCTGTTAACAGAAGTATATAGCATGGTTTCTAGCCTCTAGTGAATACTGCGTAGCCTTTTAAAACACTTTTAAAGACTTTTTGTTTGTTTAGGTGGATAAGAAGGTCTGCCTAGAACAGACCATGTTACAAGATCAGAGTCTGGAAATGTTTGTGTGGGTTTTAACTTTACTCGCTGACCTTAGAGCGTAGCCCCGCAAACAGCTGAACTGCTACAAATGAAGGGTTGTAAACCTGTGCTGTTAACCTGTGAACAGGGGTGGAGAAGAGAGGAACCTCTTAAACTGGCTGTGCCGTTGGGGAGATCATTACCGCGAACTCCACCTACCCAGTCCCAGAGGAATTTTGGGCTTGACCTCCCAGACGTTTATGTACGGTATGTAAATGGTCCTAGTGACATCAGTATAATTATTCAAATGTGTAAGGTTACATGTCTGTAAATACGGAGCTTACTTGATTTTATTTCCGTTTTCTCCCAATTCAGCAATTAATTTTATGAATGCATTGGTGCAACTAGTTAAAGAAATATTAATGATAGGTCAATAAGCATAGCAGAAAAGACGAAAGGAACTCCAAAACAATACTCTGACATGGTATATTTTCTTTTTTTATGGCACTTACACTGGAAGCCTGAAAAGAATGCAAAGGCTAACTATATTTGTAATTAATTCATCACACAAAGAAAGCCTAAGAAACAAGAATCCTGTTTTTGTAATATACATGCTGCAGTTTGAATTTGCATTTTTTAAAATTGAGAATTACAGCTTTAATATTGCCTGGGGGAGAACAGCCAAATTTGAAAGCTAGGAACCCTTCTGATGTAATAGTTAATCACTTTAAATGCATCAGTAGCATCCACTAACAACAGCTTCTGTTGAATAAGCATATTAAAACAAAGGAATTGTTAATACATTTTTAAAACCTTAGTAAGTTTTGCAGTAGTAAAACTGATTTGTTTGTGACTAATGGAAAACCCATAACTTTTTAAACATATTTTGGTATAGACTATAAAATACTATGTAGTTACCTAAAACTGTTTTAAATTGTTGACTGAAGGCCAAGTTAATATTCAGTGCAACGAGAAAGATATTGTTCATATTTTGATGTCAAATATATCCCAGTGGTTTAAATGCGGATAGTTGACTGAACTTTGTGAAGACAAGAAGTATGTGTTGGGGCCTGTGGTTCTGTATTCAAGTTGATTGAATTCTGTCCTGCTGAGCATTACATAACATTGCCCAAACATACACACGTCTTTATTTTTCACAAGATACTACGGTTTGGCTTATTAACAGCAAAAAATATATTTAGAATGGTCACTTAGAGTAGTCGTAATAATCATAGATACTAGAATTTATTTTGAATGTTACAAGCAGAGATATTAAATATCTACATACAGCCAGTAAATTTGATAGTGAATTATCTAAATCCATTGTTTGTTTCCCCTTATAAAATCCTGTTATCTCCTGAGTGACAATATTGTTGTCTTGGAAAATGCATGAGTTTTTGATGCATAACATTCTGAGCAAAACAGCTATTTATTGTACCCATACTCGTTCTTATCCCACACTCTTTTTTCAAGACCATTATTAGTAAATTTTGAGGTTAGAGAGGTACTGACCCAATCAAACATGTACAGAGCTTGGCCTCCGAGTTAATTAAATACGGGTTAATAACATATTATAAGGAAATCATTGTCCTTATTACAGTTATTAGGTAGTTAGTCAAATTATAGCTTCAAAGGAATGCAGAGCATGGAGAACTCAGGACTAAATTATGCATTTGAACCTTAGGCCAGCTTTTACTGTTGAGACAGTTTGCTGCTAAAAGAAATTGTGTGTCATTGAAATTAAATGCCTTTCTGGGGATGGAAGGTTCCAGTTTTTAATGAAATTACTGAGTGTGGTGTAGTGAAATGATTAAAATCTGTATTCCGGGAATGTGGCGGACAAAAAAAATCAATAAATGCTAGCGAACCTTTGCTGCTGGATGTGAATCCTGGGAATGAAATAAACTAGTACAAAAATAATAATTAAAAACATATCAGCACGTTAATGTATTTAGCATGAGTCTCATGAGACATCATCTTCACTAATTTTTAGCATACATTTTACTGTGTAATGAGAAGCTTTCTTTTCTCATATCCGTATTAGGCAGCATTTTTGCCCTTCCCCCAGTGTTCCTGCATTGCAATCATTGTGCTTGCACTTATTATGTTACAAATGACCGAGGTAAGGCTGACATTCTCATTGCATGCAAAAAGAGCTAGTCTGCCAAGCTTTTTTTTTTCCCTAATGAAGCAGCTTTGTGAAATCTCCCCATGTGTTAATACTAATGAAGATCCTCCAGCACAATTAAAATCACAGCCAGTGGCTGAAGAGGAAACAGAAAACAATGGCATCTTTCTACATATGCATATTTCTTTATGCTGAGATCAGCTTTATTTAGAAATAACGTTGATTTTTAAAATGCTTGTATGTAGCATTTAACAAGGTTAACGAGCTGCACATATTCTTGAATTCTGCAAGTGTGATTTTTGCTCGCTCATACTGAAATCACTTAGATTTCCTTCGTTGCGCTGTGGTATAACTTTAAATCTACAGTGTTACGCTTTATAGGGAGCAGTCCTTTGGCTCTTGAAGCGTACTTTAACCCTGCCTGAGTTTGAGACTATGCCAAAGAAAGAAAAAAGAGGAGGATACCATGTGTGTAGTTTGAAGGGCCGGCGTAGGGAAGCGCAGCTTTTACTTTTTTTACAAATAACCTGTATGGGTTGTTTCGAGCAAGGCGAGAACTTTGATATTTAAAAAATGTACTGTATTTTTTTTTTTCAATTCTTGTGTCAATAGCTGGTGAATTTTAATACTTCCCCATAACTTTAACTTGATTCCCTCACCCTTGTTGCCGGTTTTACTTGAATTTAATTTATCTAGTTCTTCTAGAGCATGGAAGTCGAACGTTGCTTCCACTGTGGATTTCTGATTTGCTAGGCTTCTTTAAAATGTCTCCTCTTTCGGAAATGGGTCGCCTTTGCTTTTTCCCCCCCCGCTTCAGTAGATGGCTATTGTTTGTATCATAGATTCTTTGTTGCTATACCAAAATCTATTTTTTTTTACCTGAACTTAATCTGCAGCCTAAGAATTGATTTAGGTACTTAAGGTGGGCAACCGTGCCTCTCCGCCGGTCGATACAGTCCTCGCTCCGAATTACCAAACGCGGACTCGCATCGCTTTCGGCGTTGTTTGAGAAACGGGAACTGTTGGTAACTTTTCTAAACAAAACATGACTGTGCGGCGCGAGCGCGCAGCCCGCGCTGGGGAAGCCGGAACGCGGCTCGCGCCCCCGCTCCGCCCCGGCGCGGAGCGGTCATTTATGAGCGGGGCTGGAGCGAGATAAACAATTCTCCCTTTTCCCGTCGTGTTAACAGCAGCTCGCATTGTTGGCGAGAGGAGCCGGGCCGGCTGACGTCACTCCGGGTCGGCGAAGCTGAATAAACCTCGCGCGGGGACCGGCTCGCGGCGCCGAGGGCACGGAGCGGCCGGCACTGCGCCCGCCGCGCGCGCGCGCAGGCCCCCGCCCCCTCCCCGAGCCGCGTGAGGCGCCGCGAGCGCTGGGGAGGGACGGCTGGCGGCACGCGCGCCCGGCCGCGGCCACCTGAGGGGCGGGCAGCGCTCCGGCGGCGGCGGAGGTGAGTGCGGGCCGCTGGCGCCCGGGGCGGGGGGAGCTCTGCCTCCGGACGGACGCCCGAGACGTTACCGCGTTTCGCCGCGCCGAGCTGCCGCTCGGGCTCCCCGGTCAGGCTGCGCCCGCCTCCCTGGCCGCCTCGCTGCCGGTGCGTATCGCCTCTTTGTTGTGGCGGGCCGGCCGCCTCTCCGGGCGCGAGCGCAGGTCCCGCCATGGGGCCCTGCCCGGGCAGGGCTGCGGCCGGGCGGCGGCGGGGCCGCGGGGAGGCGGGTCCCGGGGAAGCGGCCGGGGCCGCGGCGTCCCGGGACGGGACGGGCCGGGTCCCGAGCGATTTTAAACTTCGCTGGTGGCCGCGAGCGCGTCCCGTGCCCCGGGCGGCGCCGGTCACGTCTCTGCCGGCGGTCGCCCGCAGCCTCTCGGGCGGCCGGCGGCGGCCCTTTTGTGTGGCGCGGTGCGCTGCGCGCCGGCCCTCCCGCCCCGCGGCCGCGCTCCCGCTGCCCTCCCGCCGCCGCGGAGCTGCCCCGCTGCCCCCGCCGGGCGCGGGCCCCGGCCGGGGCTGTCAGGCCGGCCCGGGCGTGCCGGCCGGCAGTGCGCGGGCGCGGAGCGGCGCGAGGCGTTCGGCGGGGCCGCGCGGAGCGGCCGCTGGGAAGGGGGCGCGGGGCGGGGGGGGGGGGCGGCGGGAGCGGGCGCGGGCGCGGGCGCTGCCTCCCGGCGGGCGGCCCCCGCGCGCCGCCGCCGCGCTGCCGAGCGCGGGCGCGTAGGCGTGCCCCCGCCGCGGTGCGGGGCGGCGGGCTCGGGGCGGGCGGTGCGGGGCGGCGGGCTCGGGGCGGGCGCCGCTCCGCGCAGCCGGCTCGCTGCGGGCCCCTCTCCTTTATCTTTTGTGCGGGTTGCTTCCTTATAAAGAGAAGCAAGCAGCTGCAGCCCTGCGCCGAGTTGCTGAAATTTATCCCTTTGTGTATATTACAATATCCTCCATTTTTCTGCCCTCTAAACAACGAGCCTTTCGCCATCTTGGGCAAATTTTTATTCCCAAGTCTGTCCGTCTCTTTTAGGAGGGAATCGGTGGAAATCCTGAAAGTCCTTTTGGGTAAGACTCAAAGTTTAGGAAATGTTACAGGGACCGACAGTGACGTCATGTAAAGTTTAAGGGGAATTTTTCCAAGAGTGTGTGCTTTCCCCCGGAATTCCTGATCTAACGTGTTGTAAACCGCACTTTAAAGAGAAAGGTTCCTAGTTGAGACTGCACGTTCGGGGAACATGAAGAATATGCTTCTGTCTCTGGTTTTGTAACAGTAATTCTGTAATTGTTCTTTTAGGTTATTCTCCCCCCCCTTCCCCCCCCTTTTTTTTTTGTCCTGGGCTTTAGTATTTAATATGTAATGCTTGCTTAACTGTTTGGTTGTTTAAAAACAAAAACGCCAAAGTTCTTATGTTAAATAACGAATCATCTGGAGATTTGCATTATTTTTGTTTACAGAAAGTGGTAATCTGATGCGAAGTTTACATGAAAGACTCGGTACAGAATCTTCCCTGAGGAATAAACAGTTTCTATTTGGGATGAGGAACATGGAAAAACACAGTTGTTCCATTTTTAAATGACAGATTTGGGGGGCATATTTGAAAGCAACAAACTCGTTAAGCTATATTGTTAAAAAATTCAGCTTGGAAAGTACTTAAATATATGTTACGTGTAGTTTGGGTTATGTTCCAAATACTGTATAATGTGGGTGGCAAAATGTAGTTACTATGCTAAACTAATTTAAAAAAAAAAAAAATCTCTTTACCTCTGGCAATAAGCTCTGTGTCAGCTGTTGTGAAAAGGGAAACAATAAAAGGTACTGTTCTGTTAATTTACTTCTCAATTGCACTTTTTTTTTTTTTAAATCTCATACAAGTTTTTCTGGTCACATGATAGGACTTAGTGAAACACAGGGTACTTGATAAGGAATAACTATTGTAGGTAAAGTTCCGTTTTTCCATTCTTCTCCCTATACTCATCTTACTTGCTGCATATTTACGGTCACACTAACGAGAACATGAAACTGCCTGTATTTAATTTGCATTTTCTTTGTCTTCAGCGTTGAGAAAACAGTTAACATAGAAAGTAAGAGGAATAGCTGTTAGTGCATCAGGACTGTTTTCCTATCCAAATCAGTACATTGAATGATGTACCTGAAGTGTCCTTAAGCTTATGTTGGAAGAAATGTCAGATACTTACCTCGAGGGGTGTGTGTGTGTATGTTTTTTTTTTTTTTTTCTTTTTTCAATGCCTCAGACGGTGTGGTTGAATTGAGTATTTGCCAGCTACGTGAATATTAGGTAGATGAAAATGTTTCAATAGTTGAAAGCATGTACAACAGATGGTTCTAAATTATACATGCAACGAAGGTCTAGAAGATTTGACAGATTATAAACGGTGAGCAACAGAGGATAAATAGTTTCAGAAAATGATAGTATACGTGATGTCTCATACCTGTAATAAACTACGTACACCTTTTTTGTCACAATGCTACAAAATCAATAAGCTACATAATATTAAGAAAATGGTAGCCAAGGTAATTTTTGTGAAGTGTGTATAGAGGAAGCATTAGGAGTTGTTAAGGGATCTCTCTGATGTTCAAAAAATTTTATGTTCACTTCAGGCAGGGGCTATTTGTTTAATCATAGATGGTACCGATTCCTTGCAAGCAGTGGAGTGTTAATATCAGGTTGTGATGAAGTTCTTCATAAATAGAACTCTCTGGAGAGTAATAAATGTTTCTTCAGAGGATCAGGCAATGTTCCCTTTTCATTACTGACCCAAAGTCTGTTCTGAATGGCACAAAATAAGGTTTTGTGACTAATGTGTATTGAAAATAAACTAGAATTGCGGTACTGGTATTTCTCATGCTAAATTTTTTTAACTAAATACCCCTGTGCTGGGTTCCTTACAAGTCAGTGTTCCCACAAAGAGTAATTGTTTTTAAGATTCGTTCTTGTAGATTGTTGTAGGTTGTCAGTAACATTGTAAAATTATTTGAACAGTGTTAGGGGAAAGATAACTAAATACGCGCTTTGTACCTTTTGGTGAGAAATAGTTGATTTTCACGAACAGGTAATAAGATGCTTTGCATTTTCAAAAGATAAATTAGCAATATTTTTATATTATGGAGGGAATAAGCATTGGTTGACCACTGCAGTATATTTGTTTAATCTTTATACTGACCTTATGATAAGAGAGACTGAATTGTTTGTCTTGTTGGGAGACACTGGAAATGCAATAAGAAAAGTCTTTCTTTTTAGGTCCTGTTGCCCTTTTTCGCATTTTCTTTGTTTGCATGTTTATTATGGAGCTGCAGTGTAAAGGAGCAGATGTTTTGCAAAACATCCTGATGTGTTGCTTTTTCTTATGGGAGTGCATAACTGTTCCTTCTGATGCATCGACTTGACAGCTGGTTGATTTCATGGAACTGCTAAGAAGCCATTAGTGGTGTCATTGAATTGAAACAGAACAGTCACTCCCAGCTTGAACTGCAATTGTTAATGTCTTTGTTGCTACTTTTCTGTTCCTACGCAGAGATGTGGAATATCACAGTTGCAAAGAAAAGGAAGTTTGTGCTCTCTGTCTCATCTCCCTGAATTAGGGAAAGGAGGAATTAGTACTTGACTGGTAGTTTTATAATATTCTTATAATGGTCTGTTTGGGATTAAGAGATCTTAGCTGTTGGGAGGTAGATTTAGCACAACCAAAAATGCAATTTGCTGCACATAGACACCCTGACACAGTAAGGGCATCCCACAGTTCAGATCGCTTCACCGTGATTCCGCCCCCTTCAGTCCCTAATACGAGTATCTTTAAATAAAACCAGATAGCTTGTGGTTTTTTTTTTGTTTGTGTGTGGGTTTTTTTTTTTAAATCAGCAAACTTTATTCTAATAGAAGATTACAGAAGAATGGTACTTTGTGTTTCCATCACTTAGATAATTTGGCCCAACGCAGATTCCCAAAGTCCACCAGTTTTCTCCCAAGTGTGGTTTAACTTTCGAGTTAATTTTGGTTTACTACAGTACATCCAGTAAATTATGTCATACCACATTATAAACTAGTTTGTGATTATAAATTGCCATCAGAAGAAACACTGACAAAAGTGTCGAGGACAGCAGTGGTTTTTGTGATCGTTGGATAGTTTACAACATCCCGAACATTGACAAAATGTAGTAAGTATGTGTTGGTCAACATATTTTAAAGAAATTGGAAGTTTGTGGTGAAGATAATGTTATGCAGAATTCAGCATTTAGGTACAGGTGATCTTCCCCACTGCATCAAAGAAGGAAATGAAACGTCCTCCTTGTAACTGACATTTATGCTTTTTAAGAATTTTTGGTTATACTGCTACCTTTTTACTTTAAAACTATGTTTGTTGTATTCTTTCTGTGCAATGGTAGAATGAAAGTGCATCTTTGTTCTAAGTGAGAGGTAGGGGTTTGGAGTTCTTCCCTGCTTACTCTTTACTGATGAGGAACAGAAACAAGGATACTGTATTAGTAAGATTAGAGAAAATAGATCGTCCTCCACCCCACTCCCCCGAATTTTGCCTGCTTATTTAAAAAAGGGGGGGGGGGGAAGCCACAAACAAATCAACAACGGGTCACCAGAAGATTTGCATAAGGAAAATGGTAGGTTCACATTAATTTTTCTATTTGTGTTTCTTAGTACTTTTATGAAGTTGAGAATGTGTTAGTTCACTGTTACCCAGATAAGGACTCTGATGCACAGAAGGATTTAGTCTTTTACCAGTGTGACACGAAGTAGAGGTAGAAAGAAAAGCTGTCTTCGCTGACTTTAATCTGTAGTGTGCTGGGTAGATGTTTCCTTGAAAACTGAAATGCGTGGTTTGTTATTCTGCAGAGAGTAATGCTACTCGAATAGGTAAGTCGAGTGCACATAGGTCTTAAAAGAAATTGGGACCATGTTTTCATCTAGTCTCTGCAGAAGGGCCAAGCGAGATGCAGTATTTTTCTGTTGGTTCGTTTCTTAATCATACAATTTTAAGTTAAAAAAAATATGTAGAACATTTAATCCAATTAGCACACCATTTCACATATTAGCGGTGTTAAGTTCTTGCTTACTCTTTTATTTCTTTACTGCCCTAAATTTACAGTTATATAATGCCATGGTCTTGAGCCATTCCTTAAAAAGAAAAAAGTCAATATATTTTTTAAAGTCTGATACAGAAGTTCCTTCGAGATTTAAATGGAAATAAAACAAAAAAAGCTTACTAATTTTACAGTATCATTTTGATTTTTGTTTCTTTTTCGGGGGAGGGAGGAGAAACTGTGATTTATTTTATTGTGGCAGTAGCATTTAATGAGACCACCAGGTGGAAAAAACACTCCCAGAGAGTGAGGAAGTCTTACGCTTGTTTCAGTTTTTTAATGTAGCAACAAGGAAAGGAGGATACAGGGTTTTCCCCTGCTTAGTTTAACGGAATTAATTTATGCGTTTGACAAAATTCCTAATATCAGTTTCTTCTCTTTTTATGTGAGTGTTTTTCAGATCGGTGGGGAAAAGACAAGTATCAAAGGAAGCATACATTTTTAAACCTTACCTAGTGACAGATGATCTCTCAGACATAGCCTCTGAAAGTATGGGACTTAAAAAAAGATGTGCTGGGCTTGTCAGTGTCTGTTTCGTTCTTTCAGGAGGTTGATGCCTGTTGCCATTAACGTGAAATCTCTCCCATTGCCTTCCTACTCACACCCATCAGGGCCTCCTGAATGTCTTGTTTTCTGTGTGTAAAGGACATAAGACTCTCTTTTCACTTGATGTAGGTCAGGCATTGTAAAGAGCTGAATGGGTTAAGCCTTGGTAGTTTGCAAAAAGCGATTGCAGAGATTTTTCTAGCCCCTGAGGGAGGAATCGCACAAAACCTTAAAATTCAAACTACTAAAAATGTAAAGGTATCACTGAAAAATTGGTCTGCCTGATGGACTGTTTACATTAGTAATGGTCCCATTGAAATCAATGGGACTGCTGAGTATAAAGACTTGTCTCAGGTAATGTTTGCAGTATAAAAGCTGGGAAAAGAATGTAGGTTTAGAAATAATGCAGTGGCTATCAGATAATGTTGTCTTCCTTTTGGAGCCTCACACAGAACTTCTGCTCTGGAACTGTTGGAAGGGATAATGAAGAATTTTAGTTTTTGAATAATGGAGAACCCTTCCGGTGTTTTCTTGCAAATTACAGGAACTGTAAGCTAGATTTTCTCTAGAATATTTATTAAATACGGTGATTTAAAGGCACAAAATACTCTGCCAGGCTGTTCTTGAGCTTGAATCTCAGTTGTGAGACTGTTGGATGAGAAGCTAAAACTTTGAAGTCTTCTAGGGAGTATTTTTTCCTTCACTTTGAATACATAGCTAACTTTTTTGGATTGTGACTCTATTTATTAATCGATTTGAATTAATGAATTAATGTTTTTCTAATGCTGAAAGATTCTTTAATAAACAATGTGTTGCATTTTATCAGAGGCTTATTTTAGAACAGTGGTGTGTGGTATCCAAATATAATCAGCAAAATAACCGCACAAGCCCCTCAGCCCTCAGTCGTCTTCTACAAAAGAAAACCAGTTTGACAGAAATTATTGCAGTGGTCCATCGGATGCGTAGGGACATAATTGTGTGGATTTTGCCCCATTTTCTGTTCTTACACTTTTCCACAAGCATGCACTCATTAATCAAAGACACTGTACTCCTGCTGAGGGCAGAGAGGTTCATCAAATTGGCAGCCAGTTTGGTGTAAAGAACAGTGTACTGAAGCTCTTAACGTGCTAGGACATAAATAAATCTAAGGTCTTTGTATGCAAACCCTGGAGGTTAATACTGTATAATTCAATGTCCTGTCTTTGTTTTTATGATTGATGTTTTTAAGTGTTTGAAGCTTCATGCAAGCCTTCAAGCAGGTCAGGGCTGACCATCTGATTGGCTGAAGCAAAAAAGCGTTAGCTTGGCAGAGGGGCTTTCGTGTCTGCTGTGGAGATTTTTTTTTATTTTTATTTTTTGGCTGGGAGATCGTTGTTGTATTGCCTGAGCTGTTATAGGAAAGTTCTAGAGATTGACAACCCCTGCTGTGATAATGGACTTAGTGCATGAAACGCCCGTAGTTTGGTCCTATTTGTTCTGAAGCTTACTGCTATTTGTATCCTTAACAGAACTAACATGTAGAACAAGCAAAAACTACTGGGATTTCCCTGTAGAAATAGTGCTGGGATTTGGCTTTAACATGAATTGGTTGCATATTCATAATTTAAGAACAGCTGGTTACAGCAAGCACATAGTCATTTGCAAGCTATTATAAACCATTCTACTCGCACATGTAGGCTGTGCTTGAGCTTTTTTTTTTCTTTATTGATCTACCTGCATTTGAAATCCGGTCACTGTAGCCACAGAGGCCTTTCATTTTAGCTGTGCTTGCATCATAGAACAGTGTCAGTATTAAATATTTAATTTTAACTAAATGCTGAATAAAATGGTAAACTGTGAGCTTCAAAGAAACAAAGTGTAAGGGTGAGCAGTGACATACATCTTAAATACAAAATCTTGTTATGTAAAGCAGCCTAAAAAGTAACATCAGCCAACCTTTATAGTCCTTTGGTAGCGTTGTTGTTCTGAATAAGAAATCTTTGTTAGATTTACCCAAGGTTACCTTGCTGAAACTGTAGTTGCTGAAATTTGTGGTTTTCATGCATTGTATGCCCAGTGCTTTTGGAGGAAAACCCACAAGTATAAAACGTGATTATATTACACAAAATGATGGTGTGGTAAAATGGTAGTAAGCACAGTCTTGCTGAGTGTCATATGGGAAAAATAATGGATGTATTAGAAGAGACTGTACTCTTACATGGGCAAGCTTATCTGTCGTTACGATGTGAAAAATACATACTTGGAAATATTGGTTAGTAATATATACAAGCTATGTTAGTAAAGTTCACCCCCCACCCCCTTTCAGTTTTGCTTTTCCAGGTTAGAAATAAAGTGAGGCATTTCCACTAGTTTATACACTTAGTCTGATAACTTTTCTGTATCTTTGCTTGCCCCAGTGACTGGAACTTCTAAAAGGAGAATTATACTTTTGACTATAAAAATCAGTTTTCCGAACATCCTTAGTTCCTGTGGGAATAAAGGGGAGCCCAAAATGCCCACTCTTACACATCTTTTGATCCAATGTGTTCTAAGTTACTAGCTCATAACCTGGCATGTAGATAGAAAGTATTGCTGAGGAAAGATGTAAACAAATTCTTACTTCAGATGTGTGGATCCAGGAAAGTGGGAAGCCATTAAGGAAGGTTCTTTACTGTGTCAGTTAGTGAGTTGAAAATACCAGGCATACATGCCTGAAAGAGAGTCTAGTTTTTCAAGCTGTATCAGTTGATTTAATAAAAGATATTATCACTCCCTACAGCTGTGGTCTTTTCTAAGTAGTTACAGCAATTTTAAAAACGCTAAACTGTAAGAAATGCAAACCAGTGTTTTTCCATTGCAGCTCTGATCATTTTTCATCCTTGGAGTTACCCTTAAGCACCTCATTGCTTCTTTTCAATGTTGATGAAAGAGCTAGATCAGAGATAATAGTTGAGACTACAACCGTGTGGTTTAGGAGAAAAGTGAGGCAGAAGAGAAGAGTGCTCAATAGTTAGATCATTTGGGGACCCAACCTTTACAACAGCTGTATTGCCAGAAACAAATTCTTCATAGCACAGCTGTAAGAGCTTTCAAAGCAAGGAGAATTCCTCTATTTTTTTTTTTTTACTTACCAAGTCTAATATTAGAAACAATAGAGTCCCATTTTGGTTCTTTCAGGGAAATTACCGTAAGTGGGACTCCAAAGAAGTAAATGGATGCCCCCGCTCCTTGAAACACTGAATGGGAATAGCCTACTTAGTAATAATCATTGACAATCAGACAACAGCAGACAGTGATTGAATTTTTTTCACCATATTGTCAATATAGACCGTGTTAAAAAGCTACCGTCCCAAAGAAAGTCTGAGAAATGCGAAGAAAGTTGAGATCCAAAGTCTTGATTAAAAACAATAAAAGGGTGTAGATTATTGAAAAAAATCACAGTAACGCATTCCAGCAATTCTTTATCTTTCTGGCAACTTAGTAGAGAAAACACTCAGATTTAGTCATACCCTGAATGTATCGGAGAAAGATATGGAGGATAGCATTTAAGCAAAGTGGGTGGGTGTTTGAACACAAAATAGGGATATCCCAAACTGCTGAGTCTTTGGATGGCATCCTAGAGGCCTTCCATTTGGCAAGTTTGTTTTTCATTTTTTTTTAAACTTGCCAACAGCTACCAAATAAAAATAATATTAAGGGGTTTGTATAGTTTACTTGCTACTTCATGCATATAAGAGTGTTTGGAGAAGTAAATTTTAGAAGAATAAAAAAGGCTTAAAGAAAATATATTCCTAAAATGACAACAAACCGTTGCTGAAGGTCGTTTATTGTTTGGCGTTAAACTGTGATATTAGCAGTACGTTTTTCTGCAGTTGTCATCTTTTTTTCTTTTCTAGAAGTGCTTTTCAAGCCTTATTTTCCCTCCCCTAAGTCTTAAATGTATAGCAAGTTGTCTTCACTGATCCAAACGTATTTTTGAACAACAGTGGGAAGTATTGATTCCATAGTTGAGCCTCGCCCAGAGGGTTAGTTTTGAAGTCGTTTTTTACGACTGCATGAAAAAGTGTGTTCATCATGCAAAGCAATAGTCAAAGAGCATGCTGGGAAGGAAGGAACTCACTCTTGCTTGTTTTAGGGTAAAACTAATGTTAAGTGCACTAATAAGTGCGATCAGTTTTAAAATGCCCTTTTTCTCTTGGCATTAGGAAATAAAAAGGAACAGATTATGCTAGGAAAATTCCATTTTATTTGTATGTGATAAAGATACAGAGCAGCTTGGAATACTTTCCTGTTTTTCTGAGAGATGTTCTCTGTGTGTCAAGCTGTTTCTGATTATCATTGAGGTAAATTTATAATCTTTTGACTCTTGCAGATGCCAGTAGATTTTCAGTGTTAACAATTATGATGTTATGGATATACAGCATATTGCAAAGTTTATTGTGTTGATACAAGTGGTTTATACAGAGTAGTGTTTAAATGTAGCCTACAGTCTTTTTGCAGTCGTGGAAATGAATTATGTATTTTGAGAGATCCATTAGTAGTGTAAAGACTTTATAATAAAACAGGCATGTAGGGGAGACAATCACTTTTTACAATTTCTTTGCCTCAAAATGCTTAATTTATGTAATTATTGTAGTTTTGGTATCTTGTGAAGTGCTTAAAAAAATACACGAGCAATCATCTTATGGAACGATCTGTGTTATATGTTGTAGGAGACATTTGAAATGCGGGTAAGTGGGAACTCTAACACACTTGGTAAAGCTGAGTTACTTTTTTTTTTTTTTTTGCTTCATACGTTGACCTCAGCAGAACTGGCCTGCATTCTATTAATTTTATAAAACTTGGACTGAGGGAAGGGTTCATTCTTCAGTGTTTATTGTCTCTGTTGCTTCCAGCAGCATAGGAGCATAGGCAATAATATAGATAATTTGAGTGCTAGGATAGTTAGGTAATGTGTATAAATCTTCATGTTCATTGTATTATGTTCTATTTATACACAGAAGCTTATTCTTTAGTTTAGCAGCCCCTTACAGGTGTCTGTTGCCATATATAATTTGAGCGATTCATAACTCAATAAGAATTTGCAGAAAACTACAAAAGTTTGCTTAAATTTTAAAGAGCTATTTGGGTGTCAAATTTCAAGTCTGATTCTTTATAATAGTCACTTCAGATTTTTTAGAAAAAAATTATATGCTAACTTCTGGGAGAGACCCATGACAGAGAAGGTGATCCAGAAATAGTAAATCAGTATTCTTGGCTGAAAATAGCTGCAAGTTGTAATACATGGTTTAGCAAGGACTGCTGATTGTGGAAAGCAGTGACAAACACTTAAACAGACAATTTTTTCAGAGATGTTTCAGAAGAGTGTTTGAGGTATACAGTATTTGCTGTTTAGAAGCAAAAGTTGCATTTTATTGTGTTAGGATTTAGTCAGCCTGGAGATGCACAGTGACCCCTGTTTAAGTACAACATTAGACAGATTGGTATATAGTTCTTACCAGCCTAACAGAAATAAAGGAACAGTTCAGAGAAGTTACCTGTGTTATTTAGTTATGCTACTTATGATCTCAGGGTGTCAAGGGTAGAAATGAAGATTCATGTATTGTTTTGGATGTACAGTGATCTAGTACTGTGTTAAAAGGTTTATCTGGCTTGGTAAGAAGGGATAGTTGCTGACTAGCCATGCTGATAGGCATGACTGTCACTTTTTTTTCCATTCATTTTTTTTAATTCTGAAGTTTGCAACGGTTTACTTGGAGAAAAAAGTAGGATGACAAGTAAATGACTGGTACTTGTGAGTTGTTTGCCTGTCTTACTAGCCATGGAAAGACATTCACGGAATCAGTTAATGCCCATTTTTCAGGTCAAAACTGTTCAAACCTCAACTGTTCCCCTGAAAAAAGGTCATAATGCACCTTTCGTTTTGTTTCTCTTCAATTTCTTGAAAAGACAGTTATTTCTTTTGCAGTTGGTGTGGTGATGGGGTCTGTCTGTCTAGCCCTGAGCCCATTGGCTTTAACCTATCCCATTGCAGTATCATAATAAAAGTTAAGATATCACTTGTTTGTTGAACATCCACATTAGTGTTTATGGACAGAAAAATGCAAAACTCACTCTAAAATGTTGAATTACGTAGGCAAAGGGGCATCAGATTACTTCATGTATACCCAATTTTGTAAGAAAATTTCACTTCCAGCATGAATTCACAAAATGCTTTATAGGTTCTGGTTTACTGAAATTCTGACTTATTTATTTTTATTCTGAAAAAGCAGTAGCCACAAGCCACATGCAGATTAAGAGCAAATAAAAATCTCACACTAGTTAAGACCTTTGGATCAGTATTTACAAACAACGTACTTCAAATTCATGTGACCCCTATTGATTTCTGCTGCTGGGTAGCTTGTCTTTACAATGAGTGATGTCAGATTTTTTGATGGCTTGGTTACAATGCAGGATACTTTTTTTTTTTAATAGGATGTGATTTGAAAGGACCTTATAGGGTACAGGCTGAGTTTATCTGTTAACGTTTTACTGTGGTGAAAAAACACCATGCTTATGAAAAGATCAAACTGAACTGGAAGAATCTTGGGAAACTAAGTGCATGAAATTAATCACTGATGAATTTGAAGTAATGCACGTGGAGCAGAGGGAATCACGAACAATAACATGAACTAAACATACACAGTGATGGGTTCCAAATTAATTGCTTGCCATCAGGTAGAGATATTGGAGTCATAATGCGTAATTCTGTTAAAAACATCAGTTCAGCAGCAGTCACAATGCAAGTTTGACACGTAACTGAGAGAAAAAAGAAAAAGGACAAAACAAAAAACATCTAGGGCACTATATTCATTCAGGTCACTCTGTCAAGTAGAATAAAAAGCAAGTAAAGCTGAAAGGAATCATCAGTTTTGGAACACTTTTCATATGAGATGGGAGTATATAGAAATCTTCAGCTTGGGCTATGACCAAGTGCTGTAAAGTCATGCTTGGAATAGTAAATAGAAAACAATTTCTTGACATTTCGGATATGACTGAAATATAATATTGGAACTAAAATAACCAAGTGAAACAAAAACCAGTAGTTTGTTAACATAAAACAAGAAGTAGTGCTTTTCACTTGATGGTGGGTTAAATTGTGGAATCATCCTTGAATGCTATGGAGAGCAAAATTACAACGCACTTAAAATGATTAGATATATTCATGGAAGATGTGTTTATCAGTGGCTGCTGAACATGGTGATTGAAATGTTAGGTTTGTTAAGTCTTCATACTTCTGATTTCTGAGAGAGAGAGAGATACCTTTATTTCTCAATATGTTTATTACTTGTGTAGATGGACCTTTAGTCTGAATTAGTTGCTGTTAATTTTGTTTTTGTTAATATTCAGTGTTTTGTGTCTCTGATCATTTGTGTAGATGGAATAATAAGGATGCAAAAAAAGAAAATTCTGCTAAGATTTAAATGAATGTAGAGGTTTCTTCATGTTTTTATGTGAGGGATTGAAAAGTAATCATCTTTGGTTTGTGATTGTTCACCACAGTTTTTTTCAGTCATCACTGATTATCCTGTTCTTCTTTCTTAGTTCCTTACTGTGCTCTTTTTGCATAGAGTTTGTTAACGTGCATTCTTCCTTTAACATATTGTAATAGAGAATAATTTTATGTATTGTAACTTCAACCTTACAGATTTTTGTTCGTATCCCTTTCCTTCCACATTCCTAGGTGATATACCCCAAGACTAAATATACACACATGTGATATTTGTAAACTCAGTCTTTACCTCACCCCTGCCACTTAAGTATTTCTTTACCTTCTCTCCAGCTCTAAGAAATTAATTCTGGGGAAAAGGATATTTTTGTTCTGCTTCTTGAATAAATTCTCCTAACACCATAGCTGATAAGATGAGCCTCATACATTTCTAAAACAGTCTGGATCTCAAATATTGTCAAAATTGGAAGGGGAGGGTTGAAGATAGTACATTCCATTCCTAGTCCTTAGTCCTAATGTATGTATTTTCCACGTATAAGAAACAGTCTTGAACTAACTGCATGTTGCAGTGTCGCTTATATTAAGTATGTGTTGGTGTATGTAATCCTCTCTCAAGCTAGCTGGAAACATTGGGGGGAAAAAATAAGATCCTTGTAGGTTGTAGGCCATAACCTATTGTTCGTTTCAGCACAGTGAAAAACAAACCAGAAGTTCCAGGGTCAAAGGAGAAAAGCATTCAGAAGGAAAAACTGCCCAGAAAATGGCAGCGTTAAAGCACAATGCATAGACCAGAGGAATCCCTTATATCTTGCCATGTTTTACTGGCAGAGACATGATGAAGGTTTTGTCCAATCAGCACCCCATTCTGTTTTCTCGTGAGACAGTGGCCAAGTGTAACTATGACTGGGTAGTGCTTACTGAGAATGCTTTGCATTTAATCTCTGCTGCTTGTGGCAATTCAGGGCTGAGCTGCTCAGAAAGAAAAAACAGAGAGAAAACAGAAGCTATTTCTGTTCTAAAGTAAGCTTGGGACAAACTCACTTATTAAGGTGCCAGATACGCATGAGCAAATAGATGACAACTATGTGTATGGCAATATATATGTGTGTTCTTACGTAGGAAGGGGGAAGAAGGATTTTTGCTGGATGATGAAGAGTTTTCATGCTGCGCAGATTCTTTTATAAATGAAGAGTTTGATGCTTCAGATCATACTTCTGTGATTATTTTTACGGACTGGTTTTTGACTTCTAGCACAGGGCCTCTTATGTTGTAATTTATATTTATTAGCATTTTGGAGTACAGAGGTAATTTTTTTTTTTTTGTGTGAAATAGCACTTCTACCCTCAGCTGTTGTTTATCCTTTTTATTTTATTTGTTTTTCCTGATGCCACATCAGTTGCCATGGGAACAAAAGCAGAACCAGAGAGCCAGCAGCCAGCAACTGAACTGTCTGACTTAGTTTCTCCTTCTCTTTCCATGGGAACAGATGTTTTGGAGGGGAGGATAAAGTAAATACTTAAATTATTTGGCAGCTTTCGCTTTACCTTTTTGTAACTCATCTGACTTGGAAAAAAAGCACTTGAGAATTGGATTTTTGTTATGGACTTGAGGAACAGTCCACGAGTAGTCAGATTAATGTGTCAGTAGAAGATAGAGTTGAAGAGCTGCTTCATTTTTGGATTTGACAAGTGATTTCAGGATTTGATACTTAAATATGTTGTGTCTTAAATTGTGTCTGTTTCCATTAAATCCTAAAAATGAACAATTGGGACTACAGTGCATGTCTCCATAAATGCCTTTCAGTCATTGATTTAGTAAACGTTTGGTAGGTGCAAGTAAAATTCCATTCAGACCAAACTGCACAGGTGTCTCACAAGCACAATGACATGTATTTTAGCCGAATAAAGCATTCATTGACATGCCATTAAAACAATTCCTTTGTTTTTAAAACTGTGTGAACAAACATTTGGGCCATGGACTGGATTCTGTAGGCCTCAACTGTTAATCGTAGACTAATTTTACTGCTTCCTAGAGCACTGACTACATTGTTATATTGTAAATTTAAAAAAAAAAAATTTTTTTAGTTTAAGAGAACTTTTGAAATTGTAAGCTGTTTGCTTTGATGCATTTGAATAGTTATGTTTGAATATTTTTCTTTGACAAGTGGAACTGATTTTTTGTCGGTTTTAGAAAATCTATTTAAGCTTTGGATAGCATGTTGGTGTTTGTGTCTGTATCAATATATATAAACATTTAAATATTTGGACCACAGAATTACAAAATGCAACATTTTCAGTGTGCATAATGCATATTATAGCTAAGATGCAACAATTTGCATATTAGAGGTAGAAATTAAAGCACATACTAGAAAAATAACAAAAAAATCCAGTTCTGTGAATTTGGAATTCTGAATTTGCCTTACAAGTGTGAAAGTCTCAAGCCATCTGAAACAATGTCAGAGGTGCTGGCATGAAATTTTTACAAGGAAGAGAATTTTGAGCAACACTTAGCAGCATGTTGTTAGAATTTTGTTTATTGTCATGGATGTATTTTAAATACGTTTTTATGAACTTTCTGAAAAGGTCTTCAACATTGAACAGAATTTTGGGAACGGAAATAATGTGAAACTACTAGTAAAAACATATAATGTGCATAAATAGGTTAGTTACTTGGCCAATACAAGTTCTTTCTTTTCATTGGGGAAAAAATTGTGATAGCAGGGTAGTAAACAACAAAACTGTTACATGAAAAGTACCAATTTCTTGTGAATTATGATCTAAAAAAACCCCAAAAGACAAACCACAGTACGTGTCAACTCAGAGTATGTTGTTGGCATTATACTAAATGGAAATGAAAAATGTCCCATCCTAAAGACTTCACACAACACTGCAAGTAAGTTGCAGTTAAATTTGAGCTAATGTGTTTGGCTGGAGTAATAAATAAAAATGTTGAAGCTACTCGTGTCCTGTGGGGCTTACGGTAGCTGAGGCATAGAGTTCGCATCTGGTTTAGAGAAGGCCTGTTGTAACTTGTACATAAAAAAGGCTAAAAGAGGCCACCTGCTACATACATTCTCAGCCTGTTTTCCTTCTGGATCACCTGTGAAAGGATAAGATTAAAAACACATCAGAAACTAGTGTAAACATGTTACTCTGTTTGTTTGTTTTGTCTTTTTTTGTGTGCATCAGGTAACCTATCAGTGCTGCCAATGTGAATGACATAGTACTAATAAGCAGAGCGTTTTTGGGGGTAACTGCTCTCTGAAATGCAGCTTATAAAATAAAAATATCTCAGAATTGTACTTGCTATGACATTGCTCCTAATAGCAAACAGCATTGTTTTTAAACACAGAAGCCTGGGTGTATTAATTTTCACAAAAGGGCTTAACTATTAGGTTGGCCATTCTGTATGTGGATATACTGTGTTTTACTTTCATTACAAGAATAAGAGAAACAGCAGTACTAGGATTTGAAATATGGTATGTGATAGGTAGTTAATTCTAAAATATTGAAATACATTTTGCTCTAGTGCAACAAAGGTTTTAGTCTGGGCTTTTTTTAATGCTTTCTTGAGAGGTTTGTGGCTTCAATATCACAATGATATTTTTAAAGGAACTTTTTGGATCTTAGTTACTTAGAAAATAAGTGTCTTATTTTGGTTAGGCTATATTAAACAAGTTAAGTCTGCTCATGAGCTTAGGTTTGTCTGTCATATATATTGTGAAAATTAAGGCCTCCAGTTAGTTGGATACGCTGGTTTTCTGAATGGAATGTGTACAATTGAAGCAAAACTGATCTAATGCAGAGAACTGTTAAGTGAAAGTGACCTGATCCAGTGTGCTTATTAAGAGTAATATACTGGGCTAACATTGATTGTAAACCTTGATTCAACAGGTTGAAGGTATGCATTTATTCCCAAATTGTGTTTCAGTAAAGGAGATAAACTAGGGAAGGTGTCCTGCTGGACCTGTTGTTTGCAAACAGAGAAAGCCTGGTGGGTGATGTGATGGTTGGAGGTCATCTTGGGCACAGCGATCATGAAATGATGACAGAGTTTTCGATTCTCGGAGGAGTAAGGAGGGGGGTCAGCAGAACTGCTACCTTGGACTTCTGGAGGGCAGACTTTGGCCTGTTTAGGAGCCTGGTTGACAGAGTCCCTTGGGAGGCAGCCCTGAAGGGCAAAGGAGTCCAGGAAAGCTGGACGTTTTTCAAGAAGGAAATCTTAAAGGCGCAGGAGCAGGCTGTCCCCATGTGCCGAAAGACCGGCGTGGGGAAGAAGACCGTCCTGGCTGAACAGAGAGCTTTGGCTGGAACTCAGGGAACAAAGGCGAGTTTACAACCTTTGGAAGAAGGGGCAGGCAACTCAGGAGGACTACAAGGACGTTGTGAGGTTATGCAGGCAGAAAATCAGAAGGGCCAAAGCCCAACTAGAACTAAATCTGGCTACTGCCGTAAAAGACAATTAAAAATGTTTCTATAAATACGTTAGCATCCAAAGGAGGGCTAAGGAGAATCTCCATCCTTTATTGGATGCAGTGGGGGAAACACAGTGAGCTCCTTAATGCCGCCTTTGCCTCAGTCTTTAATAGTCAGAGCAGTTGTTCTCAGGCTGGAAGGCAGGGACGGGGAGCAGAATGAAGCCCCATAATCCAAGGGGAACTGGTCAGCGACCTGCTGCACCACTCAGACACACACAGGTCTATGGGGCCGGATGGGATCCACTCAAGGGCACTGAGGGAGCTGGCGGAGGTGCTCACCAAGCCACTTTCCATCATCTGTCAGCAGTCCTGGCTAAACGGGGAGGTCCCAGTGGACTGGGCCTTATGTCTTTATCGATGATCTGGATGAGGGGATTGAGTGCACCCTCAGTAAGTTTGCAGATGACACCAAGTTGGGTGGAAGTGTCAATCTGCTGGAGGGTAGGAAGGCCCTACAGAGGGACCTGGACAGGCTGGATCGTTGGGCCGGGGCCAACTGCATGAGAGTCAACAAGGCCAAGTGCCGGGTCCTGCACTTTGGTCGTAACAACCCCAGGCAACGCTACCGGCTTGGGGAGGAGTGGCTGGAAAGCAGCCTGGCTGAAAGGGACCTGGGGGTGATGGTTGAGAGCTGGCTGAACATGAGCCAGCAGTGTGCCCAGGTGGCCAAGAGGGCCAATGGCATCCTGGCTTGTATCAAGAATGGTGTGGCCAGCAGGAGCAGGGAGATGATCGTGCCCCTGTGCTGGGCACTGGTGAGGCTGCACCTCGAATCCTGTGTCCAGTTTTGGGCCCCTCACTTCAAGAAGGACATTGAGGTGCTGGAGCGTGGCCAGAGCAGGGCAGTGAGGCTGGGGAAGGGTCTAGAGCACAAGTCTTATGAGGAGCATCTGAGGGAGCTGGGGTTGTTTAGTTTGGAGAAGAGGAGACTGAGGGGAGCCCTCATCGCTCTCTACAGCTGCTTGAAAGGAGGCTGGAGCCGGGGGGGGTGTCGGTCTCTTCTCCCCAGTAACACGCGATAGGACGAGAGGAAATGGCCTCAAGCTGCACCAGGGGAGATTTAGATTAGATATTAGGAAAAATTTCTTCATAGAGAGAGTGGTTAGGCATTGGAACAGACTGCCCAGAGAAGTGGTGCAATCACAGTCCCTGGAAGTATTCAAAAAATGTGTGGATGTGGTGCTCAGGGACATGGTTTGGAGGTGGACCAGGTGGTTAGGCTAACAGGTTGGATTCGATGATCTCAGAGGTCCTTTCCAACCTTAACGATTCTATGATTCTGTGACTGGAGGTTAGCAAATGTGATGCCCATCTACAAGAAGGGCTAGAAGGAGGATCTGGGGAACTACAGGACTGTCAGCCTGACCTCGGTGCTGGGGAAGGTTATGGAGCAGATCATTCTGAGGTGCCATCGTGTGGCACGTAGAGGACAACCAGGGGATCAGGCCCAGCCAGCATGGGTTTATGAAAAGCAGGTTCTGCTTGCCCAACCTGATCTCCTTCTGTGACAAGGTGACCTGCTTAGTGGATGAGGGAAAGGCTGTGGATATTGTCCATCTGGACTTCAGTAAAGCCTTTGACACCGTTTCTCACAGCATTCTCCTGGAGAAACTGGCTGCTCATGGCTTGGATGGGCGTACTTTTTACTGGGTAAAAGACTGGCTGGATGGCTGGGCTGAAAGAGTTGTGGTGAATGGAGTTAAATCCAGTTGGTGGCCGGTCACAAATGGTGTTCTCCAGGGCTCAGTCCTGGGGCCAGTTCTGTTTAATATCTTTATTGGACCAGGATGAGGGGATCGAGTGCACCCTCAGTAAGTCTGCAGATGACACCAAGTTGGGTGGGAATGTTGATCTGATGGAGGGTAGGAAGGTTCTACAGGGGGATCTGGACAGGCTGGATCGATGGGCTGAGGCCAACTCTATGAGATTCAACGAGGCTCAGTGCTGGGTCCTGCACTTGGGTCGCAACAGTCCCAGGCAACGCTGCAGGCTTGGGGAGGAGTGGCTGGAGAGCTGCCTGGCTGAAAAGGACCTGGGGGTGTTGGTCGACAGCCGGCTGAGTATGACCTGGCAGTGTGCTCAGGTGGCCAAGAAGGCCAATACATCCTCGCTTATGTGAGAAAAGGCGTGGCCAGCAGGACTAAGGAAGTGATTGTCCCCCTGTACTGGGCACTGGTGAGGCCACACCTTGAATCATGTGTCCAGTTTTGGGCCCCTCACCCCAAGAAGGACATTGAGGGGCTGGAGCGTGGGCAGAGCAGGGCAGCGAGGCTGGGGAAGGGGCTGGAGCACAAGGCTGGGGAGGGGCGGCTGGGGGAGCTGGGGTTGTTTGGCCTGGAGAAGAGGAGGCTGAGGGGAGACCTTATCGCTCTCTGTAACTACCTGAAACTAGGTTGTAGCGAGGTGGGGGTCGGTCCCTTCTCCCAAGTAACAAGTGATAGGACGAGAGGAAATGTCCTCAAGTTGTGCCAGGGGAGGTTTAGATTGGATATGAGGAAAAATTTCTTCACGGGAAGGGTAGTCAGGCACTGGCACAGGCTGCCCAGGGAAGTGGTTGAGTCCCCATCCCTGGAGGTATTTAAAAGCCGGGGAGATGTGGTGCTTAGGGACATGGGTTAGTGGTGGGCTTGGCAGTGCTGGGTTAATGGTTAAACTCTATGATCTTAGAGGTCTTTTCCAACCTAAATGATTCTGTGATTCTGTAAAAGTACTTGTTTAGTTGTCATTTTTATTTCTTGAATTGGGGCCTGCATCTGCTAGAAGAAAGCTTAAGCAGTATATAGATCTCAGGTGACTCCACTACACAAGTTTACCATTAGATGTAGGGCACATATCATAACTCAGATGCAGTTAGATTAAATCAATACATCTTAATGCTGAATAGATCTAAGTGTGTGCCTGCGTTCATAAACAGGCATTGACCTACTGACACTTAAAGGAGCTAAGCATGTAAAATTGTTTTCAGAATCTCAGCCTTAAATTAGTCAGTGACTGGGCTCTTCTCATGATTTCAGTAGTAACATTAATGCTATCTTAAAACCTTTAGTAATTCGGGGTTTTTTGTCCTCAAAACATAATAATGTACACTTCTTCTCATCAAAAATTATTTACCAGATTTCAACAGTTGTCTTATTTCATTAACTGATATTTTTCTTTACTATGAAAAATGCTTTACCCCACTTACACTGAATCACAGTAGTCAGAAGAATGTAGGCTGTAAAATTTTAGGCTGCTTTTTTCTGGGCAGATTCCAAGTTTGAGCATTTTTGGTTTTGTTTTTTAAACATAACTACCTTTTCTAGACACAATTGTCCAGAGAAAGAAGGAAGGTCTTATATGTGGCTGCTGATCCAGTGAATATGATACTGTTTTGAATATGGTAGTGTACTTAAAAGTTTGGCTTTGGTGCATGTACACTGTTCACATTGTGGTTCTTAATGATATGAGGTACCATCCCCACTCAAAAGCTGCCTGTGATGCACAGAATGGCATTAGTTAAATAATGAAACGCTTTCGAATACTGATTCTACATAATGTAGATTTTTGAGAATCCTTAAATGGATTATCTGGACTTGTGCAAAGCATTTGACACTGTCCCACATGACATCCTTGTCTCTAAATTGGTGAGGCATGGATTCGATGGATGGACCACTTGGTGGATAAGGAATTGGCTGGATGGTCACACTCAAAGAGCTGCGGTCAATGGCTCGATTTCCAAGTGTGGAGATCAGTGACGAGTGGTGTTCCTCAGGGGTCAGTATTGGGGCTGGAACTGTTTAATGTCTTTGTCGGTGACATGGACAGTGGGATTGAGGGCACCCTCAGCAAGTTCACTGATGACAGTGGTGTGCGGTCGACATGCTGGAGGATAGGGATGCCATCCAGAGGGACCTTGACAGGCTGGAGAGGTGGTCTCGTGTGAACCTCATGCAGTTCAACAAGGCCAAGTGCAAGGTCCTGCGTGTGGGCTGGGGCAATCCCAAGCACAAATACAGGCTGGGTGGAGAATGGATTAGAGCAGCCCTGAGGAGAAGGACTTGGGGGTGTTGGTTGATGAGAAACTGAACATGACCCAGCAATGTGCACTTGCAGCCCAGAAAGCAAACCATGTTCTGGGCTGCATCAAAAGCAGCGTGACCAGCAGGTCGAGGGAGGTGATTCTGTCCCTTTACTCTGCTCTTGTGAGACCCCCCTGGAGCACTGTGTTCAGCTCTGGGGCCCCCAACATAAGGAGGACATGGACCTGTTGCAGTGAGTCCAGAGGAGGGCCATGAAGATGATCAGAGCGCTGGAGCACCTCTCCTATGAAGGCAGGCTGAGAGAGTCGGGGTGGTTCAGCCTGGAGAAGAGAAGGCTCCAGGAAGACCTTACAGCAGCCTTTCAGTACCTGAAGGGGGCCTACAAGAAAGCTGGAGAGGGACTTTTTACAAGGGCATGATAGGACATGGGCATGATACAGTGATAGGACATGGGGTAATGGCTTTAAACTGAAAGAGGGTCGATTTAGATTAGACATTAGGAAGAAATTCTTCACCATGAGGGTGGTGAGGCACTGGCACAGGTTGCCCAGAGAAGCTGTGGATGCCCCATCCCTGGGAGTGTTCAAGGCCAGGCTGGATGGGGCGTTGAGCAACCTGACCTAGTGGAAGGTGTCCCTGCCCATGGCAGGGGGGTTGGAACCAGATGATATTTAAAGGTCCCTTCCAACCCAAACCATTCTATGATTCTATGAAATAATTATGGATCCAGAGCCTCCTTAGCCTTGGAGCTGGAGATTAACTTGTATTTACAGACTTTATTACAGAAATTGAACTCAAATGCTGTTTATGAAATGGAACACCTAATTTCTGATAAAACTGAACTGCTTCTATAATGCTTCTGGTTACTCCTAATTACACAGGAGGTTCCTTTGTGGCTCTTTCCCTTTTAAGTACCTGTTGTCAACACACATAAAATTTTATGACCACACCGTGTCTGTTCACCTGTTTGTCCATGTGCCTGTCCATTCTGTGCAGTAACTTCTGTTTGCCATTCATTTTCAGCCATAATTGAAAGTAGGTTAGACATTCAAAGGTAAAGTTCTACAGTTTTGTGAAAATCAGTCACTGTTGAAGAAGATGCACAGATTAGACCCACCAGCTGAGGAAATGGTAGGCAATATTAGTGTTACTTCACCCCTGCCCCAAGCAGTTCTCCGATTCCTCAGTGTGTGCGTGCTGTCCAGCCACTGCATCTCCACTGTCATCACTATCCTTGCCAAGTGAGTTGTTGCAGTGGGCTTGTATTTCCTGGAGAGGATCTGGTTTATGGCAGTAGGAAAATGGAAAGGACTGTCATAGGAACATTGCTCACAGGAGAATTTTTTTCTGTCACCTCAAAAATTGCACGCACATAAGGAAACCTGTAGTAGAAAGCTTTCGCGAGGTCCCTTCTTACATGTATTCTGTGCATAATAGAACATGGATATTGGATACTAAAGTTTACTTTTTGGATCAAAATTTTGTTTTCAGAATAAATTTGGTATGATTTCAGTTAGAAAATGTTGGTCACTTTTAAGTAACATGAATAGAATGATGTTCACGTATGTAACTACAAGCAATAAGCAATCCAATTATTTCTGTTGGTGAAAATACCTTGGAATAATTCCTATGTGCACATGTAAGTATTTCTTACTGAGGATGCAGATATGCTAACGCGAGTCATGCTAATTAGTTGTTATCTTTTCATTCCACTATTACATGAGAGAACAAACATTTGCATTGATGTGTGAAACGAAAACTTGCCTTTATGAAATGCATGCACATAATACACAGTTTTCCAGAGCTTTCATTTTAGTTGGGGATTTTTCAGAACCGAAGTTTGTGTACTTAACAGCGTCCTGTGAAACGGATTGTGTGCGTGGTTAGCTTACGGACAGCTGATTGCAGTTTCATCAATAAAAGTAGGACTTGCCATTTTATTTGGTCAAATGTAATAGAAAACGCTAGGGTTTTAAAAAGTATAGCCATAGCTATATTTTAAGGCAAGTGAAGGGTGGGTGGGTTTTTTTTTTTGTTTGTCTGTTTGGTTTTTTTTTTTTAACATCATGGACTGGATTTCAGTGATGCAGTAGATCATTCCTGATTCACTTCCATACTGTAAACCAGACTAGCAAGAGTCAGACCTATTTGTCAGATATTAAAAACCCTGCACAAATGACTGCTTTATTGCAATATAAATCACACTGGTTCATGCATGTGGCAATAGTTAACTTCTGTTGATGTTAGAAAAGAAGTCATCATATCATTGCTGAAAAACAGGTTTCAGTATGTTTTGACTCAGCTAACAGAAGTTAGGTGCCATTAGACCAGTATAAATTTAACTCATCTTGAACACCCAAAGTGTAAGACTACAATTTTTCCAGGACTTGAAGGAAGCTTTGTTTTTTAAACAAGACATTTAAGTCCCGTCTTCCCGTCCCTCCCCCCTTTTTTAAATGGAATATTTTGCATATAGCAACCAAGGAAATAATCAGAAATTGCATCTTGTAAAGACTGCGGACTCGGAATGATTAATCTTCAACTTTCCTCTTGCTTTCTTTCCTGCTTATTTTTTACGGGCCATCAAGAAGCAGTCAGGGGTCAGGTTACCAGGGGTCTGTAGATCACAAACTGAAAGAAAGTGTGTTAAGTTTTAGAACAAATGTATATCTTGGCCATCTTTCCTTCTAAATAAGAAGTAGTTTGTTAATAAAACTATTCCAGAGTGGATTACTACTAATTTGCTTTAATGTTTTGTTGCCTGAGATATTCAGATATTGATTGATACTTAGGGCAATATTTAAAAAATGCTTAGCATTTCTATCGATATTCTTGTTAGAAGTGCTTTGGACTCCATTAGTAGTAGAGTTAAATTAGTGCTAAGCAGTGGTGGAAATTTCATTCTCTAGCTCAAGCTCCAGCCGTTAAGAAATGAAAAGACAAGGATATTCTAGTAAGAAACACTAGATATATTTAGACTTCAGCTAGCTTGTGGCCTCTTGCCCCATCGTGCCCTACAGTGGTCCCTTCCACTTAGGTTTTAGTGCCCTTTCTTTACAGTATTTTCTCTTTCAGTCACTGGGCAGATGACTTTCTTCTAGAGGTTCATAAGTTATCTTGTCAACCTTCGTCTTAGCAGAAACCTGAGTCAAAACGGTGTTCTTACCCTGAACCTGAAAAGTCACAGACCAGAAGAAAGTACATGCAAGCTTATTTTTGCCCAGAAAGAGTAGGGAAGCAGAAGGGAAATCATCTGAAACACAAAGCTATAGTTATTTTCAATAGGTAGCCATTAATAAAGTCTTCAGGCTTGCTGTAATCCACGCTGCAGTTTGCTTACCATCATCATCATCGGCCAGGCCATTGCTATTGTACTAGAATGATGCTAGGATAATTAATTTTATATATGAACGGTTTGAAGTAAAAAAAAAAATTATGACTACCACTAGTTCCTTATTTTTAGACTCTTTTATTTTGTGTGTATATATACTTCCCACCTGCCTTTCCCCCCCCCATATGCGGCCAAGATTTATGTCATCACTTCAGCAAGACTTGGCTCATAGGAAAGGAGAAGGGGGAGTATAGAAAAAACACTGGCACTCCTGGCAGCGGAGTCCATCACTCCTACCTAATTCTCAATTTTCTTTTAACTAGTAAGAGGTTAAATTGCTAGCTTGCTTTCCACTTCCAACTTCCAGTGATGTCTTGTAGTCTGTTGTTTTGGTGGTCAGTGGTTTTTTGTTCATTAATATCCCTGAACTATGTTTTCCAGTATTATGGAGAAACATCTGTATGCAGTTTCTGTTTCTTTGAACTAGTTGTTATCGTAATTCTTTATGCCATAAGAATTATCATAATTCAGAAGTTGTTACCATAATTTTTTATGGCATTTCACTGTTTGAAATACAGCTAACTACATGCTGAAGGACAGAGGTGAAATCTGTCAGAAGCATAGAGTTCTGTGTCTGGTTCTGAGCTCCTCAGTATGGGAGAGAGATGGAGCTACTGAATAGAGTCCAATAAATGGCCATTAAGATGTTGAAGGGACTGCAGCATCTCTCATGTGAGGAAAGGCTGAGAGGGCTGGGACTGCCCAGCCTGGAGAAGAGAAGGCGCAGGGGGATCTCACCACTGTGTATAAATACCTGGAGGGAGGGTGCAGAGAGGACGCAGCCAGGCTCTTTTCAGAGGCGCCCAGTGCCAGGACAAGGGGCAATGGGCACAAACTGAAACAGAGGAGGTTCCCCCTGAACATCAGGAAACACTTTGTCACCGTGACGGTGGCTGAGAACTGGCACAGGTTGACCAGAGAGGTTGTGGAGTCTCCCACCTTGGAGATACTCCAGAGTCATCTGGACACAGTCCTGGGCAACTGGCTCTAGGTGACTCTGCTCGAGCAAGGGGGTTTGAGAAGACCTCTCTTTCAATCTCAACCACTTTGTGATTGTGTGTCACTTGTATATTTTAGGATGTTTTGGTGAATTGTCTAAACTAATTTTGTGTCTGAATGATACTAGGAGTGCATGCAGAGTCATAAGTTTTGACCAGAAGAGTAGAATATTGCTACAGTCTTGAAGTAACATATTCTAAAACTCCGAGGTCTTTAAGTTTCATTGGAATAAGATGCACGAGGGTTAAAATATAGTCCACCCAATGTGATCTTTAAAAAGATAACTTTTGTTCTGTTATTTCTTAGTTTATACTGTTTTGACAGTTAATGCACAATGTCCTGAGAGAGGAGGACTTCATAAAAGTGTGCCTTAAGGAAACTGACAAATGTGGAAAGCACAAAATGGCTTTTCTTGTCCTGCTGTTATATCATGTTACCAGAGAATGTCGACACAGGTGATCTTGGTAACTATGATAAACTGTGTCAGTGACTACAGTGAAACCTGAGCATTATAGGTTAAACTTCCGTTCTTTATGTTGCTTTTCCTCAGAATAATAAAAATGTTATAAGTTGACAGAATGGAGCTACAGACAAGAAAGTTGTATATTTTGTTTAGGCAGGGATAAAGTTGAACAGAAATAATTGTCGGTTTTCAGAGAAAAACAAAGGAGCTAATTTTAATAGAAGGAAAATCAACCCTTCTCTCTCTCTCTTCACATTTTGGGTACGGGAGAACTTGGCAATGTAAATATATGCAGTAATCCATCAAAGACAGAACTGAAGAACTTGCTACTAAGCTTATAATAAAATAATTACCAAGTCCGACTAAATGTAAATCACTTGTACTTGCTCTTTTTCCCTAACCAGGCATTACAGAGCCATGGTATAAATGACACTATTGGCATAAATTAAAACAGTACTTATCTTGTCTTTGAGAGAAGGAAAATATTTTCCTCTTACTGGGAATATAGTTGTTGCATATCTGTCAATGCTCCTGTAGTGTGTAAGACTCGTTCATCTGACTCCTATCCTGTGTCTGCTTATTGGCTTTCTCAGTGCCTACGTTTTGCACGCTAGCAGGAGCAACGTAAGTTCTCTGTTCCAGTCTTAGCTGGAGGGTCTGCTTTGCCTCTTAGCTTCAGGGAAATGAACTTTCTGTAGCAGGGTTCTGTGTTCAGGGAACTCTGTGGAGCAGACTTCACCCACGAGGGTGGGGTTTATTTTCAGGTAACGTCTTACCCCTGTACTTATGTGGTATGATAAATCAGCTAGGTATGCCTGTCATGTGGCTCATGTCATGTATCTTGACAGTTGAGCGATAAATAACTGAAGATGTCCATTAGTAGTATTGTTTTCTGTAATGCAGGCTTTTACATTGCCTTTGATATGATTATTTGCACATTGACCAATTTGAAGACTTTAATTGTTCATGTGTAACATGTTACTTTAAAGTCACTGTTTTAATTTGGTAAAATATGTCCGCTAGTTTAATTTTTTTATGGATGTAATTCCACTGTTTAATAATCACTCTCCATTTCCGCAAATATGAAGACATAAAGGGTAATATGTAAACATACCATGGGTTTGAAAATTGGGAAAATCAGTGTTTCCCTTTGCTCTTTGCTGTGCTGAAGTTAGCTTATCAACTTCAGTGCCTTTTTTTAAAGGTAGTAAACTTCAGAAACTAAACAAATACTTAAAAAAACAAAAAACTGTCCTTAATAACAAAACTAGTTTTTACGTCTTTTGCTGGTCGTTTTGAAAAGTAATGCTGCCTTCACTATACATGTAACTAGGAAACATACTGTATGATCCATTATCTTGTAATTTCAGTGTTATTAATAAGAGCAGTGTTCCAATCTAAATGTAGTGGAGTGATGTAAACGAACAAATTTTACTACCAGATTTTTAATTTAAATCAGATATTTTACTAAACATTATTAAATGAGAATGAAGGTGCAATATTTGAATCACAAATGGGGTATTTTATTACCTCAGTTTCTTCATATCCTGATATATTTTTCTTAGGTATTGCTGCTATTTATCTTATGTTACTAGGTATTTGTTAATGGCATCTCCCAATACAAGGCTATGTAACTCAGATTTGAGTATGGGCTTCTTCTGTAGTAGTGTAAAAGCAGCAGACTATGTGGTTCTCAAGAACCACCTCCTGTTTGTGACTTCTGTTTTATGAAAATACGTTATGTCCTACCTGCTTCATGTCATGTAAATTCTTGTGTATTTAATCTTAAAAATGTTTTGGGTTTTTTTTTTTTTTTTTAGTATGTATCGCATCAAGAGAACAATTACAAGTAACTGTTAGAAGTACTTGTGTGTTTGCCTCAAAAATACTACTTCTGCATTAGGTCTAAATTAAGTCTTCAGTGTCACACATTATGGATGGTCTTTTTCTCCCATGATATCTCAGGCTCTAAATGCCAGGTGATTGGTAGGGTAGATTTAGATTAGATATTAAGAAGAAGTTCTTTACCATGAGGGTGGTGAGGCACTGGCACAGGTTGCCCAGAGAAGCTGTGGATGCCCCATCCCTGGAAGTGTTCAAGGCCAGGCTGGATGGGGCGTTGAGCAACCTGACCTAGTGGAAGGTGTCCCTGCCCATGGCAGGGGGGTTGGAACCAGATGATCTTTAGGGTCCCTTCCAACCCAAACCATTCTATGGTTTTATGATTGTATGTATGATTCAATGAGAGAGATATTTGTTAGTGTTTCAGAAAACTATATATGTAAGAATTTATCTTTATTTTCCCTGTCTAGTTAATTTTTAAGAATAGGATATATATGTATAATTTTTTTTTTTTTTTACAAGTTGGATTAATTGGTTTTGCTAACAGGCAGGGCAATGTTTTTGTCATTGATGTGAAAATATAGAGAGACAAGATCTGATGCAACGATGTTTAAATGTAGCTATACTTGATAACCAATTAATTTCCAGTTTCATTTGGTTAAGGTGCTTTATCTTGCAGCTGGTAATTGCTTTTATTAGAGAAGATACAGGCTGTTTCTGTTTGTCACATCAGAGGGAGCCCAAATTCAAATTTTAGAGATCAAACTACTTTCTTTGTTAAGGACCTGGGAATAAGATCTTTATGTGGAAGGAAGTAGCTTCTTGTTAGAGTTTTCAGAATAGGACTCTTGATATTTGCTTGTGTACTTGATATAACTTAATTGGGAATCAAATCTATATTTCACACTTCATCTAACCATGTGTTATCAGGAGATTTTAGTGCTGGGAGACTTAATAAAAGTGACTTACCAACCTTTTAAATATGATGCCTCAACTTTGTGCTGGCTGTGATAGTAAACATATGTCTAATAAAGGTACCTGTATCAGTGGTGAGAATTTGCAAAAATTAAAAGAACTTCAAACTATTTGTAATCACAGTTCTAACAACTATAATAATAATAATAATGATGCAAAGAACTGTCACTTCATTCCTGTACGCTTTTTCCCCTTTTCACTTGCATTGTGTTTTTGTTTTCCAGTTAAGTAACCTAATTTATTCATTAAAAACAGAAAAAAGGCCTTTTCCTCTTTATCATAGGTTTGCTTTTTTCCTTATTTTCTTCCCTTGACTGGTTTTTTCATCCTTGTTTTCTCTCTCTTTTCCCCCAGGTACGTTTGTGTCTGTGTGATGATTGCTTTTTTAATACTGTGCATGTTCCCTGAATCACACAAAATGCAATGAAGTTTCATTTGTGACTGGCGTTTCTGGCTAATGGGGCAATATGCAAAAAAATTACTGTGTCCTTTTGGCAGACAGGAGCAGCTACATGAATGCTGAACTCGTGTCTTCCTGCTCCCTCCTTGTTTGCTAGAGCTTACAACATCGTAGAGCAAATATGCAGTCTCAGGGTACTGGTCAGTCTTTATAAACAGGATGAAGATAAAGTCCCTCTTAATGCAGTAATACTCAGACTTTCTCTCCTTGTTCAGCTTAAAATGGATGTTAAAGGATGAAATGGCACTTCCCTTGCTAGAAGAAAAATTTAATTCTTTTCACATTTTTCTTTCGTCTTCCACTGATGATGATGGCAGGAAGCGGAACAGTATTGTATTTTTACTGACAGTATTCCTTTCTTCAGTTTATACTGGCATGGTAGAGTTGTTAATCAACATGTCCTCACTTGTTAGAGAATGGCCTTGACATCATTCTTGTTTATCAAATGTTCGGAAGTGACACACAGGGGAGGTTATATAGAACGGCCAACACTTTTTAGTCATAAGTCTGCTTGATGATCCTTGTAATGCTGAGTCAGAGAAAACTTCTGTCATGTCTGTAGGATGTGGGAGTCGATGAAAACTAATTAAGTGATGCAAAACCCTTTCAGCACTTTTAGACAAGCTTTGCCAAAAGATCGCTTTTTCACAAGTCTCGAGTCTTGATCAAAATACCTAATCATGATGTAGACCTTCTTGTTGCTGACATCATTGCTTTCATCCATCATAAGAGTGAAAGGTCCTGATGTGTAAAGGTTCATGGCCTAAGTGTGTCTGATGTGCTGACAGAGCTTTGACGATCCACATAGCTTTTGTTTCTTCCAAAGGAATTTTTTTTTCTTAGTAGCTGAGTCAGTCTAGGAATCTCACCTTGTCAAGCTGTGTGAAATGGTCAGCAATGCAAATAAAAAACCATACCTCAGCGTTCTGAACTTTTTCACTTTTTAGCTTGAATTCTGTTTCAGTGAGAGGATAATAATGCTACAAAACTGGCATGTTTCGCAGACACATGTTTTTGCCTGAAAAATGCAAAAAGGACTTAGAAGTTGAATTCTTTTTTAATACTACTGAACTAAATAAAGCCTCAGATCAGTAGTTAAGCTTTTGTGGCCTGTTGCACTGAAAGAGAAATAAGCACAAAGAAGGATCCTCTTTGTTCTTCACACAGTGTATATAGAGATTTTCAGCATTTGGAAATCAGATTATGTGTAATTCTTCTAGTGTGATAATTAATAATAATATTTGGAAGATACTTGAAAATGGTCAAACAAGCAAATTTAAATTAATGAAGATTTAGGGGGAAGGATAACAATTCAGAGAATAATGACTGTGTCTAGAAGGTGTTTACTTGATCATGATTAGATAGTCTTGTGCCAGTGGAGGTTTAGATTGGGTATTAGGAAAAACTCGTTCCCCAAAGGGCTGTCAGGCCCTGGCACAGGCTGCCCAGGGCAGAGGTTGAGTCCCCATCCCTGGGGGTATTTAAAAGCCGGGGAGATGTGGTGCTTAGGGACATGGTTTAGTGGTGGGCTTGGCAGTGTTAGGTTAACGGTTGGGCTTGATGATCTTAAGGGTCTATCCGACCTAAATGATTCTGTGATTCTATGTAAGTGGATCCCTATACCCAGAGAACTGAATATGAGAGAAGTCTCCAGATGCATAGATAGAATTACTTGAATAAAAGTATAAAGAGGAACTGTGGGCTATAGAAGCCTCAGTCTTGCATTTTGGGGCCAATTCATAGATTGGTTTAGTTTCACAAAATTAAAAACTGAGAGCTTGCATACTCCTGCCCTATGGGCCACAAACTCCAAGCCAAAGAGTGTAAAGAACAGAAAAATTATAGGATTCAAACAAATGGGGCTAAGCTGATAAAGAACAATTTTAGGCTGAAAACCTGAGGAACATAAAGATAGGAGAAGGAAGCCAAATTTTAAGATGACCTTTGATCTGTTATGAGAAGGATTGCATGATGTGGGATAGGAAGGAAGTAGATATGATCCAGGAAGTCTTTTCCAGTCGTGTGCTCTTTTAATAGTAATACACTGGTTTATAGAAGGGGGCGGGGGAAGAATTGGAAACAGGCAAAACCCAACTACATAAATCTTTTGAAAGAAATTAAACCCAGAACCTAAATCTTAGGGAAGGCATTTGATTTCTGGCACTTAAGTATTCCTCATACTGACTGATGCCCAGTCTTTGCTAGCACTAATATGCACATTGCTGAAATCTGCTGCTGAAATACTGAACTCCTGTTGAATTATCAACTTCCAAAATCATAAGGGATAATTTTGCTTTGGTAGATTAAAAATTTTCTGCAACTATATCATATATTTGCACAAAGCTTATATTGTTGACTGTACTGTCACAGTGCAGATTTTTTTTGGTTGATCTTTTGTTCTAAATCCATATTTTGAATTATTGGTTCTCCACACATTCGTTCATCAAAGGAGATAAAAGCCTTTTAAAAAATATTTCTAAAAATATGTGGTGTGTGGTTTTTTTTTCTTCTTTTTTTTTTTAAATCAGCTTACTTTCCTAAAACTGTGTATTTTAGGGCCATGAATTCTCTTTGCTCTTCCTTTTAACTATTCCGGTAGAAGAGTTTTCCAGGAAGCAGATTGTCACGTGTTAGTCTTTAGTAGGTATTAATGACTTCTCTGCTAAGACTTTTAAAAGTATCAGTAATGGCATATCTTGTCTTGCATAGAGAAACTTGCTTCAGTTTTTTCAAATATTTATTTGTTTTAGGGAACAAGTGCCCTCATTTTATAAAATGGTCTTTCTATCAGGTTTTCAAGAAACATGAATTATAAATGTTAACAGAAGTATGAAACAGTTTGACAAAGTTTCCCTAATCTCACTTTTTCAGTCTTTTATAATGCCATAACTTTGTTAGCTCTCCTGTTGTAGTAAACTTCCAGAGCAGACAAGTCCTGAATTACTAATGAAAACCAGAAAGAATGTAACTTGAAAACTCATGTTCTTTCAGCCTTTGCAATATAATTAAAAAGGGCACCAAGTAAATTTTTAAAAGACAGGCATATCTTTTGTAGTATGTTTGCATTGGAGAAAGAAGCAAATTACAGTCAAGAAAGAAAACGTCTTGCCTCATGGCTTTATGAAAATGGTGCAGTTTTTGCTGCATTCTGCAGTGCTTTCAGATTCTAAGTTTTGATCTAATTGAGAAGATGCCATTGCCAGAATGTAAACCAGTTATTCTAGTCTTGCTTAAAAACCACCTTGCAAAGTGATAACAGTAACAAAGGTGGGAATTCACCCCACCCTGTCTTCCCACTCAAGTCAAACCTCAATTAGATCCATTTATACGCTAATGTTAAGCGCAGGAAACTTCCTTTTTCTTTACTTTGTACACAATAAGGAAATAATGCAGGGAAAAAAGATTAGGTTACATTAACATTGCATAGTTAATAATGAAATATGAAAATAAAAAATAATATAATCTTTCCTGTCCACACAAACTGTCCCATTCTTGCAATGAAAAGCAGTTGTTACACCTAGAATCATAGAATGTCCTGAGTTGGAAGGGACCCAACAAGGATCATTGAGTCCAACTCCCGTCCCTGCATAGGACAACCCCAAAACCTGTGTGTCTGTGTAGCGCAATGCAGTCAATGAGACTTCGCCTGCGCTGGGTTGATAGCGGGAAATACAAACATAAAAGAAAGTTGTCAATCTCTTCTTCCAAGCAGTCTACGTTTTCTGTTCTTTCAAATATTCAGCTTCCACCTATCTCCACTGAGTGTGGAATGTTGGCTGTTTCTGGCCTTTTATTCTGAAATTGCATTAGGATTTTGTTTGTGTTTAAGGATACTTTGTTTTACGCTTTGTAATAACCAGTTCTAAAAATAAATCTAAAAAATAAACCACGATAAAATGCTTTTCTGTTGGGCTTTGTTAGTGGAATAACTGAGAGTACTAAAACAGAGAAGCAGCAGCTAGTTGCAAGGTTTTTTGTTATTGCACAGATGGTAAATCCTGAACTTTCTGTGTGTGTGTGTATGTGCAGTTGTGTCAAGGAAGAGAATACTTACTCTGAAACGATATTCTTTGGTCCTTTTTAACTTTTTTTTTTTTAATTGGACAGAGAAGTTGATGTAGCGGAACTCCTCAAGTTCATGCCAAATCATATCTTTGCTGTTGAGTTTTAGCTTAGTTTTCCACTTAGTATAGTATTTGTATGCCTAAGGCATCTGTTTACTCTGTACTTTGGATGCTGGGACCAAAACCAGTCTGTGTGCTTTTAATCAGGGAGAAGAAAAATACTGAAACATGTAAGGAATATATTATTTATAAAAGTAGATGCTTCCTTTGTTTTTAGCTTCAAAATTTTAAAGCTTCAGTCTTGGTATATACATATCCGCAGCAAATAGTATGATTTTTCAAACCTCACAGCCACTTGTCTTAGTCATGTTTTCCCTAGTCCCAATAAATAAAAGTTGAGTCTTGTTGTAGATAATGATTTAAGGTGTTGGGTTTTTTTTCCTTTTACAGTCTGTTTTTAAAACTTTCAGTAAACCTAGAAATTTGGATTCTTCCTTGAGCTTGCTTCTAAAAAAAGTTTTTATATGTTGATTTTTATACTTGTTGTGCAAACCCTTACATGGTCAGCTAATGCAAATTCAATTTTGAGTAAAGCACACATGAGGATGGACTCTAGAGGAAGTAACAATCAGAATCACGTTTGCCACGATAGGTGTGCCTTTTAGTTGTTGGTTAATACATGCTGGTGATCGAATCGGACCTGCCAGTAAGTTGTAAAGTGAATGGTAGAAATGTGTGATGGGCAGAGCTATAAGGTACTGAGGTAATGAAATCCCACAGCTATCAAAAGGATGTGCAGGTTGCTTTACTACAGTACACTTCCATCTCTGTCTTGCTGTGCAAGAGCAGTATTACTGAACTCCCGAGCACAGGACCAGTACATTCAGACTGATTTTGATAGTGTCAGAATAGAGGGTTTGTTTAGAAGGAGTTGCAACCAGAAGCAATGGGATGAGAAGGAGAAAAGGAGTATTTTAAAGTGAAGTACTGTCAGTTAAAATTTATAAATGGGTAAGGGAATAATTTTGGAAGATGTAGAATCTGGTTCCTGACAACTTCTGCAAAACTTTGGGGAGCTAACGTGTTTGCAATGGAAGTACTTCACGCAGAATCCTGAACCAGCTTTGGGCTGGCTAACTTACGTGTTGCTAACAGTGTAGATGCAGTAGTATGCAGCTGCTCATGGGCTGAAGGGAGAAGCAGTAAATACTTGAAAATTAACTGCACTGTGTTGTGTGCTGTAAGAAGATAGTTGCATTGTTTAGCTTAGCTTAACCTTGGCTGAAAACTAGTTAAAACAGTCACGGTGGGGATTGTAGTGTGGATATGTCCTATGTACGGGAGAGTCTTTTGCCTCTGAGGATCTATCACGTGGTGTGGTAGATCTGTTTTGTTTTTACCCTTGATTTTATGAGTTAGATGTCTTGCTACAATTAAATTTTATACAAAGCAGCATGAACACTGGGTTTATGATAGCCCAGTTTAAGCTTATAGGGTACAGACTGTGTGGGTTTCACAGTGCCCCCCACTATGTGCATTTTTTACATTGTCTTATTTAATGTTCTTTGTGATAGTAAAGTCCTCTACCTTTTCTCCACTACTTCCTCATGTGTTCATTGCTTATAATATGCAAATGTCCATGGAATTGGAATGTTAACCAAAAAATTACCTTACTACTGAGTGCTGCTTACCTTTAGGAAGAAATGCACAACTGTATTTACTTGGAGGGTTAAAGAGTAATTTCTTTCAAGCAAAGCAGGTTTATTATTTCCAATTTTCCAAGATAAAGTGTGAAATAATTGGATTGCACCACTGATAATCATCTTTTGACTCTCTTGGGAGCACCAAATACAAGGTGCTGGAAAGAGGGGGGGAAAATATGAATTCTGCTTCATGTGTAATCCTAAAATAATTTTTAAAGTAAAGTCAGGCTGATTGAATGTGTGATACGTGTATATCTGACACATAGGTGACGGCAAATGTAAAGTTCCCCTGTGTTTAAAATGAAATAATCATTAGAGTTACAGAAGTATCTTTTCTGCAAGTACTGTGAAGGGAGAGAAGCATTATTTTTGTTAACATGTTATGGGGAGGAGAAATTCCTTTATTGAAATGGACAGTGTGTGGCTGAGATTTGCCAAGGTAATGGAGGGAGGTAGATTCAGGACTCCTGCAGAAACTGAATAGGAACGAAATGAATAAATAACACTTGATGACACAATGATGACGCTACTTTAAGCCATTCATTGCACTTTCATGATGATGTGTTTAAGGAAATACTGTAACCATCATGGAATGAAATGTATACTTAAAAAAGAAGAGTTTCAAAGTAGTGGAGTAATGAATGCATTTTATATAACATTGTTTGAATCTTGTGATAGAAATACAAGACATACTTAAAGCCTAAATTACGCTGTTAAATCCTGGGATGTTGAGTTTTTGACTGGTGCCCGTCTTGTCAAAAAAAAAAAAAAAGAAAAAAATTTTCATAGAGTTATTTTAAGAATAAAGTGAATACCTGGGAAGGTTAGCTATGTCTATATAAAAATGCCATTATCGTTAAGAAAAATTGATGAGGCAAATTCCGATCCATTCCAGCATGTGAGCTTGTAATATTTCTTTGATGCCGGGGAAGGCAGGGTGTGGTGGGAGGGATGTTTTCAACATATAAGTTTCTTCTCCCTTTCAAAGGGAAAATAATTGCTATGCTTGTTTTAGAGTTTTATTCACTTGCTGTAGAAAACTACCTCAAAACATAAGTAGCACTCACCATAGTCCCTAAATAAATGGAGTAGCAAAATACATACTTTCTTAAGCTTTTCCTCTCTCAAAGGCTTTGCTCCCACTTTTTAAATGGTGTAGTTACTGTGTCATATCTCCTTCCATCACTTTTCTCTTTCTTGTTTCTGGTCTAGTAGGTTGGGGGTTTTTTGGTGTCGTCAAAGCATGGCAGTAGGGTAGAGAAGGGAAACAGTAATGTTTTGATTTCTCCTTGGGAGAACAGACGCAATTCCTTTCCTCTATAGGTTGATGATGTTGCCGCTGACTCTTAGGAGGAACGATTTGTTCCTGACTGTCCTTTGACAAGGGAGAAAAATACCTGTTGTTTTCCTGGCAAGCTGGGGAGTGTAGTTTGACGGTAGTGGCCATAACAAACAAAACAGCAATTGTTCGTGTTAATGCCCACACATTTACAGGTTGTAATTTAAAATTAAATTTAAAAAACTATAGCTGTTGTTGATGTAATTACCTACCTAGATTTAAATTGTTACTTAGCTTACCTAACTATAAAAGAAGTTCTTGCTTATGTAGACGGCTGAAGTTTTGTTTGCGTAAATTTATTGGTATATTTTCTTGACTGTGCCACTGTGGGATAACCCAGCTTTACGCTCCCATCAGTGTGATGCTGTAGAAGAAATTCTAGAGTAAAAAGGTCAATTTTTCTACACATTTGTTTTTTAAAGAAAGTGTTCAGTGTATAATAAAAGCCCCAAACAAACCAACAAAAAAAAAACCCAGAAGAGCCATTTTACACTAGCAGTTTTTGATATGTAGACAATTACGCCTATTTGCTCAGTTAAAATTTTCTGTCAGTGTAGCTGAAGAGAGCATCTATGAGCTCTGTATAGCAAGTCTATGTTTAATGCTAGAGAAGATATTTTTAAGAGATCGAACTGTAAAATTTCACTCTCTTTACTAGTCAGTAAAAAAAAATTATTAGAAAACCCCAACAATATCAGACTATTACTATAGCAAGTAACATTTTCCCGAAATGGTTATATTCCAAATGTTGCATCTGTTACGCTGTTTTCTGTTTTGTATACAGTGTGTATGAACTATGTGTTTAGAAAAACTTGATCTACCCAGGGAAAAAACATCTGGGAAGAAAGCAATCCAAACAAGTGTTCAAAAATTATTTTTAGTTTTAAATTTTAGGTGAAATATGTGTGGATTTTGTACTGTCATAGAGATGCTTCTGAATTCTCATAGCATGAGGAGAATTTGAAATCCTCATGCTAGAGAGCATCAGCAATGGAATGAAACTCTGATTCCGTATAAACAAAATTGAAAATTCCCATTGATTTCTGGGAGGCCAGAATTCTTTTTGCATTTTAACAGAAAGATTCCTTTGACTTACTGCGTATGTCAAAGGGGAACACATTGTATTATATCATTCCCAATTTAGTAAGGGTAAAATGAGTATGTGTATTTAAACAGCTGGTTGCAAACAAAAAAGTGTGATTACATAACATTTGGCTTAAACTATTCTTGTTTTAATGGCTTCATAGCTGGCTGTGGGAAACAAAGTGTTTTCAGTTCACTGGAAATATTTCACAGATGTGGTTTTTTGAGAAACTTTACTGTTCTGTTTGATGTGTCTTTGTCCTTGTAAAAGTTACTTGATGAAAGCGTGACTCAGCTGATCATTAATTGTTTTCTGTTTTCAGGTTGCAAAACAGCAATGTCACAGAACTGACCACATTCATCACAGTAAGTAAACCGTGGCAATAAGCATTCTGATAATTTTCTGAGAAGCATGACTGATACAGGGAAAAGGAAAATGTTTTATATACTGTATGGCTTAGTGCTAAATTCTGCATCCAGGTTCTGATTTCAGCAAGACATTAAGCACAGGCTTAACTAAGACTTTTGGATGTTTAGTCCACATGTGCAATTACTTTTGTGAGTTCAGGTTTAACTATCGAGTAGGTCTTTAACAATTAATGTCCATGATAACACTGTTACCATGCTTTCTGGATTTCTTTGTATGTTGGCTTGAAATATAAATACGATAGAATGTGATTTTAGTGTGTGGCACATTTTCAGTATACCTTTAGTAGTTTTGATGTGTGTGTTTGTACCTGACAGACAGTAAGTACAATAAAAGTTAGAGAGGAAAATCTGAAATTGATTTGAAATGATTTTTCAAGTTTATTATTTTGGTGCTCCTCATATTAACCATCAATTCTTCATACCCTCGTGATAATATACCCTGAAAATAGCGAATAACATACTTAAATTTGTAAAGACATATTGTAGGTTTATGTCCAGTAATGAGATATGTTGGTTAATAAAAGCTTTGTTTAGATCCCAGACACAATATTGTGTGATACAATGGAGTCTTATGTTTCAGTAGCGACCTTCATGCCCTCATCTCAGAGGTAACTTTACAATCAGTAAAGATAAAATTTGCAGTGACAATGGGGGGGGGGGATGTGTGTGTGTATCAATCATTTTTGCATACTGATTAAAATAAATTTTAAGATTAAATTTAAAAGGCCCAGGTTTTAGAAGTACTTCTTCAAGTGTACAGTTGCATGCTTTCAATGCAAATGTACAATGTGGAAAGAGAAGATATTAAAACCACTACATGTGACTTAATACAGTATTTACGGGAATGGTAAGAGCACCAACATTTGCTGAATTCAAAGACCGAATAGGTTCATATGGAGAGAGCAGATCTATTAAGTAGGAGGGATCAAGTGAATTAAAGGTCAAAAGAACAGTTCTAGTTGAACACATTGCTTAGCAAGCAGAGATATGAGAGTAGGTAAGATAGCCTGCTATTTTGAAGTGAGGAGCAGCGATGTGGGGGGGGCAGAACTAGGAAAGTCATTAAGTAATTTGCAATAATAGACAAAAATAGGAAGACTGTATCTAGAATTTAGGGTTTACTGCAGACATCAGACACTGTGAAACTTCCTGTAATACAGTAGTATACTGCCAGCTTCTGTAAGGTGAGCCGGTTTTAATGAAAAAGCTTTCTTTTCATAAAAGTCGAACCCTGTTGGTTTTTTTTCTACTGAGGTAATGTTTTTTTTCTGGCATGTACTGAAACTGAAAGACTGCTACCTTCCCACCCTCCCTGTGCCTGAAGAAAGGTGTTGAAACTTCCTAGAAGAAGGTTCCAGTTTTGCAGGGGGGTGTAGCGCCTTACTCAGTAGAATGAGAAGAATGCTCCATAAATGGTCAAGTTAACATGCATAACTTTTCTCCCTTTAAGTATGCAATTGGAGAAGAACAGGAGGAATTTATAGAAAGGTTTGTGCTTTTTGATCAATTTTCTTGTAGGCCTTAAAAATTACAAGGGAAGCAATAGCCAGGTGTAGATCGCTTTCTCTCAATCAGCTTATTTTTAAGGCTGATTGTTTGTACTAACTCAGTGTACTGGTTTATTCTGCTTGTGTGTTTATGGCCAACTATAAGTTACTTAATCCTTTTGTGAGGGATGAAAAATGTCAAATCTCTGAAAAAGAAGGAAAAAAGTATCCTTAGTCATCTCTAGCATTTTTGTGGGTGCAGTCAATTCTCAGCCAACAGAACTTACTTTCTCTGTTACGAAGCAACAACAACCCTTCCATCCAAACAAAGAAATGGCACCTCAGTATGTATTCTGTTGTAACAAATAGGTTGCTCAAGGGAGAGCCTGAAAGGATTAGGAAAAATGGCAAGTAATAATTCCTTGTACCTTGAGAGTTCTGGGTTTTTGTGTTCTTCTTTTTTGTTGTTGTTTTGTTTTGTGTTAAAGTCATGCCATTTTTGATGAGAGGTTCTTAAGGATACTAATTTCTGCTCCCAAAATACAAAATTGTTTCCATCCCTAATGATGGCTCTTTTTATTTGTTCCAAAAGGTGAATTCTCATAGTACCACTTTAGCTGTGGAAACAGAAATAATGTAGAATGTTGACACAGTACTTGAAAGTTCTGCAGATAATACTTTCTGAAAATTTTCTATGTGGTTGTATCTAAAGAATTTACTAATGGCTATAATTAAACAAGTGATTTAAAAGTAAAAGATCAGCTGAGCAGAAGGCTGAACAGAATTTTCTAGATAGTTAAGGTAAAGTTAAGAGAGGCCTCAGAATTTGACCAAAATTGTGATGACAAGTTACGTTTATGAGAGATGTTGCCATTACAGGAACACTAGAGTTGGGGAATACTGCGGTTATCAGAAGAATCTTTGTACATGAGATCTACACTGAAGTTTTTTTCTTTTTTGGGGGGGGGGGGGCGCGGTGGAGGAGGAAAAAAAAAAAATCTTGAGCAAAGAAGAGGAAGACGTTAAAGGATTTGTAAATCATGCTTTCTACAGAAAGTAGAAGTAAGGATTTGACAGGTTTTGAAAATTACCCAGTTTCTTTTCACAGTAATGAAGTATGCATTGGCCTATTTTGAACTGCTGACTAGGAGTGAGTGTGAAGGTGAACAACAACAAAGAAAGTGTTTGAGTTTGTTTTTCTGTCAGACCCAGGAAAGATTTCGTATATTTGAATTATTGGTTCTAAAATATAGCAGCAAATTGCCAAGAAAAGCACTTCCCTTACATGAAACTTCAATGTGTGCAAATAGTAGCCTGTTTGCAAACTAAATAAAAATGCAGCAGACTTGCAGAAACATGGAAGTTAGGCAAACGTCTTCCTTATTTTTAAAAAAACAAAAATAAAACACCCCCTACCCCATGTGCTTTGTCACTTGTCAGCTGCTGTGTCTCAGAACAAAAGAAATTGCAGAAAAAATATGATTGTTGAATTTTAAGTGAAATTTGATAAGAAGTCTGGGGACTGGCAACTAATGAGAAACTCTTGATAACAAATTGGAACACACTGTACAGAGAGGTAAGGGGGAAAGAAAGAAGAAAAATTTGATGAACTCAGGTTAACAAAAACAGTTCTATGCTTTTATGGCAATTTGAGTGTATCATTAGTTCCCTTCCCACAACTGTTCCATTCTTCTCGCCAGAAGTTAACTTAAGCATCTAGATACTTAGCTGTGTTTGCCTTTTTTCATCGTGTAAATACTCAAAAGGATGCAGAGAATTCATGTGAAGGTGCATTTGGTTATGGAAAAGGAATCTTGGTTTTTATATTCCTCCAAAACAATTCTGGCGTCTACGCTACAAGACAGACATGCACCTGTTGGGAGCAGGTCCAGAGGAGGCCACAGCAATGGTCAGAGGGCTGGAGCACCTCTCCTGTGAAGAAAGGCTGAGAACATTGGGTTTGTTTAGCATGGAGAAGAGAAGGCTCCGGGGGGAGACCTGATTGCAGCCTTTCAATAAATAAAGAGGGATCATAAGATAGATGGAGAGAGACTTTTTACCAGAGCCTTTAGTGACAGGAGAAGGGGCAGTGGTTTTAAACTGAAAGAATGTAGGTTTAGATTGGACATAGGGAAGAATTTTTTTTACTGTGAGGGTGGTGAGACACTGGAACAGGTTTGCCCAGAGAAGTTGTGGATGCCCTGTCATTGGAAGTGGTCAAAATGTGGTTGGACAGGGCTTTGAGCAACCTGACCAAGTGAAAGATGTCCCTGCCCACACCAGCGGGATTGGACTAGATGATCTTTGACAGTCCCTTCCAAACCGAAGCATTCTGTGATTCTATGAAAACATGCTGTTCATTGCTTGTAGTAATAGTATTTGAAAAGTAGCAGTTTGTTTTTTTGACAGTGTAGGTGGATGTACTCTTGGCAAGCTCAGAAAAAATACAAAAGTTTCCAAAACAGCCCTTCCCCAAAGAACGTGAGAATTCACTTCCTTCATACATGTGTAACACCTGCAGATTTAATTATATCTTTACTTCAGTGTAATAACAACAATTAACATTGACTAAGAAACTAAAAATAATATGATTTTAAGTTTTATGTGCTTACAGTAATTATACAGAGTGTAAATAAAAGGCAGAAGGCAATTATGCCTTTTTTCTACTTATTTTTGCATAGTTATTTTTAGAAAATCATCTCATTAAAAGATTCAAATAAACGTAGTTTATTGCTGTATGTTGCCGATTTGTCTGGAAATATGGTCATTGTATGTGTACGTGTATATGCTTGCTTGTATGTGTATGTTTAGTTTTATTATCAAGGAAAACATTAACATGCTAGATAAAACAATTATGGAAGTAAAATTACAAAATGACTGAAAGTTTTAAGGAAAAAAAGAAAACAAACAAACCCCACTACTGACACAACTTCTGTAAGAGTTACTCCCAACTGTTTCAGTGCTGCAAACCAGATTTAATAATGATTATTTGCTGAAAGGGTTAAAAAGCAGATTTTTGATTATGTATTGTCAATCCATGATTAGCATCTGTTAGGAGGAATAAGTGCTTTATTAAGCTTTACTGTACAGATGGCAACTGGAGGAGCTCAGATGTAAATTGAATTTTCGGTAGTATCACTGTACTGTGAAGACCAGCTGGTTTTATCTTTGCAATAGCAGCGATCGGTTTGCACAAAAAAGTGGTTTTGTTGTTTACAGTTACTTCAACAGTTTAAAAGTTCAGAAATCTTTCAGATTACCTATGATTAGGTAGGAGTTTTCAATTTGTTTGCTTTGGCTTTCTTATAGAAAGAAGTGTTCTTAGCATTTAAATACAAAGCTTTGTCCGCTTAAGGGAAATGAGAAATATTTTTTTCTAATTAAATTTCAGAGTCTTAATATACAGTAGCTCTGTAATTTAGATGTTTAGGTTAAGAAGACATTTCTAGTCAGCTGTTGAAAAGATAATTTTCCATATGTAAGTTGATGACACTTTATCTTTTGAATCTAAGTCTTCAGGGACTTTACTGCTGGTAGCTAATCCGAGTATTGTGTTCCTGTTTCAACAAGAAAGCTGCTTTTAGTAGGACTTCACCAAACCGCTACTGGAAAGCTCCAGAAAGTGTGGTCTGGGTAAGGGTTACAAGTTCAAGGAGGAAGGCATGTTGTACGTGTGGTTTTTTTATTTGCTGTTACCAGAATTCATAATATTACTGTGAATAATTTGATAATTCATTATATTCTTAAGGTCTTAAAAATCCTCAGGCAAAACTAAATTTGCTTTGTTTAATTTCTTTTCTGATTTTAAGGTAAGTAGCAAATCCTGTAGTAATAAAGAAAACTTGAAATAGTGGAATCAAGAGTCAAAACTGAGAAGGCAACTGGGATCCTTAATTAAATAAACAATGAGTTGAGAGTTCTTTTATTTTTAACTTGACAACTGGAAGAGCTTAGATGTGCGTTCTGTGAGAAACTGATGTGAAAACAGAACAGCTTGGTAACTGGGAGCAGCATACTGATCAGCATCTCTCTCCAACCGTGTGTGAAAGGCACGAGGCCTTTGCTTATTCTTGATTCGTGGTTGTAGCTTTGTTCTTCCATTGCTTGTATCATTGGTAGTCCATAAACCCTTTACTAATTTATCTTAACAGTGAATGAATAAGAATAAAAGATACTTTTCAGAAATTTTTGCCCATCGGGACAGGTTGGGGGCAGTAGCAGAAAGGCCCTTGAGGTTTTGGTAGACAGCAAGCTGAACATGAGTCGGCCAGGCACTCCTGCAGCAAAGTAGGCCAACTGCATCATGGGGTGTATTAGCAAGAGTGTAGGCAGCAGTCTGAGGGAAGTGATTCCCACTGCCGCATTTGGCCCTTGTGGGACCACATCTAGAGTGCTGGATCCCCCTTTTGGGGTCCTCAGTACAAGAAAGATAGTGACATACTTTAGTGAGTTCAGTGGTTGGCTACCAGGATGAATAGGGAACAAGAGTGCATGACGAAATACAGATGTGTGAGAGAATTGGAATTGTTCAGCCTTGAGGAGGCTCAGGGAAGCTAATGGTTATCTTGAGCTGCCTAAAAGGTGTTAGAGAAGAAAAGTCAGATTCTTCTTGGAAGTATACAATGAAAAGAGAAAAGGCAAAAGACACAAATTATGTGAAGGGAAAATTTGATTAGATAAAAAGGAAAAATTCCTGAGAATGCCAGCTCATGAAGTTTGACAACTTTCATTGTGCTCTTGCAGCCTAGAAAACCAGTCGTATTCTGGGCTGCATCAAAAGAAGTGTGGCCAGCAGGTCGAGGGAGGTGATTCTGCCTCTCTCCTTCGCTCTGGTGAGACCTCCCCTGGAGCACTCCGTTCAGCTCTGGGGTCCCCAGTACAAGAAAGACATGGACCTGTTGGAGCGGGCCCAGAGGAGGGCCACAGAAATGGTCAGAGGGCTGGAACACCTTCCCTGTCGGGAAAGGCTGAAAGACCTGGGTTGTTCACCCTGGAGAAGAGGAGGCCCCAGGGAGACCTGATTGTGGCCTTTCAATATATGAAGGGGGATCATAAGATAGATGGAGAGAGACTTTTTACCAGAGCCTGTAGTGACAGGACAAGGGCTAATGATTTTAAACTGAAAGAAGGTACATTTAGATTGCACATAAGGAAGAAATTCTTTATGATGAGGGTGGTGAGACACTGGAACAGGTTTGCCCAGAGTTGTTGTGGATGCCCTGTCATTGGAAGTGGTCAAAATGTGGTTGGACAGGGCTTTGAGCAACCTGACGTAGTAAAAGATGTCCCTGCCCATGGCAGGGGTCTTGGACTAGATGATCTTTGAAGTTCCCTTCCAACCCAAATCAGTCTGTGGTTCTAGGAGACACTGAAATGGGTGCTTAGAGAGCCTGCAAAATCTACATCTTGTTTGCTGGACAAGGCTCTGAGCAACTTGATGTATCTTGGAAGTTAACCATGCTTTAAGCAGGAGATGGGACCAGATGACCTGTGTAAGATCCTTCCAATTTAAACAACTTTATGGTTCTATCTTAACTAGAAAGTTCTTAATTATTTTCCTTTTCTTCCCCTTTGTCTCTTTCTTTCCTCTTAGGATTTTTAAAGGAGGAAGGTAGAATTAGAGGCAGTAGCATCAAGGAATTGTTGAGTCAAGTCAGTGCTTCATAGCAGGGAAGATGTGGTGGAAGCTGCAGTTGTGTAAGACTGAGAGGTATTGGATTTCTTAGTGATTAACTCTTGGTTTTTCCACTGCCCTTCCATATCCTCAGTAAGATCTTTCTTAGGGTAGTGCTAGTAGTCCCAGATGTGGCCATGCCTGAATTCTGTATCTTGGTCACTTCCTTAGCTCTGCTGCGTTGTAGTACATCCTCTCAAAGATGTGTTCCTTTGCTTTTCTGTTGGGCCTGGTTTTCCCCAGTTTAGGAACAATTGTCTTTAAATTTGGATGCAGCATGGTGCCCTTCTTCAGGTTTGACTCTTAGGCACAAAAAATAGCGAACAATGAAGTGCTAGTCTGTATTTGACTTGAGACAAGTATGTTTCATGGAGGTGCTCCCTTTTATTCTATAGTTTGCCAACCCACTTTAACACCACTAAAAAACCAAAGCAATTAGCTAGTGGTAATGAGGAGATGGGTAGGGATAGTTGAATTGCAGATGAGATAAGAAATGACTGAAATGTATATTGATAGCAGGTGGAAAATTGAACAAGTTTGGTGGGTTTTTTTTATTTGTTTGGTTTTGGGGTTTTTTTGGGTGAGAGATGCGATATGAGAGTATCAGGTGAATATCTGTAAGTCATAAAATAAACATGTTGGATATGTATCCGTGTATATCTGATCCTACGCTTTCTAGGGCAAGCACAAAGGTAATGCCTGAACTAGTTCAACCTTATACTGCAGTCTACCCAAGCCCTAGTGTGATTTAGCTGGGAAAATTCTAGGGGGCAATGTATTTTGGGGGATGAAGAGGCTTTTTTTCCATATGGATTTAAAAAAATATTATTGGCTTAAATTGTGTTTATGTTTGGAATATTAAAAGCAGCCTGAACAAAGTGAGTAGTGGGCAGAGAGCGCATAGAAGTAGAACAGATTCAATTTATCAAGTGTCTGACACTCTTACTTCTGTAACAGGAAGAAGTAAAGACATAGGCAATGAGAAGAAAGGATGGGAGGTAAAGCTGAGATTGTACATTATGTACTTTACAGGTGTTAGGAAGTACATTTTCATAAAGTTGCTTGCAAGTTTTGTCTAGTGTTCAAATGTTTTGCTCCTATATGTTTAACATACGGAGGGTTTGTACAGCAATAGTTGGACATCTAGCTATGCGATCGTATGTATTTTCATATATATTTGCAATACAGAATTGTTTCTCCTGTGGTTCAGTTTCACTGTAAAATCAAGCTGTAAGTTTGCATGTTTAAATACTCTAGAGTACCAACATCTACCTGAATTTCAAGACTCCAAAAGTTGCTATCAAGGAATACGTTCACTAAAGTCATGTTGTGATAAGCCTGATGATGAACTGTATGTTCTCATACTTGATGGAGAGCATGTGTGTGCATATACGTGTGTGTTTGTATACGTGAGAAAATATATATACATATATATATATAAAATTGGTTTTATCAGTCCATGTATAATCTGTTTTATCTGAGGACTTAATTCTTCAGGTATTCATTCAGTAAGGCAAGATTCTCTTTCCTTTCTTGTCCCAGCTCTAACCTGGAGGTTTTGTTTTTTAAAATCAGTTTGTATATACATCAAGAGATGTAGAGCTGAATGTAGTTTTGTTGGTTTCAATGAAGCTGTGATAATTTATTCTGCATGGTTGTCTGTAATAAGGATCTTATTAGGCATGTTTTCTTTATTTGGAAAAGAAGAAAAAAATTGAGGTTGTATGCATGTATGTTATATAAACACAGATTTAAAAATGATCAGATGTTTTCTAACTGTTTTTACATGTTTTGTCAATATTTGGAAGGTTTTCTTTTTAGGTTTTCCAGAGGTAATTCATTTAAAACAAGCACAGCAATGAAAAGGATATAGAATTTGGAGTTTTAATATTCTTGCACAATTCAGAGGAAGTAAAGAAATGGTATGTTAGAGCACAGCTTAAATGCATATCAGTTGAATAAAGCATGGGCTTAGAGCTTGTAGAGGGGTTATATGTATCATCTGTTTTAGATGTATTACAGAGGTGATGTCAAGGTGAAAGCAGACTTGCAGAATGGTTGGAAATCATTGATATTCTGACTCTGAGGCTGTAAATGGCTCTGTGGCAGATGGAGTCTTTGTCAAGGAAGAAAAATGGCAGCTCTGGAACATCATAGATGTTTTTGCTTAGCAGCTCAGCACATAGGCTGTGACCTTCCAGTGTTCAGGTTCCTCCTGTGCTTTAATAAATTGTCCTCCACTTCTGTTCCCTAAAAGTAGATAAATAGTAGTCATCATAGTTCGGTACAATTTGGGGTATTTCACTATGAAAAAACATAAGCATGCTTCATTGCCAGATTTTTTAAAAGTAAGCTTTGAAGGATGCTTGCAATTTCTGCATGAAGTGCCAGAAATAGCTTTTAACTAAGCATTGTGTGTTACTGAAGATAAAGGGGGCTGTGTGTGTGTGTGTGCGTGTAGATATGACTACTAGTACAGCACAATACTAAAACTGTATATGTGAACTGTTAATTCTCTGGAATATGATTTTAACCCACAACAAAAACACAGTAAACTAGACAGTGTTAATTTTTGGAATATGTTTATACCGTGGGCATCGATATTTGTGTGATATATTCCAGCAAAGTACAGAATTTTAGACTATATGTTGAAGAAGCTATTTCTGGTTAGATCAGAGAGGATAAATATGGTTGATAAATTCAGTCTCATTTCTGAGTTAATGTTCGTTCTTTATTGATAAAGATTCAGGTATCTTTTAGCACCTGGCAGCGTCTAATTCTGTGTACTGTTGATATGGTTTCATTTGTGTTCTTCTATGAAATTGAGTCTATATTTATAGAATGAGGGTTCACTTTAATCTGTAGAGTAACTGGTTTCTGTATTCTCGTTCCTGTTAACGAAATTTGTGCCAAGTTGTGAGTTGTGCAGTTTGATGTCCTGTACTTAAGATATATGCATGATTTCCTAGTGTCAACAGTTATGTACCAGAATCGTGTATTTCATATGTACAGTAGATTTGGATATCTTAGAGTCTTTCTCATTTAATTGTTTGAATTAAGACTATATCCTTTAACAGTTCTCCCTATTCTTAGGTCCCTTATATACTAGTTTGATCCCTAATAAAACCATTGATGTCAGTTGTTGTAGTATATGGCTTCAAGAGCCTATAACGTCTTGTAGATGATGTTCAATTGGACAGTTGACCTATATTACAGGGTAATAAGTCATTGTTAAAAGTGGAAGCATTTCACAACTATCACCTGCCAGCCATACTCTTTAGCCTACTTGACAATTGTTAGAATTATAGAAAGCAATCACTGTTCATCACAGAAGAAAATGACCCAGCACTTTCAAGGGTCAAGGTTGTTGCATTAGAGACTCTTTCTTTCAAACCCTGGAGGTTGTATAGTCTTTGCTTTTAAAGGTGAGCCCACTATAATTAACTGTGCCTCTATTCAGTTTCAGTCATTTTGAGATGCAACGTGGATGGGTTTTTTGCAGAAGGACAAATGCTTTGTAATTGAAACAGAAGCATTTTTGATAGCGTGTGATTGAAAATAGTCTTCATACATCTTCTTATTAGGACATCGTAATGCACGACTGAGAGCAAGACCACTTCATATGACATATGCCTGGATGTTTATATCACGTAGCTGCGTATCTTTAAAAGTGGGAGAAATGGAATGAAAAATAAGGCCATGTGTTACATGCTTTCAGCTTTCAAAGCTCTCAATGACATAAGTGCTTGTTAACTTAAAAAGGAAGAATTGGAGCACGTATGAAGAGAGTTTATGGAAATTTTTATGCTTTCAATTACTTACCTAGCTCATTACGTCCAGTATCTTGATGGTATTCTTTCTGGGTTGTATAGTGACGGTTTGATATGACTGGCTCCAGGGATGGTTAAGTCCATTTTCAGACATTTCATTATTTTTCTCCTCTATTTTTCAATGGTCTCTTGTGCCTTCTTTTTCTTTGGTGTTGTGATGGCCATTGTAACTATAGAATGACTGAATGACTTCCTTATGCCCTCAAGATAAAATGAGAAAATAAATTACAAATCACTTTCATTTATTCCAAAGGAGTTCTCTATGCAGTTTTGGTATACTAAAAGTAACTAACTAATTGGTGGTTTATCTTCATGGAATTAGGGTTTTAGAGTGTTAGTTGAAAAAGAAAGGAGAAAAAGAAGCAAACACCCCACCCCCCCCCCCCCAAAAAAAACCAAACCCAAAAAAACCCAAACCCAAACCTACCATCAAGCCAGCAAGCATTTGTTTTCTACTGTTTTGTATTAGTTTTTCGTATGACTTTGGAACTTATCAACAATAATGCTGACTTGATAGTGGCATTATAGTAACAATATCTTATTTGTGCTATTTCAATTAAGACATTCTGTAAAATGAGAACAATTGAAAAATGTAGTGGGCTATATTATTAGTTTTAATAGTTTTGGGGTGAATTCAAAACATAGTTTTGATACTCTTGGAGCTAGGGGGGTGTAAATAGGTTGCTTTTTATCTGTGAAGTATAAGGCAGCATATATCCCACAAAACCAAAATACGGTATTACTGTAATGAGAAAAATGTCTTTCAAAAGACTTCCGTAATGTTTTAATCTTTATGGTCCGTTCTGAGTAATAGAGTAAATAATTCTATTCATTTCTTTTTCAGTAAAGATGTTTTGCATAATTGATATGTATACTACATGCTTATACATACTGTTACTGAACTTGCTGGATTGTTTTACTTGGTTTCATGATGATTTTGCATGTTCATGCAAAGCAATTACACTTTTAGTCATGCAATGGTTCTAAATTCTGTTCCTGTATAATCATTAGATAAATATAGAGGAGATTTAAAAAAAATGTGTTGTTCTTATACTAATCGGAGCACAACTTTAGCTGTGAAAGTATAGTTTGTTCAAAGTGACACCCAATTTTTATTAGATATTCCTGCTGTTTTACAGAGAAATAAAACTCCTTTGTCTCCTTAGCACCCATTGATTTTTCTTTCAAGGCTACGTTAACAATGTTGACAGAACCCATGCAATTAGAATCTATGTTTAGCAATAAGCAGAGAAATACATTTTGTAAAATAAAAAGTATTGCACATACAACGTTAGCAAAATATTTTGCGATATTGCTGTACTTGAAGCAGTGAAACCAGGAGGAGGACAAGATACTGAAAGGTCGAGGAAAAATGAGAGAAAGAACAAACGATGCAAAAAGAAAATGACACTGAGGTCTTGGTTTAATACATATGTATTCCAGGTTGATGGCTGATTTCATTAGCAAATCTCATTGTTATGCAATGTCTGTTCTTCTGCAGCAAAATGAATATTGTATTCTCAGAGGGTCTGTGAGTGTGTGTATGTGTATATTATGATGATAGATAAAGAATATATATTTATAGTTGTTCTAACCTTTTAAAACTTCTGAAAAATCTTTCTATTTTCAAAATAATTTTATATTTCAGTTTTCCAATAAAATGGTAAATTAATGGTTATTTTTATGGAAAATAGCAGTTTAACCCTCCTTCTCTGCATTTCTTTGCCATGTTTGCTACCTATGTGATCTTTTCCCCAAAACCTTCAGTTTGACTGAATAACAGCTAATACTGAATTTACCATATCAAAAATAAAAATTTAACTATAATAATACTGGTATCTGTAATGCTTTTTTAAATGGCTGGTAGTAATGTATATAGAACATTGAAACAAACATCTCAGTCTCAAATCTCATCAAATTCGAATCACTATATTTTAAGAGAATATACTGAAAAATATTGAAAAACTGTTTATTGTAAGATACATCGACTTTCTTATGAAATGGCAGGTTTTGCTACATATGAAAATGGGTTCCTTAAGATATTGGTGTGCTTTAGTTTCTTTTGTTTCCAAGTTGCTTGTTAAAACTACTGTTTCTGTAATACTAAGACATTTTGATAAACACAATATTCAAAATGAGAAGGAACATATGAGAAGGCTTTGATGCAGGAAAATTAAAATGCACTGAAATGATTTAATTCAGGTATTTTTCTGTGCTCTTCCAGAATTTATTCCATATATAAACTTTGTGGGGTTGAAATCTAGTAGCAAATGTATGAAATGCTACTAAATAAATTATAATTTGGGATTTTGAATAGTTTTGTGGTTAGTTCTAGGTAATGAGCCTGCATGAAGAATGGTTTTGGGCACTGTAGTACTGTAAAGAATAAACTAGTTTTCTGGGTTTTCATGTGAGTGACTTTTACATGCCTTGAAACAATTCTGTTCTTACTAGGGTTTTGTAGAGATGTGTCTAATAATAGTAGAATATGGCTGGCTCTTTCTTAGTGATAGTTCTGTAGTAGCTACTGTGTTTATTCCAATTCCAAGACACTATTTTAAGGATCAAATTGATAGATGAAGTGTCCATGCATTTGGTAAAAAATCATTGAGGACCAAAGGGCCTTCAAAATGAAGCTAAATGATGAGCAATACGACCAATATATGCGACCATGATGTGGAGGAGGTAGGACAAAGAGAAGATTGCTTGCCTGACTTTTCCCCTTGGGAAAGGGAGCCTCTTTCCCTTGGCTTTGGTAGGGCTATAACCAGTATAAGGATGCAGATTACGTAGCGTCAGCTGCTGGATTTTGAAGATTGGTTCATTTAGGTTCTTTTGGTGGCGAGAAACTAATTGAAATGAGATAATCTCTCTGTTGCTGCATCTTAATGTTTTCAAATGTGCAGATGAATTTAAATATCCGGTGTTACGCTGTGTAACAGTGGAACCCAAGAATGGTCTTTGTGGAGTAGCATATGTGGGGAAAAATGATATTGAGGCTTGTGAATGTTGTGAGAATCTACTTTATAGGGACACAAATAGGACTTGCTTTGGTATGCCATAGTTTGAAGGGCTCTCAGGAGTAAAAGGTAGTTGACACTTTTGGCACAGGCTGACTACAAGGAGCAAAGTTGGTTGTTTGGTGTGTCCGTCTGTACCCAGCTTTTGTAGTTTAGTTGGAGGTCACTTTTATTAATTTGTTAATTTTTCTCGAGTAAAAAGAGGATTTAGACCTTACGGTGTCCCACCCCAGAAAGTCATTTCTGTATGTAATGAATTGTCCCTTTTGTCCCCTCCTTATTCGTCCATGCAGCTAGCATGAAAGGATTCCAGCTAGAATTGCTAGAAGCAAAAGACAGACTAATACTGCATGTGAAACTTTTAGAAAGAAATTTATCGATTTAATGCACTACAGAGATGGCTGCAGGGAGTTCATACTCTCCAAAACCATTGATGCAGGTTGTATTCACAGATGATGCTGGATTTAGGTATTGTGTTTATATTCATAAACGTTTGCTGTTTTAAGCAAGTGTTTCTGCTGGGAAGTAGTCTGTATTTCTTGCAGCAATTTTGGTATTTCCATGAAGGTATGATGCAAAATACAGATCTCTGGCTTTGTTGGCATTCACTAGAGGTTGCACAGAGATTACGTGCTCTTCTCAGGTGAGCGTAAGCAACATTCCTGCCTTAACTGCTTTTATATTTCTTTATCAAAGGGTAAACTATGAAGTTTTAAATCAAAACTTTTTTTGGAATAGAGCTACCTGAATGATACAGGTAGTTCTAGATAGGCTCAAATCTCTCTTTTGGGATTGATACTTGGTTTTTTGAAACAGTGTTGAGATGATTCTGACACTCTGTAGTGGTATGATTCTTAACTTTTGAAAGTTCTTTGGCAGGAATCATAGCACACAAGGCTCTGTAAGAAGCTGTTGATTTTTTTTAAAAAAAAGTTTTCCAGGATTTTGTATTTTCTTTATGACCATAGACTTAATTCCCTTGGGTAATGTTTGAAATGTTAATAAAAGAACACGTCAATATTTTACTCACTGTTGCTGTATGTATTGTTTTCTAAATATTTTTAATTATTTATTTTCCAATACCCATATTTATAGCTAGACCCATATTCAATATTTATAGTTAGAATTTGCTATATAGAAACTCTTTTTTTTTTTTTTTTTTAAATCTCCCAGAAAGACAGTAACTGTTCAGTTGGGCTACACAGGTTGACGCTGTGCCATTTTATGAGGGCAGTGCTGATGTGTATTTAAGATGTAGCTGGAGTAGTGATTTATTGTATCATATGTTTCAGTATCCTATTAGGCCTGTTTTGTGAACAGAATTTTTTCAGGGAGCTGAGGTGTTGGACACCAGAATTTTAATAGCCTGTAGAATTTCTGTCCAAGAACATAAATTGCTGAATCATTATTCTCTTAGAATCATAGAATGGTTTGGGTTGGAAGGGACCTTAAAGATCATCTGGTTCCAACCCCCTGCCATGGGCAGGGACACCTTCCACTAGGTCAGGTTGCTCCATCCAGCCTGGCCTTGAACACTTCCAGGGATGGGGCGTCCACAGCTTCTCTGGGCAACCTGTGCCAGTGCCTCACCACCCTCATGGTGAAGAATTTCTTCCTAATGTCTAGTCTAAATCTGCCCTCTTTCAGTTTAAAGCCATTACCCCATGTCCTATCACTACATGCCCTTGTAAAAAGTCCCTCTCCAGCTTTCTTGTAGGCCCCCTTCAGGTACTGAAAGGCTGCTGTAAGGTCTTCCTGGAGCCTTCTCTTCTCCAGGCTGAACCACCCTGACTCTCTCAGCCTGTCCTCATAGGAGAGGTGCTCCAGCGCTCTGATCATCTTCATGGCCCTCCTCTGGACTCACTGCAACAGGTCCATCTTATGTTGGTGGCCCCAGAGCTGAACGCAATATTCCAGGCGGGGTATCATGCGAGCAGAGTAGAGGGGCAGAATCACCTCCCTATCCTGTGTAACCGGGTCTCCTGTTTCCTTCTTCAGGGGGTCCACATTTTCCTTAGTCTTCCTTTTATCACCGACATACCTATAGAAGCTTTTCTTGTTGCCCTTGATGTCCCTGGCTAGATTTATTTCTATTGGGGCTGTACCTTTCCTAACGTGATCCCTGGCTGCTTGAACAATTTCTCTGTATTCCTCCCAGGCTGCCTGTCCTAGCTTCCACCCTCTGTAGGCTTCCTGTTTGAGTTTGTGCAAGACCTCCTTGTTCATCCATGCGGGCCTTCTGGTGTTTTTGCCTGCCTTCGTCTTTGTTGGGATGCATCACTCCTGAGCTTGGAGGAGGTGATCCTTGAATATTAACCAGCTTTATTGGGCACCTCTTCCCTCCAGGGCTTTTTCCCATGGTACTCTACCGAGCAGATCCCTGAAGAGGCCAAAGTCTGCTCCCCTGAAGTCCAGGGCAGTGAGCTTGCTGTGCACCCTCCTCAGTGCCCTAAGGATCTTGAACTCCACCATTTCATGGTCACTGCAGCCAAGGCTGCCCTTGAGCTTCACGTTCCCCACCAGCCCCTCCTTGTTGGTGAGAACAAGGCCCAGCATAGCACCTCTCCTTGTTGTCTCCTCTGTCAGTTGGAGGAGGAGGTTATCATGAACACATTCCAGGAACCTCCTGGATTACTTATGCCCTGCTGTGTTGTCCCTCCAGCAGATATTGGGGTGGTTGAAGTCCTGCATGAGGACCGGGGCTTGTGAACATGATGCTGCTCCTGTCTGTCTATAGAGGGCCTCATCTGCTTGTTCTTCCTTGTTGGGTGGCTTGTAGCAGACCCCCACTATAATGTCACCTGTCCCTGCCCCCCCTTTAATCCTGACCCATAAGCTCTCAGCTGGCTCCTCATCCATCCCCAGGCAGAGCTCCATGCACTCCAGCTGGTCATTGACAGAGAGGGCGACACCGCTTCCCCATCTCCCCTGCCTGTCCTTCCTAAAGAGCCTGTATCCTTCCATTCCAACACGCCAGTCATAGGAGCCGTCTCCCACCATGTCTCTGTGATGCCAGTAAGATCATAGGCCTGCAGGCGTGCACACATCTCTTAACTCCTCTTGTTTATTCCCCATGCTATGTACGTTTGCATAGAGGCGTTTAAGTTGGGCCCCGGATGAAGCCGACTCCCTAGCTGGAGTGGTTGGAATTCCTTTGTGCTGCTCTTCAGGTGCTCTCCTGCTGACCTGTGATCCTTCTCCAGGCTCTGGGCATCTGTTGCTGGCACTGGCACCCAACTGGTAGGAGTGGGGATGGATTGAGGTTCCCCTCGCCTGGCAACTTCAGTTGGAAGCCCTCTTCACGAGGTTGGCAGGCCTGTGACCGAAGATGCTCTGTCCCTTCTCTGGCAGATGGACCCCATCAGCCTGTAGCAGACCAGGTTTCTCAAAGCAAGTCCCGTGGTCTATGTAGCTGAACCCCTGGCTGTGGCTCCAGTCCTGTAACCATTTGTTGATTCACCAGATTCGATTGGCCCTTTCAAACCCCTTCCCTTTGACTGTGAGGACTGATGAAAAAACTACCTGTGCTCCAGAGTCCCTTACTGCTGCTCCCAGGGCTCTGTAATCCTTTGATACTCCTCAGACTGCTCCTGGCTGGATCACTGGTGCCCGCGCGAAACAGCAGCAGCGGATATAGTCAGTGGACTGTACGAGGCTTGGTGGTCTCTCGATGACATCCCCGATAGGCTTGCTGACTAACATGCAGATGACACCAAGTTGAGTGGGAGTGTCGATCTGCTGGAGGGCAGGAAGGCCCTGCAGAGGGACCTGGACAGGCTGGATTGTTGGGCCGGGGCCAACTGTATGAGGTTCAACAAGGCCAAGTGCCGGGTCCTGCACTTGGGTCACAACAACCCCAGGCAACGCTACAGGCTTGGGGAGGAGTGGCTGGAAAGCAGCCTGGCTGAAAGGGACCTGGGGGTGATGGTTGACAGCCGCCTAAACATGAGCCAGCAGTGTGCCCAGGTGGCCAAGAGGGCCAATGGCATCCTGGCTTGTATCAGGAATAGCGTGGCCAGCAGGAGCAGGGAGGTGATGGTGCCCCTGTATTCGGCACTGGTGAGGCCGCCCCTCGAATCCTGTGTCCAGTTTTGGGCCCCTCACTTCAAGAAGGAGATGGAGGTGCTGGAGTGTCGCCAGAGCAGGGCAACGAGGTTGGTGAAGGGTCTAGAGCACAAGTCTTATGAGGGGCGGCTGGGGGAGCTGGGGTTGTTTAGTTTGGAGAAGAGGAGGCTGAGGGGAGACCTTATTGCTCTCTACAACTGCCTGAAAGGAGGTTGTAGTGAGGTGGGGGTCGGTCTCTTCTCCCCAGTAACACGTGATAGGACGAGAGGGAATGGCCTCAAGCTGTGCCAGGGTAAGTTTAGGTTGGATATTAGGAAAAATTTCTTCACGGGAAGGGTAGTCAGGCCCTGGCACAGGCTGCCCAGGGAAGTGGTTGAGTCCCCATCCCTGGAGGTATTTAAAAGATGGGTAGATGCAGTGCTTGAGGACATGGTTTAGTGTTGGACTTGGCGGTGGTAGGTTAACGGTTGGACCTGATGATCCTACGGGTATTTTCCAACCTTGGCAATTCTATGATTCTATGGAGGTAGTGGGCTGTAGTTCAGTATATTTAGCTTCTCTGATGTTTGCACTGGTAGAAAACAAATCCTTGCTTTTAACATCTTGCACAGACTGTTACTGGGCTAGGGTCTGATTTGACCTGGAGTTCAGAAAGTAAGTATGGACCTTCTGTTTGGCTGTTTCCAATGTCATATTTTTGTTTCCTTCTCCTTCATTGCTATCTCAATGCAAAACAGCTGTTCCACAGTAAATATTTTTCACATTATGGGCAATATGAATTGAAATAATTTTAGAAAAATCATCATTTATGAGCTAGTATTTTAACATGTAGAACTATTGTACATGATTCTCCCCGAGTCATATAAGACTTGAATTCATTGTGCCTGTATTTTAGCGTGCAGATTTCTGGAATCAAGAACAATTCCCAGATTGAGACTTTAGATGATGATCTCCTAAATCTTGCTGTGAGAGCTTGTTTGCAGTGATACTAGTACCAAACTTGGCCTGATTAAATACAACATACATTCCTTTTTAAAACAATTTCAAGACTACTGCGAAGAGTTCTGCTGATACTCCTTGTCTTTGCAGAAGGCTTTTCTCATCTGATGGTTTGCATTTTTATTGTTTTCTTCAGAAACACTATATATTGTTTGACAAGACTGCTTTTTTGTAAGATGAGGAACAATAGAAAACCAGATGAATGAAATGCTGAAGTTTTGATGTGGTTTTACTTAAGGGAATGAGTTATATCCAAGTGTTTGATTCGGAAATTGTGGCTGTATTAATTATATCTATAACAAGCGCAGCTTGCAAAAGTCCTGCTGTGGGTATTGTTTTGGTTGCAGAGACCCCTGGTCTTAATGTATCTCACCTTCTTTGGGAGACTGAGAGAGCAGAATAACTCCTTCATTGGCACAAGCTGCATCTTCAGTAGCAGGGTTTGCTGATACAGATACAGATACACCCTTCCATATTTCATGATCTTTCCAGTAATGCTTTCTGTATTTTTTTTCTCATAGCTTTCCTTTGCTCCTTTCTTGAGCTCAATGTGAAAAATGGCGGAAGTGTATTTATAACATTGTTATTAGAAACTTCTTTATTGTTCTCTTCCTCATTGTGTTTCTTCAGACATGTTACTTTGGTGTATTCCCTAGGTCGTCTTGTTTCATGCTGCTGAGTTTCCGAGAGAGGGAGAATTCATTGATTGTTCCACCCCACCCGCCTTTGTGTTTTTCCCCTAATGTGCAAATAATCTTTTATCTTATTGCATGCTAAAGTTGCAGCCCTTGTGCTGCTGTTCTAGGCACTGTAGCAGTTTCACTTGCATCGACCTGTTGCCTATAAGTTGACTGTATTTATCCCTTAAAGAAATTCTGTCTTCTGTCAGTGGACCAAATACTTTATTCTAGTTGCTTAGGAGTAGCAAGCTTTTTCTTTCGTTAGTCAAGGACTTTTTTGTGGGGGGCTGTTGGTTGTGGGTTTGTTTTGGTTTGTGTTGGGTGTTTTTTTTTTTTTTTTTTTTTTTTGTAATTTTCATAGTAGCCTAGGGCCCTCTTCAGTTCCACTGTGAAAATCTGATTTTTAAACTGGAGCTTGTTGAAATTAATTTTTGGAAAGATTTTAGGTAGGAAACAACTAGCTTTTCTCACTGGATCGCTGCCATGTGTCTAGTCCATATGTGATTAATTTTTTGAGGTGGAAAAGTGTTAGGCCATTTAAGAAAAAGGCATTTGAATTTTTTTTAATTTTAAAATTGTGTTCACGAAGTCAATTTTGATCATTTCTGAATAATGTTAGTAGATTTCTTTAATTGTGCTTTTTTGGAGATTGATGCTTAAATTCTGAACACAGTGACGAGCCTTTGTTTTTCTCAGTTTCAGGTTTTTCCAGGGTTGATTCAGGTTATCATGTCATAGCACTTTCTCATACCAAAACAACTTTGTGAGCAGTTTATTCTGGGGTGTGTGTGTGTACATAAACATCATTTAAAAGAAAATAGAATATTTTTCTTGGGCTTGGCTTAAAACAGAAAACAAAATAGGGCATTGATGACTATGTAACATTGCGGAAAAAAATTTCCTTCCTGGTTCAGTTATTTTTCTGGTTTTTTGCTACCTTGTTGCCTCACGTAATTACAATACAGATACGCGTTTTATTAAAACGCGTACTTCACCTGGGCTGGTTTTGAGCCTGTGTGTGCACTGGTGATCTAAGTGCTCCACCTGCCTTCCAGTTTGTTTACCAGGAAATCAAGATGTGTAAACTGCAGGAAGTACTATTTGACCCTCTCCGACAGTATCTCATTACAATAATTGCTAATCTCTGAATAAGACAGCCATGTTTTGTGTGTAACACAGAGGGAGGTTGTGGTAGATTTTAGATGCTTCCTCAAATACAGCTTTGTAAATGCTTGCTTGGATTTCGTTTTCAGGGTAGCTTTTGACAATAGACATCTGGCGACCTTTAGGCTCAGCAAAGCTCGGACACAATAGCATGTGTTCTTTCTTCCTTCTTGACTGGGGGAAAAAAAACCAAACCCCAACACCAAACCCACGGCTTGTTGTTTTGGAGTGCTGTCATTGCTCTGTAGCGACAGGATAATGGCTACTTCCTGATTAACCAGTCTCCACAGTAAGCTGTTCATGTTCGTATGTATTCTGCTGTAATGCCAAGTGTTCAGTGCTTTTCTTCTGTGCTTCCTTCCCTCTCCCCCTCCCTCCCTCCTCCCCAGGTTAATAGTTTGAAATGTTTATAGATTGAAGAAAGGATATATAGAGTTGCAACTTCCAATTTTTCGATATTCTAAGACAGACAACTACTGCTTTTTTCTAATGCTTATCTGATGGTAGTGATGAGCAAATAGATCTGATTTGCATGAGATTTAAAAAAACATTGAAGTCTATTTAGGTGCTAGACAACTAGTATTAACTTACGAAAGATTCTGATGAGTACTCATTGGACAAATACAGTGACATAAAATGCATGTTTCATGCACATTCTGAAGCATTAGGATGTCATAGCTTATTTTTATCACGTGCAGAACTGTTTCATGTCTAACATAAACTTAGTTTTCAAATAAAACAAACAAGCCTTTTTGTCAGCTTTTATTCTATGTATAGGAAATGTTGTGCTGTTTCTATATTTATTATAGTCAATGCATTATTTTTCCTTCAAGTAATTTCTCGGCTCTTAACTGATAAGGACTAGGTGGCTGTGACAGCTATCACACAGTGCACAGGTCCAGTTTTATTTTGCTCCAGAGTGTCAGTCTAACAGATTTCATATTGTAAAACGATGGTTGCAGTGCATTTTTGGTCTTACTGTGCTCTGTTAAATGGATCTACAATGATTTTGTTTGTTTGTTTGTTTTAAGGTTGGTTTTCTCTTACGCTAGTATAAATGGCATAGAATTTGCAATAGCATTGTATGTACCATGATGAACATTACTGAAGTTTTATACCAGGTAATACCAATGCATGTTCTTGGTTATTTTGTGAAAGTTTAGAAAGGTGCTAAGTCAAATTTTGCAGTTCCAATATAAATGCATATTAAAATAATGTTGTGCTTTTGGTACCAAAGACAACTTGTCCTTTTTTTTTTTTTTTTTGTAAACTAGTTAGAGTATGGAAAAAAACTAGTGAATTACTAACCAAAATCATTGCTGCTCTTCAAAATGTCCACTTTTTCTATTATTTTATCTTACTATGGAAATAAAATTATGTACAGTTTCATTTAGTAACAGGAGGTATCCACTATGTTGACAGATACTGGAACCAAAAATGAAATCTGGAGAAAAATTATGATTCAAGTTAAAGGAAATAGATATTTCCGTAATAGATAAGTTAAAAGAATGGGCAAAATTAAATAGCCATTATTAAAGAACTTGTAAAGTAGACAGCATATTCAAGAAATCTGTTTGTTCACGCTATGAGAAAAATAAGTAGGTGAGGAACAGAGACAGTGCTCCTTCAGCTTGGGGTAGAAAGAGGTTTTTGGAGAGGCTTGACCTATTAGTTCACGTGGGTTGTTATATATAGAGACAATGGTGTGGACAATAGAGTGGCTAGAGCGTGTGGGTACAGGTCTATTTGGAGGGGAACAAGGCAGGAAAAATGCCATGGGGAAGAAAAGGAGGGATTCAACCTACATTAATTTGTTAAAGAGCTCCTCTTCTCAAGTGGTGGTGAAGACCTGGTATTTGGAAACTGTTGGTTTGCACTGTTTGTTTTTTTCCCCCAAATACTTACCCATGTATTCTGAGGATTACTGAGGAGTGAGTGCCAGTCAGCATGCTCTGTGAAACTATGACCTCTTAATGTTGAGAGCATTAACTGCAAAATAAAGGTTTCATGGGATAGCCTTAAGTTTCTCACGCACGCTGCCTCTCTTAGAAGCCCCTTAACGCTGGCTATGTAATTTGAAAGACCTGTGATCTGGAGTACTATTCTATACTAATCTCTCTTACAAAACAAGATTCCATTAATTTTTTTTAACAAAATACTGAATTGCTCCTGTTACTAGATAAAATTTTATATAATTTCATGTTCTAAAAAAGTTAAAATAATGCTTAATATTGACAATGTGTAAGAAATGTCCTCATTTGGGTGCCAGCAAAACATGCATATCATCTTCCAACAGGCTTGCACCCCCTCACTGTCTAGCTGGCTTCTTGTACCTCTGGTCAGGTTTTTCCAAGGTCCTACCATCCTGGTGTGTTAAAAATATCTCCCTTGCTATTTTTAATCTTTCTGCATACTCTGCCTCTATAGAGGCTCATGAACTCCAAGCTCGGTGCCTCACAGCTGAACTTGTTGACGCAAAGCTTCAGCTTAGCTTACTTGACACAACTGGATTCCTGTGAAACAGGAGGGACAGCCCTGATGGGTGCTGCCGGAGCTACCGGTCCACGGGCTGCCTTTCAGTTCATGTCAGTTCTGGGTCCTGCGGGGAGAGGGAAGTGTTGAGGGATACAGCTGCTCTTGCTGCACAGAGAAGGGCAGATCCTAAGCCAGGGTGCAGCCATGGGCCATCACTGCGCACTTCTTGTTGCCATCCTCGTGAGGTGAATGCTGTGTGGCGGGAGTTGGGGCTGCTTAGGCTTCCTTCTTCCCCACCCTGCAAAAGAGCTGCCGCTTTATCTGTTACTCAAATATGACCATGATGTACCAGCTTGCCTTTGCAGAGTGCCTTTAAATTCTGAAAGAATGGTTTTTGGGAATATCGTGTATCATTGTTCATCTTTAAATGATTACCAAGCTTTGCCAAGATGACAACACCTGATACAGCTAAAATGGACCTCCTCTATTTTAACTAGTATTCTTTAATAAAGTAGGAAAACGTAATGTTTAGCATGTGGCTTTGTTAGAAGCCTGAAATCTAGATACATATTCTGACATGCACTTTTGTTTTTGTAGATGGAATTATGGATGGTTTATTATCTTCTTTCTCTCCAGTATGTGGAAATAAAAATGCAATCTGTCAGGTTTTTTTATGTCCAACCACTTCCTCAAGTGTGTAAATAACATTGAGATGTCAGATTTGCATCTGCTTGGTTTGTAATAATAATATTGTGAATGGAGTCAGCAAGGATAGTCTTCTGACATGGTAGTAGCTGCTGTGGCTTCTGTTGAGGCTTGGTTTTATTTCTTTGTATCTAAACAAACAACCCCGTTATTATTCCTTCTAGTTACTCTGTTTAGGTAAACTTCAGTGGACTTTTTTTTTTTTTTTGGCTTTGGAGATTAGGGTGGATGCCAGTGATGAAGCTGACTTAAACTGATGGCTAGTATAGCACAGAATACTTCCTTCTAGAACTGGTTCTGGGGTTCCAAAGAACTACGTGAGTGGCACAACGTGAAAACGTGGAAACCATTTATTGATGTCTCAGCCTTGCTGCCTCAGACTGTCAGTGGGAACCATTGTATTTCTGCTAGATGACACCACAAGGTGCTTTAAGAGTTCAAAACTGAGGAATTAGCATTCCTCAATGCTAGTAAGGATAAGGTTTGCGGTTGTGGTGGTCTTGTTTGTTTGTTTGTTTGTTTTGTTGGGGTTTTTTTTGGTGGGTTTTTTTTTTTTTTTGGTCGAGGTGCCAAAACTCACTAATGACACGAGAGGCTGATGGACTTCTTCACTATCATATGGGCTAAAACTAGTCTTCACTGGCACTGGAGAACTGAATGTACAATTTGGATGTTTGGCTGCTTCTCTTTTTGTTTAAATGTAAAACAATATTAATGTTAGAATAATGAGACTGAAGTTTAGTGCTATTCTAAAACAAAATCAGGACCCATTGCAAAGCCTGAGGCTGGTACAGGTACACCCTCAAAAGATCTGTTTCTCCTGAATGCTTTTCTGGAAATCTGACTTAGTATCTAAGAACTCATTTCTCATCGGAGTATGTTGGTTGTTTTAGTTTTAGCAATCTTTAAAGGAGTAAAATAGTATCTTGAAATTATTAGGATGAAAATTTCTTAAAAAAATAAATAGCAGCTAATGCAGACTCTAGACCATTTATTGTGAACGAGTTTGACATCCTTGCCCCCTCTTACTTGCTGGACTATGTGAGGTATTACGATAGTCCGTAAGTTTAGGACTGCAGGGTAAAGGAATCTTTTTCTCTGCATCTTTATTATGTGAAAGATTTACAGGGGAGTGCCCGTGAACTAGTTCTGAGTTGGTTACTTTGCCTGACATGGAGTTCATGCACACAAATAGGTACCTGGGTTTGTAGTTATTTCTTCCCAAAATTATCTTTCCCTTAGCTTATGCTTTTAAAGTTTAACTGTTTGGATCGACATTTTTCTCTGCGCACTCATTTTTTAATGCGCTTTTTTCCCAACATGAAGCAAAATAATACCAGGTGGGCAAAATATGTTGTTTGTAGTGAGTTTTTTGGAGAGGTTTTGTATATGCATGTTGGAGCAGATACATTAGGTTTCACGGTTAGCCTTTGGTTTAGTGCCTTCTATCATTCTTTGGCAAAGATAGGCAAGGTTCAGTTGTGGAAATACTAACCAGCGTGTTTGGCACAAGCATGAATTTTTAACCCTCTTGAATTTTAACAATTCCCAGACAAACCTGTGGCAGCTTTTGCCATCAAAGGTTCAGCAGGGCACTTCCTCTGTAACTTTTTCTCAAACGCTGTTGGCGCCTGTAATTGGAGCTAAGCCTAGATTTTGAGCTTGAGGTGATGAAGTCTGGCTTTTGAACCATGGGAAGAGGTGTACAATACAATGGCTAAACTGGAACTAACTTTCTGAGTGACAAAAAGTCAGCAGAAAAGCAGAAACTGTGCTTCTGACAGATTGAAAGTCAGGTTTTGGAAAAGCACAAAAAGAAAAGGCACTGACTTCAGCTGTCCCAGTTTCGAACTTCTTGGCCACAGTGTGTATTTCTCTTGTATTGTATTTCCCATTTAGTTCTGTATCTGCTCCGATACAGCTCTAATAGAGTTAAAATGCTTGAAGTTACTGCTCTATGTGTATTGGTAGGAGATGAAGAAACAGATTCTGAGATTGAAAAGAAAAGATTTCTTGAGCTATTAAGCAGAATTTATTTAAAATAAATACATACTTTGACAGAAAGATGGTTGCATGTTTTAGGGATTTTTCTTAATACGAGGTGAGATTTAACAGATATTTTGAACACTCGATCTATTCAATTAATATAATGTTTTATTTGAGACCTGCTGTTTTCATAAAATACAATGCTCATTAAGAATACAGAAATGGATTAGAAAATTGTAGATGAATCATACAATGGTCAAGAATACCCAGCCGCTGAGCAACACTGCTGTATCCTGTTTGTTGGCTCTTTAATAATAAATGCCATTACATAATACTAAAGAAAGATCATGTTGAGAGCTACGTACATAAACAGTTAATTTCAGAGTATAACTATTAAGTTGATTTAGAAAACAGTCTGCATAGATTGCTTTTCTGTCTTTTATCATATGGATTTGGTGCTAATATGCAGTTGTTAAGAGAATTTATTTAAATAGCTGAGCTGGAAGTTTCTTATAACTCCAGGACTTCCAAAAATATTAGAAGAGACAGTATTTTTTGTTACAAACTTGACTATCATTCATGTTTAATCAAAATAATATATTTGAGAATGGAGTGGCCGTTCCCCCCCGCCATCCCCTGGAGCCACCCCCTTCTTTTGGACTGTTAGTCTAAAAGGTGAAGTTTTTTTCTTGCTGCCATTTTTGTCAATTGTAAAGCTGGCAATGGAAAACATTTTTTACAATTGTAATCACAGTTACAAGGACAGGCATTTTTATGAAGTATAAATGTAAAGTACCAGTGTAATCATTTGACAATAGGCTTTCAGAACTCCTTACAAGAAATCTAAACTTACTTTCTTGAAGGTGCACTTAAGTTATCTGTTATTTGAACCCCATTCAGTTGAGCATAACAATGCAAAATTTGGATATTTTCACTGGGCATTAATTTAAACGTTTTGTTTAGATAATAGACTGTTGTATACCGTGCATACAACTTTATAAACACATTGAGACAAAAAAAAAGAATTAAAAAATAAAAGAACACTAGTTCAGCTCAGTAGATCACTTATGGTAGCTAGCTACCTTAAATACTTGTTTCTACTTGCATTTGAAAATAAAACACCTGTGTTTCAGTCAAGTATCAATAACCTTTAGAATTATGTGTAAAGACTTCAGTGATTCAATTCTGTGTTTATTTCAAAATAGCTTATTCTGCTAAGATAATCAGGTTTAATTAAAAGCGCTTTGCTGAAAGAAGAGCGGTTGCTTTAACATCCCCGTCCTTGGACAGCTTCTGTTTTGCTGCATGAATATTGTCAGATGAAATAGAACAAAATGTTGGAATCTTTTCTTTTTCCTTTTTTTCCCAAGCTGTTTATTGTGAAAAGTCAGGTAGAAAATAGCGACTAGTAATGTTTCCCAACTGTTTATATGACAGTGCAAGAAACTATCATTGCTTATTCAGGTTCGCTTCATCTTGATGGATCAAACACATTGATAGAGAGTCGAGCAAATCCAGGAGAGATTTTCATGGGTTGAGCCCTGTGCTGTACTAGGGACAGTGGCTCAGTCCCTGTGGCGCACGACCGCAATCCTCACACAGTCGTCAGCAGGGCTTCGGGGCCGCTTTGCTTGCTCCCCTGTGAGCTTTGCTGCAACCTGCCTTTTCGTAGCTGTCTCCAGCGCTGGCTGAATAGGTGATTGGCGCTCCCTCGGTTGTAGGCAACAGGTACCGGCACTCCCCGTTCAGAAAAAGGCTAGTAGATGCTGACAGAGCTGACAGAAGCAAAAGGCTCCTGGTGCCAGCCATCACTGTCAGCAGCAGGCCACCAGAAGTTCCTAAAAGGTGACTTCCAAAGAAATCCCCCCCCCGATTCCCTGAAGAGGCAACCTGGTTAACTGCTGCGACAACTGCTCTGCCTCTGTCAGCTGCCTCGTTTGCTGCACTGTCATAGGCAAGGTCAGAAAGCTATAACATGGTTTATGGAGCCACATTATGTACGTGACTCTTACACCTGTTTGCAGTTGCATTTTAAAAGATATTATTTTGTAATTAGTGTTCCTTTCAGTGTTACTTACGATATATAACTGTGGGTAACAAATTCTTCTTTATGCTCAACTGAAATATAATTTTCATTTTTCAAACTTTTATTTTCTCCTTTTCTTCCTTCCTTGTAGAGAAACATAAGGAGAACAAAATCAGGAGGTAGATACGTTACCAAGCAGCATATATATCTAGATAGTAACATCAAAAAGATTAGAAAGTGCTGTCCTAAAGCCCTGGTATGTGAGCTGCTGTTAGGTGGTAATAGTTAGAAGTTAATTATGCTCTTTCCCTCTTAACATTCTCAATGGTGGTATTTACCAAGCTTAAAAATGTTGACTGCAGAACATTGCTGTGTCACCAGTCTTGAAAAAACTTGTCAGAATTACCCCATGAATGACTTAGGTCACTTAAAAGTACGATACTGATTCTCATATAACTTAATGAATAGGGACTTAGGTGGAGAGAGCATTTCTCACCTGGTTCTCACAGAATAAAGTGTATTCAGGCTTTCTTCACTGAAGGGAAAATATTTATCTCGGAGGAAATAGTAAGATGTAGGATGTAGAGGGAAGATAAACTTTTTTGTTAGGCATCTATATAGGTATGTAATTATTGGAGATGAAGGCAATTTCACGACATGTTAGTGTCACAGGCACTTAAGTGAAATGACTCTATGTAAATTTTCTGGCGCTTTCTCCGTTTTCAGTTGCTTCTGTCCTTTACGCACAGATCATTGTTACAGCATCTGTAATCGAGTCCATGGACACCTGTACTTCCAAGTGATTCTAGATGGTGTGTCTACAGAGAGGAGCTGGAAAAGCCAAATCCAGTTCTTTGTATACATAGAGCTTTCTAGCACCTGAATGATCGAGAGATTTCAGGCAGATTAGAAAAGGAGGTAGTGTCAAAAATTGGCTGGATCACAGTGACTTTAAAATAGCAGTAGTTCAGTAAAAAGTACACATCCTAATCTAGTGTATGACTCTGTTAAACTGTCTTACTTCGCTGGGTAAAAAGGTTTTGGTGCTTTTGCCATTCAAACAACTGAGCTGTTTTTTCACAACTGACCTGCCGTATCCTATGGAAAATGAACACCTCAGGAGCCTCTCCTGGTGTTAATGAAACAAGACAAGGCATTTACCACAAGGCAGTGTTCTTCCCTTCGTTCTTTATTCTTACTGGACCATGATTTTATTGGTTACTTGAAGTTGGAGGGAAGACAGTGACAGAGAAGTTTGGTTAGTTGTTTACGCAGTTAAAGTACAAAAAGACCAATTAATGTCGTTCTTAGCGCCAAGTCCCAAGCGTTCAGTTGTGTGAGGTCCGGGAACTTTCTCACCAGAGTTGCCGGTATAGGATATCTGTCTTTTATTATTAGAATATCTGCTGTCTTTAAAGGAATGATGGTGAGAATTTGAGACAGATAAATAAAAAGTAACAGTTTTTAATTCACAGTCCTGATTTTAATGGATTTGTCTGCACAACGGTGTTCAGACACTCCTTTCCTCTTCCTTCCTGTTAAAGTCCAGTCAAAGCAATTCTTCGTGTCTGTGCTGTTATTTCAGCACTCAAGTTTTGCTGCTTTGAAGACCTGCTCGGGAAGTGTATCAAAAGAGACTGTGCTGCTGCACTTTACTGCTCATCTGGTACCTTAATTTGTGAAATGACACTGTTCTTTTTTTGTCCCTTCTTGGTAGGTGAGGAAAAGGGTAGTAATATAAATGTGTATTCATACTTTTGTGAGTTCTAAATGTGTTTCTTCACCTCTGAAATATCTAGGTATTTTGTGCATAAGTAGTGCATAGTTGAATGAAAAGATTAGCTTAATAGACAGCAGCAAGTAAAAAATTCGGATGTATAATAACTGGTAAGCAAAATATTATGGAGTGTATCACTGGGTAAATATATGCGGGAATACTTGTCTCGGATATAAAGCTTTAGATATAAGCAGGGAAGATAACCAAGTGATTCTCAGGAAAAGAACCTGAAAAAGTTCAGTTGTTTAGCTTAGAGAGGCGAGTAGGAGAACAGGATACAGGTCACCACGAAAGCAGGTGATGGTGCTTAGTCTCAGTCACGGAATGCTAGACCAGGTAGTGGCCAGATAACCTATTACTGACTAGTCCTGTCTCTCTTAATAACGTTTGGAAACTGGGGGCCTGATGTTCATCGTACTGGGAGCCCTAGCACACAGTTAGGTTTGTAAGACTGTAAAGCAAAATGTAATTCTTTTGAGTCCTTAGATAGAAATTATGCTACCATATTGCAGTGATTATTTTTTTCCTTGGAACAGAAAGGCTTGTGAAACATCAGTTCTGAAATGATGAAACATTTGTTTCAGTTTGATGACAGAATCTGGTGGAATTGCCTCTTTTGGGCACTTACCGAACTGATGCCAGAGAATCCTTGCATTTGAATGTTCTTCAGATACTGGTATTTCAGCCTCTGCAGTCATGACGGAGTCCAGGCTCTGCAGCAATTTTAGGTTGTGCCAATACTTATTTGCTGTTTAGAATCTGCTTGGAAGTGTTGGAATACAGACGTGTAGTGCCGTCATCTCCACGCCATGAGCTCTGTCTCCATGAGCTTTAATGTTGTCTCCACAGAATTGCACTGTACCGTTGTCATTCTGCTATCTAAAGCATGAGTGCTCATCTTCTTGAGATGGACGAATTGCACAGTTTTTCCTTTGGCAAAAGTAAATCATATGATGGGGTCCTTTTCTTGTCACCTGATTGAAATTTGCTGCGCTGCAAGGAGTGGCTTGTGCGGATGAATTGTACTAGCAGGCTGCTTTTGTAGGGTGAGCGTTCCTGATTGAAAGTGTTTCCATCTGTGTAAGAAGCTATCTCCACTAATTTATTGTCGTGTTTTGAGGGTGCTGATGTCAGCTTCTCCTGTCCTAACCCAACACAGAAGTGAAAACAACAGAAGGTGAAGGGGTGCTTATTTGAAATAAAAGTGGTGACTGCTAAACACACATGTATAAAGTTGATAGCCTCACAGAGAATAACAAATAATACAGATAGATTTGCATTTATTTATTTATTTAAACCAGACTCTTAATATTGATATTCTGGGGTTGAAATGTTTGTTTTAAGTAGACTTGGGTCACTTCAACATTAAGTGATTCCTTGCAGTGCTGTGTTGCTTGATGGGTACCTGGCATGCCCATTCCCTTTTTGTGGTACAAATTGGATGGATTGTATTTCTTGCCCAGCATTATGCAGCTTTCAGGAATATATTCTGAGGTTTATCTAGAAGTGAGGATCGTGGAGGATTGGAATTGAACCTGACCTGTGTGTGCCTCCTCACTCCATGGAATGTAAGGCAACCGAATTATAATGTCCTGTGTCATTCATAAGTATTCTTTCTTTACCATAATCATGAAGATCATGAAATGTGTGAATGCAGAAGTATTTGAAGTGAGGTTTATTTCTAACTAAAAATAACACAATTACTTGTAAAATAGGAGAAAATAAGATTTTTGAGGTACAGCTTAATTTGCATGTATCATTTAATGATGATTTTTATCTTCTCGGATGGAGTCAAAACAGATGCATTTTTAAAAATGTCATATTTTATCCTGAGTCTATGTAAAAAGGCCATTGCATGTTACCAAACAGTAGAATGGCAACCAGTTCCCTTCTCTGTTTCCATTTTTGCCAGGCCAGTCCTGACTCAGTTATACTAAACTTAAGACTTCGATCTGCTTTTAAGTGGCTTTTAGTAAGTCACCTTATGTGGATAAAGACTGTTAAAACAAACATTTGTGGAATTGTGATGTGATATATTTGTGATTTTATGAATATTTTCACTGCTTTGGATTCTGATGCAATGAACAGTGAGTTGTTATACCACTGATTGAATCTGGCCTGGTATTAGAAAGAGGGTGGCTGTAAAGGGTTTAGAGCGTAATGCAGGAATGTACCATGTGCCTCGCGCAGTGTAACTGACAGCAATATGTTATGGTTATTTGTGGATAGAAGTGTCTTCGTAGTTGGTGTGATACCTATGAAGCACAAGCCAATCTTGCTGTTGATTTATAGTGGTGGCTTTTTTCCCTAGAGAGTTTTATGTAAAGTGCTTAGAGTAAATTATTGAAAGTGACATAATTACAGTGAAGTTCTGCAAAACTTGGAATATTTAGCACTTAACCTGGCCTTTAAGGCTTGTACAGCATTTGAGACATAGGAAGTGAATCTCATTAATCATATTGACACTTTTATCTGAGTTTGAAAATCTCAGATGTCTAAAATATTGTAGCAGTTAGTAGGCTGCGTGTCGGAAGGTCTGTGACCAGACCCTGTAACTAGAGCTGGGAGCATCCCTGGGAGCCTCTTGTGCCCGTAGCTTGTCTGCAATGGACTGCACCCATTCATGTGGGTGCTACGCTGCCTTCTCTGTGAGGTTTTGGTCAGGGTGCTTGTTTGTTTTGTGTATTTCTTGGCACACCGCTGCTTTTACACCCACTCCTCCTCGGTTCTGCCGCGTTTGTGACACGGCGGCACGGAACCCCTGGGTGTCGCGTGGCCTGCTGGGTCACCCACCTGGCCAGCACCCGTGCTCCCATTTACCCTCTGTGCGCTGACCGTTTTGGGCTCTGCCCCACTTTGAAGGAGAAGCGTTGGATGTTAATTTTACTTCATAAAATGAAACTGCATTTCTGATTTGTGATGAACTTTACTGTGCTGGACTGTCTGTTCTGAGAGACTCTGATGTGCTTCCCTTCAGCAGCTGTAAGATCTTCAGCATTAGAGCACTCATACTGACTCAAGAAATAGTCACGAACTGACAATGCGATGATACAATACGATTAAATACCTTGCTGTATGGCAAAAGAACACCAGGTGTTGTGGGACTCTTCTCTAGTTGTCTGTCAAGTAGTTGGTACAAATTTCACTTGGTCATTGAAGAAGACTGAAGTATATTTTTACCTCTGCACTTTCAACTTCTTTTTCACTGTGTTAGAGGTAATCATTGAAATAATGAAGCAATACATGGGAGTGTAGAGGTTAAACTGGAAGTCGGAGGGAGGTGAGTAAGTCTACTGTTTAGATTTTTTCAAGACCCACTTTGTAGTATTCACTCATGCCAACTAACATCGACAGGATGCTATTATATCCATGATAATATCCCATGAAGGCAGTTACTTGTTAATACCTATTTAAGAATATACTTGATTCCTATGTTAGTATACATTTCAGCAAAGGTTTTAAGCATGGAATTGGTAAGTAGTTTAGTTTAAAGACATTTCACCTTGTTAAATGTGAAAATGATTTGATTGTTATTGCCTTTAGTAAACCTTTACCTATTCTTAAGTGTTTTTATTTTTATTAAACATTAGTAACTTTTTTCCTTTGGGTGTCCCCCCCCCCCCCCCCCCGACAACATTTTCCTTGTGTAAAGCTGCACATACTTCCCTTTGTTCCTTTTTAATGAGAGATTGCTTTCTGTTTTCATTGGGTTCAGTTGCATTCATGATTTTATTCACTATGGAAAATTCTGGGAAAATAACTGAAGTTTCAGGCAAAGCATTGAGAGGAACCGACACAAATTGCTACACCTGGAAAATAAAAAAAAGTCAGGTTTTTTTTTTCTAGTTTTACTTATTCAATTTCTCTTTTACAAATATGAGAGTTTAAAAAGCAATCATGAAAGTTCGTCATAAGTATTGACTGGCAAAATACACTAAAATGGAACAAATGTCTAATTTATATTTGAGGTTAAAAAGAATATGGATCTGCTGTAACTGGTATGGACTTTTTTAGTCACAGAACGCATTAGGTCTACAGTGTAATTATTGCTGATCCTGACTAATGACTGTTTCGGGGATTATCTCTTTGGAGTCAGCCATCTGCTGTGGTTAGAGTAATAAACTAACTAAACATAATTAAGGGTTGACTTAGTTTGAAGGCAGAAGTATGTATGTCTCTAGGAAAAGAGTATAATTTCTTCAGTTCAAAATCATTCAGAAATACCAATATTCCAGTTTTCTATTAATGACTTTAAACAAGCAGCTGAATTGAAAATGCAGCCCCCCCAAGCCCCCCGCAAACTGAAACAGAAAGAGCGGGTGGGGGGAGGAGGGAGGGGAGCCTTAAAAAGGCAGTTTATTACTATTCTTCCAGTTCTTATTTGATGCTGTATTACCAGTTCAAACAGATGGCTTACGTTGGTTAAAAGCTTGCTAGTATAGCTAAATTTACATTTCTGTATTAAAAAAAGTATTGATTTACCAAGGACATCTTCCCATTTATGACACAAATGTGGATTGCTTATAGGTGTTTCTTAACTGTGCTTATTTGTAAAATACATTAGATGGTAAAGACTTATTTTAATGCTGTATTATTACACTCAACATGACAGCAATTTTTTTTAGAAATTGGAGAGTTCTGGATGTTTTTGTCAGGAAACATCAGTAAAATACAAAGTTTCAATCCTGAGTTTTGAATGCAGTGCATTAAAGCTTAGAATTACCTTCCTTTTTTACAAGTGATTAATAATACCATTATGATGTGTTTCTATTTTCACTTATGCCATCCGTATATACAGTAAATTCACTGGGGTCATACTTACAACAATGAATACCAAAATACAACAAAACCATAGGTTTTTTTGTACAAGGACTGCCTGTTGGCCTCACTTAAGTTCAATCATACATAGTGTCTAAAAATGTACTTTGTTATATTCATTTATATGAATGAATTCATATATTGATCTCTCTATGTGTACTAAAGATGATAATTTTTTTTGTAGCGTGAAATAATGCATGTGTTTGCAAATGCTACAGACTTAAATCTGTAGATACAGATCCCTTAGGAAAGGGATTCCTATTAATTATTATCCTTAGGAATAATGATAAAATTTAGTAGACATAATAAAACAGTTAAAGTCTACAGTATATACAATATTTTTCAGTGGTCTGCTTCCACTGAGTAGCAGCTTAGCTGAATTATATTCACAGATTACTAAAAATCAACGAGGTGTTCTTTAACTGTGGATAGAAAATGTTTAATTGGAGAAGAGTATGCATTTAGGAGTCCTAAATTAAAAACTTAAAATGTTTCATAGTATTTTTGCCTTGATAAATTCTCTGAAGGTAATAGTTTTTGTGATTTCTACTATTGTTATGAAGGAAAAGTTCGTAGCCCTCGTATTCAGTATAGTAGTAGATACTCTTTTCCTACCATATCAGTGTAAGTAGTTGATTTTTCTGTATTTGCAGAAAAAAATTAATTCTCTTCTGCGTGCATGAAAACTATGTGTAATAAATTGGGCTGTCAAGAATAAAAGCAACGGAGTGTTTCCGTGCTGTTGTCTGTAGAGTGGTTGTTTGCAGTTTGTGTAAAGGATAGGCAGTTCTATATGATATACTATAGTTCCTTTTTTTAGCAGATTTTTCACTTTGGGAAAGTAGTATCTTTTGTTCTGCTAGCTAGCAAAGTCTAGAGGCTATATCCAGTACATAAAAATTGCCACATATAAAAATTATTTACGATAAGGAATTAATGATTTAGTTAAAATGGGCACAGTGTGTCTTCCAGATATTTTGTGTGTTTCTCTGTGACTTTTGCTTTTGTATTTCCTTTGGCTTTTTAAGATTCACTTTTACTGACTGAGAGGAAGCAAGGATTCCGCATCTTTCTGGAGAAGAGGACAACAGCTTTTATGCTGGCTTTCCAAATGAGTATTTGGGAAGTCACTGTTTAACAGAACTTTGGATCAGAAGTGCTGTTTAACACATCAGTTTTCTAAATGGATTGAAATAGTATTTGGAAAAGTGTCTCCCTTGTGTACTTGGCATTCTGATTTACAAAGACTGGTAGTGAGATTTTATAGCAGTTGTTTGACTTGCGTGGCTCCCTCACCTTTCCAGGGATAGGGCTGAGAAAGGGCGTTGCCTGCAGAGGCTGAAGGAGAGTCCAGGACAGGAACCGGTTTCTCAGGCGTTTCCCTGTTAGGAGTTAACTGTGCTTAGTCTCCTTGCTTTTGTAGTAATAAAGGGACTCTGAAAAGATTTCTTCCACGCCTTGTTTATACTCTGATCCTGACTCACCATCAACTGCAGTTCTGGCGGATTGAGTCAGATAGTCTTCTGACTCTGCTGCCACTATGCTTAGACATCATTTGCTTGGCTGAAATTTTTATGTATTTGAGAAACTACTTCTCAACAAGTAGTATTTTTAATAATTTTACTGTGTCTTTTTCTTAGAATACACATGCTTGTTCAGTGAAATAAGTCTGGTAACTTTTGATTTAGGCAATTCATGGCACAAATGAAAATATTTTATGTGAAAACCTCACTAGGGGAAAAAAAAAAGCTAGCAACTTACAGGAGTTCTTATATTTATACTATCTCACCATAATTGCTGAGTCTTTCCCTAAATTAAGAGACTAGATACAGACTTTTCGGCATGTATTACAGGTTCTTTAAAGCTGGGGTGTGTCCGGGGCAGGAGGAGCAGGGCTGCTGTGCAAGGAGGCACAAGCTGGCAGTCGAGGATGACGCGGGCAGTGCTTTTCCCGACCCCGGCACAGTCCCACAGGATCTCAGCACTGTGCTGGTCACAGGGCCCAGACAAAATAAAGGAATCTGTCAGGCCCAGGGTCCCTCTGGTAGTCTGGTCAGGAGTAGCAGAAGGTAGGAGCTGATGCAGACCTGGAGGGAAGCTATAACACGAGACATGGGATCTAGCCAGGAGGCGTGGGCACAGACCAGGCTGCAGAGCTATGACCTGACTCAGACAAGGGCTGGAGGTGCCAGCCTGAGCCGAAATGGAGCTCCTGATCAGAAGGTGTGGGTGGTGGTCCCAGGTGAGGCTGTTGGCATTGAATTTGAAATGTGACGTAACTCTCAACAGCACTACCTAATCCCCTTACTGCTGCAGTTGTGTTGGATTCCCCTGATGACTGAGTGTTGTTCATGTGATGTACCTCTCATGTGAAGGTCTCGTAGGAACCACTCAAGAATTGAGTGCAGATCCTGAGACGTGGTCAGCACAGACACTCCTGTAGTCTCCCTGTGATTTCATTTCCTGCCATAGAAGACAGACATTTATCTTCTCTCTTATAGATATGGAGTCTGGAGAGCGGTTAACGTCATCGTCAGTCTCCTCTACTGCAGCTGCTTCGACTCCAGTGTCTTCTACACCATCTGTAGCTTCAGCAGTATCGAAAGGTGGCCTTTCCACTGGAGCTGCGTCACTGAGTTCCACAATCAACACATGCGGTAAAAATGACTCAATTATATATTGCAATGTGATTTTAGTGTTCGTCAACACCTCTAATAATAATTACAAGTCAAATATAAAAAGGTTGCACAGATGCATTGAAGAAAAATGTTGGTGTTTTTTTTTTTTTGCTAAGTGACATTCATATCATGTGAATACATTTTACATAGTACTTGTTTATTGAAGGAATGAAATTAATTTAAAATTGCCTATTTCAAAAGTGAAAGAAATTTTCAGTTTGCAAAGCTGCCTTGGAAGCAAGGATCAAATTAAGGATTGATTGATCTAGCAAACTCTGTGCCACTTTCAGATTCAGATTTAATAATCAGTGTCTTGAATATGTATTATGTTCTCAGCATTCCAGCCCAACCCCAACTGTATTTTTTGTATCTGGAGGAATGGTTTCTTCTAATGGAACTTGAGATTGAAAAGGTGAATTTCAAAATGTCATAGTCTTAGATAGTCTTGACTAGAGTGAAACATCTTGGCTTGAATCAGAAACTTATATGCAAGATTTCTCCATGCAAGAATCACATTTTTGTGAATGAAACTCATGTTTCAACTGAACGATGCATATGTTATCAACAGAACAAGAAATGGTAAATAACTCTTCCCTGCTGTTTCTTTCTTCACTTTGGAGAACAGATTATATACATTCTTTTTGTTAGCCTGAGTACTACTGATTCTTATAAGATATACAGTAAATAGGAAGTTTTTCAGCTTAAATTCATGGTAATCCAGTACTTTCAAACAAACTTTGTTCTTGCAGTAGAGTGAACAAGGGTGTATTCTCCAAACTGAAAAACTCTTCTGCCTTGACACTATAAAACTTTCTTGAATTTACAAGATATTCTTTAGTCAAGATAGACTAGTATCCTAGCCTGTTCCTAAACTGAGATGTTTGTCAATCTCAATCTGATAATTAAATTATCTTCACATTTAAAAATGCATTTCTCTAGCATCTAATAAAATAATTGTTTTAGAACGAACAATTATTCTTACTAAGAGAAGGTAAAGGCATCTTAATCTATGCATTAGATTAGAGAGGTTCTTTTTGTTCCAATTCATCTATTTATTTTCTTTGCAGCAATCAATAGTCTATTAAGTAGTCTCTGCAATAAACTTGATTGCAGGTCCCCAAGATGCATGGTGAGTTAGAACTGAGAGTCTTTATGCTTTGCCAGCGAGATTACACTACAAATAAATTATTCTGGCATATTCCCAGGTCAAATAGACAAAGCACCTGTGTGAAACCATTATGGAATATATCACATACTGTTAGTTTAATTGGTTAATACAGCACTAGTTCCTGAATAATTGAAGCTTTCCAATCAAGTAAACAGATACTTCACTTGCTTTCTTCTTATTCACCCATTGCTGAAAATAAGAAGGCGAATTGGAAAAGAAAATTGACTCTGGAAAGAGGTTTAAATTCATCCTCATGAGAATGTTAGCAACTTTGGAAAAATACAAATCAACAGTCTTTTCTCACATGAGTAAATGATACCATAATTCAGTGTTTTGTCTTTATGAGGGGCAATAATACCAGCATGTGAAATTGTTCAAAGCTGAACAATCAAGTCTTACTGTTTTGATATTATCAGATGTGAAGGGTTCTTTATTTTTCATTTTTAAAAAAAGGAAGTTTATTAACTTTTTATAAAAGGGAAAAAAAAAAAGGTTTTTTCCAAACCAGAAGCTGCTTCTGTCAAAGCAAAAATCTTCAGTCTTTTTGGAGTCCACTATTTCTCCTTAAATGAGACCCAGAAGAATTTTAAAATTGTGGACATAAACGCACAAAGTCACAGGATAGTTTTAATTGGAAAAGTCTGTAATTTTCCACTTGATTTTCCAATTTACAGTAACAAGTTGTTTTGTTTGTTTGTTTGTTTTAACACCAGCCACATTTTTTTGGTTCTCAGTCTTTATATAAAAATGACATTGTGGATCCTGAAATAAATGTTGAGAAAGAGCAGATTTAGTGCCTAAAGTGTAACACTGTATAAACAAATTTATTTTGTGGAAAATGTTTTTCATAGTCCTTGGTTTTGTCAAAATTTTCATCTGAGGCTTGTAGGTATTTATTGACTTCTGGAGGTTTTAATTCTGAATGCTAAGTGACAATAGCAAAATTGAAGTGGATATGTAAAACCAAAGGGGTTATTTACAGTTTGTGGAATGTATAACAATTTCAAATGTTGAGGGAGATTGTGATGGTAATAGTTGAAGTAATGCAGATCCTTAGATTAAGTACAAGGATGTGAACAATAGTAGAGTACAATTGCCAGTTCTGATACTAACAGAGTACCCATAATGTTATACAATCTACATCACAAGTTCTCAATTTTTGGAAATCAATGTTAAGGTGGTCAGTACATCTTAATTTTAGTGTCTTACATATGTATCATTAAGAAGCAGTCTCTAATTTCATTATTATCAATAAATTCTTTAATCATGATACCAGCCTCGTTTAGACTTCCCGTTTCATAGTATTACTTTTATAGGCCAGAAGCTGATTTCTTTCTCAGTGTTCAGATTGCACAGTGCAGTGGGGTCCAGGCACTGGCCAAACTCTGTTTTTTAGGGACAAGACTATGAGAATAATATGCCAGATGTAAAAAATAAAATAAAATAAATTTGTTTTTCAATGTTATTGAAGAACTTAAAAGCAAAAATATGGAGGAAAAAGGAGGGGGTGGGAGAAAGTACTTTAATAGGCATAACTCAAGTACTTCCATGTTTTAAAATTCTGTCTCATCTAATATTTGTTATAGGGACTACACAGGTGAGTGAACAGTTTTGAGTATTGTTTGGACATAGAATTTTACTTTTATTTGTAAGGAAAGGACTTAGTAGAAACAACATTGAAAGAAGAACAATTTCAATTGCTTCTTGGATGTTAGAGATTAAAGGAAACCATGGTATTTGAGCACCTAAATAATTTCATTTAAAACCACATCAAGCACCTAGTAGTTCCTATATTAAAGCAAGCCTAATGGAGAGCTACCATGTGATTGATACTTTTTAAAATATGGTTTAATAGGTCAGTGCTCTGTGTATGTTCCTTGTATTCTTACTCTGCAGAGTTAATAATCTGCAGTGTTTGTGCCTAAATTATGTATCAGTTTTCTCAGTAGAGTGCAGTTTTGTCAATCCCTTTTGAAAATTTCCTTTTTTTTTTTTTTTTTTAAAAAAAGAAAATTAGTCCAAGACTAGTTTCTTTTAACCTATGATTTATGAAGGAAAGTTAAAGATGGAGTCCTTGCAATTGCATTCATGTTTGTTACCTGTGTACTTGCTTATGTGAGTTTATTAAAATGCTGATTTTTTTTTGTTTTTTTGAAGTGCTTTAATGAGATAGCCAGTGCTTTGCTCTTCATTTAAATTAACAGATATTTTTGATGTTTCTCTATTCAGATGAGAGTTTTTGTTTTTTAAACCAGTGAATAGAGTGGATGATTGTTACTTACGTATATAAACCATTTCCAGCCTTTTCCATGCTTTCCAGCTTTTTCACTGAGGGACGTTCACCAGTACTATGAAATTGAGCATACAAGTAGTTTGGAATCATGCATAGGAGGAGTTTGGAAGACTTACTGGTGTTGGGAGGCACATAGAAGTCAAACTTTGCTAGCACTGTAATCATTAAAGAACAACACAGCAAGGAGGAAAATAGACAGTAATTTCTGTCACCCTAAGCAGTTATCTAGATTTGCTGTGTATGTTGGAATGCCCTTAGCATTGTTAGAAATACCACGTTATTTTTGTATTTGTGCTGGTTGGTGCATTGATGCTTTGTATTTTAAGGCATTATTTAAGTATTTGTTCCTTTTTAGCTCTTTTGAAAACCTTCTGTTGCACCGTGAAGTTCATTAATATTAACAAAGGCATTCACAGTTATCATTCCTTGTTACTAAGAGACGAGCATTGTTGAAATGTATGTTGCCCTTTGGAGTAATGCTCTCAATAATTTATCTGTGTAGTGGTTGGTAGAATTTCGAAAGCTGTGCTCAAAAATATTTAACCTATTTGAAGTAAGTCAAGAATGCGAAGGAGTGCAGTTTAAAATGAAATTTTGCTATGCAGAGCGTGTCTGCAGTAAGTTAGTAACTTGAAGAGCAAACACTAATACAGGAAAATTAAGGAAATAGTAGAATTAATTGCCAGACAGACTGTTAATGTTTTCATCAGGTAAGAAAGAGGAAAAATGTTACTACAGTTCAGTTTATTGTTACAAGACTTTGCTTCCATTTTTCCTTTATGTTTTATTTCTTCCATGTTTCTAAATGCATATTTAAAAATTGATGGCTTCTCTTTTCTGGACACAATGGCCTAGGTAGCACACAATGTATTTTTTTAAAAGGCCATAATCTTTTCTAAGGGAAATGCATACCACAGACTGCTAAGTTTGTAGACACCAGACTTATTTTTCCTTCTTCTCTTTGTTAAAGCCAGAGATTGAAGACCTTTTCTGTAGACTGTTGTTTTTTGGATTAGGTAACCCTGCTAATTTAAAGGGGGGGGGGGAGGAATGATGAGAGTTGTTTAAAAAAACGTCTTTCTTAATAGTGCCTTTGCTTTCTGGATGCTGTTGTTGAAGTCCAGCTATGTGAAGATATTCTCCTGTAAAGCAGGTTTTTGAAAATAAAGTATTTGGCTTTAAGTCAAAGCTTTACGGCAGTCAAGAAAAGGAGAAGAGTCTTACCAAAATGGAGGCTGCAAAGAGCTGTAACATATCCAGGCTTGACTGGTGAAGTCACTTGACATGACTGTTGACAGAAGTGAGACCAAGCATTGTAACCCTTCCTCTTGTTTGATCGTGGGAGTATTCTAGGAGTTTTAAATGAAGTTGTGAGCTTTGAAAATATAAATGGTGTGAGATTAGAACTAACTGCTGTGGAAAAATATTTAGGAGTAATGTATATCTACCATTTAAAACAGGCTGGTTTTTTTTTTTTTTTTGATCATCTTCAGAAATTGAGCCATGTTTAATTCAGTGTAGCTCGTCTAGGACCACAGCTGAAAAGATGAAATACAATGTTTAAGCAATATAATAGCAGTTTCACAACTTCTACAAGGAAAAGCTAATGGCTTCCCTAGAAATTCTGTTTTGTACTTTTGATACCATTAAGGACTGAATGTAGAAGTGCCTACAAATGGATAATTTGATCATGATCAATAGAATTTTCTTTAAATTGTTTTCTAAAACTAGCTTACATACATTTCATTTTAGCTCTCAAAAATGACTGAAGTTATTGGGTTTTAAAATTTACAAAATATGTGCAAGACATCTTCATTATTTTCTGTATTTCATTATTAGTTTGTGCATTGTGTGTTTTGTAGGCCCCTGTTGATCTCTTAAATGTGTTATTTCATGTGTATTAAGGATAGATACATCAAACAATTCTGCTTATAAAAGGATATTCCTCTGTTTCTGATCCCAGTATGTCAAAGGGACACACTCTTTTCCTCTGCTAACAGAAATTGCCATGGCAATTATAACACCTTTTTTCATTTTTCCTTACAAACCTTTTGTTAGAATTGCTCATGTTTTCAGATATTTTCTGTGTTGTGGAAATACAGTGCCAATACTAGAGGAAGAACTTAACAATAGCTTTTAAAATATAAAAACTTTTTAGTAAAATTTTGTTAAGCCTGAGGTTGGACTTCACAGCATCTGTTTGGATAGTGCAATTTCAAGTGTTGGTTTTTCCCCTCAGGACATACATAGGTTACACCGCTGACCCCCAGCTGTTGCCAATCCCCTGTACCGAGTGCCCTCCCAGGGGTCGGCCACCCCGCCTTCGGGCCGCGTGCAGCCAGCCCAGGGTGCGCAGAGTTTGGTGGCTTGGGACCACTTGGCACACCCGCAGCCTTCGTGGCGCATCCCCAGCTAGCCCCTTTGCCTGTGAACATTGTTGCAAGGAATATTAAACTAAAGAAGAGAGTTAACTGTCCTCATCCACTAGGCAGACTTTGTAAAAGACTTCAGGCAAAAGACTCCAGACTGTAGGCTTGATTTAAGTCCAGGACGATTTTGATGAGAAGAAAAAAATAGATCGGCTTAGTTTCTCAGGAACAGTGTTTTCACAGTAGCCTTCTAAGAAACAAAGCAGTGCTTGATCTTTTTTATTCTTTCCATCACAAGGCAAGTCCTTCTTCATTACACGGGTGTGTTGACTGCATAACCACGATTCTTGAAAGTGCTCTTACAGACATATCTTTTGTCTGTAATAGGATTGGCCAGCATGATCTTGTTTCTTCCTTGATTTTGTTCGTAAATTTTGGTGGCATCTTGTAAAAGTCAGTAGTCTTCCATCCTTTAAAATATGGACCACACAAGAGAGATGAATACAAACTGATGCATCTGACTCCCACTGTAAGATGTCCGTTACTCAGCTCGTGTTTTCCAGTCTTGCATACCCTGTAAATCTTACATCTGAGACAAAAGCTTTCTAAAGTAAGGAGTGTAGGATTAGGTACTGGTAAAAACCTACAGCAAATATTGCAAAGAGATCTTTTAGTATTTTTAAAATTTTGTTTCACTATAAATGATAGAATTTTGTTTTAGTTATTAATGCCAGAGGAGTAAAAGCAGAACTTTTGTTACTGGGAGGATAATGAGGTAATATATACGTACTTAGACAAAGCAAAAGCATCTGAAAGAAATGCATATAGATGTGAAGTAAGGAGGGGTAAAACACTTCAAAAAGCAGTGAATACTGATTCATTTGTAATGTTCTTATTCAGTGGATTTTTTTTTATTACATGAAAAGATCCATTCAGTTGTCGCAGCCATCTAACACGTGTTAGTGCAGCAGAGTTAACGAGTACTCATTTTAAGCCTTGCTATAAGCGATAGTAGTTGTTCATAGCTTCCACTGACTTTGTTCCATTTTGCAAGAGAAACTTTCTTCATTGAGAAAATTTTATTTTTGCTGAAGTAGGAATGAAAGAACTCTGCATCTGACCTTAAACAATTTTCTGACCTTCTGTGATGTTCTTAAAAGTTTCAACTAAAAATTGAGACACTCATGTCTGTAAAGATGGGGTTTTTACATTCATGTATCTGGGTAAATCAGTGTAGGGGGTGGAAAAATTAATACTCTTAAAATTTTGGTTTTGCTGTCTCATTGAAGTGCAGTATTTTCCATAGATCTTAACTTCCAAGCTATTTATTATATTATCATCTTAGGCAGTCTAGCTGTATGTAGTTGTTATAATCTTGCTTAAGCCTTTGAATGGCACCTTTGTCCTTAATTTGGTAGCAATTTGTCTGCATGTGTACTATTTATTTATACACACACACACATAAAAAAAATATTGTCCAGTGATGATTGTTTTTACATTTCTTGGTTAGTACATTGCAAGGCAATGAACCAGTAACTTCATGGGACTACTCAGAATACATACAAAACTACTATGTATCACTATGCTCAAATTCCAAAATTAAGTTAATAGAATAATGTGAAGTTTTTGCAGATCAATTACAGCCTGCTTATCATACCATGATGAAAATTTTGGAATTGTTGCTTTCGAGTGTCCAGTCTTCTGTTTTCATTGCTGGTGTTCTAGCCATATTTTGTGTCTTTTTAGCAATTAAAATCTTTCATTTATAGTATTTTAAACTCACTGTGATGCATGTTCTTGCAATTTCCATGTCTGTTGACACTGGCAGGTTAAAATCTGTTTATTAGCATTGTTCAAACTTCATTTATGTATTCATTAAGAGTCTTAGTTACTGTATGTAACTTCCATATACTTATGTAGCTATGTCTTACTTTCTTTACCTTCTTAATGCGTTGTATAGCAATATGAAATAACTGTCTTAAAATGCATTAGACTAAATCCTGCTCAACTACATGGTTTAATTCTTTTAATCACACTGGTAATGTATGTGTGTAAAATAGCAGACGTTCCATACTTAGGCTCAGTTTTCGTCCTCGTAGTGTACAAAACTTGATATCTTTATTTTAAGAAATGAAGCATACCAGTGGGCCAAACCGCAGATTTTGCTCTTTCTCAGCTTTTCACAAGGATATTATGCAAACCTCTTTCTATCCTGAAGTATGCCACAACTTAATCTATGTTTTAAGGTTCAAAAAAAAAAATCATAATTGCACTTAAGCCATAAAGAAATAATGGTCAAGAGGAGGAAAATCAGTCAATCACAGAAGTCAGAAAAGACTTGCTTGCCACCCAGTCCATGCTGCTACTTGTGCAGGTTGTGCCATCCAGCGTGTTCCTAGTGTTTAGTGTTACATAATAAAGTTTTCACTGTAAGACTGGAAAGCGTACTCATAAATCTGATATTGTAAGTTTAAAAAAAAATTTTAAAAAGCACTGTATTTTAACAGCTTTTTTGTGTGAATCAACTGTACCAAAACACTTACCATTGCTGCCCTTTAAATGCCTTCACAGAGTCTTATGGCCACTATAGGACCTGGCCAAGAGATAACCATCTCGTCCACGACTTGAATTTTTTATGTGCACTTGCTTGTTAGATTTAGGATTCATGTAGACTAAACCTATGTTTCTAGCCCATGTCACGATGGCATTAATGTGTCGTGTTTCTGATTCTTCTGCTTCTTGTAATGTGATATCATTTCTGTTTTGATTGGTGGTGGGTGGGGCGAGTTAGCTTTAAGAGAAGTTTGGAAGAGATTTTTCTTTCCTGACAAAATATTACTGGATTTTTTTTTTCACACACACACGTTTTCTCTCTCACATATATAATTTTTAACATAAAATCTTCTTTAAAAGTTTCTTTCCCTTCAGAGGGATTTGAAAGGTTCTGCTTTAATTACGCTTTGTGTTTTTTTTCAGTTGCTGACTAATAAATGTGTTACAAAATGCTGTAGCTACTGCAACAGCTATTATAAAAGAAGACTGTGATACTTTTAAGGAATTGCCCTATGCAAATCTGCACACCGTTTCTGGGCTCCTGTTTAAGCACAGAAACCTATGGCAAGAGCAGTGCACTGGATATTTGCCTCTTACATGGCTGCTTAGGCTTAGCAGTGCCTTATTAAAAAAAAAAAATCAGTTTTGTCTTGCAGAGTTTCAAGAATCTGCAGAAAAGGCTTACATAAGGGGTGCATAAATATTCTAAATAGTTGCTGCTATAGTAAAGAACTTTAAAAATCGAAAGTTGCAGGGACCGTATCAACTCATTTGAAGTTCATTTTCCTGGAATACAAAAGTCAACAACCATTTAAGATGAATGTTTAAAACGGCAACAAAACCAAAAAGAGTATTAGAGTGTTTTTAAAATAAGAAATCTTTATTCCTTGCTCAGCCACTTGAATGCATGTAACAAGCAGCACAGAGCAGCCCCACTTCTCATTGTGAAACAGCCATTTTAGTAGGGATGTTACAGAAAAAAATAGACTACTTTTTTCCGATCCAGTGTCAAATTCCAGGGTAGAAACCTCTTAGAGTAGGTATAGAGTTACTCTAGAGTAGCTAGAGATTCCTGTATTAAATAGGTCATTGCATGGGGAACTGCTGCAGATCCGTTTTTGTGGTGGGGGCCTTGGAGGATTCCAAGCCTGAGATGGCAGTGGCGACTTACAGCTGTTGTGCTTTTTCATCGTTCTGAGGTAGGAAGACTGCTGAGGTAATAATGAATGTTCAAGAGTGACCTGTGAATATTCGTCCTGTTTAGAAGACCAGCAGTTTCATTTTGGGGTGATCACTGTCACATAGCTTTCTAGTAAATATTTATTTTCAGAATGCGTTTAAATAAAACTGCATTGAAACCTTTACCAGAATAGCTTTAACAACTCAAGACCAGAATTGCTGCAGGAAATTCATGTCATTTAAGATGTTCCTAAGTGTTGTGTTTTCTTCTTACTTGCAGATTTGGTAGCTCTAGGGTATGCACAGCAACATGCTTACAGAAATATTTAAATATATTATTAGAACAACTGAAGTTTGTTTTTATTTCCTTTGCGGTGCAGAATGGTGGCGAACAGCGGACACACACTCTCGTCCCGGGGCAGCTTTTTTCCCACCGCTCTTGGGAATTCCACCACTGTTTGCGCCTCCGTCACAGAATCATGATTCTACTTCATTCCACTCAAGAGCTACAGGAAAAAATAGTCGGAGCAGTACAGAAAAAGGTAATTGCTGAAGTTGTAAAGGGGATAATGTTATTGAATATCTGCACATGCAGAAAGATGTGGAATTTGAGCTTTCCCTCTCATCGTTCTTCCCATTCCTAAACAGTTTGTAAAAATTGGTTCTATTAGCTAAGCATGAGACATACAAGTATGGGCTTTCAATAATGAAATACTCTTTCTACTAATATTTTTCTCCCTCTTTTTCCTTAAATAGCTTGTCTGGAACTGAGTTGTAGGGAGAAGTTTTCTTTTAATGTTTGTGGCTTGATTTAGGAGGCCTTGTACTTCTATAGTGAATACTGTTCCTCTGCATGTAAGAAGCAGGCACCAGGTAGTTATTTTTTGGGGGGGCACGGAGGGAGGGCTGGTTACGCCTGCAGGATCTCATTGAAAATAGCCCAGTGACATTAGAACATTTTCTTGCATTTCAAACCAGCATTTTATGTAGTGGTATTGCATGCCTTTTGAAGAGGTAAGATACGTTTGTTTGATGTTTGATACTAGGCTTGTTCAGCTTAGAGGAGAGGAGGCTGAGGGGTGACCTCACTGCTGCCTGTGGCTTCCTCGTGAGGGGGAGCAGAGAGGGGGTGCTGGTCTCTTCTCTCTGGTGTCTGGCGACAGGATGGGAGGAGATGGCTTAAAGCTGCATCGGGGAAGTTCACATGGGATATTAGGAAAATGTTGTTCACCGAGAGGGTGAGCAAGCTTGCCAGTGGTCATGGCCCCAAGCCTGTCTGTGTTCAAGAAGCATTTGGACTCTTAGATCTAAGGTTTAACCTTTAAGTTGTTGTGTGTGGAGTCAGAAGTTGGACTTAATGTTCCTTGTGGATCCCTTCCAACTTGGGATATTCTGTTCTGTGATTCTATGATGTACAAACAAAGCTTTTTCTTTTATAATTTTGGTAGATTTTAGGACCTGATGTGTGTTTCAGAATCAATCTGATAATAGTCCTGGTATTGCAGAGTAGCAAGTTTGTGTGGTTAGCTTAGAAAACAAAAGTCTTCTTGACAGATAAGTAAACAAGCTTGAATGAGGATGTTATTTCAAGTAGCATTCCCACAACTTCCCCACCCCCCATTTTACACATTGGAAAACTCATAAAATATCTTGGGCTTCACATGGTTTTCTTTGGAGCTGATTGATACTTCAAAACTGTAAACAAATTATTCTGTGAGATATTTACTGGAATGTATATTTTTGTGTCTTCTTTCTTCAAAATCTTATTTTTCTGCCCCTGACCAAACTCAAGGATAGTTTGGGCTTAAAAATGGACCATTTCAGATTTTTTTTCTTTTCTTTTCCCCCCTCTCCGTACAGCGTTAAATGTGTGTTTGTCCTTTAAATCATGGGTGCTCTGCATGTTTTAATTAAAATAACTCCATGAGCAAATCAGAAAGACTCTCGGATGGCAAATATTTAGTATATGTTAGGAGTAACATGTGAGCAGTCTAGTATCTTGTAAGTGTTTATGGAAGCTAGGTTAGTGTGACTGGAATCTCTCAAAGAAAGTATCTGCTACTTCAGATTTTTTTTTTTAAGTGTCACTTCATAAATCTGTCATCTTAAGGTATAAATGGATCACTGAATGGGAACAGTACCACTGCAGTATCTGGTATCAGCACATCTGTACTATCCACTAGCACTGCAACATCTGCAGGACAAGTGAAAGCTATAACCTCAGGAGCAGGAGGCCGCAAATTCAGCCAGGAGCAAAGCAAAATTCAGCTTTTGGACACCAGAGCTGACAAAATCAAAGATAAGGTAAATATACAGGAAAAAACCTTAAGATTCAGACAAAAAATTGACATGGTAAGTGTTCTGATTGTGCACACAGCAGCATTTTAAAGTGTTCTCTCCCAGTACAAAATGTTTTGGGTTTTTCTTCTTATTATTTATTAGAGCAAGGTTGGTACCCTTGTCTCTATGGTGGTGTGGTGGTGTGTTTCTTGTGGTGTGGTTTTTTTTTTTTTGTGTGTGTGTGTGGGTTTTTTTTTTGTGTGGTTTTTTTTTGAGATTTTTTTTTTCTTTTAAATTGTTTGGGTTTTGATATGTTTATGAAGCAAAAGCTACCATTAGCACTAATTCCACTAGTTAGTAGCTGTATGCGATAACATATTTTTATTTAATTTATATAATTCTAAAAATGTATTATTTTTCACACCAATATTTGATATTATTCTATTAGAGTATAAATATTTGTATTATAATTGCAAATCACAGCATATTATAAATTGTATCTGTTTATTTAATGATGTTTTTGTGTAACTTAAAATACAAAAAATTTCAGAAGCAAAATGAAATTTTTAGGCATTAAATGAAAAATGTGTTTCTGGGAGTCATTTCCTATTTATCAGAAGAAAGAAGTATTATTAATGGCTGTGATTCAGAAAAAACTTAGACAGCCATCTAATATGAAAGGCACGAGGAGTCTCAGTGTGTTAGTAAACCTCCTTATATACTGACCCAAGCACTCCTTAAGAACTTTGCTACTCTCGGAATCAAAACTACTAAGTCAAAACACAGGAAATGTGATACTGGGAAATTGATTACTGTCAGAATAGAAGCTAAGGGAGTCGTTCCCTACTGGCAGCCATCTAGGCTAAAATACTTCTATTTCTTGATATTTATTTATAGTTTTGTTTTGTGAGTGAATTGGGCCTGTTGCTTTTTTTCTGTTCTTGTATTCCATTCAACTCCCAAATCCGAGTGTTCTTAGGTGAGAGGTTGGCATTTTCAAAGGACAGTTGGTGTTTGCATGTATCTGCATAAAAATAGCTGTTAGCACTAAAATGGCTAATTATATTTGTGTAGTAATACGGTGTTTAATATATTGACAATTGGGAGATTACTAACATATTAAAGAACATTTTCCCATAAAACATTCTTCATGTGTTCAATGATGAACAACTTTTGCAGGTATTAAGGTAGTTACAGGTATTTGGGAAATCTTTGACTTTTTTCAGGCCTGAATACTAGAAATGGCTCTTTCCTTTCTAAAATTCTGCTTTTATCCTGGATATCTATGTGCAAAACGTAAGCTTTGTTTCTATGGTGCAGAAGTCAAGCTTTTTCCAGATAATGTCTCTGCATTTCTGACTATTACTGCAGTTATGCAGAATACCAAATAAATTACTATCTTTTAATAACTCTCCAAATACCTTCCCAAAAGTTTATATCATAAGTAAATGAACAGACTCTTTTCTGTTCACTTTTTGGCTCTTTGCCTTATTCAGAAAACTGAGCTGGTTAAGCTAGGTACTTGTTCATATGAGTGTCACTGAAAATTTCACCTCTTTTTGCCTTTTTTTCAAATTTCAGTCAGGATGTTTGTCAGTATTGTTATCTTCTCCTTGATATTACCATTTGTCTCTAAGTATAAATTCTGTATCCTTGATAGATTTTTTTCTTTTGATGTGGGTACCGATTTCAAACTCGGGTTTCAATTTGCTAAGTACTGAGCTGCTGTAAAACAATGTACTCAATCAATTAGTGTACCTCCTATCTTAAATTTGCTTCGTTTTGTATCTTAACATTTAAATCGTCTATCTAATGCAGGTAAATTTCAGGTTGTCAACAGTTTTGCTTCCTAAGTTTTTGTAGTAATTTTTCTAATATGGAAGTGGAGTTTCTTGTTTCTGGTCTTACTTGATATGCTGACATTCTAGGTGTTCCTCTAATCCTTATTCTTAATTTTTTTTTTCTCCGAAACATTTGAGGTAATTAGTATTTGTCAATGTAATGATTTGAACAAGATTTCCAATCAAAACATAGAGAATACTCTAAATGAGAACTCCAACATGAGGAGAAGATCAAGAGATTTGATTTTTAAAAAAAAAAAAAATTCAATATTTCAGTATGTTAGAACGAAGCCACAACTGGAACTGAAGGCAGAGGAATAAGTAGGAAGCAGTAGGCAGATGCTTGTACAAGTGATGTTATCTTTTTAAATTTCAAAGTGTAACAACACTTGCCTCTTCTTCTAAGGAGCACAGTTTATTTTAAAACATTTTAGTTATACTTCTCTAAATGTTCCTTTCTTTAGGGTTTTATTTTTTTAGTATTCATCTGCTGATTTCTTCAATCATATCCTGAGTTGTAATTTTCTTTTGAGGTTGGTATTTAAGAAATTTAAAAAAAAAAAGGCAAAGCTGATACCAACCTGTTTTTATAGTTTTTTGTGTAATGTTTTCTTCCTGGTTGAATTCTAGTTCTGTTGTCCTACCATCTTAGGGAATCCTAAAGTGCATTCTGATAGTAACTTGTGTTATATAATTTTTTTTTGCCTTTAGTGTGTGAAGAACAACTTCTGAGTTGATAGAAGCATCTGATCTTCAGAGCTGTAGTTATTAGAAGTTCTCATCCAGTTCCTTTTGTCTAGGGTGTGTATTTGATCATTCAGAGGGCTATGCATATCAGACAATGATAAACCGGAATCTGTCCAAAACATGAGTTTAAAATTGTGCCAGATCCTCACTCATCACTGTATGTTTGTGGCGTATCATGTTATGTCTGTTGAGCGTAACGATGTGTTGAAGATAGATGTCGTCGTGATGATCTGATGTACTATCCATTACTTACTTCTTACATACAAGAATTTGGTAACTGCGTTACCTTTTTACTTTGCTGTGTTGGTCACTGTTGATAACTTTAGCATGCTTTAATTGTCGTCTTTTAAGCCTGCCCTGTTTGTGGCCAAGATAAAACTGAATAAGCAGATACACTTTGTAAATAATCATTCATCTGAATGTGCTGCTTCAGCCCCACAAATCTAAAACTGGCTGTCCCTCCGTTGATCGTATTAGCGGATTCCTGGGATGAGGAAGGTCGGCAGGGTTTTTACATTGGTAAAGCACCAGTCTCCAGGGGAAGAAGGCATAACTGGTGAACTTGAGTCTCGTTTGCCTTCGAGAAAGTCCCCTACCATTATGGGCAGCTGGTGAGATAGGAATCCAGTCCACGATCTTGCGCTGGGGGGCTTTTACTTACCTGGATTCCAGAATGAGTATCAGGATGCTGGGTTTTTAACTGTAGTCACATCCTTTACCTTTAATATCTCTTCTTGAGAATTACCATGTTGTATCTCCTTTGTAAACTTCAGTACTTTGAAATCATGACTAAAATATTTTTAAACTATCACTTTAGTCACCTTTTTATGGGACTATCCCATTGGGTCATTAAGGTCGGGCTGCTTTTCTTGGTACTCCTATTCAGTCTACATACTGCTTTCTGAACAATGGACATTTTCAATTAACATAACCATCCAGCAGATTTGCTAAAGTCAGTGAACCAAAATCAAATATGAAATTTAGTTTAATTGAACCCACTCTTGCTTCAACTTTCATGACTGTATTGTTGCAAATAGAGGAACTAGTCGAAGTGAAATTTGCTCTTTTAATATAACTTAATAATAATTTTTTATTGAGTATTTCTTTGAAGAGTCTTTTATTATCTTTTTCTAAAAAATATATTTTTTGATATTCTATAAATATCTGCCTGGTCTTACATATATCTTCAGCAGTCTAATGCTCTCTTTTTTTCTTTCTAGTATATTTCAAATGAAGTAAAACAGTACTTACTTTTTGGTCTGTACTTTCCCATCTCTTTTGTGACTATTTTGTGTCAGCAAGCTTTTAGAATTTCTTTTAAGTGTTTTTGTTGTTCTGAATGTCATTATAGAGATATTTTTCTTTACAGGTATCTTTCTCCTTCTGGCTTACATTATTTGATTTAGTCTGAATTATTTCTTCTCGATGCAGTTTACTGCCCCCCCGCCCCTTCCCCCTCAGCTGCTTTACCTTTTATGCTGGATTTGATAGAAACTTCTCCATCAAGAGTAATCCTTTTATATCCACTAAATGCATGAGTTTAAATTTTCCCTATCATTACATTTTTCTAAGCTACTAATTTGCCATCCCTTCTTTGGAATCCTACTAATCCAACTTCTTCGTATTGGTTTTATTGCTGTCAAAAGCGATTCTATTTGTTTATGAAGTAAAAAATCCCCAGGAAGCAGTTGTGTTTCACAGTGTAGTGAAGTGCCTGATTTGTTTTGAAGCATTTGATTGCTTACAAGTTAAACTAAATTTTAGCTGTCCCTTTTCTTACTTGAGGTAATCCTTTGTGAATTAAACTTGTGTCGGATGTTGCTTGGCACTTGCTGCCTCCTTTTTCACAAGAATGTTCCTGACTGCTTTCTGGGTATGGTAGTTTTCTTATGTTCTTGTCTGCAGTATGAAAAGATAGATTTGTAAGATACAGCAGCTAACACATTTTGTAAAGGTAGATGGACAGCAAAAGTTTTAAAGTGTTGATGAGTGGAAGTAAACACTATCAGCTAAGTAAGCCCAGTGACGTACTCTTCTTTTTCCACACTGTTATGTGCATCTCTTAGGAAGGTGATGTTACGGATATGTATTTCATCAGCATTGTGAATAAACTGGATATTTCTGATTTTAGTATTATTGCAGTGTTCCGGGTGTTTCCCTTTCCACATATGGAGATAAATGGAGAACCATGTAGGGGAAAAACTAGAATAGAATCCTAGAGATGTGATTCCAGGAGGCATTGTAACTTTTACCGCTTCAGATTGTGGTCTTGTCCTTCATTTTATGATCTTAACCTTCATGAAGAAATATTCTGCATCTGTGCCAAATATTAGACAGGAAGATACTTAAATATGATCTAAAGGACACCAGCAATGAAACATAGAGGACCTACCATAGACTGGCACAGTTATTTAGATCTGTTATTTTTTAAGTGTCTGCATACATTCAGATCGTTGTCACTCATGTGAAGTATCAACTGACACCTTTCTGAATTGAGCAGTGAAACAATAAATCCAAATAAATACACTTAAATTCTTAGGATTTCCCAACAGTGAAGCAATGCATATGACAGTATGCAGAAGGTATGATGATATGAAGTGTTACTGTGTTCATCACAGGAATCAATAAAGAGAACCTAGTTTAAAAAGAAGATACAGATACCAGCCAATTGACAGATAGATGAGACTTATCCACCTACAGCTTCCATGTTCCATAGCTATGTCACAAAGTAAATTGAATTGTATTGTTGCGGTTTAACCCTGGTGGGCAGCTCAGCCACGCAGCCGTTCGCTCACTCCCCCTGCAGGAGGACTGGGAGAGAATTGAAGGGTAAAAGCGTGAAAACTCATGGCTTGAGATAAAGGCAGTTTAACAGAGAAAGCACAAGTTGCACGCACAGGCAAAGCGAAATAAGGAATTCATTCCCTACTTCCCATCAGCAGGCAGGTGTTCAGCCGTTTCCAGGAAAGCAGGGCTCCATCGCATGTAATGGTGGCTTGAGAGGACAAATGCCTTAAGTCCCCCCTTCCTCCTTCTTTTGACCAGCTTTTATTGCCGAGCAGGACACCATACGGCGTGGGATGTCCCTTGGGTCAGCTGGGGGCAGCTGTCCCAGCTCCTTGTGCCCCCCAGCCTGCTCGCTGGTGGGGTGAGGAGCAGAAGAGGCCTTGGCTGTGAGTAAGCACTGCTCAGCAGTAACTAACGCATCCCTGTGTTAGCAACACTCTTTTGGTCACAAATCCAAAATACAGCACCGTAGGAGCTACTATGAAAAAATTAACTGTATCCCATGTGAAAGTTTGTTATGTTCTCCCACTAATTTAAGTTAATTTCTTCTTCATAAGACAAGGACCTTTGACATAAAATTGCACTTTCTTTTTAGCCTCTTGTTTTGTAATACACCTACCATAAAAAATAGATTTGAAAAGTAAACTTTCGAGGGAAGTTTTGTTAAGAAAGCATATATTTTTAAATATATGCTTTAAAGCACTTTCTTTGCTGCTCCTGTCTGCATTGTTATCTAGAGTTGCTGCAGCCTTTTTGCCCTCCAGTCACCTACTTTCGCTCTCCACCTATCTTCCGACTAATTTTAATCTTAGAGTTGCCTCAGTGACTCCACGTGCCCTGTTTAGATGCTACATAACACTTCGTTGCTGCCGCCTGACGTCTGTAATCGTTTCACGTGTTTATCTACCTTCCAACATCATTCTGCGAACTCTGTTTAATGATTAAATACACTTTAATGCAGTAATACATACTTTCATGTCTCTCTCACATAGCCACCATCAGAACACTCGAGCCCACATGTACCCCCTTCAGATGTGTTTGTAAAAGGCACACGCTTGTTTTAGTTAGCTCCCCAAAGGCTGGCTTTCCTCATCCGTTGCACTTGAGAATCTGGTCTTGCAGTGTCAACATTTGGAGTTCTGTGTTTTTTTTACACCTTTCTTCTTTTTCTACATTCTTGTATGTTGCTTCTTTTACTTTCCCATTCTGGTCTGTAAATTTGTTCTTTACAAGAATTTAAATTTAATATAGTTGTCAGAGTATTTCAGCAGATTTTGGTCCATTTTTCAGAAGCAAATCCCAGAAGCAATTTGATGAGCAATTTGATTTTCAGTCCTCAAAACCTTACATTTGCTGAACAGTGCATACTGTGAATTTACAAGTTAAGTAATGCAGTTAAATGAATGTGTCACTGAAACATATTGATGAATCTAATGTGTATTGTTCTTCCTGTGTTAGTTTCCAATAAAGCTTTTGGTTTTAAATTTTTTTGGAAGCAGTACATTCTGTGGAGGTTAGCTAGACCTGAATTCTAGGCCGATTTTCTAGGTCTAAATTTGATATACTGCTTTGAAATGTAGTGATGCCAGCTGTTCTGCCAGTGCGTGTGGTCAGACAAACACTTTAGCAGAACCTTGTGACCAGTTTTTCATCATCTTGTGAAGCACTTTTCTCTTTAGTCTTCTGCAAAGACAGTCAGTTGTATTCAAGGATTGCAGATCACTTTACTCCAAAGTCTTACTGTTTTTTGTTTTAAAGATTATGCATACTGAGATGATATAACAGATTAAAGCTGAACCATTAATAGAGTATTCATCTTCCTGGTAGAAGCCCAGAAAAAAAGCTGCGGAAAGCTCTAGTAACAGTGACAGTGATTCGGGCTCCTCTTCAGACACCTCAAGTGAAGGCATAAGTAGTAGTGACTCTGATGATCTAGAGGAGGATGAAGAGGAGGAGGAGGACCAGAGTGCTGAAGAGAGTGAAGATGATGAATCTGATTCTGAAAATGAAGCACATCACAAAACCAAGAACAAGGTAGGACACCTCACTCTGCTGCTCACACTCTTGTCACTGAAAGCTGTTGTGAAAAATTAATTTGTTCATGTTTGTACCAGTGAGCAGTTATTTAACTACACATTAATGAATGCAAAGAATACTTTTGGTTTTGCTTCAGGGTTTTCTTGTTTTCTTTTTTTTTTTTTCCTTTGCGTGCATGTGTGTGTGTTTTGTTTTTCTTTATGGGCTAGGAGTTTAACAGTTAGACTGTTGCTTTTGTTATCAAGTAGGAAATATAAAGACATTTGAGTGCTGTGTACTGATAGTGTATTGGGAATCTATCTTTCTATGGATATTGCTTTGGCAGTTGCTTTTTTCCTAGTAGAGTGGTTACTTTTCCTGGTAGCCAATAGAAGAACAAGGTTGGAATCTTGGGTATCCTTTTAGGTTTACACTCAAAAATACATTTAAAAACAACCATGGTTTAGTACTCCTTCTCTACTAAGCATTGTATGAAGCTATCTGAGGAAAAAAACCCCGAAACAATAAAATACATGACAAGATTGATTTTAAAATTATTATTGTTCATCCTCTGCCAAGAGTAGTATAATTGTTTCATGGGGACTGATGATGGACCTTTAACTGATCTAGTATGAACAGTCAAAAATACATATTTTACAGGTGCTAATGCATAGTGGCGCAACAGATATGAAAACCGATGGACAAAAACCACATGAAAAGTCCCAAGAAAAAAGAACACACCAGCAGATACCTCTTGTGTCTGATTCCCAGACTCACTCATCATTCCAGTCCCAGCAGAAGCAGCCTCAGGTTTTGTCACAGCAGCTTCCGTTTATTTTCCAAAGCTCTCAGGCAAAGGAGGAATCTGTGAACAAACACACAAGTGTAATACAGTCTACGGGATTGGTTCCCAATGTGAAACCTTTGTCTTTGGTGCATCAAGCCAAAAAGGAAACCTATTTAAAACTCATAGTTCCTTCCCCTGATCTACTCAAAGCAGGGAATAAAAATACCTCTGAAGAATCTATCTCTTTGACCAGCGATGTAAGATCCAAACGGGTGAGTGAAAAATCACTGGTTTTTTTATTATTTGTAACCTGTGTTGCCTGCTTAACAAAATGCAACATTGTGCTGTCAAGCTTTTTTAAATATAATGTTTTAAAATCATATGTATATTTATTTTCATATCATGTTTTTTTATGTGTTTTTAGAGTTGACACGGATTTCTGAATGATGTAAATTAACTAAATTGTGTGGATAGTATATGTTCTGAACTGTGGTGGTTGGGGTTTTTTTGTTGGGTTTTTTTTCATTTTAAATTTTTTTTTTATTAAAGGGCAGCAAATATTATACTTCAGTTTTAGAGATGATTCACTATACATTATAAGTGCCCTGAACTATTCCGTAACTTCTATCTTGGAGAAAAGTCATTTACTTGGTGGTGCATGTACATATAGGCATACCTAATGTATACATGATGTAATTGTATACACAACTTACTGTCACTTGAGTTTCATGCTCATCAGGTAGTGAAACTTTACAGCTCTGCTGAAAGCAATCAGTGCACTGGTGAGAGTAATGGGTACAAAGAAAGGAAAGGATTTTGTCATGCATCTCTTAAGGAAAATGAGCAGCTAAAATCAGTATCAAAATGAGGAAAGTACTCATGAGAAAATTGTTTGGCCTGGATATTTTTCCTGTGCTTCTCCTAGTTTCAGTCAGAACACTGATTTAATACTTTCCATAACTAGTATGTGAGCATGGCTTCACTTTGTTTCAAGTTGGATAGTTTTAAATCAAAGTAATTAAAAGTACCTATTTTAATAATGATTTTAAAAAAAGCAGTTGAAAGCCTTTTTTAAAAGAAATGTTTGATTTAATCTTGGGTTTTGTTTGCTCTTTAAAGATGAAGGATATTTATGCACTGATAGCTATTAAAACTCAGTGTGGCCATTGCAATAAATTTAATGTTCCTTTTTCCTGGTCACGACTCTACAATATGGTTACACGTGTCTGTCTTAACAGTTCCATAGCTTACAAAGATTCTTTGTAGATTCTCAGTTTGTTTATTTTGTTAATAGTGATTATGGTGTCTAGTGATGAATTTTCATATTTTCTATTCAGTGAGATTTGAATGGGGATTAGAAGAGAATAAAAATCTAGCATTTTAGAAATGTTGAGGCATTAATAAATATATTAAAATTACATTTACCAAGGCAAGTTTCATTATTAAACACAAACTGGGTTTTAAACTAAGTAGTATGGATGAAGAGTAAACTGAATTCTGATTCACAGCTAACTCACAATCCTTGCTGAGCACTGAAAAATATTTTTAGTACGCAGTTTTTATTCCTAAACCGGAAGAGAAACACTACTTTTCCTTTCAACTCCCAGTTACTTCGTAAAATTTAAATAAGCTAGTAATTTACCTGAAATGGGTAAATAAATTATAATTATGAAAACATACATCTTTGTCATTGGAAGAGGCTTCTGCTGTCAAATTTAGGTTATGAATCTTCAGCTGGTAATACATCACCCATTTAGTGGTTTGATTATTTTAAAACTTTTACTGGAAATGTGCACTGTGTGAATATTTATTTTATAGGTTTTCATAATTTCATATTCAGTTTTAAATGTTAGCAACTTCAAGAAGGTATTGCATTTGACTTAATATTTAAAAATTGATTTAGCATGTACCATCTTTATCCATTCTATTATTTTTTTCCATCAAAGATGATGTGTTTTCTTTTTCCTTGGAAGAGTCTTGAGACTAAAGACAATGTAAGCTTTACATGCATTTCTGAGCCACTACTGATTAAGTTTTACCTGAAGAACTTTCAAGTACTGTTTTTTCAGAGTTAAAAAAATGAGCATATCACAGTACTTCTGAGGAATACCTTTTTTCCTTGATAAATTTTTTTTATGCCAAGAGCTTTCTCTTGGTTTTCTGCTAGTATTGTAGCCATTAGTGTGTTGTATTTACCTTGTGCTTTAAAATGAACAAATTACTAAAGCTAGTTTTACATTCACTAATGAGGTTTTATATGCTGAAATGAGTAAAAAGTGGGTATTTCCTATGCCAGTACATTACAGTAATCTCTCTTAAAAAATTTCTTGTTTCAAGATGCTTAATATCTTTATGAAAATCCCTGTCTAGAGCGATGTAGCAAGTGAAGCAGCTTCCATACATAATTTTAGATCAGCTTCATCCTGAGTTCGGTTTGTCTTTTCCTACTTGATTTACAGTGAAAATCAAGAGACTTCCATAACTTGTAGTTACTCATCTCTTCTGTTGTAGCTAGCACCTACTTTTGACCTATGAGAAATAGCTTAGCAGATGTTTAAGATTTCATAGAGTTCACCTGCCTGAATAAAAAAAAAAAAAAAAAAAAAAGAAAATCCACATTTTATTCCTCTGTCTTCTTATTTCTTTAGGAACAATATAAACAGACATTCCCAGCAGCACAGCTAAAGAAACAGGAATCATCTAAGAACCTGAAGAAGGTTATTGCAGCTTTGTCAAGCCCCAAACCAACATCTAGTTCACCAGCTCATCAAAAACTCACACCCTTGGAAAACAACCATTCTAATCCATTCCTGACAAATGCACTTTTAGGTAATCACCAACCCAATGGAGTTATTCAGAGCGTCATCCAGGAGGCTCCTCTTGCACTTACTACGAAACTGAAATCCCAGACCAAGATCAATGAAAGTGTAGCCATTTCTAGTAGTGCCCCCTTTTCTTTGCCAGTAAACTTGAGTTCATGTGGGAAAAAAACAACTGGTAACCGGACACCTGTTATGCCCTCTACCTCTCCTGTGTTACCTGGTTCAGGCAAGGATAAAACAGTCAGCAATAATGCAGTAAATGCAGTAAAAACACAACACCGCCTTCATTCTGCAAAACTGGTGGTGGAGCAGTTCAGAGGGGTAGACTCAGATGCCCCCAGCAGTAAGGACTCTGACGACTCAAATGATGACGACGACGATGATGAAGATGAAGATGAGGACGATGAAGATGATGATTCTGATGATAGCCAATCAGGTGGTTTAACCTTTTTAATAGGAAAAACAGAAATTTATTTTTTGAGTGTTGAAAACGTGCATTTCCCACCATATTTTAAAATAGGAGTAGGAAATTTTGGGGTAGCATGACCCACACAGTGTCCTACAGATATCCTGGAAAGTAGCACATATCCTCCTAGCTCCCCATTGTGTCATATCCAAAATCATGTTTTGGGTATTCTGCCACTTGGTCATGCGGCACGTATACTTTCAGCTGTCCTGGTAAGATGGCTCCACAGCCTTCTGGAAAGGCTGTTGGAGACCTACCTTCCACATCAGTCACCCAGCCTGCAGCTCATGTACTGCTTATGTGGCAGGGTACCCAGGTGGGGGATGGAGAGAACAGACTGGTTGATGGTTAATTATTCTGGCAGGCAGAGCCCATCTGCAGAACAGACTTCCCCAACCAGAGAGGGACTAAACAAAGGCCTTCAGATTGTCAAGAGTGGCAGGAAAAGCAGGATTCTAGGCTTCATTCAGGAGCACAGTGGTCAATGAGCAAGATTAGAGAAAGGTACCAGGACAGTTGTAAGGGCTGCGGTGTTCATAGATAGCTTTCAGACTGCTGTTTTAAAGGCTCTTAAGCAATTTAGAAAGGCAAGGCCTGTTCTAAAGAGTTGATTGTATTCCCCGTCACTCCTTTCTACCCTGTGTGCCGATATCCCTTGGGTCCAGCTCCACCTTCATCATTCTCTTTCCCCCTCTCATCCGCACACCCTGTACTAATACTCCTTTTTCCTCACAGCTGTAGCCTATCGTCAGTTCCTTATGCTGTCTGCCCTTTACTCTATCTCTAACTCCTCCTTTGCCCAGATCGCAGCACTCCAATTCTGACACCTTTCAGCCTGTACCCAGTTCCATCGTTTGCTTCCTCTTCATGCTAGATTTCACAACCTGTGAAGTGCCCTTCCTGTGGTAGTGTTCAACCACTGCCTGGCTCACAGGGGATGTCTTAGCTGTAGCTCATTCTAGGGTAAACAATCTCTTAACATACTGCAGTTTCTGTCTCTCATCTCCTCGTGGAAAAACAAAGAATTCCATCCGAAACAACAGTGCGTTATCATGCAGAATTACTTTATGCTGTCACATTTTTTAAAGTTTAGGTAGTTAATTATAACCTTCTATTTATACTCAAGAGATGTTATAAAAAAAAAATTGGAGTCAGAAAAGCTTCTTATTTAATAAGACAGAAGACTTTGCAAGTGTTAGAACTTAAATATATTTGCCATTAGTAACCAAGTCATAATGTCCCTTTTGCCACACTTTTTTTTAAACAGAGTCTGACAGTAATTCTGAGTCAGATACAGAAGGGTCTGAGGATGAAGATGATGAGGATGATAAAGATCAAGATGAATCGGATACAGACACTGAGGGAGAAAAAACTCCACTGAAACTGAATAAAACTTCATCCTCTGTGAAGAGCTCTTCCATTGGTCTTGCAGCTCATTCCACCCCACTTAATCTCCAAGTAGCAAAGACCCCAAGCTCTGCGCCAGCTGCCTTATGTCCTGAGTCCCAGCCTGCGGTTTTTCTTGGGACAGCACCGTCTACTCTTACACCAAGTACACACTGTGGTATCTGAATGTCTTTTGTTATAGTACAGTGTAACATATAAGTGGCATGTGTTGTAAAAGTAATTATAGAAGTAGTTTAGACACTGGTATCAAATTACATCTCAACATAAGAAAGAATATTTTTTTACTGTAAGAACAATCATTCACTGAAACAACTTCCCTAGGGATGTGGTAGAGTCCCTGTTGGTGGAGGTTTTCAAGATGCAGTTGGACAGGGTGCTAGACAATCCCATCTAGGCTTGCTTTCCCACAAAAGGTTGCACCAGATAATCTTCTAAGGTCCTTTTCAACCTCAGCTATTCTGATTCTGTGATCTTTTCACGGGTGTTTGCAACAGACATTAAAATCAGTCAGCGGAATTGCAAGTTCTCAAGACCTGAACATTACACTTAGTCCAGGACATTTTAGCTCATATAATTATTTGAGTGAAGGTAGGATGAAATGGCCAGAGTTGATATTTATTACATTTAAACTCTTTGTTATTTAGTCTTTGTTATTTACCATTTTATTATAAACTAGTTATTCTTACTTATTACTAATTTCTATGCACTATAGTTTGCATTCTGAATCTTCTATTTCTGCCCCTTCTTCAACAAATTTGATAACTGTATTTAGTTAAAATATAACTTCATTCATTATTATTTAAAAAAATCTCGGTGACATTTATGGATTACATGCAAGGAATTATTTTTAAAAGGTTCATGAAAAGTACATTTAGCATGTTTTATAGTGTTTGTAGTCCTTCATTTGGTGACTAATTTGTAAGATTCAGTAATTACTACTGCTACAGAAAAGAATGCATTTTTGAAAGTCACACTTCTCAATTTGCATGGTAACTATTAAATGAAATGACATATTTACTACTTTGAATTAGAAACTTGATATTTCATTAACATGCAAGTAAGTACATTTTAAATGGGGACATCCACTCGTAAATTGGTTTTTATATTTGGATTCAGTGGAATAGGAATTTCATTCCATGTCGTCAAGGGCGTTAACTGTGAAGCAGTGTAACGTGATCTACTTCATATTTTTCCCAGAAACAGGCCTGTGAATCGCACAGTTTGTAAAAGAATTACCATGCATTAGGAGTAATCCAAATTGTTAAAACACAAACTTAATTTTTTTTGCTCAGAAATCTCTGTTGATTTATGATGCTTTGAAAAGGCCAATAGCAGATTTTTGTCTGTTTACAGAGGTGGGAGGTAGAATAAATTCATTGTGTCCTTGTTTTAGGTGTAGTGCTTTTTCCTAATAAGAATCACTGTAATACAATTAAAATATTTTTGTGTCCACTTTACCTAAAGCTGGTCAGTCGCTGAAGAGGTCTTGTGTCTCTTCTCCGTATGTTTTTCACTGGACAACTCATTTTTTCAGTTCACTTGTATTTGGACAAGCAGTCTCCCTCCTTCCATTGTGACTATTAGAAGTAATGTAATAGTCATGTTAGTTTAAGACTGCAGACGTGTCCAAGAAGTTTTGCATCCAGGCATGGGCAGTTCCTCAGTGCTTTCTGTAGAGGACTCTTAGCAATTGCTTCCAGATCGCGCAGGCTTCTCAGTTGGAAACCTGTGCCATTGCACCATATGGCACTCCTCCTGGCTGTAAGAGGTTGGAGCAAGTTTCATGGGTTCAGTCTGATAATGACACTATGTCATGTCCATTTCCACAGGGAAGAGATATGTCACATTCTTCACACAAGGTCCAAACTACCGTTTTGAGAAAAGTGTCTTCCAAAAGGTTGTCTGCGTACATAGTTCACGCCCTACAGTTCTGTCAGAGGCTTGAGAAAAGTATCAGCCTTTGGCACTCTGTAAAGCCCCATGCTTGGCAATTTTCTCTGTTGTGTTATTGATTCAGTCTACTGAGTAGCACTAAACACAACATCTGTTTGAACTTTGAAAAACTGGAATAATCCTGAGAAACTACTTCTTTTGGCAGTTGACCGCAATCTATACACAGTGCTCTTTGAAGACTGAGCCTATTATAATGTATGGATTTTTAAAGTAAAGAGTATTTTCATTTTCATCTTCTGTACTAAAAAAATTTAAATATGGTCTAGTATAGAAAAACAGGTGTGCAAGGAATTATTTTAGCAATATCAGAGAGCCAAACAAGGCAAGCAGTTCAGTATGGCATAATTAGGTTGTCTTCTGTGTACAATTTTAGAAGAGGTTAAAGGAAACTTAGAGAAAAATATATTTCAAAAGGAGAATAGTTACATGAATTTTCTGGGTACTTGAGGTATGTAATGGCTAGAATGTAAAAATGATTTATCTTTTGGTTTGGGGATATAAGGATAAAAAGTATATTTTAGGAAGATGTTTTCATTTTGTAAATTCTCTTAAGTGTTAATCAGAAATTCTGTTTTAGGTATTTCAAAAAGACGAAGAGTAACAGATGAACGGGAGCTGCGTGTTCCTCTTGAATATGGGTAGGTTATGTATATACTTGATATTCCCTAAAGGGAGAGAATACCTTCAAAAGTCAGTTGGTAAAGAAATGACAGTTTAAAAATGTTTGAGTTTGAATAATAAGGAAAGGATTTCAATGATGTAGATTTCCAACACACAGTGACTGTGGATCTCTTTAAAAGTGTCAGCATATTTCATGTATTAATTTTTGTGCATCAAACTCGCTCTTTTGCGAACATGACCTGTCTCTTAGCAGTTTTGCCACTGGCAATTAATCCTGATGGTTAGATCTGAGCCAGTATAGACTCCAAATAACTGACTGAAATATAGTTCTAAGCTGTTTAAAATTTGGTAATATGTAAGTAGCTCGATGCAAATAAATCCATATATAGTCAGAGTTTGGACAGTCTGCATAATAACAATTTCTGGTTTTGCCTGTTTGATTTATGATACTCTTGTCACATTTTAGATATGTGCCTTTTTCCTTTTATGTAAAAATCTTAAATTGACATTAATTACTTGTTTTTTAAAAAGTGTATTGTTGTATGCAACTATTTCATATTACTCTAGCTGGCAAAGAGAAACTCGAATAAGAAACTTCGGTGGTCGTCTTCAAGGAGAAGTAGCATATTTTGCACCTTGTGGAAAGAAGCTGAGACAGTATCCTGAAGTAGTAAAGGTACATTCCTTTTTTTAACTTCTGTGTTCTAATGCTACTAAGCATGCTTGTAATTAAAAAATGCTATTTTTTTCCCTCCAATAAAGATACTTATTTCAAAATGTCCTGTGATGTGAGGCGTAATGTATCTCAGTCTGTTACTGATTTGATCTCCTATAAATGCATATCCCTTTGATAGAATATGCAAAACATTACACTCACAAAGTTAGCTGTACATCAAAGCTGGGTTGTAATTATTTACAAGCTGAAGTGGAAAAATATGTGATTTTTTCAGTATCTCAGCAGAAATGGAATAATGGATATCTCAAGGGACAATTTCAGCTTCAGTGCAAAAATAGGAGTGGGTGACTTCTATGAAGCCAGAGATGGACCGCAGGTATCCACTTTTTAAAAAGTAAAGTCTTTGATCCAAAGAACATGAACTTAAATTTAGGTGAAGTAACTTTTGCTACAATCTGAAGCATTGCCTGTTTTTAGCTAATTCTTTCTAAAAATTGTGCGTATTTCTTAATAGTAGTGATACTGAGATGCTGAGAGCTTGATCCTGGGCAGTGTTGAAAACTGCTCCTCTCAGTGATTTTATTAGGAGATTGCAGAGTTCAGCATGCCTTATGATCAGCTCTGAGCCTGGATATATCTAGTACGAAGAATTCTGAGCTGCATATTTTATCTTAGTTGGTGTTCAGATATTTCTGACTAAAACTCTTATTTCTTCCCTTACTGTATAAACCTAATATTGATAGTAATTTATGTGTATGCGTTAAATCACACTATTTTCATGTATTCATGTGCATAATGTATATAAAATATGTGTTTAAATACAAGTGTTTTGTGTATCGAGAATACAGTCTGAGCTTCCTGAAGCATGAGATTTTTGCAGGAAGGAATGCTGAGTTATGCTAGTTATGCTTTACCGTGGTCGAACTGTTAGACTTTTGTGTAGATAAACCACAAAAGAATAAGTAAAATTACATGACGTGCATCCAGTGATTGGGTAAGTTTCACAAAGCTCAAAGATGGAACAAGATACGAAGAAAATTATCTAAGGGCTAAATCAGTATATGTTAAAGAATTACCTATAGCAAACCAAAACCATGTGGATTACTTGCTTCTGATAGCACCTGTGTTTCTCTCTCCTGGTACACAAGCAACCAGATATTATGGGTTATTCAAAGCAGTGACTAACTGCTTTAACAGAGAAGCATATCTGGCAGAAGTGGGCCCTGAACTAGCGGGGTTAGAGCAATGTTTGAAGTTTGGCAAATGTGGAAATTCAGTAACAGGACCTGGAGGCTTTAAACTGCTGTGCTTTAGAAAGATCAGTGTGAATGTGATTTGGGGTGATGGAGAGGACACTATGAGTTCTAGTAATACGGATAGGAATACCACGTCAAGTAGTAGGTGGAAGAGTGTGTTGTGGAGTGATACTGAGCTGTGCCCTAAGATTGCATCTTGCTGGCTTTGTTTCATATGTAACAGCAAGAGTATCCATCACAGAATCACAGAACTGCTGAGGTTGGAAGGGAGCTCTGGAGGTCACCTTGTCCAAACCCCCCCTGCTCAAGAAGGCTCACCTAGAGCCAGTTACCCAGGACTGTGTCCAGATGACTCTGGAGTATCTCCAAGGTGGGAGACTCCACAACCTCCCTGGGCCACCTGTGCCAGTTCTCAGCCACCGTCACGGTGACAAAGTGTTTCCTGATGTTCAGGGGGAACCTCCTCTGTTTCAGTTTGTGCCCATTGCCCCTTGTCCTGTCACTGGGCGCCTCTGAAAAGAGCCTGGCTGCGTCCTCTCTGCACCCTCCCTCCAGGTATTTATACACAGTGGTGAGATCCCCCTGCGCCTTCTCTTCTCCAGGCTGGGCAGTCCCAGCTCTCAGCCCTTCCCTTCGCAGGGTCATTGTATAGTTAGAGAAAACTTGAGTCTTTATGCAGCTCCATTCATATCCATTTTAGTTGCAGCTGAAATATCAGTAAGGGCAAAATACAGACTTTTTAACCTGGATATAGCTCTCTGGGAGTAATCATTAAGTCATGGTAAACATAGCATGCACTTTTTTCCCCAATAAGATTTTGCGTAAAGCTGTGAAAATAATGTTGTGGGGTTTGTGTTTGGTTTTTTTTTTTTGTTTTCCAATGAGTCTGAATGCTTGCCTAAGAAGGCAGCTGAATTCAGATACAGGAAAGGAGGAAAATGCTTGAAGTACTTTTTGCCATCTCCTTAGTGTGAAGTAAATCCTATGTACGTTAGTCTTTCTCAGATTATCTGATTATGGTGCTGCCTCAGAACAAATACAGTGCATCGTTATAAGGCATGAAGTCTACCTCTTTTAAGCCAACTCTTAAGCTTACTGGTGTTTACTTAAGAGACTTATTCTGTGAATAAATATTTAGAAGTCTAAAATGTTTATTACAGATGCAATAGAAATACTATACAGAACAGCCAACTATAAAATCGGCTGTCATACACATTTGTAAGGTAGTAGTAATTATCTGCTTCCTTTTCTAGAAACTGGAATTTAAAATGTTTGTCCTATTCTGAATTCTGTAATTCAATTTAGAAAGCTTTGTTGTTAACTTTTTCTCAGAAATCTAAACTGAAATTAATGAGGATGTCTGCTTCTTGCAAAGTGCCTATGGTTTTGTTCATTAGTTTGGTTAACAGGCTTTGAGCTTGATTCTGCTTCCACGCATAGTTATCTGGTACCTTTTTGGCAAATGTCCTGATTACAGTACAGTATTGCAATAGATGGTAGATGCCTGAAGGTGAGAAATTGAATTACGTTCCTATTTTGATTAGTTTCAACACTAAAACACAACGTTTCACAGTGTTATCCCTGTTTTTTCTCTAATGTTTGGGTAGTGAAGCTTAGATTTTATGGAAGCCCCCGATTCTCCTGTGTTGGGGCACAGCCCCCATATTTTTTCTTTGGAATATTGAAAATCCACGGAATATCAGATTGTACATTCTTTTAATAGAAATGTATTTTCGGTTGGATTTTAAAAGGTATGTGAGCAGAAAATATAGATGGTCAATTAACTCTTGCTTAACTGTGAACGGATCTGTTCTGGACTATTTTTGTCTTGTCCTCCCTTAAACTTGTAGAAACTTGTTGCATCCACAATGTCCTTTGGCAGGACATTAAACAGTCTTCTCCCCATTCCTTGAAACACCAGCTCCTTTTGCTTATTGAACCTTCTGCTAGCTTCATTTGATGGCCTCTAGTTTCTCTTTTGGGAGGCATTAGGAAAATGTAATATACATCCATAGTCTCTGCAGCACTAATGATCTTGTAGACCTCTCTTTCTTTTCCACATATTTGTTATCATTAGTATCATTAACCATAGAAAATACAAATGCAGAGGAAGAGCAATCTCCATTGCAGGACCTAAAGTACTTCTTGAACTATGGCTGCTTCTCCTCCTTTTCTTTGAATTCTGCTTTGCCTCCCCCCTGCCCCCACCCCGGCACTTGCAGTTTGTGGGATAAGATTTCCTAGGTTGGAGGCTGGTGTAGGTGGTAAGTACAGTAGTAAATCTAGCTTACATTGCTCTACAAACTGAACCCGTAATAAATTGTAAGTCGGGTAGCAGACAGTGAAATGAAAGAGTACACCTAAGTGGTACTCTTAAAGATAGAAGATGACTTAACTTCTGTTTAAGTGGTAGAGGTAACTATTTTGGATTTAAAAAGTCCTTAGTGATGATGCATTGTACATATAGTGATATGGTCACGATTCTGAACAGCTTGTTTTTAGGAACACAGCTAATAACAAAGCCCTTTGGAATGTCTGTAAACTAAGTGTGAGATGTACTCTTGGGATGATCTTAACTGGGAGTGATTCACACTTGAAAAAAGGTATCTTTGCAGATACTGATAGCTTCCTTGGAATCTGAATGTTTCATTAGCAAAATGCCATTTCTTTTGTCAAATCTTATGTTGAACATTTGTAATTATGAAGCATCAGTAGAAAGAATTAAAAGATAAATTTTCAGAGTAAGCAAATAAAAAAATGTATTTTATGGTACAGTAAATTTGATTTCAGTTTTTATGTACATATAAATGTGAAAACTTTGGTAATGCAAATGTATTTTTTTCTGAACAGATATTTAATTAATGTGTTTTATACGTTACCAACTTTAATTCTTGCTTTAGCAGACACTTTCAAAATCTTTTACAAACCTTTTTTAAGGGAAATTATGGAGTAGTCCCGAGGGGATACTTAGCTTACCTTTTTTCCCCCCGCATTTTTCAAAAACTTGGGAAAATGTTAAAGGATGTTACAATTTTGAAATACTCGTGTTCAATCAAACAGAATTGGATAGACTGTGCTCCTGTTCTGCTTGGTAGACGTAATAAACTATTTTTTATCAGTTAATGTAAAGCTATTTCTGTGTGAGGACTAACTTGGGTATTTGTATTAACAAAGTATTTCAGTATTTGTTTTTGAGATTCTGCAAAAAACCAGTAGTAATAGTGAAAGAAAGGCTTGACTGTATTGCTGCATACTTTGTTTAGTTAGAGAATATAGCTAATATAACTTCTAGATCAGATAGATGGATTTTTAAAAGTAATAAAATTTTGATTGCTTCAAGTTGGCACAGAAATTAATTTTGTTGCAGTGGATGAGGGGAGAACTTGACACATTTTTTCATGTTGAGCAGTGGATTATGTGAAAGCAGAGTAGTTATTTTTCACTTTACATAATAACGAGGAGTCTATTTCACCTTTTAAAAAGGGCTGAGCAATAAGCAATTTGGTCAGAAATAAATAAAAATAACACAGTAGTGACATACCTGCTAAGTAATAACTGTGTATGTCACTGAATAGTCTTCAAAATCTTGCATAGCAGTACAATTTACAGAAGTTTTTAGTGATAACCTCTCAATATATAGCTTCTGTGCATCATCAAAACATTGTACTACCCAAATAGTACGTCACAGCTCTTGCATATTTTATATACATAATTTACTTGGGGGGAAAAAAAGTATTTTGCTGTTCGTGTTCTCAAGTGTCTTAGATTTACTTTTCCTTTTTTTTAATCTGTGTTTATAATACCTGTCTGTGAAATGTGTCAATTAAAAGGGTGTGCAGTGGTGTCTTCTGAAAGAAGAGGAAGTAATTCCCCGTATCAGAGCTATGGAAGGGCGTAGAGGACGACCACCAAATCCAGACAGACAGCACTCTAGAGAGGAGTCAAGAATGAGACGACGCAAAGGCCGACCTCCGAATGTTGGTAGCACTGATTTTCTAGACAACACGGATGCAAAGCTTTTAAGAAAGCTCCAGGCTCAAGGTAAGATGTGTGTTACTGTTTTCATGAACAGAGGGTATCGGTATATAGAGAGTTAATACTTTTTTCTAAAGAGGAGTGATGTGTTTCACTAGGATATTAGTATACAACATTTAATTTTGGAAATTTGTCACATGCTTTTATTGAAGCCTTTTTCTTTTTCAAGATCAGTAAATGTATATATGCTTAAAGGAAGAAGTGTGTATGTGTAAATGTGTGTCTACGAGCTTACTCTATAGTTACTTTTTTTAGATTTGTTTTTATAATTTAAAAAAGCAGGCATCCAATAATCTGGTTACCACTGATGTATTTTTTGAATTGGCAAAAATTAACAGATCTTCGTTTTCCTCTGTATTGGCTCAAACAATAGTGGACCTAGAATTTGAAACTGAAATTAAGAACCACTGAAGTCAGCATTTCTGTGAAGCTTTTGGCTGTTCCAGGGAAAATACTTTTCTTGTGAAATCCCTGATAGTGACAAGATTTAAATGCCCATAAAGTTGAATAGGATCCTGTAATAAGTGGTATCAACGTTGACAGTAGAACTTTCATGATATCAGGTACTACTGTATATCAAAAGCATGAGGGCCTGGTTTTAAATAAGCATCAGGTACATGTCTTTTGAATTTCAGTTCTTTAGTCCATAACTGTTTCATATTTTCTGAATGCACCTAATCCAATACGAAAAATTCTTACAGCCCAGGAGTCAGGATGTTGGTTTTAATTTAAGACTTAACTATTCTTTCATGTGCTGACTGTGGATGGACATGTTTGGGTAGCTACCTTGTATTTTGCATAATGTCCTTGCTAACAGTATGTGTGCTGCCTTTAATATCTGCCTTCTTCACGCGATTCTTTACATCTTTTTCCCTTGTTGCCTGCAAAGAGTACTGTTCTGTATAGATCTATTTAAGGCATGCAATGGTAATGCTTTGGACACATGGACAGAGAGAAGGCAGTTTTAGAAATACCTTAGCACATAGTATGTCTTGTAGTGTTGCACAGCTATTTTACCTGTGCGTTAAGGTCACCGCCACCTTTTGTTCAGTTGGAGAGTTGGGAAACGGTGTCAACTGCTGAAGCGTCGCAGCATTTGCTGCGAGGCTGTGTATTTATTGTTGAGACACTGTAACTGATTTCGGAAGTCTTTTCTTCTTAGTGGGAGAAGATAAGCCCTAGTCACTAAGCCATTTTGCTTTACTTTGTATCTTCCCTTTCCCTATACTGGTCACTGTAAGGGTTGGGAGGGAAGTATTTAGGAGCACTCTCCCATGTCTATTTTCCCACCACACACTGTAGCATTTAATAAAATGAACAAAAACATATGGTCTATGTATACAAGAAAATTCAGAATGTATACTATTTGATGTTACGTATGTTCATTTCTACCTTGCTGCTTTTTTTCCCCTCATGAGAACGTAAGAAATGTCTCAGTGGCTCAGCCCAGGGATTCATCTAGTGCAGAGCTCTGTCTCCAGTACTGCCTATAGGAGATGCTGCTTGGAGAAAGCATGTGAACCTGATCACTTCTTGGTCCATTTATTTCCTCATACATGCACTGTGGCATCCTGAGGTGTTTTATGAGTGATGTTGTAGAGTATGTTTTTTCTCGCTCTATTTATTTTCCATTTATGGAACTGTTGCCTGAGAATTAGCCTGTTCCTTGTTTTTTAACCTCCTGACAATGTTTGCTTTACCAGCCTCCTGTGGCAACAAGTTCCAGAAGTCTGCTAGCTACTGGACCGTTTTCATTTTTAAAAAATGATCTTCTGTTACTGTCAGTGGGTGTTCCCTAGTTCCATTATTGCGGGGTTTGGAGAATAACAGTTCTCCCATTTATGTTATCCACCACCTTGATGATTTTGCAGACCTTGATCCTCTCTGTCCTTAGTCTTCTCCTCTCTAAACTGAAGAGCCCAAGTACTTTTAGTCTTTTCTCAGAAGGTAGTTGTCCCATCCCTTTGATCCTCTTATGTGGCCTCTAATTTCAGTATTTCTTTTCTAGGTGTATTACCTTACACTTATCTATGATGAAGCTCCTCTGCTACCTTTGCTCACTGTTTTGCAGGGCTCTTCCAGAGTTTCTTGCCGTCAGCACAGCCTTGGATTTTCCAGAATGCTTAATATCATCTTCACTGTTTGGGATTTAACTTTGCAGTCCCCTTTACAGGTTTCATTGATGAAAAAAGATATTAAAGCAAGCTGGTTCTAATATTGATTTGTGAAGAAACCCTCTACTAACTCTTCTTCATCAGAAAAGGTGACTGCTGATCTCAGCCCTTCACCTGCTATCATTTAAAGAGCTTTCAGCCTGTGAAGCTTTCCTTCAATGGCATAACAGCTTAGTTTTATTAATAATGTTTGACTTAGAACCTAGTCAGATACTTTCTGAAATTCCAAAGACATTATGTCCATTGGATTCTCTTTATCTCCCTGAACTGACACTCTTACTGAAACCTGAAATTATGCAGAATTTCTCTTAGTAGAAGCCATGCCGACTGTCTGAACTGTTGGTGTTTTATAATGTACTCTGTAAGTATATACAAGGCATAATACATACAATAAGACTACCACCTGAACAGGAAAGGAAAATCAGACTAACTGATCTGCAGTTTCCAAGACTTCTGCTAGAGCCCTTTTTTTTGTTAATGGGACTCACCAATCCTGTGACACAGTGGCTGTTAATAGTACGGTGAACACCCAGACCAGTGTCTCTATGGTTTCACGTTAGTGTTCCTTCAGATTTCTCAGCTTACTCTGTCCCGTCCTGGTGATCTGTTAACATCTGATTTACCTTCTTGATCTAATGCTTCTTTTATATTTACCTCAAATTCATCTAGCTCTTCTAACCTGTCTGCTGTAGACGATGCACTCAGTAGGGGAATCTACCCAGCATCTTCAGCAGTAGACACTGGTACAAGGAATTCAGTAACCTTTTTTCCTAAGACTCTTCTTTCTATCCTGTTCATCGCTAGGTCCCACTGATTGCATTTCTGGCTTCCTGTTGTGATGTATGTAAAGATCTTTTACTGTCTGCTCAGGCATCCTTTGCAAGGTGCTCTTCAAATTCTTTTTTAGCCTTTCTAACCCACTCTTTTCAGTTTGGCGTGTCATAGGCTTTCCTGTTCTTATTTGGACAAGCTTTTCATTTTTTACATGCTCACTGTTTTCCTGTGACGGCCGCCTTTTCTGAATAGCCACACATGGAACACCTTTTTCCTTTTTTAAATGTGGCTCAGTATTTACCTGGACAAGTATACTTTTTTTGGAACTGCTTCAAAGGTTGCTCACTTGAAGTATGCATGCTTGAAGACTGCTTTTGTACAGTTTCTTTTAGGGTTCCACCAAATGGTCTACATGGATGTTTTTTCATTCATTGTTTTTATGCTGTATGACTTGATACTGCACGTTGCATAGAAAGCTGATCTGCCTGTACATCTCATTCTGATATTCCTGTAATGTTGGTACCTGGCAACACCATGTATTATTAATTATCCTTCAACTGTGTCCGTGAGATGTCTATTACATCCGGATTACATTTGATACCAAGAGCTCTAGTTTCCCTAATTTCTTTTTAGATTTCTTGGCTTGATTTAGAAGCTTTTAAATTTTGCTCGATACAGCACATACTAGTTTAATGGAAATACAGGTGGTGTGATTTGTCGTCCCTGTTTTTTGCAGTATAGGTGTTTGTTTCCCATCTGTGCTTTTCAAAAGCATGCTGAACATTAACTACATCTTCCTCATGGATTGTGTCAGTTCAGACTAAGCTGTGCTCTGCATCTGTTGGCCTTTCCATATTGTTCATAGTTTTAAGTTCTCCTCTATAATGTAAATTCTAAATTGCAGCTACTGGTTATGTTTCGATTAAGGTGTAACTTCTCCTTCTGTATGGTTTCCCCTTGGCCCTGAAGGTTTCCCCATTGTCGTGTACCTGTTTACACTACCCTTGCTATCTACAGCATCATCTTATCTATACATGGATTTTCCATATGTCCACTTGCCTCTTGGTCATTGCACCAGAAGCTTACAGTATTTTGGAGAATGCTATCGAAGAGGTGCTGGACCTCAGTCCTTTGAATAGCAAGCTGAATTCAACCTTCAGAAAATCCTTCCTACAGCTGTCTTGTATCAGCGTGTCATGCACAATTCATCCAAATTTCATAAATATTCTCACTTAAAGTAGCAGAATGCTTCAGGAAGTTACTAATTAGCAGAAGGTAGGTAGGTAGCCACAGTAAATAGAAGTGTGACCCAGATGATTCGATAATTACATGAGGTGACTTGTAAGGAAAACAGTAATTCCATGCTTTCGGAATAAAATGTTGATTTAGTACTCTGAGACAAATGTTTTCTGCTTTAAAAAGAAAGAAGAAACAAGTTTTTAAATGAAGCAGCTTTATTGGCCGGATGCTATCACTTAATAGGTAATTTTTTCCTCCAAAAATAGCATTTTTCTTTTACGTAGAAAGTATCCACGTTCATTTGCACTGTTGATGTAGTTACTGATGCGTGAGATACCACTAGAAGTAGCTGATAGTGAAATGTTGTCAAGATAAATGTGTGCAAAACAAATCCACTGTTTCTCTGTCTTTACCTCATGCAAATGTCTGGAATATGAGTTGTATGTTTATTGTTGGACAGCACTGTTTTTATGAACTTAGTATTTTCTTTTTGTAACAGAAATAGCTAGGCAAGCAGCGCAAATAAAGCTACTGAGAAAGCTCCAGAAGCAGGAACAAGCTCGAGCTGCCAAAGAAGCGAAAAAACAGCAAGGTAAGTATTATTTGTGAAAGTTTGTTCATGCTAGCAGATTATTTTGAAAAGTATTAATGAAAAGTTACCTGTCTCTTGTCATGTTCTGCTGATACTAATTTTTTGTTTGTTAGCTATTATGGCAGCTGAAGAGAAGAGAAAGCAAAAGGAGCAGATAAAGATAATGAAGCAGCAGGTAAACTTTATGTGATTGCTAAATAAGCTCTTTAAATTATGTCTCGAATTATTGAATTAGGGGTATTTTAATTATTTAGTAAATTTATTAAGTGTGCTGATTACAAAGTGAATTTTTAAAAATACAGTTTTAAAGAGCACACAGTGTATTATTTAAAATTCTAAACTCTATAGTTATTGTTCACGTTGACAGGACATCCCAGTTTTGTCTGTGTTGATTTAAGCCACCCAACGTATGTAATTGCTTGCCAATATTGGTAAGAAATTAAAAAACTGCTACTAAAGTACAGTGGTGCGGTCTTCCTTTATTTAGTTCTGTGAAAAAAAGAACAGTGGTATATCTGTTTATATAAATACTGGAATAGTGTAATTAGCTTCTTCAGTGATTCTGTCTGGCTGTGGTGGTTGTGTGCGAAGGGTTGTGTCTCAGTACACCAGTGAATTGATACATGTTTTTAAACATACAAGTATTGTTAAATACTGTCATAGCAAATACTTCCAATAAAAGTGAGCCCATACACACTTTACCAAATGAAACTACCTATGGAAGCAGGCTTTTGATTTTTTTAATAATTGATTTTGACAAATTAGTGAAAAGTTATGTGTGTTGGGAATCTGAAGATTTTTTAAAAGGGAATAATTTGCATCCAAAAATATATTTGCGTGGTTGTTTTTTTATATTCGTTCTGTTCAGTGTGAAACTTAGAGCAGAGTTCAGAGATTAAATACTTCGTCTGGTAGCAGTCAAAGGACAAGTTTTTTCGCTTTCAGTGAAAAGACATTTTTCTGTGTTCACTACCATTATTGCTTTAGATTTTTACCCTCTTACAGTGGCAGAGAATAAGCATATACAACCTTCTAAAAGTAGGAAAAGTTGCCTTCGGGAGGCCAATTCAACCTGTACTACTGTTAAATTAGTATGTGTATGCATAGTACAGATAGTACATTTAATTATTTTTAAACAAGAATGTCTAAATATCGTTTGAATTAACTGTTTTATGTTCAATGTTAATATTCTTATTATAGTAGTATTTATAGAGGCTTAAATTAAAGGGATATATGGAGATGGGAAGGATGAACATTTACTACTAAAACCAATACTTTTTATTTGCGATAGAAACTTTTACGGAAATTTCCATTAAAGTCTATAAATATTTACACTTGATGATATGTTACGTTGTAATGTAATTTGTATTTTTAGCTCTAAATAAAATTTTGAAGTTGGACATGGGAAGAGAGGATTCCAGGTTTGACTTCCACTGCATTCACTGCCTCAGCTTTTTGGGACATTCCATTAACTTGATGATTTAAAGTAGCTCATGCCTTTCATACAAGATAAAACTGAAGTCTGTTGCAGGGAAAATGTTTCTTCAGTGGCACAGCGTCTTCACTGTAGTCTCAAGACTGGTTTCTATTTATGTTGTAGTTCAGCTGCGTTTTTTCTAAAGATGGTTTAATTATAATTTTTTTGAGCTCTAGTTGCACCTTTTCAACCTGTTGTGTTAGGCTCTGTTGAGTAATTTTATTTTGCAGCTAAGTTGCATTTAGATCTCTATAGAAGCTTCACATCTAACATTCAGATTCATAAATTAGCAAACCAAAAAATGTCTGTACTTGATTTATTTTCTTTGTGTTGTTGGTTTTTTTTTTTAAATGTCAGAGAACAATTAATTAGGATGAAATAATAGAACCATAGAATCGTTAAGGTTGGAAAAGACCCTTAAGATCATCGAGTCCAACCGCTAACCCAGCACTGCCAAGGCCACCACTAACCCATGTCCCTCAGCACCACATCTCCCCGGCTTTTAAATCCCCCCAGGGATGGGGACTCAGCCCCTGCCCTGGGCAGCCTGTGCCAGGCCCTGACAGCCCTTTGGGGAAGGAGTTTTTCCCAATCCCCAACCTAACCCTGCCCTGGCGCAGCTTGAGGCCGTTCCCTCTCGTCCCATCGCTTGTTCCTGGGGAGAAGAGACCGCCCCCCCCCGGCTCCAGCCTCCTTTCAGGCAGTTGCAGAGAGCAATGAGGGCTCCCCTCAGCCTCCTCTTCTCCAGGCTGAGCACCCCCAGCTCCCCCAGCCGCCCCTCCCCACCCTTGTGCTCCAGCCCCTTCCCCAGCCTCGCTGCCCTGCTCTGCCCACGCTCCAGCACCTCAATGTCTTTGTATGATCTTACCATCCTACCACTTATAAATAGTTGTAGAAAACCAGATCTCTCATTATTTTGCCTGTAAGCGGCATCCTGAGCTTTTAAAAAAGCCAATGAAAATATGAAGGCCTTTCACATCTTTGAAACCCAGATATTAAAACCTAACTTATGTACTTTTTTTTTCTTAAGTACTTAACCAAAACTGATGTTACTGCAGACTGCCTTAAATATCCCAGGAATAGATAACAATTAATCCTTGTTGGGAACTGTTTAGATTTTTCCCTGAAGAAAGTGCTGAGTATAGTAGACAGTGGGCTAGAAGTTGTCACTACCATCTATGAGTTAAACTAGGAAAGGCTGAGAGGGCTGGGACTGCCCAGCCTGGAGAAGAGAAGGCGCAGGGGGATCTCACCACTGTGTATAAATACCTGGAGGGAGGGTGCAGAGAGGACGCAGCCAGGCTCTTTTCAGAGGCGCCCAGTGACAGGACAAGGGGCAATGGGCACAAACTGAAACAGAGGAGGTTCCCCCTGAACATCAGGAAACACTTTGTCACCGTGACGGTGGCTGAGAACTGGCACAGGTGGCCCAGGGAGGTTGTGGAGTCTCCCACCTTGGAGATTTTCAACAGCTGTCTGGACACAGTCCTGGGTAACTTGGCTCTAGGTGAGCCTTCTTGAGCAGGGGGGGTTTGGACAAGGTGACCTCCAGAGCTCCCTTCCAACCTCACCCATTCTGAACTTTTGTAGATAGTGACAGCTTCAAAGTTTCCACTTCTGAAGGCAACCCATACTTGTTAAAGAAAGGCAAATAATGCAAATAATTTTTTTTCCTCCAGAGCATTGGACTTGCGTCCATTCACATCACCCTGTTTTTATAAAGTGGTCCTTACATTATTAGGTGTGCAGGGAGCAAGAATTGCTTAATTGGCAAATACATCAAATTCAGACCCTGTTTATCATCACCATATTCCTTCTTGATAGATAAACTGATAAAATTTTCCATGATTCCAGTGTGTAGAATACTTTTCTTCTCTGAGGTATTTCTTTCCTCTGATCTCTTCTGAAAAGTTTGCTCTGTATTAACTCTAGCCTTTGTGGAATTGAGAGGGTTACAGTACATACTCTCAACTTCTGTACAGTTGGTTTGTAAAATATAATGGGGGATAATAGAGACTTAGCACAATGCTGTGAGCTTTTCATGTTGAAAATAAAAGTTCAACACTGTATAAGCAAGGCCTCCGAATTAATTTCCTGGATAAGGTGGTCTTATGCTAGACTTCTCAACAGTTTAAGGAAGTGGTAAGATTTGCCTGAAGCTTGTAAGACCTCATGTGGTCATCTTGTATTGGAGCTCTATTCTTCAGGAAATTTTCTAGGTCCTTCTCTTCTGTGATTGCTCCTTTTCTGTCAAATATTTTAGATTGTCTTGTCTTAGGGGCTTGGCCTGGGTTTTAGTTATTTGTCAGTAAAGTATATACATCACTATGTGTTCTCTAGAAAGTTAAATTTTAGAGTAGTCCATGTTCTAGAGTCTCAGACGAGCTCACAAGAAAACAATGTCTTCCATACAGATGGGTTTTACCCTCACTGTTGGGAAAACATCTGTTGTTCCCGAGAAGAGCACTGAGCTCCATTGCAGGCTTCTGATTTAGGCCTCCAAGCTTGCAGGTCTTTTGCATGGTCTGGGTTTTACTGTTAAAACTTTACAGCAAGTCCAGCTGAATGTATTGCAACGCTTCTCTTCATAATGGTCCCTTCCTAGTCACTGTGGCTCAAGCAGCTTTTTTGAGATAATAAAACCTCAAATAATGTGCTAAGAAATTTTTAATATGAGCTTGGGTTATTACTGCTTAACAGACAAAGCCCATGCAGCATAGGAAATACGAACTAATCCCAAAATTTGCAATGATTGCATTTCTAAATGAATGTAATAAGACTTTATTCAGATTTTAGGAACTAATTCCTGAAAAAAAATAAATTAGAACATGGATACACAGCATCCATCTGTGGAGTGCTTAGCTTGATCGTTTTATTCTTACTGTGATGAAATGTGTTGTACTGCCTGTGGCTGCTGTTTTGGTTACTTTTTTTGTTATTTCACTCTTCTGCATGTGTAAAACTCAGTCCCCTAAATGACATATTAAGGCATTCAAACTCATCATCAATTACCTGAATGCTTTAAAAATCTGGAGAAACTGAAGTGTACTGAACTGTGAATATATTATCCAGGTTTCATGTGGGTGACTGTTACTGGCTGAGAGAGTTTGTGCTTTGGGTTTCACAGTACTCAGATTCTCCGTGTTGCCCGTGGCACCAGAATGAACTGAAAGGCTGCTAGAACCAAGGCAGAAGATAGTGGTTTCTTATTCAGGGAGATCACATCGAAACATGTTTTTCATGTCATAGCTCCCTTTTCCATTAATTCATAAATAGTTCCACCATTGCCAGCTAGAATTCGAATGCTTCTAGCTTACTTATATTGTCATTAATCTGGTCCCCTTAAAGCTGTTAAACAATACTATGACAACTTAAACATGAGCACCTATGCATAACTCAGTGTTGGTTCCTTCTGGGATATACCAGACATCTTCTAATGCTAGTAAAAATTCTAAACATAGATTGTTATATGGGAACAACTGACTATGATGGGTGTGAGACTCGATAACAAAAGGTATATATGTATAAACTTGGTAATTTTTAAAATGTAAAAGTAAATTTACTTTCTCAATATTATTTTTTAAAAAAGAATTAACTTTTTTCCCCTTGTAGGAAAAAATTAAGCGAATCCAGCAAATCAGAATGGAGAAAGAACTTCGAGCTCAGCAAATTTTAGAGGTAAAAATAATGCTCAAATATAATTTTTGTGTTGCCATTTTAAAGAATGTTGTATTTTAAGTCACACATGCAGTTAGGAAGGTAACTAAATATAACAGCTCTAACAACTTGGACTTCCAAAGGCCAGTTCAAAAAAGTGTCTTAAAATATTTTTCTTAAAACATCTATAGTAACTGCGATCCAGATATTGCAAATGTTCACTTGAGTTCCTGACTTTCTACACAAATAGTCTTGTATTTGCTAAAGTTAACAGCACAACTGTTCCTTTGTTAGAAAACAAATTTGCAGTAATAGGATGTTAAAGCAGTATCATGCTAAGTTTCTATATATGCTAGAATATACTGGTGTACTATACTAGTTTGCAAGTATACTAGCAAAGATAGACGCTAGTTTTCAGGTCTTCATTCATGGAAAAATTAATGGTAATCTCTTTGCCATTTATATTTTATTGTTTCTGTGTGTACTTACTTTATTAGTTAGAATAGCCAGGTGAAGCAAATTTGAGTGGGACTTGAAATTCTGGCTTAGTTTTTAAAAAGTAAATGAATTGTGAATTGATTGATTATGAAGGCTGCATTGGGGAAAAAATCTTTTGCAATGTACACCATATTTGATGATGTTTTGAACTTTTAAAGGCACATAACTTTATTTCTAGTCAGATTATTTTCAAGTTGTGATGGTGCTGTTGTGTGACCTGTTTTGCATGCACAGGCAAAAAAGAAAAAGAAGGAAGAAGCAGCAAATGCCAAATTATTGGAGGCCGAAAAACGAATAAAGGTTAGTTTAGAGGAGCTGCAAAAACAAGAACTGTGGTGTTGTGCATAATATATGTTGATGTATAAAAGCAGTACATTTGGAAGAATATTCATCGATAATGAAACTGTAAATCAAGATGGCATATGAATAATGTGTACGTATGTTTTATATAAATACATGAAGCATACACAGAGATAAGTTTGTCTATGTGTGACACACACATACATACATTGATACATACACACGTGAATATATAGACAGTAATTTTTGTGTGCCATTACCATGTGTTTTGCTTACATGACGCTTGGTTTTCATAACTTAAAAGGCTCGTGCAGTAACGTTCACAATATTCTTTCAAGCACACTGTATCAAAAAACCTGTTGCTTCTCAACAAGCATAGTCTTTTCTAGATTTTATGTATACAAGACTACAGAACTCTTTTACAGATGTTGAAAAATACAGTTCATATATGTACTTCTATTCCTGCTTTGCTATTCTTGGTGTACTTTGACATGGAACTCCCAACTGAGTAGACTTGCTGTCATGTATACTGTGTATACTTCTCTGTGATCAGTTTATGGGGGGCAGGGAAGTAAGAATTTAATTCATTTGTGCTGTTTTAGTGTGGCAAAAATGTGCAACTTGGTAAGTAAAATTTGATAGAACTTTTAAATACATTTTTGTTCTTTTGTTTAAGGAAAAAGAGATGCGAAGGCAACAAGCTGTTCTTCTGAAACACCAGGTTGGTATACACTCAGTTGACCAAACAGACAGAATGCCAATTGTGAACTATTACTTAAGCTATATGGGGGGAGGGGAATCTTCAAAATATGCCCTTCTTAAATTTCTGGGTTTGATTCCTGCACAAATTTTCTTTCACCTTATGATTTGTTGCTTTGCTTTGGTATTGGGGTCTTTTGGGGGATTATAAAGTGGTTTTATGACTTTGTGATTTCTGTTTCATAATGTTGTGCCAACTCTTTCTACCAGGAGTTGGAGAGGCATAGACTAGATATGGTATGGGTATGTTTATTTTTGTACATCTAACACCGCATTGTGATTTGGTTGTGATATGGTTGTCATAGCAATGCATAAAATGTAGCACTGGCTGCTGTCATATTACATACTGCTGCATGGCTTTACAGCACAGTGCATTGCATACATCTGCTTGTCTTGTCTGTTAAGAAAAAAAAAAAGACATGTCTTGAACATGTGTATAAATTGAACATGGCAATAAATAAATGAGGTTTTTAACCAGAAATCTATGTTACTGATGTCCCAATAGAAATTGGACTACTGTATAAAATCAGGGATTAATTAATACAAAATTAATAGGTAGTCACTTGAATAATTTTTGCAAGCCTTGTCCCATTCACTGGGAATGAATTTGAATTAACATATTTTAAAAATCAGGATGATGTCTTTCCTAAGTTTGTCAGGTACTGAGGAAATTAGCTTTCAGTCAGTGGTAAATACATAACGTTATAAGTATAAAATGAAGGATTAGAACGTAATCCTAGCCTCACTGAATTAGATGATAAAATTCCCGTAGCCTTTACTGGGGCCAAGATTTATTTTACAGCTTTTAAGGCAAAACCCCCATACTTAATGATCTAGAATACAGCATTTGAAGTTACTGATGTAATTTATTGAGGGACAGGCATCAGTAAATGCAAGTGTTGTTGCGTATATATATGCGCCACCTCTAGCCTGACTAAAACTGATCTAGAGCTGAGAAAATTAATCATATTAATTTGTTGCTTGGTTACAAAAATGTTAATATTTGCAACGTTTGAAAATGGCCAGTTTAACATTTCTGCTGAATTGGCTATTGAAGAAGTAAATTGCAAGTTTTGTAATAGCAGATGTAAGGTAACTGACCTGTTCCAGCCAACCATTATGCTTTTTGTTCTGCCAGCTTATGAAGGAGCATCACAACTGACCATAAGTAAATCTGTATGCTTCTTTTTTACACTGTCTCCATGTCCATTGCTTTACCTTTTTGCTTTTGATTGTTCTTGTATTTGCTTTCTAAACCTGAACTAAAACATGCACAGACTTGGCCATTCTCGTCCTATATTTAGTATTTACTGTGACTTGTCTATTAATGCTAAATTTGTTACTCAGCTTTTTTACTGATTTGAAAATGTGGATTCGTTTTGTTCTAATCTTACCTGCTTCAATAGGAACGAGAAAGGAGAAGACAACATATGATGCTTATGAAAGCCATGGAAGCACGTAAAAAAGCAGAAGTGAGTATTAACCTCTGAAAGTTTGAAGATTTCATGGTTTCATTCTGCAGTGATCTGTGGAAGAGCAGTATCTTTGATCTACCTGTATGTATAATTTCGTTTGTATACGTGGCAGTGGCAGGACGAGAAGCAATAGGCACAAATTGAAATAGAGGGAATTCTGTTTAAACTTAAGAAAAACTTTTTTACTTTGAGGGTGATGGTTGAACACTGGCACAGCTTGCCCAGGTAGGTTGTGGAGTTGCACCTTGCTGTAACTGATACTGCTGCAGGGGGATGATGACGGGGGCAGGACACACACGGGGATGGGGACCGGATGATCTCAAGAGGTCCTTTCCATCCTCAGTGATTCTGAGCAAGAGGCCAATAATTGCATAGTCTCTTCAGAGTTCTTAGTGTTTTCTGGAAAGGAAGGGTTTTTTTCTCTTCTTCATGTTGTTCGTGTGTATAAGAAGAGTAAGGACTTCATCATACTGACTTGTCAGACTTGCTGAACAGGTTTTGCTCAATACTTATCCAGGGGTAAAAATACACATCTTATTCCAGTCCAGGCTTCTCAGAACTTGCAGATTTTCTAGATGATTCTAGATTTGGACCACAACAAAACCAAGCAAATAGGACTATTATGCCTTAATAATTTTATTTTTTTCTGCTTCAGTAGCAAGTACTGCTGCACTACAGAAAATAAATGCTTCATTTCTTGTTTCGTTTTACTAAAAATATGTCATAAATTCTGAACCAAGAGATAGAGAAACCTAAAGTCACAAGTGTGTATGTGTCATTTTGTGTACAATCACTTTACTTGGTCCATCTCTGAATTTAATTATTTAACTTGTTTTCTTTTTTGAACACAGTGACATTAAGCTGATAACAAAAAATGGTTGATTTCACTTTCTAAAATTTCAGCCTTCTTTTGTTGCTGATTATCTCAACATCAAGATTTTTTTGTTCTGTTTTGTTTCTGAAAATGAGACTATTTTCAAAATAGCTGCCCTTTCCTTATGAAGAGTGCTTCTTATTCTGGTGACTGCTTTAATTTCTATAAATCTAGTATATCACGAAAGGACCTAATAACACTCACTTATTATGGGGGTTAATGGTAAAGATTAAACACACATTCTGTGCTATTAAATTGGGTGTTTGTTGGGCAACTGAATTAAAGTATTCCTTTTAAAATACTGCAAAGTACTGCAAAATGGAAATGTTTTTCTAGATACTTTACTTAAAGGGGGAAAAACATTCACGAAACACTGGTAGTCCGTATTGGCACAGCCTAACACAAAATCCATCAAAATGTTTTCATTGAGTCAACTAATCAGGCCTTTAACTAGTTAAATTTTACTCTTAGCCATAGTATCACATGAAAGACACTGAAGTTTCCCTGCTCTTAAGCTAATGTAATAGTGTTTTTGTAATAGAACTTGTTCTTCCAACCAGTTGAGAGGTCTGAATTTCATTAGAAGGTTGCAGAAGGAAACGGAAAAGTCTTTAGCTTTGCCTGGAAAAGCAGTTGTAACCACATTGCTTATGTTCATGACTAAGGTAGCTTGAGAAAAAGCCTCTCTTACAGGAATACCACATCCTGCTTATTCAGGTTACACTGCAGTAAATGAAATGTTACTAGCTAAAACAACTCAAACTTTTTTACCTTCATTGGTTTGAAATAATACAGTAGTTTATGTTGCATTATAGATGGTTAAAAAAATTATCTAAAAAAAAAATACATGATGGAATAGCACTGATGATAAAACCAGAGCTGTACAGTATCATTGACGAAACCTTTATTAGACCATGATAAACTAATTTATGTCTTAATCCTGAGGCTGTCTTCAGATTTAACCCTGATGTTATCTTAAGAGCACAGGAGCAGGCAATTCCGAAGTGTGGGAAGTCAAGCAAGCGGGGCAGAAGGCCAGCTTGCCTGAGCAGGGATCTTCTTCTAGAACATAGGCGGAAAAGGAAAGTGTATGGACATTGGAAGTAAGGACAGGCGACGTGGGAGGACTATTGGGATGCTGTTCACCACTGTAGGGAGAAAATTCGTGTGGCCAAAGCTCGGTTAGAGTTCAAGCTGGCTGGTACTGTGAAGGACAACAAAAAGGGTTTTTTAAAATATGTTAACAGGAAAAGGAGAATCAGAGATAACATTGGTTCATTATGTGATGAAGTCAGTCACCTCACAAATAGGGGCACAGAAAAAGCAGAGGTGTGTAATGCCTTCTTTGCCTTTGTCTTTAACACCGATGATGGTCCCTGGGACCCCCGGAGCACTGTGTTGGAAGACCTTGACTAGGGGGATGATAAACTCCCAGCTGACTCTGAACATGTTGGAGACGTGCTGCTCCAGCTGGATGCACATAAGGCTATGGGGCCTGATGGGATTCATCCCAGGGTGCTGAAGAGCTGGCTGATGTTATTGCGGCACCTCTCTCCGTTGTTTTTGAATGGTCTTGGGAATCTGGAGAGGTCCCAGTTGACTGGAAGCTGGCAAATGTTGTCCCAGTTCTCAAGAAGGGAAAGAAGGAAGACCCTGGTAATTACAGGCCTGTCAGTCTAACGTCAGAGTCTAGTAAAATTATGGAGAAAGTTATTCTGGGAGTTGTTGAAAAACACTTGAGAGACAATACAGTCATTGGTCATAGCCAGCACGGGTTCATGAGGGGAGAGTCCTGCTTAACTAACTTAATTTCTTTTTATGACAAGGTCACACATCTAGTTGACCAAGGGAAGTCAGTAGATGTGTGGGGTTTTTTTTTGATTTGTTTGGGTGTTTCTTTTGTTTTTGTTTTTTGTTTGTTTTGTTTTGGTTTTTTTGTTTTATTTTTAACAAAGCTTTTGATACTGTCTGTCACAGTATCCTTCTGGACAGCATGTCCAGCACACAGCTAGACAAGTGCACAGTATGTTGGGTGAACAACTGGCTGACGGTCGGGCTCAAATAGTTTTAATAAATGGGGTCACATCAAGTTGGCAGCCAGTCACCAGTGGGGTTCCCCAGGGCTTAATTTTAGGGCCAGTGCTCTTTAATGTTTTTATAAATGATCTGGATGCAGGAGCTGAATGTACATTAAGTAAGTTTGCTGATGATACTAAACTAGGAGGAGCTGTGGACTCCCTCAAAGGTAGAGAGGCCTTACAGAGAGATCTGGACAGACTAGAGAGCTGGGTAATCGTCAACTGTATAAAATTTAACAAGAGCAAGTGTTGAATTCTCCATCTGGGACAGAGTAATCCTGGTTATACATACTCACTCCCCCACCCCGCCCCGGTAGGATGGGGGAGAGAATTGGAAAAGTGAGAAAACTCATGGGTTGAGATAAAGACAGTTTAATAGGTAAAGCAAAAGCCGCGCGCACAAGCAAAGCAAAGCAAAGCAAGGAATTCATTCACTCCTTCCCATGGGCAGACAGGTGCTCAGCCATATCCAGGAAAGCAGGGCTCCATCACATGTAATGGTTACTTGGGAAGACAAACGCCATCATGCCGAATGTCCCCCCCCTTCCTTCTTCTTCCCCCAGCTTTATACGCGGAGCATGATGTCATATGGTATGGAATAGCCCTTTGGCCAGTCTGGGGCAGCTGTCCTGGCTGTGCTCCCTCCCAGCTCCTTGCGCACTGGGCAGAGCATGGGAAGCTGAAAAGTCCTGACTGGTGTAAGCACTGCTCAGCAACAACCAAAACATTAGTGTGTTATCAACATTATTCTCATCCTAAATCCAAAACACAGCACTATGCCAGCTACTAAGAAGAAAATTGACTCTATTGCAGCTGAAACCAGGACACCAAGAGATTCTATGATTAATCTTTGTTAAAAAGTTAGATTAAGTTGCTTCTGATCTTCCTAGTAGTATCCCATAATACAAACTGGAAAGGAAGATAATGGCAGTTTTGTTGATAATATTTTCGTAAACTAAAGTCAGGAATCTGTTTCTGACCTATATCATTCTGGTAATTAGAGACAGTTACAATTGTGCAAATAAAGCTATTAAAAGCTGAATATTCTGAAGATGGTTTTTCCACAGCAGCTGTAAATAAGGGATAGATCTGATTTCAAAAAACCAGTATGTTCCATTTTAAAAACCGTGTTACCCTTTCTGTGTTCTCCATGTCCTTTTTGAGGTGGAGAGCTCAAAACTGGACGCTCTTTCAGATATAGTTTCATCAGCACTGAGTAGAAGAAGATGATACCGTAAGCATCTGATGCACTGTTGGAAATCAGGATGCCAGTGTAAATGGTTGTATAGTATGATGCAGTGCTGTAATTATATTCTTACTATAATAGAAATAGAGTAGTAAATGTTTATTGCAGCCAGTTAAAGTAATCTCTAAATACATTCATGAAACTTAGTGTGGTTGAGGTTTGCATTTTTAATCATAACTGCAAATTAATATGTTGCCGCTTAAATATCCATGTGTGCTTCTCTTGTTTTCTTCTGACATAGAATGTTTCTAGTTGTCAGAAACAAGTTGTAGGAAATGCCAGTTGGCTTTCAGACCTTGACATAGGTTAAGAAAAAAGGCAATGAACCATTTGAAAAAACAAGTCAGGGAGTATTTTCCATTTTAAAATAAAGTTACTGACTTTGTGTGCTGCTTTAGTGTATTGTGATTTTCCATACAAGATGTATGCTGGTAAAGGGAAAAAAACATGAATAAGCAGCCTGCCCCTTATGAAATCATCACAGACACGAGGGCCTGTGCTGTCAGTACAGAGGATGCTTAGACAGCTGCAAAGCAGCAGTATGGGTAGTTCTGTACGTGACTGCTTTTTTTCTGCCAGTGCAAGATTGCTGGTCCAGACACATTCTGTGTGTCCAACTCCAAACTCTGTCTTGCCTAAAATCCACTGAAGACTGTAGTAGTCGAGGTCATTATCAACTCCTCTATGCAGTCATAGTGTTTATCCACAGTTATCACCAGTGATCTAGTAATATTCAGTATAGAATCAAAAGAAAAATAAAAAGTCATGGGGCCTGACAGAACTATACAGCAAAGTCAGTAGTTAATGCTGTTCTACAAATGCAGCTGAGTCCTACTTACAGTTACAGCCCATACTCTCATTTATGCAAAATTTGGTAGTAGTAAACTGAAGAGACTGGAGTGACCTCTTCAACTGCCACAACAATGGGGAGTGATTCTGAATAACAGGAATCAGCTTAGCTTGGTTCTTTAGCTCTTCTGTGTCCACAGGTGAAAAGTGCGTATGGTGTCTTCACCTTTATATTGTATCAGGTTCTTAGGTCATGACAAACAAACAAACACACACACACACACACGCATTGATATATGGCAGATTCCATACATGGTTTCTTACTCAATATTTTGCATTCCATAGCGGTTGCACAGAGGTATGTAATGAATTGCGTAGGCAGGCCAGCGTATCAACGCTGGGCGTGTGACAGCAGAACCACTGAAGTCAGGGATGGGAAAGGAAATTGGAGCTCCAAATTCAGAGTCAGTCTTAGCAGGTTAGAGACAGCTACAGTTAGTATGGTATTCTGTATGGCGTCAATGTGGAGGGTGTTGGAAGAGAAAAATACTAGATGGTTGACTTCTCACTTGATTATCCCTGTGTTCTTGTACAGAATAAGATACTAATTTTTAAACCATGTGTTGTCCAGAGAGGTCTTCCCAAGTGCTGCTTTCTTGAGTTGTCTCTGCAGATGCATGTTCATGATACTAGTGTGTAAGCGGGGCCCTTAAAATCTGATGCCTTGCATGTATGGCAGTTCTTTACCATATTTTCACTCAGTCATCTTTCTGAAATGGTACTCCAAAGAGTCTTTCAGTGTAAGCATACTCGATACCCATTTCCATGTGGACAGGAGAGAAAAAAGCGTATCCTAGGTTTGCTTATAAATTAGATGATTTTGTCCTATTTCTATAGTTTCCTCCTTCCCTTTACTTGAATGCAGATTCCTTAATTGCTGTGGTAATTATTAAGATTATGTAAGTAGTGCTTTTTAGATTCTTAGATTGTTCCATTTTAAGTATAATACATGGGGTTTATTTTCTGCTGTTTCAATTCTATTTAAGGAAAAAGAGCGGTTAAAGCAAGAGAAACGCGATGAAAAAAGATTAAATAAAGAACGTAAACTGGAACAACGAAGATTGGAATTAGAAATGGCAAAGGAGCTAAAGAAGCCTAATGAAGATATGTGCTTAGCAGACCAGAAGGTAATCGTAATAATGTAAACGTTTTTCTTGCCTCTTGTTTCTGTAATTTGCCACTGTGACAATAACTTTTTTTTCTTGGAGCCACTCCCAAAGCATTCAAGTTTTGGTCTAGGTAATTAGATAACTATTTGAAACATATACAAATACAAGATAGTACAAACACTAAAGCAGCATATGTTTAGTTAATTAAAAGCATTTTGTTTAAAAGTGGCCTGCTTCCCAAAAAGCACTTGCAAGATTGCTTAAAAAAAAAATCGATTACTCTGAGTTATTTTTAGAGCAGGAATATGCATCATATCTCAGTACACAGGCACTAGATAGAGCTTTTCTCATATGTGTAAATACTCTAAGCTGTTACTCAAAAAAATTACTCTCCCAGTCTTCTGTGTTCTTAGTTCTTGTCCTTCAGGACTTGACATACCTCAGGTTCAAGCCCTCTCTGTTCCAGAGAATTCCCCTCCCTATGTCCCCCAAATATTTTTACACCACCTTTTACAGTATTTTGGCTCAGAATAGAGCCTCAGAGCATCTCCTGGCCAAAAAGTAAGTATTTATTAATCTCTTGCCTCCTCTAATATGTGAAAAGGTAAATGTGCTTCAGTTTTAAATTCAATTTTGGGGGGGGGGCAGCTCCTCTATAGCCTTTACCTTCTAGCATTGTCGTGCCGTAGGTCATATGGAAGTATCGGCCAGTTTCCCTAGCTAGTATCAAAAAAGTTTTCTTTTGAAATATACTACTGAATCTTTCATTGTTTTTTCTTTACTTTTCAGCCTTTGCCAGAGTTGCCTCGCATCCCAGGCCTTGTTCTCGATGGAAGCACATTTTCCGATTGTCTCATGGTAGTGCAGTTCCTGCGTAACTTTGGTAAAGTCCTTGGCTTTGATGTGAATGTGGATGTCCCTTCCCTGAGCGTTCTTCAAGAGGGTTTGCTGAACATAGGGGACAGCATGGGAGAAGTCCAAGACTTGCTTGTAAAGCTTGTCTCTGCAGCTGTTTGTGATCCAGGACTTGTTACAGGATACAAGGTAAAAAAAAAGAAGGGGGGGGGGAAATCCATAGTAAACACTCTATATTTATGAATGCATTCTTCATAATGAGTCTTTGACACCTCTCTGATTTGGATTTCCATTCTCTTTCCTAATTCTTCTCTTTGGTGTCACTGTTCTAATGTTACTCAAAGACTTCCTGTGCCCGTCAGCCTTTCCGTTTTCCAGAAGTGATATATATCTGGGCATTTTCTCTACCCTCCCCCATTTTTATTTGGACCTCTTGTAGGGCACTATCACATCTGTGGCCACGTCTTCTAACTCCTTTTTTTTCCTCCTTTCATTCTTAACCTCATGTTATCCTCTCAGTGAATCTTGCCAGAGTCTGCTTCCTACGTCACTTCATCAAAACTTTGATTCATTTATGATTCTCTTTCTTGTTCTCCTTCTTTTTCAAGCCAATATAGCTCTTTTCTACTCTAGAACTCTACATGATTGTACAAAACAGTATTCATCAAGTTCCAGTTGGATCATGTCTTTTTTCATTTAACCTATTTCATTAATATCATCTCTGTTCTTAAAAACTCAGAGGTGAAGACATCCTGATTTGTTACACTATTCAATATTTACATTTGTATAGTTTTAAAGAAAAATCCTGATTAAAGTCCTTATATAAAAATGCAAACAAACCCACCACACTGTTTTACAAACAATAATATAGCCTGCAGAGGAAAATAATATTTTTAAATGTGATTGTTCAAAATGTCTTTATTCTTTTTAGGCTAAAACTATTCTTGGGGAACACTTACTGAATGTTGGTATCAATCGAGATAATGTGTCTGAGATTCTGCAGATATTCATGGAGGCTCACTGTGGGCAAACTGAGCTGACAGAGAGCTTGAAGACAAAAGCTTTTCAGGCACATGCTCCGGCTCAGAAAGCATCAGTACTTGCTTTTCTTGTCAATGAGTTAGCATGCAGCAAAAGTGTAGTAAGGTAAGTTTTTTCCCAAACAATGTAAAAATAAAATTATAAAAATGTTATAGTTCAAAAATAGTGTATACACTGTGTTCTGTTACAGGAGGATTCTTGATGTTCTTATAATGAAAACAAATTTGCTATGTTGCTGCTTCTTACCTTTATGTACTTCTGATATGATGGAAGAGTAGAACTTTTCCATGTTTGGTCTGTAAGTTTGTTTTCAAAGCTTGCGTCAAACTTTCTCCAGCTATTTTTGGAGTAAAAGATGAGGTTGATTGCAAAGAAATTTACTAGGTATTCTAGGGAATGATTTAGAAGAGTCATATAAGGCTTCTGTTTTCCCTTTTTTTCTTTTGTTTTTTAAGACCTCTTGTCCAAATACTTTAATTAGGGTCACAAGCTGAGGTGGCAAGCCTGATTTATCATGGTAGTAATTCAAGAAACTGTGTACTTCATTTGTGGTCAGTAATGTATAGCATTTCATAATTAAAAAAACCCTCTATGTTAAACAACATTTTAAAACGCAACAATGTGCAATAAAAACTCAGGAAATGCCAGTCTTTGGGATACCTGCACCTCCGCGTACTTACTGTGGTAATGTCTTTATCACGGAATTGAGTGCTGTTTTGTTTCCTGGTGAATTCTGCTGCAAAAGTGAATCAGGGTTGTGTAAGGCAAGAATGAGAGAGATGCTTCATGTTTTCCAAAGTTGAAAAATAGCAGAAGTGGGCAGTGCAAGTGCTCTGCATGTACTGTGCAAGAGAGTTCATGTGCATTAATGAAATTCATCATAGTAAGAAACTTTGTCTTATTACAGATGACCAACTGTTAAGTCAGGTTTGTAGAAATGATCATTCAGAACTTGAGTTGCTATATTTTCGTCATAGAAGCAACTATAACCTGCTAAATTGTTGAGGCTGGGGCGTCTCAGAAGTGGGCTCGCAGATGGTCACTGTACTGAAGCACTTTCTTTGGTTTTTCAATTTCTGCAGTGAAAAGTGAACGTTAGCTTGTAGATCACATGGATCCTAGTTAGAATACCATAGATGTACCAGTGATAACTTTGTTTTAGCGCAGGGCTGGATGCTTTTGGCAAATACATCTGGAGGCTTGACATTGAATTAGAACTATGGAAAGAAATGTCAGATTCCTCGAATGAGATGCTTCTTATGGAAAGACAGCTTACGTGATACTGTAAATAAAGACTGCCTGACATAGGTGCAGCAGTACGTTACGTCGGCATTCCTAGTATTCGAATTGCCTAGCTTTAACATTATTTTTTTTTTAATTTTGAATTTTGAACGTTTCTCCAAGATAGTTCTTTGAGGGAAAGTGTCTGTACATAAATGTCTGTCAGAAAAAGATCTATAAGTTCACAGTTAATGGATTATTTTGTCTTTGACAGTGAAATTGATAAAAACATTGATTATATGTCAAACTTAAGGAGAGATAAATGGATGGTTGAAGGCAAACTTCGGAAGTAAGTTTCATTTCCTTAAATATTACAATATGTCGCTTTTTTGCATTTGCTCAGATATGCTGCTGTATAGGCAATTGATTCTAAGGACAAAATTAGCTGATGCAATTACAGGTTTACCAAGAAGTTAGTAACTGAACTGCTTAATTAAGATGGATGTGGATTTAGAATGGCGCAGCACCAGTCTTACAATCTATTAAAGATGCATTAGATTCAGAGGGTTAGTGTCCCTCAAAATTGGAGCAAAGTCAAGTCCATTTTGTATTTGGAAGAAAGTAAATTTTTTTTTTATTGGAATGTTTACAGGAGCTGTCAAATTGCTATTGACATTATCAAAGTTTATTTGGACCTACCATAATTACCAATATTCATTCTGAAAGGTGTTTTAAGATTTTCATATAACAATTACCAATTGAATTTTGCTAATTTATATTATGTTATCTTAGTGTTTCCCATCTGTCAATGTTGCGTTGTTCCCTATAGCTAAGGATCATATGTAGAATGCAAACTTGGAGATATTTTTTATATTTTTATTTAAGGTAAAAGTGGAACTTTTTAAGGGTTGTCAGTTTCATGTCCACTGTTCTCCCATTCTACAAGACAAAATTCCATACAGCAAGCATAACGGCTCCAACTACCAGGAAGCTAGAAGGCATAAAGTTCATGAATCACAGGGGGTAAAAATACATAGCCAGGCTCTACTTTTTTTTTTTTTTTTCCCCCTCTTAGTCATCTTTACCTCTTACTAGGAATGGTGAATCCTTTCTTAGTCCTTGCTTTAGGTACTTGTGTTTCTAATCTTATGTCTCCCTTTTTTCCCTTTAATGTATCTCAGAAGGAAGAAGGAAAGAAGTAAAGAAGAAGGACAAGAGGGAGGTAGAGGAAAAAATTAGGCCAATGAAAAGAAATTCTCTACTAATACTGCAGATCCCAGTCTGCACAGGGTTAATATATTTTATCTTTTAGGACAATCCAAATACCTTTTCCTGTCTTCATCTGTAGCCCTTCTATGGGATATAGTTTAAAAAGTGTTTCTGAAGTCCATTAGCGCAATGGGACCCTTACCTGTCCTTGTCTCCTTAGGGGCTGCTTAGTCTTTCTCTCCCTCCATCAAACTGTAAGTACTTGTAGATATAGGATCCTCCCTTTTCCTCATGATCTCTCTTTTCTTCCCTTTCAAATAGTGGGCATAATACCCTGAAGTCCCAAGCCCCTCTTCCTTCCTACAATCATTTCTCTATTTCTTGTGTTTTCCCCCTCATGTGTGGATTTCAGGTTCCAGTAGTGCTGTCCCTATTTTTGAGCGTAAGTATTGCGGGAGTGCTCAGAAATGTTGTTCTTCCGCTTCTTCAGATTCACTGGACTTGCTTCATCTCTCTCATCTTTGGTTCAAAATCTTTGGATTTTCCACTGGTTTTCTGATGAACTCTGAGAAGCTTTTTAGAAGAGCCGCCTTTGATCAATTTTTAAACAATGTTTTCTTCTTTATTATGTCAGTTGGTGTTTTTCATATACCTTTAGAATTGTTCTGGGGCTTCTCTGAAAAGAAATCTGTCCATTTCAGTCTTCTGTTTGGTCTTTCTTTCTGCTTCCAGACTTCATTCTTATGCATGTTATCTTCCCCATCCGTTTCAAAGCCCAGTCTAGTTTTTAAGCATCCCAGTCCCAAACAGCTTTGCTTAGGAATATCTGATTTCTTGACTACTCGCCATGTGATCAATGGATGTGTACTCTTTTCATATGCATACAGGCCTTTACATGACCCTCAACACAATGCCTGTGACGTGTATAGTGGTAGAATAACAGATGCTGAGGAATGGGTTTATTTCATCTCAGCCTGGTTTGCCAGTGTTTGTTGTGGTAAATCCTCATACCACTATGTCCAGGCTGTCTTGAAGTATATCCAAGTGGTATGAGAAAAGATTTTACCTGTATCAGATGTTTTCACTAAGCGATTTTTTTTTTTTTTGGCTTACATTCTCACTTTTTATGAGATTAGCTCCTCAACTAGATATCAGGGGCGGGGGGGAGGAGGGACAAAAGAAGGAGGAAAAAAAAAAAAGAAAACCTGTGTTTGTGAGATACAAAAAAGCAACATTAAAATCCCAGGTTGGAAAAAGGAATCATTGTATAAAAGCCTAGAGGGATGCTTCTCCCCTCCTCTTCCCCCCTCTTAAGGATACTGAACAAAATTCCTTGATAAGTGTAATATATATGGTTGGAAACTGAATCCTGAGCTGCCTGGACTGTTTCTGCTGGGCTGATGGTCAGTGAGAAGTTGCATCTAGTTCTTTCTCTATCACATTTAGATATGAATCTTGGTACTAATCACCATTTTTGTAAAGGCACCGGTTTCATACAATCAATTCATCTTTCTTTGTGCTTTCTGTATCACAACTATAGTCAGAAGACTTTCTGACCTGAGATGATTCAGCTATTTTTTAACTAGATAATCATAATCACAGCATCTCCTTTTCCATTACACGTCTTCTCCTTGGCATCTCTTTTGTAGCTTGATCAATACAAAAGGGAATAAAGATGAAAGATAGCTATGTGAAGGATTAGGTACTATCTGTTTCTTTACAAGACTTGAAATACTGCAGGACAAGGTTTTTCACTGCAACAGTGTTCTTCTTAACATGCCAGTGTTATGGCGTACTGCTTATAAGTTAATTTCTTTCCAGTGAGGCCATCTCAACTGTAAATGGTGATGGTATATCAAAATCAGTGTTACATGAGGGGAGAAGGTAAACCCTGAGTTTGGGTAGGAGGTGGTAATGCTGATGTGGGAAACTCATTTTTTGAGACCCAAGCTGAAGTATGTTAAAAGTGTGGTATTTAGAGTTTCTCTGCCTTGCTACTACTTAATATTTATGTGCAAAAATTATGAGGAAGGCATGAAAATTAAGTCAAAAGGTGAATTTTCCTTCTACGATCCAGTAGGCATTGCAGATTAGTTTAGAGCAGGCTTAAGTCACACATCTGATTATTTCGTGGGCCACCCACTCTTTTTATAGGTCAATAGAGTTTAAAATTCTCTCAAGAGTTGCAGATGTTGTTCTGGTATATACCTAAAAGTGAGAAAGATGGAACAGTTTTCTGAGTGAAGGTTTTCTTCTCTCAGTGAGCCGTATGTCTAGGTAGCAGCAGGAAAATTATGCTACCTCTTGAAATACTGAAACTTTTTTTTTAAGTTATGCTCTCATTGGTTTCTGCCTCTATGCTACTTCGGATACAGACTGCTGCCTTCTTATGCTTATGGTGCTATTAAGAGAAAGCATCTTTGATTCATTTCCATCCTTATAATTTGTAGTGTCATGCAGGCTTCCTTTAGTGCTTGACAGCATTGTATCTCTACGTTTGCTTTCAGCAAAAGTGGCCTTTTTTGCTTCTTCTCATTTCTTTGCGGTATACGAAAGAGGTGTTTGCTGGTCATTGAACTTCCACCCGCCAGCTTTATTACTGAATTGTCTTCAAGATTATCTTAGTCTAATTTGTCTCTAAAATTGTCCAGTCATGCAGCAGTCAATCCAATCATTGACTAGTGGCTTTGTTTGATAGTTAATTCCTGTGTATAGGCAGGAATTTCCAATCCAGATGAAGAGGATTTGATGGTTTGAAGTTATCCTCTTAAAAAGGAAATTTTTGTTCTAAAAAACTTAACTCAGTGGAAGCCTGAGTAGTATTGATGCTCAGTGAGACTAAGGCTTTTTGCACCAGACCTGAAAATGTTACTTGCTTCCAAATTCACTGGAAGGCTTGAGAAATTTTTTTTATCAAAAAATATTTTAAATTGCTAAAATAGCTAAAAATCCATTTGTATTGGAAAAAGTGTAAAACTTTCTAAATTCTGCAGTGGGTTAACCACTGCATTAAAACACAACCAACCAACCAACCAAAAAACCTGCCTCCCCTGCCCCCCTCAACTCCCCCCAACCCCAAAACCAAAGCCCAACTGTTTTTAAGCAAACAGAAGTCCCCTTGATGGTTTCTTGCCGACTGTCTTTTTAAAAAGTGCTGCTACCAGTTGAGCAGTGACAGCTTCATTTAAATCTGTGCTGTTGAGTACTGGCTTTGTTTATCAGCATTTTAGAAGGCTGATATATTTGTCAGTATGCCCAGAAGCCGGTACTTCTACAACACTCGTCATACTTGTAGCCACTTGCTGTATGGAATATTGTTTTGTAGGATGGGAAGAGAGAGAAGTATGACAAGGAAAAATTACGTGCTGGTAATTGTGTTTGTCGTTACCGTTCTACTTTTCCCATCCTACCTTCTTCCAGTCATCTCTTACAAAAATCTTTGTCTTTTCTGCACGTTTATGAATCTCTTCTAAGTCAGTTGCATTTTTGGTCTGCATTATAAGTGACTGGTTAGGCCTGGCTATTTATACCTCCTGTGATTCAGCATGTTTGCCTGCTAGCTCCCTGATAGGTGGAACTATAATTTTTTGCTGTGTGGAATCTTGTCTTATAGGGGTTTTATAGAAGAAGAAGGTCTACTACAACCATAATTACTGGTATGTAAGTTTCCCTTTTCTTTCATAAAAGGAAAAATGAGAGTTTGATTGAGTGATCTCCTAGCAGTTAGGTAGCTAAGATTTCTCAGAAAAGAAAGTATGTCCTAGAATAAAAAGATCAGCCAAAGGACTAAAGTCAAATAATATATAATAAATAAAAAATGCATAAAAATCTGAAATGAAAAAAAAAATTTAAACCACCTTTGTTGCTGCCATGCAAATCTAAATAGTTTCATACTTCCAACTGAGGACTTTTGCCTTTCTTCCCCCCCCCCCAGACACAGGTATTTTATGATCCTATTCTTAAATGCATAAAATAAAAGATAAAGAAGTTGAAATGGTTCTTTCTTCTAATTGTCTTTTCTGACTTTCAGGGGTTTTATAACCTGAATTTTTCTTGCTGACTAATGGCAATAAATATGGAGAAAATACAATGTCATATTAGAACAGAAGAGCTAATTTGAGTCTAAAATGTATGATTTACTTTTAATCACATAGGAAGAAAGGTATGTTTATGCTGTACCATAATTTCACCCCTTGTCATGTGTTTCAAGGCTTAGAATCATTCACGCCAAGAAAACTGGCAAAAGAGATGCTACAGGAGGTGGTGATGTAGGAGAGGAACAGCACTCTTTGGAAACGCCAACACCAGGCCGCAAACGCAGACGGAAGGCGGGGGACAGTGATTACGATGATGACGATGATGATGACAGTGATGATCAGGCAGATGAGGATGATGAGGATGAAGAGGACAAAGAAGATAAAAAAGGAAAGAAGGCAGAAGTTTGTGAGGATGAGGTGGGGGATTTTAAGTATAGTGAAAATTAATAAGTTAAAACTTGTTTTCCTTCTGTTTCTCTGCAGTATGGCACTGCTTGCCCAAAATCTCACAATAAAAAGGAAGGAAGAGTAACACCTCCCAATATTTTAAAATTTTTGGGAAAATTTTATTTTCCGGAGTACTTTTTGTTTTTGTGATAGGTATTGTAGTATGGGGTGGTGGGGGTTGGTTTGGTTAGTTGGTTTGGTTTGTTTTGTTTTGTGTTTGTGGTTTTTTTTTTTTTTTTCCTTCCTGCTTACTTGTTTTGACTTAGTCTTAATTTCTCTGAAATGCTGAAAGATTGTACCAGATCCAGAGAACTGCAGCTTTGTTAGCAAATGAGCATAACTGTAGTTTTCTCTTAGAGGAGAATAAAGGTCATTTATTAGTTAACAAAATAATAAAGAAGTGTAAAGTTATATTTAACATTATCTATTATAAACCTTGCCTGTGACCTTCTTGTGTATTTTTTTCATAACTTTTCTAGGGTAGTCACTGCCCAACTGTATTTGATTACAAGATGATAAATTTTACTAGTCAATATCAGATAAGATACAGGAAGGATCACTGAAACATTTTTAGCTTGTTGAGCTGAATTGTATCTACAATAGTGAAGAGATTTTTTTTTTTAATAGAAGTGCCATAAGCCTGTAAGATTCACTGTAGAACTCTAGAATTCTCTGCTGGATGAAATCTGATAAAAGAGACAAGCAATACCGAATACTATATTTTAGTGCACTGGGTGTTGCACTGTTTGCCAGAAAATGATCCATTTATGCAAGGTTATTGAAGTTCAAAGTAAGGTTTTATGGCTGCTCTGGATATGGCTGCTTGAACAACGCATGTATACAACATCATACGTGAACTCAAATCTTTGCAAACGCTCTTCATTAGAAACTCAACTATTTGCTAGGGTAGGAACAGCCCTCTGTGCTATTATTCTGGATTTATTTCACGTACTGTAATGTGTATGAATTTAAGAGAATACCTTAGAGGCATAGCATGAAGTTCTTACAAATTAATACAGGATAAAATAAATTCAGAATTAAAAATAAGTAATATCTAGGTATCTAATCTCACATCTGTCCTGTAATCTTTTTCCCTTTAGTACAAACTCCTATTTTGGTGCACTGGGCATTTAACAGACAAAAGTCCTGTACCTCTGGTAGAGATTAATTTTCTGATATAACAGAAGTTCCATTGCATTCATGCTCTATGTGGTACTTCAGAAGGCTTTACTCTGGTACGCTTTTACAGAGCCAAGAAATGAAAGACCAGTATCTTACGGTGCAGGTGATTGGGAGCTCCTAGGATTTTGCTTGTATTCTTTTGGACACTTACTGTTATCCCCCAAAGACTTTCCTGAACTTAATTAAAGCTTTCTTTATGGAAACAACTCTCATTTTTAAGCTGTGTCAAGACGAAAGGAACCGTAGACTTAATCCTGGGTGCATTCCTTTTCAAAAATCAGGAAGATTAATACTGGACCTTTTATAGCAGACTTGTAATTTAAAGTGGCTCTACAATTTCTTGTAGACGTTGAAATAAAATGCAAGTGTGCACTGACCAAAGACTGATTGATAAGATTTTGACAGACTGCATTATTTCATGCATGAAAAACACTTAGAAATGAATTGGAATATCCAAAAGGCTTCATAGAAACTAAGATTAAATTCTGTAGTCTTAAGTGTTCATGCACAAACTGATTTATTTCTTCCAATAGAAGAATGTTTTCAGCAATCATTTGGCCACAAGCTTTCTCCTTTGTATGCATCTGGGATGGTTTGGAAAGATTCAAGATACATTGTTTTCCAGTTACATTGTTCCTAGTCAAATATATTAAAGAAGCACAAAATTTGAACTTTTTTACCCTTAGAATTTGCCTCTCATTTTCTGTTACATCTTTTTACTGTAATATTAGTAAGACATGATAGTATGATTTTATCCTGAAATAAATTTGGCGTGACTGTATATTTGGTGATTATAGGATGATGGGGACCAGACAGCAAGTGTTGAAGAACTCGAGAAGCAGATTGAAAAACTGACAAAGGTGAGAGGTCATTTGTCTTTGTTATACTACAAATTTGATCACTGGATGCCATGAGTTAGAATGTTAACCATCATTTTCAATGCTCCAACTTAATATAAATTGAAATAAGGATCAGCTTTTGTTTCATGAAAATGTGAATGATGCTACTGTTCATGACACCTGAATTGTGAGTTTAGTCTACTGGCATTAAGCGGATATGACTTAAAAGACAGTTAGAAAGCTGTTGATAATATATTTGCACATCTTGGAATAAAGAGTAATGTAATTTTTATCCTTACCTAACTGATATACTTCTGTTTGTTGATCTTAGAAAGTGATGATAAATTTTATGTATGAGAAACAATGACTTTTCCTTTATACAAATGGTTGCGGCTCTTGTTCCCTCCTACAATTGGCTAATTTCTGCAGCTGTGTTCCAAGCCAATACAGAGAGCTGTCTTTGCTTCAGATTTTGAAAGAAGCAGCAATGGAATAGGAAGAGAAACGTAAATGAGAAAGATAGAATGCTGTAGACAGGGGTACTCATGGCCCATGTTTTTATTCTTCATATTAGAAAATTAGTCATTTAAGACTTTGTCTCTTGGTTTCTCTCATGTTCCCAATTGCAATAAATTAGCAGTCCTGAATTACACCTGACCTCCAGCAGTGTTGATTTAGCAGAGCAAGAATTGAATAAATGAACTGAAATTCTTGTTGGCCTCTCTGAGAGGACTGTTTGTGTTTGAATACAGAATTTATTTTCAGACATGGTTGTTCTCATTCTTTTATGAACCAGTTAAAATATCTCATTAGTTTCCCATCAGGAACTGCAGTATCGGCTCTCTCCAGTGCTCTGTTTACCATTTGCTGTTATTGTATAATTGATAGGATTTCAGCTGTTCTTGTGCAATGAAATCTTTGATCCCATTGTTCTCTAAGAGTCAGTGTTAAAAAGACAGGACCTACCATCACAAAATGTGGTTTTAAAAGAAGACTGATAAACTTAAGCTGAACCAGGAAGTGATTGAAATGATTTTTCTAAAGGGAGCTCTGTAAGTAAAATTGTCAAGGCAGCACTTGTGAGTAGAATATCACATAACATGCACACAGAATCGATGAGAGAGCCTCCTCATGTGACCCTTGAACTTTTGTTCAGTCTGGCAGTCAGGAGATGTTTTCTGTTATAACGAGTTTTTCTTCCCCTATTGAATTATAATGCTTTCCCTTTTTTAAAACAGCAACAAAGCCAGTACAGAAAGAAGTTATTTGAAGCTTCTCACTGTTTGCGTTCAATGATGTTTGGTCAAGATCGTTACAGGCGCCGATACTGGATTCTGCCCCAGTGTGGTGGTATTTTTGTAGAAGGCATGGAAAGTGGTGAAGGTGAGACATCTAAAGGAATAATGTCACACCCAGGCGTACTATGCCAAGACATATTGCCCGTCTCTGTAGGGTATAATTTTGTGCAGCAAGGTGTTTAGGCTTCACCTTCAACCAGAGGCTAAACAGGCTACTGTCAGTAGACCTCTCTATTCATATGGTGCTCTCTGAACTCTCTTTCTGATTACGAAATATCAGTTAATATCTTTCAAAATGAGGACTAATATTTTGGAAGTTTTCAGTTGTTATATTTCTGTATGTTATGCTTCTTCATATTTATCTACATGGGATATTTCTTGGCTCTTTCTGAACTATTTCACATTTCCCTATGGCAATGAACTCTGCGTATCAAAACGAGGGCGACCATAGAATGCAAAAAAATTTATTCTTCAGTTGTTTCATTTTGTGCAAACACGCAAACTATTCTGTGCTTGAAGGTTTGATATATGTCTGCAAAAATATGAAAACTATTTTCACCCAGCGAAGTACTCTGTTTTCTAATCAACAATACGGTTTAGTCTCTGTATTTTACCAACTGATCTTTCTTCCAATCCAGTAAATGCTGAAGTTATTTTTCCTAAAATTAAAATGTAATTTTGTGGTTGTGGCAGTTGTATACTAACTGTGATTGAATTTTTCACACACTTTAAATTGGATAGATGCAGAAAACATGTATTAATCTGACCTTTTTGTGAATTTATTAGAAATTACATAAGCCTTCATTTTGGTCACAGAAAAATCCTTTCTAATTCTATATAGATGAAGCAAAACCCCATTACTCTCACAATTTCCCCTCCAAAAAATAATAATTTAAAAAAACCAAACCAGCTTGTGATACACATCAGAATTGCATGATCTCATGAGAATTGCATCATTCTAGAGAGCTATTTAATTAAAATAACGAACATAACAGCATAGTATGAAATCTGAGCCCTGTTTTGGCCCCAAAAAGAAGCCATAGAACTTTTCCTAAACCTAATCTTGATCTTCAAGTTATCTTTCTAAAATGGGTAGCATAAAAAATATTTTTTCTGCATTATTTTATGCTGTGTGTTAGGAACTGTTTTGCACATGAGTAGCTGGATACAGAATGTAAGCTGTCGTATGTTGTACTGCTTGCATTCCTTTTGCTCACTATCTTTTATTTATTATATTTTAACCAAATGAATCCCCAAATGCTTTGGGAATTGTATTCAAAGAAAATCATTGAAATACACCTCCCTGTCTTAAGACAGTAAAAAGAAACAAACAAAAAACACACAAAAGTTTTAGCCAAGAACTGTAGGGCAAACCCGTATTTTTTAATATATTGTCTTAATGGAAGTTTACTCTCCCTGAATAGCAAAATGGACATGTTCTTAAGTTCTCAACTATTCCCTCTTCCCCTCAGCTCTTAGTTTGCCCTGTTTCAGTAAATTCTACAGTTTATCCACTCCTAATTCCTTTATCTAAACATTGGAAATGTGAGACAAACTGTTGAATGATCTGTCCATTTAAAAAATACTTCTTCTCTCTTCGTGTAGTCATTTTGGTTCTTATGCTGATACTCAAATTGTTTGGACGTGACTTGACATACACCACAACTGTGGACACATTTTGAAGTTTTTATGGGAGGGGATATTCTTTTCTTTAATGGATTATCTTTATAGAAAACATGATTTTTCAGAATGAACAAGTAAACTTTTGTGGATGTTGTAGCCAGAAACCATAAGCCAGACCTTTGTTTATTTGCGATTGCAGTATCTGATGAAAATAATTTAAGAAGTTGAAATGTCGGATTTTCTACCTGCTCCCCCTTTTCTTGACATTTTTCCAGCCCAATTTACTTTTTTTAAGACTTTTAGTCTAAGTTGACACATCAGTATAATGGTAGAAATGGTTAAGAAAGACTAGGAGAGCAAAGAAGACAGAAAAATAGTCTTCCTTTTCATAAAAGATACATCTTTTGCACCTCGTATGTTTGAAGAAACTGGCTTTTGCAATCAGCTTCTGCTTGTTGTACTTTAAATTGCTTAGATGTTACGCTGTCTGGTCACATCTGTCTGCTTAGCTGTGTGTAGAATCCCAGTCATCATGTTGGGTGGCTCTTGAGAGAGTTTTAAACTTTCAAGAATGTTGACGTTGTTTCACAGTCAAAGTTGCTAATGACTTTTATTGAAAGAGGTAAGATATTTAATGTTGTATTTCAATATTTGGGGAATATTTGATTTCCCAACAGGAATTTTGGTCCTCCCATTCGTAGTTAGCTGTGAGTTTGATGAAATGGTCTTTTGAAAAAATAAGCTTTAAGGATATAAACATTGTACCCTCTTGATATAAACAGAGTTTTTCGATAAAGCATGGAGAGCCTTGCAGAAAGAAAGCTGCCAAAAATTTGTCCCTTTCAAAGACTTCACACTGCTTCAGACATATATGTCTCTTAAGGGAGAATACTATAGCTATGTTAACTGCGTTGAGGTTATTTTTCCTCCAGGTGTTTAGCGGGGCTTAAATCTGTGTCTGCCTTGAAGCTTGTTTCCTTCTACAAAGCATTACTTAAAGAGATTTCATTTAAAAAAAAAAAAAAAAAAAGACACTCTGATCTAGCATGTGTTGAGCCAAAAATGAAGTAATTTTTTATTTAAATATGATGATAAAAATGGTCTAAATTAGTTGGTCTATTATATTTCATCTATGTTTCTTGTATACTTTTAGGCCTAGAAGAAATTGCAAAAGAAAAAGAGAAGTTAAAAAAGGTAGAAAGCATGCATATCAAAGAAGAAGAATTTGAGACGGAAGAAAAATTACACTGTTTAAATACAACTCACTGTGAGCAAAAAGAAGATCTGAAAGAAAAGGACAACACTAATTTGTTTTTACAAAAGCCTGGGTCGTTTTCAAAACTAAGCAAACTGTTAGAGGTAGCAAAAATGCCGCCTGAATCTGACATTATGTCCCCAAAACCTAATGGCAGCACAGCAAATGGCTGCATGTTATCTTACCCAAGTAACTCAAAAAACTCTCTCTGCAGTCTTCAGCCTGCTGTATCACAAAGCACCGTTGAGAAGTCTGATTCTAATAATCTTTTCAGTCCTAATGCAAGCGGGACAGGGAAGTTTTACAGTTCTCCACTAATTCCAAATGATCAGTTGTTAAAGACTCTTACTGAAAAGAGCAGACAGTGGTTCAGCCTTTTACCGAGAATACCCTGTGACGACATGTCAGTTACCCATATAGATACACCAGCTACTACAACTTCACTTACTCCTCAGTCACATCCACCATCAAAGTCACCTTCACCTGTTCCATCACCTCTTCTGGGCTCGACCTCTGCACAGAGCCCAATGGGATTAAGTCCTTTTGCATTGTCACCGCTGCAGGTAAAGAAATGATTTTTTTTTTTTAATAGTCTGAATTTGCTGTGCTTATTTGAGCAGAATTTCTGTTCAGGCAAATTGTTTCACAGAAGTGCTATCATTATGTGTTCTTTTTTTTTCTGTTTCTAAATGTTAATAACTAATCCCATGTTACAAATGTTTTATAATACTAGAAGTTTTTTTATACAAAAGATTAAGATAGGTAAAATTAGGTAAGCCAATGTACAATATTTTGTATGTGTGTTTCAGTAATTTAATTTGGCTTTTAGGAGGTTGGCCACTTTTCATTAAATGAAAAGCAGATAAATAAATAAAAACTAGTTTTCAAAAATGTGACACACCGCACCCTCCCTTTAAAAGCTATTATTTTTTAAGCATTGACAAGGCCCTTATAAGGAGTATTACACATTGGTGTTATGTTAGTTTTTCTTAAACTAATCAAAGTACTGAGTAAAGGCCTCTCTTATGTTTTGATTATTGTTTGACAAATAGCATCCTAATCATAATTCAGGTTTCTTGGTAATAATTAATAATAGTAGTTGTGATTGTGTTAACAATATATTCCGTGTAGCAGATGAAGACTGGACTACCTATAATGGGACTTCAGTTTTGTGGATGGCCTACAGGAGTTCTTACTTCAAATGTTCCGTTTTCATCTCCTTTACCTGCTCTTGGATCAGGGTTGGGATTATCAGAAGTGAATGGTAACTCATTCTTGGCATCTAGTGTTCCCGCAAGTAAAAGCGAATCACCAGCACTACAGACTGAAAAAATAGCTTCTGCCCCTTCTACAGCAGTTGAAGTAGCCAAGCCAGTAGATTATCCTAACCCAAAACCTATACCAGAAGGTAAGTATAATACAACAATAAGATGGAACTATGTGAAGGATAATTTCTATGGTGCCACTACGATGTTACAATTTTTTTTTTTTAAGAATTTTCCTATTGAATTTGGCTAGATGATTTTTCTAATCTGATTGTGTGTGTTCACATTAAAAATGCCCGCAAAGTGTTTATATGCTTGTCTTGATTTAGAAATGCAGTATGGGTGGTGGAGGATTACTGATCCGGAGGACCTAAAATCTTTGCTTAAGGTGCTGCATCTCAGGGGAATAAGAGAAAAGGCCTTACAAAAGCAAATACAGAAACACATGGATTATATCACTCTGGCCTGCATCAAAAATAAGGATGGTATGTAATTGATATTTGTTACGCATGGTGTTGGGGCACAAGGCGACTGGCATAGAGCTCTTTGAGATGTGTTTAGATACAGAGTTAGAGTAGTGGCTGGAGAAGAAAGGTAAAGGTCTCATTGTAGTTGCCTTTTCACCAGCCTCATTCTGGAAAGTTACAGGATTAGAGAAATCCCGTTTAATATAAATTGCTCTAGTGGAGTAAGAGTTGGTAACCTTTCTAAGCCCTTTCCATCTCTGTAACACTCTAGCTCAGCCTCTTCTTCCCTTTCTTGCCTTTAAATTGCAAGTTTGAAAACCTACAGAATTTCTTGTCCATATTGGGTATTTTAAGAGTAGTACGCTTTTACAACAGTTCTTCAACATTTGGCTGGAGTGACAGGTATATCAGCTTGAATTTACTCAGAGAAGTTATAATACTAATTAAAATAATAAAAATGTGATTCTCAAATACAGTTGCAATTATCGATATCAATGAAAATGAAGATAACCAGGTAACTCAAGATGTTGTGGAAAACTGGTCAGTAGAAGAACAAGCAATGGAGGTGGATCTTGCTATTCTTCAGCAGGTGGAAGATCTAGAGAGGAGAGTTGCATCAGCTAGTTTACAAGTTAAGGTAAAACCAACTTTTAGTAAAATGTCTCTTTAAAATAAGTGGTAAGAATTTAAAGTAGATAGTAGCTGTCCTTTTGCTGTTGGTAAGTGCTTTCTTATTCCATCTCTTAATTGTCTGCAAATAAAACAAATCCCCTTCAGCACTATCATGGATATTTGTGTTTGAAACGTTTTACTGCAGTTAAATCTTCAGCCTAAGATGCTCAGAATGGCAGTTCCTGGAGAGTGTTCTCGCACAGTGTGCAGTTCCCTGCACATTTTGTTAACCTTCTATGAATGCAAAGATTTTATTGCATATAGACTGCTGAATTATAGTGGGTTCTGCCACAGTTATGCCTGGTTTGGATGATTGTTGCTGTTAGTGCTTTCAGAAAAAGCTTTGCTTGAGTATTGTAGAGTCATGGAGAACGTGATGGTTGTGAGTGTGACAGAGTTAAGAATTCACTGGCTGTCATTGCAATTTGGAGTTTTTCCAAGGTGGGTGTAAGGATATCAAATTGCATTTGTTTGGTTATAGCACAGGTGTACTATTTGAGATCTAGTTTGTTCTAGGGGTGGATGTTATTTCAGTATGACCAATTGATGCTGTCTCCTGAGCCTGTCTATTCTGATGTTTTGACCAATAGAACAGGATACTTCAAAAGGAGATAAGAATGCAGACTGTTGCAGAAAGGTCCGTTCAGAAAGTCTGGTAATGCTTGTATTTTTTGATTAATTGTTTTAGTTCTCTGGATATTTTGGAAACTGTCTCTACAGATGGATTACAAGTAACCAAGATCTACTGGAAACAGCGCTTCAGTTACTTAGTTTGATTCCGTAAAACAGTTCCTCTGTTTACACACTAAGTTAACAGCAACCAATAAATGCACAAACCTTTCTATTAACATAGGGTTGGCTGTGTCCTGAACCTGCATCAGAGAGAGACGACTTGGTATATCGTGACCATAAGTCAATTACTAGATTGCACAAGAAGCACGATGGAGATTGTGCTGGAGGCGGAGAAGGCAATACCAGCTCTCTAGAGCGGAAGAGTGACAACCCTCTAGATATAGCTGTAACCAGGCTTGCTGACTTGGAGCGGAACATAGAGCGAAGGTATCTGAAGAGCCCCTTAAGTACCACCATTCAGATCAAACTGGATAATGTGGGCACAGTTACTGTCCCTGCTCCTGCACCATCCATTAGTGGTGATGGTGACGGGTAGGTTATTGAGATTAACTTGAAAAATTATTGTGCTTCTTTGCTAATTGGAGCCTATTTTCTTATTGCCTGTTATCTATGTACTTTCTTGTATGTCTGTGATCCATATGGATCATGTTATTCTGCATGGTGCTTTGTAAAGATATTTTTTTGTTACGTTTGTTGATAATCTTGCAAAGTTATCTTACATTTAACTGGTTGTGACTAAGCTTTGAGGCACGTAGCCACAGTCTGTGCACTACATGAAATTTAGTTGCTTAAACCTTATACTTATTGGCTGTGTACGTTTTGTCATTGCTTGGCTTTCAATGTGATAATGATTGTTCCGCGTTTAAACATAAGCAAACACGGATGTGACCTACTTAATTTCTCTGTATTTCAATGCAGAACTGAAGAGGATATTGCTCCAGGGCTAAGGGTATGGAGAAGGGCGTTGTCAGAAGCGCGCAGTGCTGCACAGGTAGCGCTGTGCATTCAGCAGTTACAGAAATCAATAGCATGGGAAAAATCTATTATGAAAGTTGTAAGTGTTTTTAATTTAAAAAACAATACTTTAACTAAACTATTTTTGCTATATCCTGTTTTCCCACTTTAGGCATTTTAAAATACCATGGTTAATAATACATTTCTTATTACCGCGTGTGAAACTGAATACAGTTAAACTGCACATTGTGCACAGATAAATATAAGCCTAATAGAAAAGATTGTCCCTTGCTTAGCAAATGCAGTATCCTGAATTTTCTAAGATGAAAAGCCCCTGTTGCTTTAAGATGGTAATTACTCTTTGTTTTCAACATTTTGGTAAAAAAGAGTCATTTCTGGCTCCATCTGATAGAAGATAATCTATCTGATGGAATATTTCTGATCTCATCCGTGACATAAGCTTTATGGAGGTTCAACATCACATATCCCAATTAAGGACTTAATTTTTCAGAAAGCTGAGATGCTCCAAATGTGTGGCTTCTTCGCATGCACACTTTTCACAACTGAACATAAAAAATGGGCAAGTGTGTGAGCAAATAGGCTGAAGTACCTGTTTCCTTGTACACTTAACAGGTAGATCTGCATTAACTGCATATAAAAAGAAGGCATGCAAAAAATGCATGTGTCAAAATTTGCATGGACCTTTGAACCTCAAATTTCTGAAAACAAAACTATTACTACAGCAATAGTGATTACGATGTGATTAAGTATGGCCAGTGCTATGTAGTGGGTGGCAAAAGTGATTCTTCCGTTAGTGTTTTTTTTTCCCTAATTTTTTAATTTCTGCCAGTCCTATACAGATTCTAGTAACATCTGGACAATTAAAGGATGATTTAAATAAAAACTATAGTGTAAGGATGTACCTTTGAGTTTAAATAGCTATAAGTTTAAAGCTGTATCTTTAGAGCAAAAAGTTTATGAATTTAGTAGGAGCACCTGAAAAGGCATTTGAATATTCCAAGGTGTAGTAATTTATTATCCAGAAAAAATGTAGAGCATCATTCTCAATTTGATTGAAAAGTTCTATGCATTTCATTGCACATTAAACGCAAGTCTTTGGTGAAAATGTGGAGATCTTTAAGTTCCTGAAAAAGAAGTCCAGATATAGAAGAGTATCAAAATCACACAATGTGTGTAAGAAAATTGACAATACGTGAGATATTTTTAAGTTAGTGTGAACTTTAGGAAGTGCTAGGATCATTTGTTCTGCCTTACTGAATTTGTTTAGGGTGGCCTTTGGATAAGATCCTTACTGATTATTATTTGAAAATACTGTCGTAAAATATAAATTATTTTTATGAAATAGCAACTTATATATGCGGTATGGGCATAAATGAAGAGAAGATTCCTGAGATAGTATGTGTGGGCCAAGTGATTTTGATGGGTATAGGATACCTTTACTTCGCATGGACATTAATGAAGTATATGAAGTATTCATAGTTTTGTGTGCTGTAGGACACCTATCTTGATAATGAATTGCTTTTCAAATGTGTTCCCAAATGTAGCCTTTAGATTAGTTCCTCACATACTGCATATATTCTTTAACAAATGTGATCATTAGTAGACTCTGATTGTGGTAAAATGAAAGGACAATAATTTTGAGAGTGAATTTGTGTGTTTGGAGGGGAAGGGTAATTTAGGTACCATTCCTGGGTTTCAAATTTTAAAAATTGACTTAAAGCCATTTTTCATGTATTATAGTACTGCCAAATTTGTCGAAAGGGAGATAATGAGGAACTGCTGCTCCTTTGTGATGGTTGTGATAAAGGCTGTCATACCTACTGCCACAGACCCAAGATCACTACCATACCAGATGGTGACTGGTTTTGTCCTGCCTGCATAGCAAAGGTAATGCTAACCATAAAGGCGAAGTGACTTATAGTGACTTTTTATAGATGGTAGAGTTACGGGTCTACCAGTGTTTTTTTTCAATGAAGATAATGGTATGTATGTTTTATGTTGGGCTGCCATTAAATGAGATTAATAGTTTTATTTAACTTGAATTTTCGTGGCATAAAGGCTACAGTTTTATTTGGTATGTATATTTTCTGTGTGAGGTTTGGGGTTTTCTTTCTCCTCCCAAGAAAAATAGTCTAAATAAAACTTTAGGATTGTTCTATTCAAATGACTGAATTAGTGGTTAGTATTGTTTAAAAGTCCACAATTTTCCCATCCGTAGTTAGTCCTAAAATTAAATGCATTTTTTTGCTAAACTTGTTAGTTATGTTTTCTACCATTACCTGTGAATACTGTAACTGAAGAAGTAGCTTTACAGTAAATACTCAATTTTGTGTTTTCTCTGGGTATTGTCAATGTGATACTTTCTTTCTGTACATCTTTCACAAAGTACTAAGGAAGACAAATTGTTCCTTAAACCATTATGTGCAACAGAAATAATAAAACCAGGTTACTATTGAGAATTGATTGTGTAGTACTTTATAAGGGGTTAACTCATGCTGTAACTTTTTCTGTTGTTATTATAGTTATATTACAACTTGCCTTGTTATAAAGATAGAAATTACCCTGTCATGCTATAACTTATCCCATCATTTTTCTTGATATTCCACCCCCCCACCCCCACCCCCAATAACTACTAGGTTTAGTATAATAGAAAAATGTTTTTTTTCTCAGATTTTTTTTTTTTTTTCCTGTCCCAAATTTGGCTGAAAGCTGGAGATTTAAAGGTGTCAGAAATTTAAGGTAAAATTCCAGCAGAACTTTAAAACATGTTGAATATTGATTCAGAATTCTGCAAAACATGGAAACAGTTTTTTTGAAGACTAGGTATAAAGTATGCCGTCCTAATATATCTCAACTTTAATTTTTTTTCTTCTCTAAAACAACAAAAACATCAACATCTGCCATTCCCACCTACTTAGAATTAATATTCGCAGAATGTCTCAAAATCAGGCCTTAGGTGATGACAGTTGATATGTTCTCATTGCCTTACATTGTGTTTTTGGCTGAAAAAATCAACAAAAATGGCTGAAAATCAACATTCGTCTTCAATTGCCATGTGAACTGCTGTACTTGACTGTTTTTCTATCCTTGGACCAAGAACATAGTCATGATACAGAGTAGCGTTAAGAGAGTACAATTATTTACAAATCTTTCTAGTGTTCTGTGTTAAGCAAAAGGAATTCATATACAACGTACGTTTTTCCACATTCATGCATTCATTCATCATCTGATTTGTACAAACTGACTACATTTTTCACCATGCTAGTTACAATCAGTGCCAAATGCTTAAAGTTCTTTATGACATTCATGAAATAAAGGAATTGTGTAGTTATGGCTTCTAGTAGGTAGCAAAATCTGCATATTCTTAACTCTGAAAAAGTATATTATAAAAATACATGTTTAGACAACTTTAAAACCAAATACTATTTTGATAGGAGAGTGTAAAATGTAAATGTTACAGTTGAGAAATTGTTCAAACTGTCTAAAGTCGTCTTAGTAACACAGGCAGAGTTTAGTATTTTTGATGCTGGCTCTCTTTCATCATAAAAATTGTTTTCTATCTTTTCATTCTTTGACTGTCAGTGAGTCTTTTCAATGGCATCATGTGCTTGACTTGACATTCCGCAAAGTATCTATTCGAATGATCAGAATGACGACTTAAAATACTGTGCCAAGTTACGATGCTGCAATGCCCATAATAACTTACTTTTTTCATCTTAAATGTACCCCTTAGTTTCATCTTACTGTCTATAAATAGTTCTGTATTAAACAATGTTCCTTTTTCCCCACTTGGTAGCATTCTTGTATTGTCATACGCCTTTTATGTTCTCCTGTAGTTGTCTTGTAGCCAAACTATCTGTATCTTTAATATCTAGCTTTTAATCTTTAAATCAGTTGATCCCATCCCTGAGTTTTTAAAAACACTTTTCCGGTTTTCCATATCTTGCAAATAATGGGATTGCTTGAAAATGAATATACGATTCCAGCTGTGGTTATATCAGTCTTTTAGGAATAGACAAATATTTGTCTAAAACTATGCCAGCCTGGTTTGTTAGGAGGTACCGTTTTACCAATCTGAAGGTCAGGTGCTTTTATATTGTCACAAGCTGAGAACCTAAATCACTAGTGACAGGAGTTTCTACAGCCTTACTTGCCTTTAGAGAAGAGCAAAAAGTGAATATCTCTGATATTAAATATGTCAATTGTTTTGGTGCTCCTGTTTGATCTTCATTGCTGTCTATCAATAATAACAGAGGTTTCTGTAATTTCTTGGTTATTGCTTATTTCAGTTCTCTCTATTGTAGGCAAGCGGTCAAACTCTAAAAATAAAAAAACTTCAAATCAAAGGGAAAAAAAGTAATGAACAAAAGAGAAGCAGGAAATTAGCAGGAGATACAGAGGATGAAGACTCTGCAACTACAAGCACCTCCTTAAAAAGAGGAAAAACAGACCCTAAAAAAAGAAAAATGGATGAAAATGTTTCCGTAAGCCAATTAAAGCAAGAAAGTTTCACTGCTATTAAGAAACCTAAGAGAGATGACTCCAAGGACCTGGCTATATGCAGGTAAAGTGACAAATTCTGAACTTGGGTAAGTGGTGTTGAAACAAGGAGTGCCTGATTCTTTTTATCTGTGTTCTGGGGAACAAGAACCCTACTCTTTGTCATGTGTCCCATACAGGTTGTGATAATTGAGTGTATATATGAAGGACTTAATGTGTGCTTGCTTTGGTAATGAAGCCCCAGAGGAAAGTACCTGATGTTAGAATGTGGTCTGTGAAATCTACTCCTACATGCCCTTCCAAGAATGGGAAGGGAGAACCCTGAGAGCAGTGGTACTGACAGCTCTCTCTTGTGTAGCGAAGATGATTAACCACTGCATCCAAAAGGCACTGCGTTACAGAGGAGACAGTAGTAGGAATGCATCTTCTTTTGTAGTATTGCTGGTCAGTCAAAAGTGACATAGTTTAGCCTTGTCACGTTTTTGGAAAGCCAGTATTAGCACCTGTTTTACTGGTTTGCAAATGGTTTACGTTGAGGTTTGAAGTATTGAACTTGCAGGGCCGTGTTTTTCTTTTAGAATGTTGATGACTAGAATTTCATTTTACGTAGGTTGCCTGGAGAGAACTTAATGCTATTTTAGATACTCAGTTAAGATGTTGTCTTTATAGACATTGTTCTCAGCCTTGCACATGGCACAGAATAAAGCGCTCTCCCTTTATAAAGTTAAGAGGTTGGCAGTATATGATTAATTTATGGAACCGTGAAAAAACCTCTGTGAATATATGAACAGCTTAAAAATATTGATTTAAAACCTTATTTTATTCAGCATGATTCTCTCAGAATTGGAAACTCATGAAGATGCCTGGCCTTTCTTACTTCCTGTAAACTTGAAACTTGTTCCTGGTTATAAGAAAGTTATTAAAAAACCAATGGACTTTTCCACCATTAGAGACAAGCTAAGTAGTGGACAGTAAGTAAACCTATTGTAAATTTTACTTTACATTTTAAAAATATTTAAACATTGAAATACAGTACATTTTTTAAAATTAGTTAAACTGTTTTGATCTGCCTGCTCTGGCACCTCTGTGATTACTTTTACAATCAAAATAAAAGTTCTTAACTGTATACTTTTGTCTTTGCCATATCTAAGTGAAATAGCACGTCAGGTGGGAGAACCTGTGGAACTGGCTGAAAAACAATAAAGCTGCCAGGTCAAATGCACAAAATCAATCAACAGGAAAACCTTTTTTTCGTCATCTTTTCTCATTGAGACATCTTACTTAGTGTTGTTACATGTAAGCAAGAACCAGCTGTGAGGGCCTTAAGGTAATGGAGGCCCCGTAAATAACATAGCTGTGGAGTGAGTTGGTACCCTGTTGTGGGAAGCCAGGTAACATTCCAGTAATGGTGGTTAACCATTTTGTAATCCTGGAATTAGACTGCATAACTTCTTAAAAAAGAAAAAGACGCTACATTCCGCTGTTCCCCTTCCCTCCTTGTTACATCCCTGTGCTCTAATCGTTTACCACCACCAAAGAAAATTTTGTCATCCATAAAGACTGACCCTCTTCAGTGCCTGTCAGCTCCACACAAAGCAAGTTTCCTAGGATAACACAAGGGGCTTTTTACCTTCTTCAAGCTTTTTCTTCCTTGAATATGAGATTTAAATGCTCCACATGTGCTCGTTGGTATCAGTAGACTTGAAAAGTTTACTGCCTTTCTTTTTAATAATTCCTGTGATTACTGGAACACTATTTGGGCCACGTATGTTCAGGATAATACAAAGAATGACACAGACAATGTTACAGGATTGACCTGGGCAGCCTTTGTTTGTACCTGATTGTTCCTCTTTTAGGTAAATGTAGCTGTACTCAACACTTACTTTGAACTTGGACTTAAGCCCAAGAATAGATGAATAAATGGAAAATAGCCACAGCATTTTAACTAGAAAGCTGTTGAAGGGAAAGGGGAAGTTAATTTAAAAAAAAAAAACACCCTTTGTTTTCCAGTAGAGGCTTGAAAATGTGCCTTACAGAGGTTTTGAGGAAAATAACAAATACAGTATGAGAGAGTATTTCCTTCCACTGATGTTCATTTTCTTGTTAATATTTAAATTAGAATTAAAAAATTAAATGTATAATTAACATGTAGAGCATTCGCTGAATATTCTGTGGCTGGTTGTAAATTCACTGATGTTACGGTAGTTCTTTCTCATGTAGTTGAAGTGTTTTTCCCCTTTGATTCTCCATGTTCCAAAAATCATTCACCTTTTTCTTCTTTCAGGTACCCTAATCTTGAAGCATTTTCGCTAGATGTCAGGCTTGTTTTTGACAACTGTGAAACCTTTAATGAAGATGATTCTGACATAGGCAGGGCTGGCCACAACATGAGGAAGTATTTTGAAAAAAAATGGACAGAGATTTTCAAAGTGAGCTGAAGTTACCAGAACTCTCTTTCTTTTTTTTCTTTTTTTTTTTTTTTCCATTAAATGAGGACTGATAAGACCAGCAATGTGAACTGTATTTACATGGAAGTGCAAGGCACACGCATAACTAATGACTGGTTTCTTCCTTTAAAATATCACAGAATTGTGATACTAGTTCTAAAGGCTTCACTCCTACAGCAACCATGGCCCCTTGGTTATTGGTTTGTGTGTTTTAACAAACTAATTTAGGTAGAACAGGGAAGCACACCCAAAGAATTTCAAAGAAAGGGGTGTTATAGTGCAATAGCAATTTAAAATATATCAAAACGCACTGAATATTCAACCACCAGAGCTCTACTTGGGGAAATGGTTCTCTTTTCCCTTTCAATAAATATCTATTTTTCTTTTTTTTACTTTGTAGTTTATTTTTTAGTGAATGTATTTAATTTTATGAATTATTTATGATTATACAGCATTCAGAATCTTCGTTTTCTGTGAAAAGGAAGAATTAGAAAATTGCTTTAAATCTTGAAAATACAACAAGGAATGTTTTAAAATATAAAACAAAGCCAAGTAAAACTGTTTACACTGATGTGCTGTAAAAGCACTAAAAATTAAACTTTACTGTAGAGTTACAAGTACATTTATATATATGTTGCTGCATCACTTGTGTAGTTAAATTGTATTTCAAGACAGTGAAGAAAAATTGAGACATGTATATACTGTTCATTATTGTTTATATTAAGTCTTGTTTTAAATATGTATGATGTGTACATATTGTTTGCAGACATTATTGTTTATGCCTTAGGAGGACGGTAGCATTTTATTTTAGTCTTAAGGTAATTATAGCTATATGGCTTGTACAGTAATTATCCTCTACCAACACTGTGGAGTCTCCTTAATCTTGGTAGTGCCTGCCTTTAAAACAGGGTGTAGGGGATATTAGTTTTCCATTTTTCTATTTTGTTATATAATTTCAAGCCACCACGGCCTCAAATTCAAGTATAATCATTTGTATCCATGTGGAATAAAATTGTGATGATTTCCTACGCACACAGTATTTTTTCATAGAAACATTTCCCTCCATTTGCCTTGCCACAGAAATAACAAAAAAGACATTTGTAACCACTGTGTTTTATCTACTGTGTGTTGTGGTGGCCTGTTGGGGCAGATAGATCAGAATTTTTTTTGTACTAATGTAAGAGTACTTGAAGTTTTATTTAAAAAAATGTTGTGGAAAGGTAGCATTCTTTTTCTTTTCCTTTTTTAGGAGTGTTATTTTTCACTAGTATGTGTGGCACGGATACAATAAAAGACTGTTTTGCAAACTGGATTTTCTTGGCGATTTTAATACTTCAGGTCCTGTGTATACAGGAACTTTTTTAATAGTTATCTTGGGAGTCTTGCATTTAATGTTCAGTCCTTATGATGATACATCTAATTCTCCTGGCCTTTTAATGGTAATTCAGAAAGAAGCAATTGCCAAGCAGTCAGCATGCAGTTCAGCTGCCTATTTGAATGAGCGTAAATAACATCAGGTGTAACCATCGGGCTGCCTAGTCTTTGACCTGTTTCTGCCAGTCCTGTTCACTGTCCTTACAGTGTGAATGCACATGATAATGTAAATACATGCCACGTGCAATGTTTCTTAAAATGACTGTCCATGCAAGGTTTCGTCCTTTTTTTGGTCTGTAGAAGGGCACGAGTCATAATCCTTGCTCTGACTGAAGAAGAGAGAGGAATTACAAATGAATATTGTGGAACCCCAGTAACGACAGCTCCCTCACCAAGTAATGGTTTGGTTTGGTTTGGTTTGGTTTGGTTTGGTTTGGGGGAGGTGGGGGGAAGGTGGTGTTTTTTGCTTTTAAACTAGGCCTCCCATGTTTGAGTCTTAGAGCCTTGTTTTATATACTCCCTTGCCATTATAATTCTTGTCTCTGCTGAGAAAGAACAGTCAGTGCCTGGTTTTTAATAAAATCTTTGTTTCTTTTGCCCTCCCCAGAACATCTTGTTCAATAATATTTTTCTTTTCTAAAGTCCTTTTAGAATAATTCGAGTTACCTAGAATAAAAAAATTCATATTTGGATGTCAGGCAGTCTTGCATTTTAACATTAGTGCCACCACTGACTCTTCACGCCTTTCTGAAGACTTCAATAAAAAGGTTTGTTGACATGTTCCACAGATGTGAAGATTAAATCAGTTTTGAACATATGATGGTAGGCTTGTGTGTTGTAAGTATGCTTAGATTATTGAGAAAACTATTTCTTTGATGCAAAACAATTGTTTTTTTGCTGAGATTCTGTACTGGTTAATGCTTTATCTGCCATACTAGATCTAACACTAGTTTTCTGAGGAGTCAGAACAACATTACTAGCTACACTACACACATAGTTGTATTTTTTCAGCTTGTATCCTAATGCAGCCAAAGAGCTGGGAAAGTTAAGGCGCTAACAGGTACTGTAGCTGTGACTGAGACAAGCATCACCTCTCTTGACGACTTTACCAATGTACTGCTTTGGCCACTAGCAGCCAGTGTCTTCATTACTATTTCAGTAAAATTAACTTGACAGGACTTGCTATATTTGAATGGCAAGCCTGAATCATACACATGCCATCATATATCTCCATAGAAAAGAGCAGGGATTTAGCCACTAGAAAAATGTACCTAACTTTTCTTCTTTGCTAACTTTCTCTCCTGTTGATGTTTCTGTCTGTTTTCTTAAAGGAAAAGTTTCCCAGTGTGCTCTCTTCCTTTCTGAATGAAGCATGCTGGTCTTAGAGAATTTATTGACAAGCTTTCAAACTCTTCATTTTAAAGGACTGTTAAGGGTGCTCAGTGAAGAGTGTTCTGGTTGTGAGTGCGGGTTCTCTTTTGTCTCTTGGTATCTCTTTGAAAAAAACTGGATGATATAAAAGCAGGTGAAAATTGGAAGCTGTAGTTGTCTTGGACAAAATATCTATCTTTAAAAAGAGGTCTAAAGCTGCTTCTTTAATCTTTTTGTGATTTCTGTAGTTTCCTAATGACAATTAGAAGGGTAGAGGTGCTCTGCTAACTGTGAATGAGCACAGACATCTGAGGAACAGTCACTTTATAGACTATGCTGAACGGGTGGCCTAGGGGACGTTGTTTATTAAACTTGTATCATTCCTAGATGTCCTACATTTACCAAAACGTGTCTGCAAACTGAGGGCTAAAGACTGAACACCACAATTATGGTATTTGGGTATGTACCTCTTTTCGAACTACCTTGAGCTTAGAACTTAAAAGTTAACAAGAAATTTTTATAGCTGGTATGTACATTCAGAAAAATGACCGTGTGTTATCTCTTATTACATAAACTTCTGTTACTTGCATTGTCCAAACTAACCATCATTACTAGAACTGATAGTAGTTAAATTTCTGGGCGTGTTACTGATTCACAATGTCTTATTTAGCAAGTAATTTCAAGTTTCCCATCCGTAAAATCTTATGGAAGTCTTCAAGCGTATTGGTGTGGTATTCACAATCCACACGATTTAAGCGTGTGGTATTCACAATCAACTGTCTACCCTCCTCTTCAGTAAGGAAGTCTCTAACAATTGATAAAAAGTTCTTGTAAGGCCATGACGTGTTTTATTTAGTAATGTATAATCTTATGGATTGCTAAATCAATGCACCACTCATGAAATAGACTGAATACTAGCCACCACCTAGCATTCAGAATAATTAATGGGCAGTAATCAGCCAGTGAATCAAAGTGTGCAATCAGATAACACGTACTATAAAACAGAATGCAAGATCATACAGATTCAAACATGGAAGGTAGACCATTTACATAAAAGGGAATGTTTTCTGGGCAAAGAGTGACTCTAAGAAAGTGACTTTGCTTTCCTCAGAAAATGTAGGTGTCGTGATAAACTATTTATTTTGCATGAGTTGCTAAGCTTGTGTCTGGATGTGAAAACGGCAACGGTGTGAATCTCCTGATAGATGATGGGGTTGGGGGCGTTGTATTTGTTTGAGAGCCCTTTAACGAAGCTGTTAACAGCAGTTACTTCACCCGTTCCCTGGCTCTCCCGCTCACCTCTCACTGGCGGGAGCAGCAGCCGGGGGGCCGGACCTCGCCTTTTCCTCCGGAGCAGAGGCCGCGCTGGTGCCCCGGGGGCACCCGGGGGCTGCAGGGGAGGGCAGCCACGATCTTTTGTTCCACCGGCTGTGACTGCAGTCCGCAGCCTCGGCAGACACAGCCCGTGTGGAGGCGGGCGGCCCTGGTGTTACCGGAAAGCGGCAAAATAATTCACTCCCTAAAACTCATTTTGCAGTTTCGGAAAGCAGGCATTCTTTATTGCGGCGCCGGGCAGCACTGGGGATAGTTCCACCAGAAGTGCTCCCAAGGCTTGACGGACTTTCAGCAACTCTATACCATGAAAACATACATATTCATAGGATTTCCGGGAATTCATCTACATAAACATGAGATTTCCTGGAACTTATTAACATATGTAAATGTCCGATCCGCATGCGCAGTCATCCTCTGTGGTGGTCCTCAGGTGGGCTTTGGGGGTCTTCAGACGAAGGCTCATAGTCTTCCTCACCGTGTTCGCTGACTGACCTTTGCTTCTGCGCAGACTCAGTTCTTGTGTCGCCTAGCTGTCTAGAGGGGAGTGCTCAGGGGCCCAAAACTTAATTATCCACAAGGACTCTCCCTTGTTATGTAATGGGAGCATTCAAGAGCTTTGTGACGGAAAAGGGGAACACCCAGGAGCCTCAATCCACATTCGCAGGTATCACTGGGACGACTGGCGCTGGCCGGAGTTGATCGGTTCCGAGCGCTCGGCGGCACCCGGGCGCGGCTCTGCCCCCAGGCGCCTTCGCCGGCTCCCTTCCTCACCCCCTTTCCCTCCCCTCAGCCCCCTGCCCTCATCGCAGGTGCCGCCGCCGCAGGGGCCCGTGTCACACGGCGGCAAAGCGCAGCTGAGCAGATAAACGCGTTACATGGACCCGGGCCACCGAATCTGGAAAGCGGAGAGAGCCTGGACAAGAGCTGTGGGCGCAGTGGGGTAAAAGCAACATCGGCGCCGGCGTTGCCTCAGGGAGGGGAATGACGAGGCAGGGAGGGGGCGGTTAGCGCAGCAACGCCGCCTCCCCCTTCGGCCTTGGCGCCGTGGTGCGGCCCGGAGCGGGGCAGGGCCCGGAGCGGGGCAGGGCCCGGAGCGGGGCAGGGCCCGGAGCGGGGCAGGGCCCGGAGCGGGGCAGGGCCCGGAGCGGGGCAGGGCCCGGAGCGGGGCAGGGCCCGGAGCGGGGCAGGGCCCGGAGCGGGCTGCACCACGCTGAGCGGGGGGGAGGGCTGGGGAGCGGCGTGCGCCTGCGCAGCGGCGGGGGAGCTCCGCGGCGGGACGGGGGCGCGGTGCCGTGCGTCCTCCCGCCCCGGGGCGCGGGCGGGTCTGAAGGAGGGGGCGCGGTGCCCCGCTGGGGCCGGGGGGCGGTCGGCGGCGGTCGGGGCCGTTTCCAGGCCTGTCCGTGGTGCTGCCGCGCCCGAGAGCGGCGGTTCGAGGGGCGGCGAACCGGTGTCCCTGCGGCCGGCCGGTCCCCTCAGCGCCGGGCGGGCGGGCGGGCGTGAGCCGTCGCCGCCGTTGCGGAAGGGCTGCGGCGGCCTTCCGGGCAGCCGGGGCAGGGCCCTTCCCGAGCGCGTAGCTGACACCCGCCGTCGGAGTTCGGGGCAGGTACCGGCCTTCCTCTTGAGCCGCTTCCCTGGCCGCGCCGCCGGCGCCGTGAGGCGAGGCGGTGACAGACGGCAGGCGATGGTGACAGGTACCGACAACCCGGTAGTGCCTAGAAGCGCTGTGGCTTTTTCTGTGAGCGGCTGCTGGTGGCTTACAGGTCAGGAGAAAATTGTAGTTGCTAGAGAAGGTAACGCTATAGTGCTAAACACCGCTCTGGTGACAAACGCTCCAGGTGCTCGTTGCTCCCTCCCTCAGCTAGGTTAAGCTATTGGTACCCGAAACCTCCCATTGCTAGGTCTGCTTTTCTGCAGTGAGCTCCTGAAAACCTCATAACAACGAGACTAAGGTGCCTTTTTCAGCCTCATCTTTCCAGATGTCGAGCTCTGACTCTTCAGTTTCTCATAGCTGAAGGAAGTACGTCGATTTTCTCTCTACAGATAAGAGATGTTGTTCACACTACTTAATCTATTTAATGGTTTTAAAGAGAATAGTAATAAAACCGGGAGAATCCTGAAGCTAAAATAGAGAGTATTCAAAGATCTGATCTTTAAATTGGCTGAAGGGAGCAGTTACTTTGCCTGTATGTATACCTTTGTGTCTCTATATATACATAGATATGTGTGCAGGTATGCATGCATTTATACATGCACATATTTATATATGTCCACCTATATATGGATGTATGCGTGTATATATATTTATATGTAAACAAATGTGTGTATATATATAGAAAAACACACCTGTTTGTGGTTGCCTCAGCTCTGAAGTGATTGTTCAGAATGAAGCACTTAAATAATAGTCTGCTGTTTTAGATAGGTTAATATAAATAGCATCGCTGCTTTCGTTCAGCATAAACAACTTTTAAGAGTTGTAGGCGCTTCCTTTTGGCTCTGTGCTTCCTTATTCTCAGGAAGCTTGACTGGGGTCTGCAGCATGGGGAGGAACTGGTTGGAATGTACCTGTTAGGGGCTTTGCTGGACATCGGCAGTGTAAAGCACCTGTCTGATGCTGAGCTCTAAACTAGTACCAGCAGTCTTAAGTACTGGGAAGATGTGTGTGGAGTTCATCTTTTCTTTTGGTGTTTTATGTAGCAGCAAGTGCAATTTCTGGAGAGGTTCAGATTCTGATCACCCTCTTAATATTCACATTTTGACTTTGACTTAAACACGTTACTCAGTATGTGATGTTTGCTCTACATGAAAATTGTGTCAAATCGCTGATTGGCGATATAAGCCTTGTTGTTGGTATCACTCTGATGTTTTGCTATCACTACTGTTGCTGTCTAACTGTGAAAGGCAACAGAAGTTTGACTTTGAATAAGGTATTCAGGCCTGGAAAGGAAAATTTATCTTGGACTCTGGTCATCGCATCTTAGTGCTCAGCTCTGTTAGACCTGCAGATACGAATTTATTGTTTAATCTGTTTTTATTCTAAAGAATATATACAATTGTCTACTCAGTTGTACTGTAACAAGTGCTCTGTATGCTGTATTTTTAAAAGGAGCATATCAACTGTTGAGTCTGCAAGCTGCAATGTATGATGCGTTGGAACGTATTTCAGCAAGCTCCAGATTAATTTCCAGGAATCTTTTCGATACGGCTTCCTGATAAATTTTTGGGGGGGTCAGTGATGACGTGCAAACATACTTTTTTGGAGTTGTAAGTGGGAAGAGAAAGAATGCTGAATACATGTGGTTGTAGTTGCTGAAAGCGTTTATATAAGAGTGTAAGATTATTTTTTTTCGTATGCTCTTGGTATAGCTGAAGCATTGCTCTTGGGTCTGTACCGTACTAACTGTTTTCTGTTAGAGCAAAGGATAGTTGAGGACATGTCTCATAATAATGAATTAAGGCGAATAACGAGTGAACAGTATCTTTGACTGTTGCTAATGTTTATGTTTTACTAGGAAGCATTCTGAACAGGCAACCCTTGATTCTGTGCTCAGTTATTCTATTTTTGTTATTGCTTCTTTTTAGGTAACTTTGTAAGTTTGTTAGTACAAGACTTATCTTTTTTCTGTATTACATTCAAAACAATAGGGCCTCATCCTGGTTGCATCCTCTGTGCACTGCGGTACTCAAATGTTAAAGAATACAGAAGATAAAAACAACAGAGCTTCTTGGCAGTACAGGGAAAGCACTGTGCTCACGCCTAACTTAAATTTCTCCAGCTGTCAGCTGATGTTTTCTGTCATAATGTTTTTAGTCTTTGTAAGTCTTCTGCAGTGCTCTGACCAGCTCTGTTCCTGCCTGCCCCCTGCTCAGTAGTTTAGATTCCCATCTCTGTTGTCTCTTTCCTGCTGCTCTTTGTATCTCTCTGGATCCTTGCTTCTCCCTGTGCATAAAAATTAATATTGCTTATTTCCTTCACTCATTACCACCAAGAAAAAGAGGAGGCGTGGGCGGGTTAGGAAGGACCAGAATAACAGCCTTTTCAAGTTCTAGCAAAGCAGCCGTGGCTCCGTCCCTGTTCCCTGGACTGGCCCTCTGGCTTCCAGTGAGGCTTTCCTACCGCTGACCCTTGCACCAGGTACTCAAGCCTGCCTTCTTGCATTGGTTGCTGTGTAAGCAGAGGCGCAGCATTGCTGAGAGAGGATGTAAATGTTCTTTTTATGTTTGGAAATTGCAGGGGAGAGGAAATAAATCGCCTTTTCCTCCCTCTGATGGGGGTCCCACACTTAGTCACCTAACCAGATCTCTCCAGGAAGTAAAGGTACAAGCTGGCCTGTGTTGATACAGATAACTTGATTTCACAACAGTAGGGAAGATAGTAGAAAGGAAGATGCAGTGGCTCTTTCCCAGCGAATCAGTAGCTGTCACATCCCCAGACCATACCTCAGGTTAGCTTTTATTCTTTGCTCTGGCAATGCTTCCCATAGCCGTTAGTTCAGAATAGCTGTTAGTCTGTCTTTGGAAGCAAAGGCAGTGGAATTTTCTGTGATTTGTGTATCAGTCCTAGCATACGTTTGTGGCCTGCTCCCAGCTGGAGATTTAGTAATCTGTTTCATTCCTGGGCTCAGGTGTATAGGTATGATGAGATATGTTTCTGCTAATTACGTGGATGGCTTGGAAATGGATACCTGACACTTTCAGTTAGAGAGAAGATGGTTTGAAAGCAAATACAGACACCTTGTAACTGTCATCCTAGATTGGCAGGAAAACTTACCAGGCTTTTTTCATTTAGATCGCATTTAATAAAAATGTATTGCTATAATAATATAGTAATTGGTATACTACTAATAATTGGTATACTAAGGTAGTAACCTTCTACGATGGAGTAACTGCATCAGTGGGCAAGGGAAGAATTACTGATATCATCTACCTGGACTTCTGTAAGGCCTTTAACACGGTACCACGCAACATCCTGGTCTCTAAATTACAGATGGGTTTGATGGGTGGACTGTTAGAAGGATAAGGAGTTGGCTGGCCGTGTCCAAAGAGTTGCAGTCAATGGCTCGGTGTCCAACTGGAAACCAGTAACAAGTGGTGTCCCTCGGGGGTCTGTACTTCAACCAGTGCTGTTTAATATCTTTATCAGTAACATAGGCTGTGGCATTGAGTACACCCTCAGCAAGTTTGTAGATGACGCCATGTTGAGTGGTGCAGCCAATGCGTTTGAGGGAAGAGATGCCATCCAGAGGGACCTGGACAGGCTTGAGGAGTGGTTCAACTCATGAAGTTCAAAAAGGCCAAGTGCAAGGTCCTGCACCTGGGTCAGGGCAATCCCCAGTATCAGTACAGAATGGGGGATGAATGGATTGAGAGCAGCCCTGCAAAGAAGGACTTGGGAATGTTGGTAGATGAAAAATTAGGTATGAGCTGGCAATGTGTGCTTGCAGCCCAGAAATCCAGCCGTATTCTGGGCTGCATCAGAAGAAGTGTGGCCAGCAGGTCGAGGGCGGTGATTCTCCCCCTCTGCTCAGATCTCATCAGACCCCACGTGGAGCACTGTGTCCAGCTCTGGGGTCCCCAGGACAAGAAAGACATGGACCTGTTGGAGCGGGTCTAGGGGAGGGCCACGACAGCGATCAGAGAGCTGGAACACCTTTCCTGTGAAGAAAGGCTGGGAGAGCTGGGGTGGTTCAGCCTGGAGAAGAGAAGGCTCTAGGGAGACCTGATTGCAGCCTTTCAATATATAAAGGGGGATCATAAGAAAGAGACTTTTTACCAGGGCCTGTAGTGACAGGAGAAGGGGCAGTGGTTTTAAATTGAGAGGGTAGGTTTAAACTGACAGCAGGTTTGCCCAGAGAAGTTGTGGATGCCCCATCCCTGGAAGTGTTCAAGGCCAAGTTCGATGGGGCTTTGAGCAACCTGACCTAGTGGAAGATGTCCCTGCCAATGGCAGGGGGGCTGGATTAGATGATCTCTAAAGGTCCCTTGAACCCAAAGCATTGTATGATTTTATATTTCTGGTGTAACCCTAATTAATGCTTTGACTGTCTTCTACAGTGCCCATTTACTCCATTGTGTCTAGTGTAGATGCAAATAATAGCAAATTTGAGCAGTGAACTTCTTAGCATAAATTAAATAACTAGAGTAACACGTTTTCCCACTGCTTTAAGACCAAGTAGCTACTGTGCAATCTTACATGTTGTACTGCAAAAAGATATGTTAATTCTAACCAAATCATAAACCCCTCATCTCATTGTTGTGATTAATCTCTGATTTAAGTTGAAGATAAAACAATGCTTAGATGAAAAATCTGCCTCTGCAAATGAATTTATGATTTTTTTTTCCTGGAGAATGTGTCTTGTTAAGCTAGTATGTTTCATTTATGAAATAGGAGAGATAAGTCTAACTGTTAAACTTTTTTTTCAGATATTTTTGTTGAAAGTAGATAAAATGGCGACATTAATTCACACTTTAGCAGATCATAGTGATGATGTCAACTACTGTGCCTTCTCATCGTCGTGCTTGGCTACTTGTTCCTTGGACAAAACAATTCGCGTTTATTCTTTAAACAACTTTACTGAGCTTCCGTACTCGCCTTTAAGAGGTCATACCTATGCTGTCCACTGCTGCTGCTTCTCTCCATCAGGACACGTTTTAGCTTCGTGTTCAACAGATGGCACTACCGTGGTTTGGGACACTCACGATGGTCGGATGCTGGCAGTGCTAGAGCAGCCCAGCGGCAGTCCTGTTAGAATCTGCCGATTTTCTCCCGAGTCCACATATCTAGTGTCAGGGGCAGCGGATGGGAGTGTAGTTCTTTGGAACATGCAGTCATTGAAACTGTACAGGTAAGTGCCAAATATTTTTTGACGGCCTTGTTTACAATGGCAAGAATGTAAGTAGTATGCTGTACTCTGTACAAGACTTGCAGACTTACACCACCGATTGATATCACAAAGAAACAGGAATAGGATTTAGAAGACCAAAAGATTATCAATAGGAGAGGGAGAAGTGCCAAGTCTTTTTTTTTTTTCTTTTTTCTTTTCAAGTTAAACAATGCAAGCTCAAGAAGCTTTAATTTTTACTAAGTTATCTTTCATCCAACTCCTGATTTTTTTTAAGTTCATGGAAGTGTTTTCGTTGATTTAACATGAAATCAGGATGCATTGCATACTGCATGCATCTGGTTTCTAAACAGTGGGTCAACAAACTGATACGTAATACACAGTTAGTTAGTGGAACCTGACTGTGCTCTGTGCCTTGTATTGCATTATGCATAGTGGTTTTTAATTAAATATTTAATTACAAGGCTATTTAGAGTCCAGGAATGTCTTAGAAGCTTGATAATAATCCAGCAGTCAAAGAATTTGGAAACTATTGACATATCCTGAAACCATACATAACGGTGACAGAAAGGCGTATTGGAGCTGAGTGAGTTAAGTATGACAGTCAACATTTCACATGGGTTTCCAATAACCATTTGAAACAAAGCAAATGAGCATTTTTAGTGATGTTGCCCAGTTAAAAGCGTGAACCTTAGAGTGATCTTCGAAGTCCTCCTCTACACCTCTATATTTCAGTAAAGTCTTCAGGCCAGTTGTTGTAATCTGTACTTAGGCAAGACATTATTTAGGTTTTAGAGCAGCAATTACACAACATCTCTCTACAGTTAGGAAAGAATTTAAGAATTTGAGAGAATTGATGTTTCACTCAGGATGAGGAAGCAGCCATTTCTGAAAGCCAAACTTGTTTGCTTTTGGTAATCCCCTGTCAAGCGTGTTACTGCTTTTGTGGCCTCTCTACCTTTGCCTTCCACAGCAGTGATTTAGATGGGAACTGTAAAATTTTTCAGAATGACTGATTATAGTTATCTGAAATTGGGTAAATCTGTAAACCTGTCCATAAACAGAATTCTAATAGATTTTTGCCAGCTTGTTGTTTGTAATGCATACAGACACACTGTTGGTTGTTTTGTTTTCAGAGAATAGAGAGCTATTTATTACGTATTGTTTCTTAGTTTTATCTTTAAGAAAAATTGGGAATTTCAGTCATTAGTATTCTCAAATGTAACGGTTTATCTATTTTGAGGTATTGCTAGTGAAGAGGTTTTTTTTTTTTATTCAGAATACTTTTTACTGACAGGGGAAAACCCAGAAATATTAAAAAGTAATTTCTCAGAAGTATATGCTATTAATATATGCAGTGATGCATGTTTTGGACCTACATCCTTAATTTCTTCCTAGTTGAATGGTGGATGTATAATAACTATGTAGAAACTATATTGTTTTAAGCAGAAATTATTCTACTTTGGTGTTTTTATTGTAAAGAAACAAGAACAAACTTGAACATTCCAATCCTGTCCCCTTCACTTCACTTTTAAAAGTTCATTTCAAAGCGTTAACATACCAACAGTAGTCAGCTTACCTTTAATTGTATATATTTTGGGATGTGTGTATATATATTTTCAGCTGATGAAATTTTTTTATTATTGTCATTTCTACTTGCACCTGTCCTGTTTTCTTAAAGCTGAGATCAATATTACTTAGAAATTATCAAGGTACTTTGAAATTATGTCAGAGGGTTTTAGTTAACCATCTAATGTCAGTCTGTGGTCTTCTGTTTCTTTTCCAACAGTTGATCATGTTGATGCTAAAAAAAGAGAACACCTTTTACCACACTGTTATGGCGCTTGACTAAACATAGGGATGGTAATTACAAGAAAGGTATCCAGTTACTCCTTATCAGCTCAACTGTTGTAGTTGACTGTTCAAATTGCGAAGTAAGATGGCCATTTAAATCATCTCTATGATGGCTGCGATCAACATGAAAGCGAGTTAATATGTGTATTTCTTGAAGTGTTTTCTATTTCCTGTTCAGTAGTTAACGATACTGGTATTTGGCCTGAAACTCTTAAATGCATACTCTGAACATGTATAGTGCTATTAATTTTACTGTTACATTTTCAGAGCAGAATCTGCAGCTTTTTGTGTGAAAGAAGGAAAGTTTTAAAAGCTGCACTAAGGAAAAAGAATTGTTCCTATAAAAATGGGAAGCACTGTAGTGTATTTGGTAGTATTTTTAATGATAGAATTAAGGGAGTCAATGCTTTTTTTGATGGTCCTGGATCTGATTAGAGAGACTGTCAGGAAAGTTTATTGACTTGTCTTCTGCGCCATTAAGTTTGAAACCCCTGGCAGTAAATAAAATTTCTATCAGCAAAAGAGAATGAGCAGCTGTTCTACAAAATGCAGTGACAGAGTAAACAAGACTGACATTTCTTGCTGTATGACTGTTGCTTATGGCTGTGATTTTTTCCTGCACTTAAAAATTCAACTATGCATGCTGGGCCGGATCTAGTGTCCATTGAAAGGAGTGAGACACTTTCAATTGACTTTAGGTTACTTTCCGATAACCTAAAGGATGTTAGGTTGACCCCACTTCCTTCCCGAGGATTGACCACGCTTCCATATCTGCTAGGAATTTTCTTTTAAGTTCAAAGGGTTTTGGCTGACTTAGTTAAAATACAGAATTTTTTTTTCACATTGATTTCTCTTGTGTACCAGTAGTCCAAAATTAACCCTACATCATAAATCACAAAGTATTCTACTCAGCTACAGCTTATCTTATGGGTTAGTAGGTGTTCTGTTTTGTCTTTAAAAACAGAACAGAGAAATTGTGGGAGTCTTCCTCCCCCCCCGTTTGTGTACATGTAAATTTGTGTTATGATAGTTGTGTACTTATCTTTGACTTTTAAAATTTATCCTGCCATAGAATTTTAACAGTGCATTGTGCCTTTCGAATGGTGAGTCCATGCAGATTGTTTTTTGTTTGAAAATTATTTTATCACTCAGTTAAAATTATTGCCTTGGGGTGCCATCTCACATTTTTCGTCCTGCAGTCAAAGAGCAGGTCCTGGTTCCTGCAGCTGTGCTTATTTTGCATCTCTTTCCACAGCTGATGTGAATTTCTCTCCCTTCTGTTACGAAGTTCCAAAGTGCAAAACAGTACAGTTTGGCTTATTATATCAAATTGCGTTTTAGAGATCACTTCTTTGGAACATTGCTTATTCTAAATTCAAATCCCGTGTGCTCTTGCTTTTCAGATCTGGGAATGTTAAAGATGGTTCTTTGGTGGCCTGTGCATTCTCTCCTAATGGAAATTTCTTTGTCACTGGATCATCATGTGGTGATTTAACCCTTTGGGATGATAAAATGAGATGCCTGTATAATGAAAAAGCACATGATCTTGGCGTTACCTGCTGTGATATTTCTTCACAGCCAATTTCTGGTTAGTTACTTGACTCGTCAGGGGAGGAACATGTTAAAAAAGAGTTATTTTATTTCTCTCTAGCTCCTGTTTTCATATTCTTTTTGTCATCGGTGCTCAAGATACAAATGACATTGGGAAGAGCTGAAGTTTTAGAATATTCTCAACATTCTTAAGTAAAAGTTGTGGTCGGGTTGATGACAAGGAATGCACTAGGTCAACAAACAAGGTGATTAGCATGCTTATGATAGCTTTCAGTAGCTAATTACCCTGTCGTGGTTTTGGAAAATGTTTGGGCAGTGTCTGTAAGTGAAGCCTATCTCCCGCGACTAACAAGGGTGTTAGAAGATGCAGTGCTTGATTACCATTCCCACTTCACTCTTTCATACTTTGATTCCCTGAGGAACAGGACGGGATTAAAGCAATGCAGAGAACTGTAAACCTAATAAGCTGAATGCTTGAGCTGTGGGGTGTGACTACGTAGACTGCTTTCCTTCACCTGACTTTCTCAGTTGGAGGAATTTGGGGGAGCAATGAGCCCAGAATCTCACGTGTCCCACTAGGATGTGGTACTGTTCAAATGTCTTACAGCTTTTTTAGCTGACCTCAATGTGTAAGTTGCATTTCAATTTTGTCATTATGTGCTTCTTCACAGTTGTGATGGGCAAGAGCTTAGTTTTTTTCTTTTGAGAATGAAATCTGATATTCTTGTATATATTTCGGTATTGAGATCAAAACCGTAAGACATGCATAGCGTATGCCTTTCTCAGGGCTGCATTGCATATTACGTTCAATTTTCATTCATTTCATATTTGTAAGGCATTCTGTGGAACTAAAATAATTAGAACCTAGATTTCTCTATATGCAAAAACATGGACAATGAAAATTGCATATTTAAACTTCCAGCTGTCTCAGGGAAAGCTTTGCATTTGTGTGTACAGGCTTTTAAAATTATTGTTGTGGTTTGACCCTGGTGGGCAGCTCAGCCCCACCCAGCTGCTTGCTCACTCTGTCCCAGTGGGATGGGGAGAGAATTGAAGGGCAGAAGTGCGAAAACTCATTGGTTAACATAAAGACAGTTTAATAGAGAAAGCAAAAGCTGCATGTGCAACGAAAGCAAAAGAAGGAATTAATTCACTGCTTCCCATCAGCAGGCAGGTGTTCAGCCATCCCCAGGAAAGCAGGACTTCATCACGCGTAACTGTGGCTTGGAAAGGCAAATGCCTTAACTCCAAATGTCCTCCCTTCTCCCCCAGCTTTTATTGCCGAGCAGGACGCCATACGGCGTGGGATGTCCCTTGGGTCAGCTGGGGGCAGCTGTCCTGGCTGCGTCCCCTCCCAGCTCCTTGTGCCCCCCAGCCTGCTCGCTGGGGGGGTGAGGAGCAGAAGAGGCCTTGGCGCTGTGCAAGCGCTGCTCAGCAGTAACTAACGCATCCCTGTGTTAGCAACACTCTTTTGGTCACAAATCCAAAATACAGCACCGTAGGAGCTACTATCCCAGCCAAAGCCAGCACAATTCTTTCACAACACAGACTTTTTGTATAATTGTGTGGGAATACTGAAGAGTTGCATGTCTAAGTTTACATGGCTTGTATAGTGGGAGGAAACATGGCGCAAACAAGAACTTCTATTTGAAATATCCTGGCAGAAGTTAATTGCAGTACAGGGAAGTGTCATAGCCAAACAACTAAGTATTGGAAATTCTGAGATTATAAGAGTCTGAAAAGCTGAAAGGTTAATTTGTAATAAGTAGTGCTGCCTGTGTACCACCTTGTCTAAGAAGGCGGTACAGAGCAGGAAGAAAGCAGGAGGAGCAGGGGGCGGAAAAGGAGGACAGAAGCAGGAGAAAGCTGAGGAAGTAGGATGTGAGCATATACTTCAGTACAGAGAATTAGTGGCTGACAATACCAAATCAATCAAATGTGTGTCCACTGAAAGGTGGAGGGACAGCATGGAATTAACCTGTCACAACAGAAAGGGGATTAGTCTTTAAATAACACCTCTAGATCTTTCTTGGTGAAAATACTACCCAAAAAACTCCATTATGAACTAAGAGTTGCATCTGAGGGCAAAGGAACACGTTGAAGCTGAAACAGATCAGAGTGTGATTTCCATCGCTCCGTCTCCTGTTGAGATTATTCTCTTGGTTTAAAAAAGTATGTTGCCAACCCTTCAGCCTTCTGCCAAGATAGAGAGAAATAGGCAAGAAAGCAAGTATTTCCTACACTGTGGATTTTTTTAGCTGATTTATGATCATTCTTAGTTTTATTTAAGCCATATGTTATTGAAAGGCAACATTTTTCCTTTTTGTGTGTTACTGTTTAATCACCAAGGATTGAAATGTCTGGGATTATTGGCAGATTTAACACATTACAAAATCCATACAAGTAGTGCTTATCCAGTACAATTAAAGATGTTTTTAGATTGAGACTCTCTTTACCTGCTTAATTCAGAGCAACATTGGAACCAGAGTTTCTGATCGGTTCTTTGTGCTTTAGACTCTTTGTACCAGATGGTTCTCCTGCCTTTAAAGTGGGTTCAGTCACACTTGCATAGAAGCTCGTCAGAGCTAGAGCAGTTGTAATGCTGTGCGGGCTTTCCCATCCGACTGCAAAGTTTCAGTGCTGCCCTCCTCCCAAATAAGTAAACTTCAGTGAAATTACCTAGCGATACTGGTAAAAAATTGGCAGATCTTGCTAAAATTTTCTAGCGAACCTCAGTGTAAGACAGTATAGTCCTCTCCAAGTTATCCCAAAGAGTTCCGTGTGTGCAACACTGTAATACCCCATTAACAAGTGGGTAACTTGTAAATAGTGTCAAAGTCTGTGCATCGTGACAGGATTCTCATCCAGACCAGGTTTCCAAGTAAGATGTTCTTAGTTACCAAGAAACACGTGATTTTACAACATAGCTAATGTGTGCTACTTGTCTCTTCATAAGACCCAACTCTTACACTGTAAAATCCTAGCAAAAATGATGCACTTTGATGCTTTAATGTTCAACAGATTTGAGGTAAGTCCTAAGATCTGCCACAGTCATAGTGGCTCTGATTGTTCCTGTGAACAAACAGGTCTATGTATTCTGGGATTTTATTGTGATAACCATATGAAATTAAAATATACTTTATGTAGTGGAAAAATGGAGATAAAATCTCTGGGATTATTTTATAAGACACTTGACAGTAAATATTTTGACATTTCTGGTAACTACAGAGCTGGAAAGACGAGCCCTTAAAATGTCTGTTATGATTTTGTGATTTCCAGCCTTAATCCTGATGATTCTTGTAGGAATTCTAAGACTTGGCACTGGCAGAGGTAATGCCACTGAAGGATTGTTATGGTGACTTGTGTCAGGCTGGTATGCCAGCTCAGTGGAGTAGAAGAGCAGAAATAATTTGGCACAGGACTTAAGAATAATAAAAAAAAATTATAATACGCTGAAACAACACATTTAGAATGAAACATAGTAGTTCAGAAATGTTCATATCCACTGAATAGAGGGGAAAGCTATAAAACTATTACTATTTCATCTTTAATGCAGTATTTCCCGAGTGGGTGGCTGGACTGCAGTTGTGAAACATCACTTAGTTTATAAAAATGAAGCACTGAACATTTAAAATTATGAAAATAGCCTGTCAGATACTCTCAAATTTTGTACATGCGTACATGGTTAAGTTTGAGAACTACTGAACTGTAGAAGAAATGGATATAACCATATAATTTAGGTTAAAAACCTACATTGTTGCATTCAGTAGATAGAGGAATCAAACATTTACCATCAAGAAAACTTAAAATAGGAGCCCAGTTCTGGTCTTTATCTACTCGTTCAGGAAACAGTATGCGAGTGATACCTATTTCTTCCTTCTAAATGGTTTTAGAACTTCTGCAATTATTTTTATTAACACTTTTTAAAAGTAGTACAGAGATTAAGGTAATTTACCAAATTCCAGTGTAAGAATGCTGATGTAGTTTACTGATATGGTGTTATTTTTAGGGCTTCTGATTCCCATTAATATATTTGAATTTTATCAGATGGTGAACATGGATTCAGATACTTCCAGATGGCTTCTTGTGGTCAAGATAATCAGATCAAACTCTGGCTTATTTTGTTCGCAGATTTCTTAGGTGTGTATAGTGATGTTTTTTTCATATTCCAATGTCTTAAGTCTTTAGTGACAGTTTACATCTAAGATAAAATTTATACTGCTGTCATGGATTCAGAGCCAAACGAACCACAAGTTGAAAGTTTTCTTTAATTGTTTAGCAGGAGAGCAGTTAAGGCATGCAGCACTTTGTGACATTGGGCCCTGTAGATTTTATTTATCTATCTATTTATCAATAACTGTAAAAGTAAAGATTTAAAAAAAAAATTCCCCCAATTCCCTCAGACTTAATGTTATGATAAACATTTTGGTTTAATTAGCATTTTTATCTTTTGGTAACCAGTAACATTTCTACTGTGGCCTTTGAGCAGGTTGATAGGTTGAAACCTCTTAATCTACCAGGCCAGGGAGAGGTTTGCTTTCATCCTTAAGTTCATCTTGGCCCTTGCGCAAGAGCTGGAGAAATGAAAACAGTGCTGTCTCCTGCTAAAACTGCAATGCAGATGTGTGACTGCTATGTAGAGACTAGGACTAGGCAGATGGCCAAAAACAGCTACAGTGGGTATTTTTTTGTAATCTCTTTTACGTGGAAGTCTGTAAGGATGAATATTGTGTGTACAGACACACATTTAATTATCTAAAACACTGTTAGGCATGCTAAGACTACAAAGTGAAGAAGTCAGAGATGTTAAAATTAAGTTGTCTCTGTGATCTTTTATCCCCTTTTTTGTAGACAGTATGTCACAGAATCAGATCTTTGGTGCAGCTTGACACTTCTAAAAGCAGCTTGTCTTATACCTTGTCAAATATGTCCATATATAATAACTTACTTTTTGTATTTTTAGGTGTTGAATTAAAATATAAATGCACATTGAATGGACATTCTGCCCCAGTTCTGGCTTGTGCGTTTTCTTATGATGGGCAGATGTTAGTTTCAGGGTAAGCGGTATCTTTTACTTGTTTAAATTTCATGCAGATGGCTGTCCAAGTTCACGCTTCAGTGTTGTAAAACAGAAAGTTCAAAAGAGTTGGAGATTTCAAAATGTATTTCTGATAATTAAGGAATAGTTCTGTGACCTCCAGAACTATTGAAGTGTCTTTCCAATTGGTCTGTGTCTTGTGGGTGATGGGGTTTGAAATCTAGGATGTTGCAAGCTGTGTTCTCTTGAGCATTGTAACGAGATTCATGATTTCCTGCTTTTCGGGCATTCATGTGGGCCTTCATGTGAGTACTCTAGCACCTATTAAAAATACAAATCTACATTGCAATCTTACTGTCTCTTTGGGACACCATTTAGGATTTCCTTCTCACTCATGCACTTTCAGGAACTTTTTAGAAAGTTAACTATCTTGAGATTTTTGTCTTTGATAGATTTGGTTGAAATAAAAAATTTCTTCACTGGTCCACCACCAGAGTACGGCAACATAAGCCGTTTTTCCATAAATAGTGCATGATTGAGATAAATGTAGAGCTATGTTTTTGATGTCGGCCCTGTACAGTATAATGTTTAAGACCCAAATTAATCATGAACCATCAGTTAGAGACTAATGTTATTATTAGTCTTTGTTAGAGGGCAATAAGGGAGTTGCCAGTGTCATTGCAAGGTCACTCTATTATGTTTAAAAGACCCAGGAGGGTGGAGGTGATGGGAAGATTCCTGATGGCTGGAAACACGCAAGTGTCATCTCTAAGAAGGGCAAGGTAGAGGATCCAGGGAACTACAGGCCAGTCAGCCTAACTCCAGTCTCTGGGAAGGCTGTGGAGCAAATCCTTCCAGTGGGCTTGGGAGCTGCTTCCAAGCACAACATGTTTGGGGAAAGCAGCAGGAATTGAAGACGGACAAACTGAGCCTGAGCAGCTTGACTGCCTTCTGTGATGGGAAGGCTGGCTGTGTGAACACGGGGAGAGCGGCGTGTGTTTTACACCTCAGCTTTAGCAAGGCTTTTGACATGGTCTCCCAATGCAGTCTTGTAGCCAAACCGAGGAGATACAGAGCAGAAAAATGGACAGTCAGTTGTGTGGAAAAATTATTGGACTGTCAGGCTCAGATGGTTGTTGGTGATCAGCAGCACGAAGATAAACTGGCAGCTGGTTACTAGTGGCTTTCCTCAGAGATCTAGTGGCTTTCCTCAGAGATCAAGCTATTGAAAGAGGAATAATAAATAAGGTAGATATAATAATTTATGTTTTTATGAATATTAATGACTGTATGCTTTTATTCTGCACTTCTCATGAAAAGTGCTTAATCACTTCTAAACTAAGTGGCAACTTGAAATAACAAAATTATTCAACTCTAAATTTTAATTGTCTTTTTTACAAAGATTTTCTAAACTGAAACAGAAAAACTGATGTCTTGCAAAGGAAGAAGGACTACGATAGCCAGCAAATAATCTTAAAACTATACAAACCCCAGGAGACAATAGCTTGCTTGGACATTCTGCTTTGTATTCTTTTTAAGGGAGTCTTTTTCAGCATTCGAAGCTCATTATGAATGTTTGTGATCTAGAGTTATTTTATTTTCCATTAGACATATGGATTATTGTTTTCGCTTATATTGTCATAAGTGAAATGTCTATCCCATAAAGCCTTTCAGGAAACGCTGCTGTCATCTAAATAACTGTGCAGTTTGTATTTCATGAAATATTCTTTGTATTGATTGCATTGCACCACTATATTTTATGTATTGCTTTGCACTACTTCCTCTAGCATGCTTTGCAAATGAAAAGGTTTCAAAAAAAGGACTTCAAAAGAAGTCCTGAGAGCAGATCATGGATTCTCTGCATCTGCTTTACAGATACTGCTTGCAACGACATAAAGTAGATATGGTACAGACAGTGGGGAGCAGTAGGGGTGGGGGCTAGTTTGCATAAGCACTGTGCAAATCCTCTGCATCAGAAATTTTCATGGAAGTGCAGAGTTTTCATATTTACTGTTTTTTACATCATGCTGGAGGTACAGCTAATCAGTGTTTGTTTTAAGGTGGGCATGGGTGGAGGGGATTTAGATAGCTAAGCTTTTCGTAAAGTGGTGTTAAGAAATCTGTTGGCTCTTACTTTGTTTGTGGAAAAGTGTTTTTCCTTCCTCTTAATTAAAAATAGTTTCCTTTTTCCTCTCTGCATCATTTTAATGTCAATGTGTTTCTTTTAAAAAGGTCTGTGGACAAGTGTGTCATAATATATGAAACTGTAAGTATAGCATAGTGCAAGATCCTTCATTAGATTGTCTTTAAATATCAGCACTGCTTCTGCAGTGTCTTATCAGCGTAAAGGAGTATTAAAGAATGGGAACTTTATAAACCCAAAATGTTTACTGTGCATTTGGGGCAGGGAAGGAGTTTGAGGAAAAATGTCTCTTGAAAATTGATCAGTCTTTCTCACTGTTTATTTACATTTCTTTGAGGGGTTTGTTATTTGATTTCTCTACAGTAGCATACTATTCAATGAATTTCATACTTACATGTTATCTTCATATTGAAGTAGAAGGATTTTTTGTTATCCTAAATTTATCTTAGCTTCCAAAGCAAGAAGGACTGTAGCTTTGACATAAAATCAGGTCTGGTGATCATAGAAATTCTTTATTAATTATATATAAAGTGCACATAAAATAGAGGCATAAAATAGAAGCATAATAAAGAATTCAGGAAAATTTCTATGTTAAATACAATGTCTTTTCTTTAAAACGTATTGTTCAGGCATTTTCTAGAATACTGTTATTACATCCTTGATGGTTCACCTGTAAGTGGTATTTACCTTTAGTACTTTATAGCATTAAAAATAACAATAATTTTGCTGAAAATGAAGGATGAACAAATTTTAAGCTTCTCCAGCTTGCTCTGCACATACTATTGTACTGGTACAATTTTTCAATTAGGGTTAAAGTTTTTCGCCAAGATCAGTAATTTGATGCATTCCCAATTTTTGGTCCAATTGTTTTAGTAGTTCTAAGCTTAGACAGATACGTAGGAAGTTCCCTAGATTTTTGGAACCCCAGAAAACTGAAAGATGCAGAAAACCACGGCATAAATATTTCTGAATACTACTTGTCAGCTTTTGTGGCCTTAGGTTTTTACCAAATGGAACAATAAGTTCTATAGCTGTTGAGGAGAAGTGGGGACAATAAACCTTTGTGGGAGGGAGAGAGATTTCGGCCTAAAATAGGGCACTTTCCTCCTGCTGGGCAGCTCAAAAAACTGGAGCGCTGACTGATCAATTAGCGATTCAGAATAAATTTGCTCTTCATCTTTCCAATCTGTCTGTACCTGTCAAAGAAACAGTATCTTTCATAAGAAGGAAAATCTTTCAGATCGTAAGTCAAAACTGTGTGGAAATTCAGGAATTTGGTTTTTAGTAGCATCTAGTGGCCAACTAGGAGAACCACAGGTGTGATTAATTATTGGCCCAATTCAAGGATTGTAGCGTGAAATCTATTTGAATTTCAGTTACCTCTTCTCTTTTGGTAATTTCTAATCCTGGATTTGTAGAAGAAATGTTTTTCTCCACATGAGCAACCAGCCAATATGGATGTGATTAATTCAGCTGGTATTTCTGGCATTGTTATGCTGAAAGTTCCATGCTGGCTGATTGTTGAAGGGTAGCAGTGTTCCAGTGAACTGAACAGGGGGCTTCAAGCAGGAAATTCGGGTTGCATTTCTGACTGCTGCTGATCAGCTTTGGCAAGGCTGTATAACTTCTCTGAAGGTAACCTCTTGTCATCTTCCAAGAAGCAATATTATTCCTTATTTTGAAAGGAAGTGTAAAAATGAACGAACATTCTTTTTGTTCTTTAAGATTTAAAATGGCAAATATTCTTTTACAGAGTACTGGCAATACCCTTCATACTTTGTCTCAGCATACCAGGTAAGAATTCAGTATGATTTTTCTGTTTTACTGTTAATAAATAAAAGAAATTAAATAATTTTATTGTGAATTTTCACACATTTATCTTTATTTGTAGGTATGTTACAACTTGTGCTTTTGCACCACATAGTCCCTTACTTGCCACAGGTTCAATGGATAAAACTGTGAACATATGGCAGTTTGACCTTAAGCATCCCTGTGCAGGTTAGTATGTGAAGTATTTGTAATCTGATCTTTAAATTTAAAGCACAATATTGTTGAACACCTTCTGAAGATGCGGAAAACCCACTTTTTCTTACATGCAGTTAGTTGGTAACCTCAGGATTATGTGCACATTATTTATCTTTTCTCTGAGTTGATCTTACTAATGTCCTGCAGCGGTATTCTCTTTTTGTTTTTTAAAGAAAAGATATAATAGAAGTATTTCAATTTTATTAATCTGCTATATCTTCTTTTCTGATATTCACCATTTCTTGCTCTCTGGACAGCATTTAAGAGATGTATATTATTCCCAGAGCGCTGAAAGGTTTTTGGATAAGTATCACTGGCTATGAGTTAAACAGAAAATACTCTAATTGCAAGCATAATTGTCAACAAGAAATACAGCTTAGCAGTTGTTATACATCAAAAAACCAGGATAATTAATGTCACAAAATATACCAGCACCTAAAGTATGTGGAATAAAGGTACATATATCTTTGTTCAAAGCACAAGAGTAAGTCTGGACTTTGGTCTGCTTTTCTAAGGAGGTGTGAGACTTGGTTTCAGTGTCTGCTGATGCTTTTCTCTCTTTTCGCTCAATTCAAATTTGACAGAAGTGTAGGCATCTGAGAGATGCAATTCGTCTAAACTTTGAAAATTGATAGGTAAAAGAAAAACCCAAATTATTGCCCCCCACTGAACTAATGTCTAATAAGCATTTCTTTTATTAGATATTAGGGAATGTACAGTACTGAGAACTCTTGAAAAACAATGCTATTACTGCCATTGTTCTAAGAACTGGGGTTTTTTTCATTGTTGGGGTTGCGGGGAGCGAGGGTGTTGTTTGGTTGGTTTTTTTAAGTGTCTTTTATCTTTCCTTTCCAAAGGAAACACTGTAGAAAATGAATCTAAGGTGGCTGTTGAGGACTGGTCAGAGGACGATGTTTCAGCCTGGCTTTGTGCACAAGACTTAGCGGACTTTGTTGGGCTTTTCAAAATGAATAACATTGATGGCAAGGAACTGCTGAATCTTACTAAAGAAAGTCTGACTAATGAATTAAAAATTGGTAAGAGTATAGAAATCCAAATAGTTTTTAATCTTTAGAGTACGTGTGAAATGTTGGAATGAAAGTGAGTTAGGAGTTCCATACATGGATGTTTTTTTCCCTGAAATGCATTTTTATTTCATCACCAGAGCTGATAAAACTCATGTCACATTATCCACAGTACTCTTTTTTCTTTTCTTTTTTTTTTTTTTGTATTTGCTTATACCTAGAGACATAAAATGTACTTCCACCAACAATGCCGTGTTAAGTGGTCTTACCTGCTTTTGTTTCTATTTTCCTTTTTAGATCTTGTATCATTAAGCTGTGGAAAAGGAATTTCAGTTTTTGTGTATACTTAACGATTCTGACTTTGGTAAATAGGGTACTCTGTAGTTTTTCCTATCAGTCTGCAAAAGTGTCGTGTTTATAATACTATGTGGTCAACTACTAGTAGTGGAATTCTTCAGTGTACTCTTACATTACAGAAAAACACGAGGTATGTTTTAGTTTTTACTTATTTTGGAGATGAGGCATTTGATGTTGACATTTAGTAAGGATCAAGCAAAGCTTGCCTGGCTCAGACGCTTTGTAATGCATCAGGCGTCCTAGTTAATGCATTGTCCTGTCACTCCATTGCAAAACTGTGATTGCATTTTAGAAGGAATCACAAGGAAGTGCCATATTAGCAATGATTCCACAGCGGTAATTCTGAAATAAGAAATTTAAGGATGGTGAACTACACTGGAACTTTCTGAATATAAGCTCTCTATTCGTTTTGATGGTAGATTTAGGTGTAAATTAGGTGCTGGTATGTTTGCCAAAGTGAGATCAAGTATAGCAAAAGGCTGAATGAGTTAAGAAACCTTTTAAAAAGTACAGTTTTATTTTTAGAAGTTAGTATTCTTCATTGTAGGAAGACTGCTCCCTTCCTTTTTTGTTTTGTGTGTGATATTGGTCTGTATCAGGTCATAGTATCTCTGTGTCAACTAGCTTTCTTGAATTCTAGAAATCAACAGAGATGCTGGGAACCTGTCAGGAATTGTCATCCACAAAAGACACTTGGCTTCATCGGTTTCTGCACGCATTTTCTTTAACATTGGAGTAGCCTGAAACTGTTGCAGCAATCACCAGCTGAGGCTAATCAAATAATGCTGACTAGAAAGTTACGTGAGAATTGAATGCAGTGTGACCGATGATAACTGGCCTGCTCAATATAGCATTCTCTATGGGGAAAAAAAAGAACAAAAGCATGTGTTGCCTGATGGATTTGTAATGACGCTGTCAAGAACAATTTCAAATTCAAATAAGAAAATAAAATCTTGAGTTGTGAGAGCCCATTTAGGGCAGGCTAGAAGAGGCAGAGGATGCATGTGGCTTTAGACAGAGCACATGTAGAATACAGGCTGATTATGGGAGGCTGCTGCTTTCTGGCTCTCATTTGCTATAAAAGGATGCGGTGAGGATTGATTGTACGTATGAGCTGAAGTAGCTTCAGTACGTTCTTTCCCATTATCAGGTTAAATGCTCGTTGCTCAGTCTCTGTTCTCAAGACTTGGGTCTTTTGCCATGCTTTTCCTTCAGTAGGTGCTTTAACACCCATCATAAGATTATAGGATAGGGAGTCAGATTTTCACAGGTATCAGGCAGCTATAAGAAATTTTTAAAAAAGCTCTAACTGAAATCAATTACTGTCTTAATAAATATAAGCTACTTCACAAATATGAGCCAGCCTATATGCCACGTGAAGGGATGAGTTCCACTTTAATGGTTATATGAAAGATGTTTTCAAAAGAAAATAATGAAATATACTACTCAAAGTCGCCAAGTAAAATCATTCAAATGAGTCAGTTCTGAAGTGGTAAATACTTGTGATTCTGCTTCTACATATCATTCTACAACTATAATTGGCACAGAATAGAAATTATGGCCTGATATATTTGACTTGAAGAATTGCTCTCTGCCTGCCATGGCTCAAGCATTTACAAAATAGGAGAATACTATCTGCCTAAAACTTACATGCTGTTCAGTGTTATTCAATTTCCGGTTTTACTAAATTAGTCTTAGCACTATACAAATACTTAAATGAGCACATCCTTTCTCTCCTTGATAACCCGCTTTCTTTGCTCTAAAAATGGAACATTTACCAGTTCCATAAGATCTTACCAAAGAACTCTTGAGTTTTTTTACAGTCTTTGCAAAGGGAGTTTTCTTTAGACCATTTTACTTGATGATTGATAGGATAGGCGTTTTTTCTTCTATTATTTTTGTTAGCTGCTTATACCTTGTCCTATTAGTCTTTGCTTCAGCTCTGATTTGCATTTAATAAAAACGGTATCCTCACTCCTTTGAAGGTGTTTAAGAGAAAGCTATCAGCAAGTGGTTCACATAACATTTCATTAGCTTCTTTGATTGTTTTTGACAGCTTTTTGAAAGAATGCTTCATTACCATGCAAATGGAACTAGCCTTTTTCCAACCTAGTTGTCATATAACATAAATAACACTGTATTAAACTCTGTAAGATGTTGAGCAAAAGTGAAGTGACCATTATATACATTCTGCCTGAAAAGCTTGTGTACATTCAACCAAGTTCAGCATTTCTCATTCTTAACAGACACAATCACACATTCGTTGCAATTCTGTGATGCATTTGAGTCAGAAAAAAAGGAATACGTGTCCTCTTCAAATTCAGTACACAAGGTGGGGGTACGTTGTTCCATGCCTGCATACTCTTTTTTCCTGTCAGGCTAACTGAATGCTAATGTAAGGTGAATCTTGGCTTCAGGTTGTTTGCAGAGGGTAGGCAGGAGGTGAGACTAGGTCTAATTTCTGGAAAACCACACCTTCAGTTTACGGGTTAGTGCCATACAAAGTATTTTTTACTGTAGTATCACAAATTGTAAAGAAGTTGGAGGCATACCAAATACTTTTCCTTCTTCTGCAGCACATTGAGCAGGCTTCTTTTCGTGTGACTCTATCCTGATTTAGGTTAGGTATGTAAAGAGAACACATTGTCTTAAAGACAGTTCGACCCTTTCCTCACTTACTGCAGGGTGTCCTTAGAACATAACTTAAACCAAGGATGAATACGCATAAACTGAATTTTGATATGTCTGATCAGGCTGACTTTGTCTTCTCTTCATCAGCAGTGTGCTATCAAAGATGTGGGGTTTTTGTCTTCCTCTTGGTTTTAAGGTTTCACGCTAGGTGCATACAAAAAGTACGAGTAAGGGCTTTCCAGTTTCACATCTTTATCAAGAAACTGGGCCTGAGAATGAGTTTGAGAACAACATTTTGGAGCAGAATTTGAATCATTTGTGACTCACCGTGCCTTACATGTATACTGAAGTAGGAGTAAACTTTGGGGGAGCTGCTCAGTATAGATTAAACAGAAAAATTGCACGTGTTTTGCCTATATCAACAAAATCTTATTTTAAGTGTTCTTTTATAACTAGTTTTCAAAAGATGATGCATCGTGGATAGTTCTTTAATCCCTAACTAGAGATACAATCAGGAGGTAGTTAACTGAGGTGCAAACTGGATGCAATAATCTTTAATCTGTTTGCTTGAGAGGAATTTAGGAAAACTTGCCTGTATGGTGAAGATTGTAGAAGATGCCCTCAAAATCCAGTTACAATTACAGAATTATTTGGTTCCTTTTTACCTTTCTTTCCTTTGGTTATATTCTTAATTTTCCTTGATCCCAAACTGATCTTGTAGATTTTTACTCTTCCTAAGAATAAGCATGAACTTTTATGGTGTTTCAATACTGTATTTCAACTCTTACATTGTCTTTATCTTTACATATGTCATTACATAATCCTTATTAAGGAAATGTAGGTTAATTTGTTTCTTTTGCATATATTTTTCTTACTCTGTGACATCTTTTGTCTTTGCTGATGCAAATGACTTACATATCAGTGTGACTGAGTTTAATCCCTTTGCACGCATTGTTTGAGGCAGCTGATAATTGTACAGTAAAGCTGAAAGCACTTGGGTGTTAAGGCCAGTCTGCTTGGCTGTCTGCGGACGGAGTAGAGCAGTTGGCTGGAAGCCTGTTGTATCAACTCTTTATTTTAGTACTGAAAACGGAAAATTAACCAGAGTAGGAACTAGTATTTACCACTACTAGATTGGAAGAAAAAATTGTGACACATGACACCCGCAGGTTTTTTGACATAAAACAATTTTTAAAAGGAGGAATGTTTTATGCTGCTGCAAGATGAAGGTTACTGATATCTGGGATGCATTTCCAATCTTGACAGGTTAAAATTGTAGTGTGACAGTTTATAGAACTATGAAATTACTTTTCTTGTTGTCACATTTCTTTTTTCCTCTTCTACTCACAATTGGAAAGAAGGTCTGCTGTCTCAGCAGCATTTGTGCTATTTCATAAGATCTAATTCTGTGCCAAACAAAAAAAATACAGAGTGTTGAGCAACTCGTCAAGATACTCTTACTTCACTCTGTAGAGCTGACTGATAGAAGAGAACTTCATGAACATTTTCTGCAATCAGTTCAGCAGTAGCAGTGTTGCACAGTGGTGAGGTGGGAACGATCTCATGCATGGTAATGAAGGAGCTCTGTTACTGAGACCTTGAACAAAAGCTAGAGGTCCATGTGTGTCATGAGGGCTTCGGCGTGTCTTACCTAGGTTCTTTAAGGTTTATCATAATCTTGGTAAGGGGATTGTCCACAGTGGGGTTATTTTTTTATTTTTTTCAGAATGGACAGTCGGGAGTAAATGAAGTTTTATGGTTTTATTGATACTGTGTGAATGAGAGTGCACCTCATTATAAATGTGATGCACTTTTCCGGGGAGAGGAATGCCAGTGTACAATTTCATTGTAAAAATAGTTATTTCCATTTTGATACAGGTTGTTTACACAAGCATTACCTGAGCATTGAAGTGCTGCAAGTCTAAGACCTTATCTTTCATGAAAGAGGAGAACACAACAGTGAAGCGTAATTTGCAGGCACAGTGTACAAACACATCTTATTGTTGTTTTGATGCATTGTTTGAAGACAGCAAAGTTACTGTTGATGTGTCTTCACTTTATCGCCTTGAGTGCCTCTGAGCTAAACAGTCTGAAAGAAAACAAGGCAGCATGGCACCACCATAAATGTGTTTGCAGTTTTATTGTTAATTAGGAGGACATTAATCTTTTAAAAAACACAGGTTCGGGCATTCTTCAGTTGTCCATTTGTAAGCCATAGGACACCAGTACTATACAGCAGGTGTAGTGTATTGTCATAGAGAGATGTAAATGACCTTGTATGACAAAAGGTAATGTGACAGTTAAGGGAAATCCAGTGAATTAGGCTTTTACTGAAATGGTATGTCCTTACATTTAGCATGAATGGAAGGACACAGCAATCAGTAAAAAAGCAGTCAGCCCCTGTAATGTTAGTGGTATTCAGATTTTTACTCTGTAATTGCTTTTTTAATCCCTGCAAACAGATAGTCACTGCACCAATAGTGTGTTTTGTAACACATCAGGCATTTAGAGAAATGACTATATTTGTGGCTTGAAATTAGTTCTTTATACTGTGACAGCTCCTTTTATTTTGGATCTTGCCATTTTATGGCTTGTATTAAATTTAAACCAATGTTTATATCAATTTAAATGTTTTAAGCTTTCAAAGTTGTGTCAATATTTTAAAAGCATTTTTCTAAGACTACTATTACAAAGCCATTCTAAGATTTGTTGACAAGCCTTTTCAGGGTTCCTCTGGCAGGGTCATGTTTTTATTATTTTTTTAAAATCTGGCACAGTTGGCGGCTAAACACTCACTCTGGCATGGCAGAGTGGGAGAAAGACAAAGCTAAGAAGTGAATGGGTGTGATACTTGCCAGGCAGCAGCACTGAGCTTCACTTCATCAGGAGACTGATAGATGATCTGGGAAAAAAGGGGGTATCAGGAAGGTAATTTTGCGCACATGCTGTCATAGAACCTTAGAATCGTAGAACACTTTGGGTTCAAGGGACCTTTAGAGATCAACTAGTCCAACCCCCCTGCCATGGGCAGGGACACCTTCCACCAGACCAGGTTGCTCAAGGCCCCATCCAGCCTGGCCTTGAACACTTCCAGGGATGGGCATCCACAGCTTCTCTGGGCAACCTGTCACAGTAAAAAAAAAAATAAAATTCTTCCTTATGTCCAATCTAAACTTAGAATCATAGAATCATAGAATGCTTTGGGATGGAAGGGACCTTTAAAGGTCATCTAGTCCATCCCCCTGCAACTGGCAGGGACATCTTCAACTAGATGAGGCTGAAGCACTGGGTGAAGTACAGACCCTTGAGGGACACCACTCGTTACTGGTTTCCAGTTGGACACCGAGCCATTGACTGCAACTCTTTGGACACGGCCAGCCAACTCCTTATCCTTCTAACAGTCCACCCATCAAACCCATCTGTAATTTAGAGACCAGGATGTTGCGTGGTACCGTGTTAAAGGCCTTACAGAAGTCCAGGTAGATGACATCAGTAGTTCTTCCCTTGTCCACCCATGCAGTGATACAAGGCCACCAGATTAGTCAGGCATGATTTGCCCTTTGTGAAGCCACGCTGGCTGTCTCTGATCACCTCCCTGTCATCCCTATGCCTTGACATAGCTTACAGGAGGACCTGTTCCCTGTTCTTAGCAGGCACAGAGGTGAGGCTGACTGGTCGATAGTTCCTGGGGTCCCCTATTTAGCATTTTAAAAAATGGGTCAATCAAACTGTAACTCAAACTAAGGAATGGAACCCCTACAACTGGCACGTGGTTTTATTCTTGGGGCTGCATGCTTCCATTTTGTGAATTGGCGCTCGTTGTTGCCACTTACAATGAAGGTGAATGCGTGTATTAATGATGGCCTGAATTCAAGTAGGAGGAACGGGGTTCTGGATCTCCAGTAACAGAGTCACAAGAATTCATAAGGCCTGGATGCAAACTCTTAGAACCTCTGTGAGAGTCTAATTGTATGTGTGTTGTGCAGACATGGCTTAAAGGTAGAAGATTAAATATATGCTAGTAAGCTTACACTTGAGCGAATGGTTCTACTTTATGTGTTTTTTTTCTCCAATTACGCAGTGCAAAGAGTGTAAGGAACAGGGCCAGAACCTCTTAATGGAGTCTCCTGATCCTGCTACAGGGTCAGTGAATTTTGCTGTCCTGCTTGGTGTAATATTCTACTAGAACGGTTGATGCATAGACTTGGGGAGTGAGAAGGGTGGCCTTGATGCTGCACAGCCTAAGGCACAGTGGAATCCAGGCTGCCTGATGCCTTGGGGCAGTGCTAAAGCACTAAGCTGTTACACAGAGGGTTGGAAGTGGAGTAAATCTCACATCCTTCTCATCCTGTTTTGTGTAACGCTGCACCAACAGCAGAGTCCTTGCGTTAAGTGTGCTCAGTCTTACTGGAATTAGAATTTGTGGGAGATGAAGCAATGTCTGAATGCCTCCCTACTGATCTGTGACAAATTTAGCACTTTATGACCATAATGGTGATGTAAATATGACCCTGTGCCAAACTGCAGGGCAAACCTGGTCCAAGGGTGATGAGTACTCACTCAGGTACTTCGGTGGTGGTCTCGTTTGGAGGCGATGGTGGCACTTGTGCACCCTTACACCTTCATACTGTTATTTATATAGTCCAGTTTCAAGGGAGAAACACCACAGTCTCAGTTTTATCTACAGTTAGCTTTGCACATGCAGCACTGGATGTGATGCCATTATGCATCGACTGAAATGCTGGTCTGCCGGGAAGCCGTGTCTTGGCAGCAGTGTTGCCCTTCCATTTGTTTTCCTGTTTGTGTTCATTATTCCAGAGTTATTGTTAGCCAACAGGAGCGACACCTGCGGTTGAGCTGTTTGTGGTGGCCAGGGGTGCCTGCAGACTTTTCTGTACAGGGGGGGTGGTGAGGTGGAGCTGTGTCTCCTGTAACACAACTGCTAATTAATGCAAGGCCTAACCTCTTTGCCTTACATCTCTGTGTTGTCCACTTCACGTACGAATAACTTCAGAGTCTCTAGGCCTGCGCAGTAAAGTCCTCCAGAAAATTGAAGAACTGAGGAGGAAAACGATCTCTGTTCCCGTTACTGTCCCTGATGAGTTCTTGTGTCCTATAACCAGGGAGCTCATGAAGGATCCTGTCATTGCAGCAGGTATGTCTCGAAATGACGTTGACTAAAATGAATGATTTAAGGGTAAAAATAGGTGTGGGAACACAAAAATGGGCATATCTTATCGGTTGTAGAAAGATAAACTATTTTAAATAGCTGTTGCAACAAAATAGAGCTGTGGTAAATGTTTAATTTGCTGAATTACATCTGTGATATGGAGAAAAACACTGTATCAAGCAGCTCGCTTAGCGTCAACTCTGCTGATGAGGCTGTGTAGGTTGTTTTTTTTTTTTTTTAATGTTCCTTCCTTTATGTGCCTCTGCAATATAATTACTGGCCTAATTACAGCGTTGTCTCGGTAAGTGCGAAATGGAATTGTGCACATGGGGGGACGACAAAAGACAGGCTCATTACTACGCTTAGCACACGGTGTAGATGGCACTTACAAGTTTGTACAGCATGAGACTCATTTAAATTCAACAAGACCTCGGAACTGAGATGTGCAAGGAGCAGATGATGTTTGTTATGTAGTTAAAACATTTTGTGAGGAATTAGTGTTTTATAGTTCTAATCGTGGGGGGCAGGAGAGGGGCATATGATCAGTAGACCAGTATAAAAGACCAGTATATTTTTTTTGATGCCCTGTAAAGAGGGACGAACTTATTTCATACAGTTTTGAGGTACTGGGCCAGACTTCTGAGAATTAAAACATTCAAAATATGAAAACATTTGCTAACTGCTGGAGTGGCAAGCACTGCACTTCACAGGGCTTGAGCTTCTAAACAACAGCAGGAGGAGGACAGCCTTGCATATCCTTTTTTTTTAAATATAATTTTGAAATAAGGATACAGAGTTTTGGAGCAGGATAGTTTTGTTGAAAAGCTGAAAATTACTGCCAGTCACTATTCACATGTATATTACAAAATCAAATAGTTTTAAGAGAAACTGTTGACCTTTTAAAATAAAATGTTTGCAGTGTGTGTGATCAATTGTAGTATTTACTCTCTATCTAATAAGTATCGCCTGTGTGCCATCCAGTATTGGTGTATTACACGGCTGCCCCAAACCATGGGAGTCCTCTGCTTGTCAGAACACAGCCCGGACCTACCTGGGAGTTCCTCACGCTGCTTTATCGTTATAGAAGTTGAATAACAAGACGTTAGCAGTGGCAGCAGGAGAAAGGTTGGTTTGGGGCAAGGCAGGTGAAGGGAAGTACAGTTGTGTGTTTGGAAACCTCTGTAGTCACGCGCTGGCTGCTTCACTGCCCAGCACCAGAGAGCCGACGTTCCTGTAGTACGGCCGCAGCTGACTTTAAAAGATGTGGGCAATTTTGCAGATGCAAATTGGAGGAATTTAGATATTTCTGAGATCAGAAAGTAACTAACTGAAGTGAGGTGGATATTTTGTTTAGTTCAGTAAGCTAAGTAAGAGTTAAGTAAAGCTTTTATGCCTCTGTGCTATGTAGAATTCAAGGAAAAATAAAAAAGAAGGTAGAATGCCAAACTGCAGATTTCTGTTACCCAAGTGATCAGCCCCAGTAGGATTTTTTTCCATGTTCAGTGGCTCGTATTCAAGAAAGGGGAAGGAACGGAGCGTAGCCGTGCGTTAGGGGAGGGGCGGAGGAGGGCTGTAGTTCATCAGCGGGAGCAGGTCCCGGGTGGCTGTGCCAGTGCTGGCTGGGGGGCGGGAGGGGAGGGTGCCCTTTGTGCCTCTCTTCCTCTTCTTCAAGTACCAGCTCGTTTCGGCACTGACTGAAGCCCTGAGACCAGGCAGGCGTCGAGGGCTAAGGACGAGCCCGGCGCGGGGCTCGCTCGGGGTCGGCGGCTGAGCGCCAGCCCTGCTCAGCGCTGCGCCCTGCACAGCAGCAGGCCGTAGTTGTCTCAGCCAGCGGTTGTTAATGAGCTTCTGCTTCACGTTATGGCTCAGTCAAACTGAAAAGAAAGTCGTCTTTAACATGTGCGTACTGTATCTTGGTGCTTTGCATTCAGAGACAGAAACGTGGAACTGGCCTGAACCGGTGATAGTCGCGGTCGGCCTTCGTTGGTTTGCGGTTTGGTTTTTTGGTCGGTGTGTTGGTGTTTTCTGTCGCGTCCCCCGCGTTGCCCCCGCCGTGCTTCGCTCCTGCCGCTCTGGGGGAAGGCTGCAGGCGCAGCTGCGAGGATCTGTCAAACACTGCGCTGCTCCATAGTTGTCCATGAACTGCTGCAGCTACAACAGACTGATAGAGTTTCAGTGCTTTCCAAAATAGCTCGTACTAGTTAGTGTGCTAAGTACAGTATAATGTAAAAAGTTGAACCAAATTTTGTATAAAGTTTTATTACAATACATTTAACTATGTAATGTGAAACAAATATGCGTGAGGTTATGGGAAAGCTTTCACAGACCATATCATTTTTCTGTATCTCCATTTTCCTGTTTGGAACTACTGATTCCCTTACAGCCCTTTCACATTTAAATAGCTAAAATCTTTACAGTGTAACAGCGCCCGAGCATCGGTAATAAAAGCTTTTGGTGACGGTTTCTTTGTAGATGGCTACTCCTACGAAAAGGAGGCAATGGAAAACTGGATCAGCAATAAAAGGCGATCGAGCCCCATGACGAATCTGCCTCTCCCCTCTCTCATGCTTACACCCAACAGGACACTAAAAATGGCCATCAGTCGCTGGCTGGAGACTCAGCAGAAACATAGTTGAACCACTTTTGGTTTTTAAGTTGTTTATTAAAATTAATTGACATGAAATTGTCTGTAGCTAAAGGGGGTAATTGTATCAGAAACAACTGGAAAGAAGAAGTCGTGTTTCTGTTCTCATCTGTGGCTGTCATTTAAGTGCTTGTTAGAAAGAAAATCTTGACTGTTGGACGCTCCCAGAATATTACTGAAATACTCTTAAGTTTTGGTAATTTTACTTTGTGGTATTTCTGTTTAAGAAATGAAGTATTCAGATTCACAGTTTTTCAAATAAAGTTTTCTTAAAATTTCCACCGCATTTGTGAGTTTTGAGTCTTGATTTTGCCAAATTCTTCTTTCAGATGCTAAGAAAGAGCAAAGCATTAATCCTTATTTCTTTTCTAATTTAAAAACCAAAAATACGTCTTCCTCTGTTTCCTGTTACGGAACGTGTAGTTGGAGAAGTTGGGAGAGAGTTTCTCCAGTGACCATCAGTGACTGCATCTCATCCCACAGGTATAGTAATCATCTTTATTTTGTATGGAAAAAATACAGTAGCTGTGCAAAAATAGAACTACAGGACAAGACTAAGATAGGACTTGTACAAAATATCAAAGAAACAATAAATAAGCTAAAGCATAAGGATGCCAACTCAATTTGTAAAAATGGGTAGGGCTGTTTACAACGTACATAAAACACTGTCTGCAAACGGGACGTGAGACGTGACTGGGTGAAGCTGCCCACTCCGACCTGACCGCGCTCAGGAGTGTCCCTACAGCCGGATATTTTCAGACCGTTCTTGCCGATATAAAACCTCCTTTCCTCCGAAAAAACGTCACGGCTTCACCCTGCCATGCAGCTGCACATGCACTCGTCCTCAGGCCGTCATCCTCACTCCGTCAGTTTCTCGGGTTTCCCATAAAACCACTTACTAAACCTTTCACTGCTGTACCTTTTTCACGAATAAACAATAAATCATTTCGCTTTACGATAGCACCCAAAGGTGATTAGATAAACTATATAAAGTGCGATTATTGTTAATATGCCATAATATTGTGTTCTTCAGTGCAATAACCAATATGGTCAAAGCCTTTCAATACACATGCAAATGTCACTGTTTATTTTACTCGATTTCTTCTGGTTACTAAAAATAGTTATATTTACATGTCAAAACACTGCCGCTTATAGTTTACTCATACACAAATTATTTATGTTCCTAAATGTACATCATGCAACCCAAATTAGATCCCGCTAGAAAAGTGATAAAATACTTTGATTTAAAAACCCCATACATATACAGATCTGAGTATTACGCAGCAGGTAACTTCCTTAACACTGTTTGAGAAGTAAGCACTTAAGCGTTATAGAGGCACGGTTATTATGTACGTGGTGAGACGTAACGTAACCAAAAGCCAGGACTAAAGCCCTATGTAGAAGGAAAGTCTAATTTAATGGTAAAGGGTGATGGAAAGGATTTCTCTGCTTGAGGTCCTAGTCTGGTGGGCTGACGATCCTAACTGGCTCCTTCTACGCAAATTTGCTATTCCAGTTACGGTACCTGTCCTGCGATGGTAGGAACAGTTCGAAGTGGTTGTATCCCATTACGTACTGGCCAGGACGGACAGCTTGCGCAAACTCCCACGGGACCAGCCAATCAGGACTTTCTACAGAGGTAATACCTATGACCCTGCGAGCTAAGGTTTACAACCCTGTAAATACACAAAATAGTATTTATACATTTGATTCGATGAATGAGCGCTTTGGTTTTGTAGATGTGACGTGACTTAGATGGCCTTCCTTACTGATGGGAGACGGCTGTTTTGATAGAGCATCTGGGTACAAATGCGGAGCTTGTTTAGGTGCTCTGTTGTCTTGACAGTGGGCAGGCAGTTGGCACTTAAGCTCCTCGCGGTCTTTAGCCTGCATCCCGTTCTGGTTGCTGGCTCCTGGGGCAGCACCAGTAGAGGAAATTTTAGCTTGGTAGTGTTTGACTGAGAACTGCTCAAAATTTGAGGCCTGAACGCCCCCAGAAGCAACATTTGCTGATAATCCATCCGACGCCTGAGAGTGCCAAGTGCGACTGGACTGAGTATTCTGCTGCTGAAACCTTGCAGTCTTATCCATGATTCCCATAAATGGGGTATTGCGAGGTCTGTGTTCAGCAATAGCACCCTGAACTTGATTAAGGTTGTTCTCCTTGAGCCGGACGTCTGGGCCTAGCCCCTTGATGTTATCTGAAAAACTACTGGCTGAAGGTAAGCTGCTGGTTGAGCTGGCAAGAATCATACTGCTCGATGGGGAGCTAGAAGAGACACCGCTGGTGACAGGACTTTGCTGCCTTGCTTCACTGAAACTCATCTGAGTAGGGGCTGTTAACCGGTCAGCGGTTTTAGACTTGCTTGCAAAAGAATGAGAAGAGAGGTTCTCATTATGCTGCGAATGGGAACACTGGCTGGACATGAACTTCTCAGGGTACGGTTCGGAACTCGGACCTGTGGAAACACTTCCAGGTGATAACGTGCTCGTCCCATCCAAATGCTGAATTTTAGAGTGCCGGACTGGCAAGGGACTCTGGGGGAGACGCTGAAAAGATGATTGTGTCTTTGTATTACATGGACTGCTTCCCGTTTTTGATCCAGGCTGGATGGAGCTCAGGTGCTGATTAGTTTTGACAATCTGTGCCTGCTTTGTTGGCTGCATGATCAAGCCTGGCTCTCTCAGGTATTTATTGCCTGTTCTGCTTTGAGGGGACACAGATCTAGCTTTCTGCTGAACACCTTCTTGAAGGGTCCTGCTGTATGAGGAAGCAGCTAAGGAACGTTGCAGCCTTTGTGGAGGGGAAACGCATTCATCAGAGTGTGGCAGTTCTTCCTCCCTGTCTTGAAGATTAAAATTATCATTCACACCTTGTATAATGCCCTCCTCCTCGTTATCAGAGTTGTTAATCTGCTGTGGTAGCTGTGGAGACTGATGCTTCTGTTGCTGTGTCCTCTGGAACTGCTTGCATTCCTCTTCTACTCGAGCCAGGAGACGTTTTATCTCTTGATTGCTAGGACACAGCTGTGTGGCTTCACGTAAGTCAGCAAGAGCAGCAAGTAGCTTTCTGTTTAGGGGGAAAAAAAAGTAAACTTAATAAAAACCTGGGGCAAATCTGAGTCTCAGCATTGCCTACTACGACTCCACCTCCACCACTTGCAAAGAACTATTCTGATTTGTCATCTCCTGCTGCAGGTGGTGACAATATAAGAACTGGATGTTCTCCAAACCAGGAAATTCTTTCCTACAGTGAAAGCGCAGACCTGGCCCTAAACCGTTCCCCTTTTTCAGGAAGGCAGCAGAAGTCCGCTGATAACACTAGGAACCGCAGCTTTGTCTCCTACGCCCTTTACTGTTGTCTTCAGAGTAGGTAATTTGCAGAACTCTGCTTCATGACCATTTATTGTTCTGCTTAGAAGAGACAGGGTGAATCGAAAAGGCACCTCTCCCTACACTTCAACTACACCACTGTAGTTGGGATTTTTCCAGCTTCAAAGAGATGGTTCCTCCTCCCTCCCCTTGTTTTTATCCTGAACTGCTAATGATTCAACGTAGCCTGTCCTATAAAAGCACCCAGTTATTCTTGCCAATAGGTAATGCAGCGCTGGAATTTGGTGGCACACGGCTGACAACATTCTGCTGAGGCACGTGGAGTAGCAGTCCCATTCGCTCTTACACTTAAAATAATCCCTCTTCATATCAAATTGTTACCTTCTGGACTGCCTAATAATTACCTAAATGAGTGTTCAGTGTTGCTTTTGGGGTTTGGCTGGCTTTAACTGATACAGAGACCTCATACAGATGGAACGTGCACAAGGAGAATAACTTTTTCTTTGCAAGTTCCCAGTGCAACAAAAGAAAAGCAGTTTTCCAAAGTGTTAGGAAGTTAAAAAAAAAATCTGCAGACAGATGCAGAGAATCAAGCAGTACCTGCTGTTCCTCTTGGCTCTTGCTCTAGCGTAATAGGCTTCATAAGACTTGGGTTTCAGATCCAATGCTTTGGTAGCAAACTCTTCCGCCATACCAAAGTCCTAATAATTGAAACAAAGGGACTCATTGTACCTTGACAATAAAGGAAAGCTGCACACTCTTTATTCATGGTACTGCTTCGAACTGCAGACAGCTTATGCGTTATAGAAAGTCACCTTTATCAGTTAGCAAGAGCAGGTTATTTGCAAGACTGAGAACAGAGCTCATCTTGCCAACCTGCTCTCTCATGTCTAAGGGCAACTGACTCCAAGGCAGCTAAAAAGCAATGCTGATATAGGTAAGAGATGGTTAGTTTCAACCCAAAGACGTTAAAATGCTTCAAGAGACTGCATGTTTAGTGGGATAAATTGCTACCTCAGATAGCGAGGCTTTAGAATGTGTTTTGAAAAACGGCCAGTTTGGCGGTGGCATTTTCCATTTAGTCTTTTAAAAGTACCAAAGCCACCCAGCGGTTCATCATTCCAAAGTCACTGATTACACAAGAACAGCTGTAACAGGTCCTCCGCGGCAACATGCCCTCATCTTATGAACTGTCCCCATTTGTTGCCACAACAAAGCCCAATATCAGGAGACAGTGAAAAGGATTCTAAAATAGCAAAAACAAATGTCCAGGTACAAACTCAGTAACGCAGCAGAACAGAAGTCTAAGATTCCCAGTGCCAGAGAGGCAAGAGATTAACAGCATGAGCTTACGTTTGTTTTTCGGCGACATCGTGATAAATTTAGGTATAATGAAACTTTCAGCTCATTGAATGCTTTCATTTCTTCTCCAAATCCTTCCCTCGGAAACTTCCTCAAGGCATACTGATAGCGCTGCGCTGCTTCCTTCATCTTACCTTTCTACAAATTTAGGGAACAACAGGCTTTTCACAAACTCTTAATACTGCAATAGTGTTGCAAAAAAGCACGTTTATATTTGACTGTATCTACCAACAGGTGCTCTTCAAGTAGAAAACACAGAACCAGATTTTTTAAAAAAATAAATATCTACAGTATGAATTACACTTACACACAGACACAATGAGAGAACTTGCATGTTAACTAGTTCTGTTTGTTTCTAAACTCATACCTTCAATGGTGTTTCACCAGGATAATATTTGCATTAATACATACTATCTGTACCAGAAAAATTCATGTATGATACAATTCATTCTTTCTTTATTTTTCAAACAGAGCAGTCAAATATCTGATGATGTAGTTGATTAAAACTCTCAAGGCCTAGATGCTTCTAGCAGAGCACATCCTTAATCAGGGGGCGATACTGCAGAATAAGCGCTGGCAATGGAAGGGGCTGGATGGGAGAGGGAGAGTCAGCTCGGCGCTCAAACATGCGGTCCAGCTGCGGCCAGATCCTCTTCGGAGTCTCAGCCACGACTCGTGGGGTGACTGAGTGTATGAATTTAAAGTAGTAAAAGGTCACTCTCCTACTGCTTAACAGAGGTTAACAAGAGCGCTAACCTGTCCCTCAGGACTACCTGAACGATCCACCCTTGCACTGGAAATGTTCAGACTCTCCAAGAGATGCTTGGAGTACATCTCCATAATAAACTGAAGATTTGAGACGGTTTTGCTAAAAATGCTGAAATCGTCCTAGTGTGATAAGAAAAGCAAATCTTTTAGTTGACAGATGAAGAAATTTTTCTCGTTATGGATATTACAAGTTAATTTCTTTTCATAAACATTGGGGTTTGTTTATTATTTAATTCATCTTAATGCTCAAAGTGCTCAAAATTTACTGTTGAAACTGGCAAGGAAAATATTTAAGGTTTATCTTGCTCAGCTGGAGAGCTGAAAAGTAGTTATTGCATACTGTGAGCACACTCAAATACGTGTTACTCTGCAAAATAACTATCCATTTAAAGCACTTTGGCAAATAAATCAATCAAAGTATACTGGAAAAAGTTTAACAAGCTAAAGGACATACCATAGTCTAGCAAGTCCATTCCAATTACTGTAATAAAATTAAGCATTCTAAAAATAGACACCAGCAGGGAATTCAGCCAAGTCCTGCTGCGTGACTCTGTGGTCTCAGGGTCTAGGCAGGGTTCAACCTGTGGAGCGACTGGAGGAGAAACTGAAGAAAATGAGTCTGTGCTGGCGACACCTTCTCCCTGAGCAGCCCGCGAGTCGCCTTCGACACGCCACTGGAGACGTGTGGGCCAGGAGAGGCTGCCCAGGGGCGACCGAACTGCCTCTGCGGCATAAAACCTGCTATCCTTTAGGTTGAAATACGTCCCATGCTTAAAGTCACCTGCTTGGATATAAAGCTCTAAACCCATTTCAGGATCAATAAACTTGATAAATTATCCAGATGTATTCATAAGACCCCTATACAGAATTTGGAGGAATCTAAGGAGGTCCACCCTGATTCATGACAGCAAAGTCTCAAGGGTCCCTCTTCTGTACTATGCAAAGCCCTCTGATATAGAACGAAGATCAGAGATAAGATGGCAGATATTTGAGAGCCCTTATAAAAAAAAACCCTATAAATTACAAGTCTGGTAGCAAGAACACACTTTGAATGATGCTTACATAAGCCGTTCAGCACTGTGGTGCACTAGCGAAATAACGCAGGTGGAACACACAGTTTACAAAAATAATTCCAGTCTCTCTTCTGAGCAATATATCACCACTAGTAAAAGAATGTATCAAAAGAGCTGTCACTTTCCTCATGATATATTCAAACAGCACACAAGAGAACATTATCCTGAAGAAAAGGATATGCCTTAACTGTCACTTAATTCAACAAGGCACTTCCAAACGAGCACCTCACATTCTGAGTTGCTCCTCAGCAGCAACTGGCTGCTACAAATGTTCACAGAGCCACTCGCTCAACAGAAAGAAAATGTACCTAATACTTATTTATTTTACACAGGAGTTTTCAAGGATTCTTTCCCGGGGTTCTGAAGATTTCTTGGTCTCATTCCCTGTGCAAGTACACATCTTGTTTGAACAGAAAAGGAGGTATAAAGAACTTTAATCTACCTTCAGACAGAAGTCCAATTATAATGTTCTGCTATCAGGGGGAAAAAAAAAAATCTACCTACTTTGTACAGTATATTTCCTTCTTCCATCAGTTTCTGCAGCAGTATAAGGAGAATATCAGGTTTTGAGGTGGCCATTGCCCATGCTGCATTTCCTGCAAGTTAAATTTTAAGGATCTCTGACAAAAGGGAAGAAAGTGTGTTTCTGATATCTATTCACACTAGAAAGAAATCCTACTTCAGTAGATATTCCACTTGCATGGAACTATTATTATTATTATTATTATTATTATTATTATTATTATTATTATTATTATTATTAGCGTGTGCACATATATTTAAAATATGTATATATCCATACCTGCCCCCTGCCACCCCACATAGATAGCAGCCAGATATTAAATGGTCTGATTCATTTTACCCCTGATCTAAAGCCAGTACAGGACCGTATGAAAGCCATGGTTAAGTTCAGGCCTAAGTAAGGATCTGTATTTGATCATACTTAGTACCCAAATAATAATAAATGATGATATAAAGGTACTACAGATTGAATAATTATCACGTACACAGATGCACCATCTACTTGCCTACTGATAATACGTGATTTGGACAGATATTTTTTGCTCACCCTTTGCAAAAATATATCATTAATTTATTAAAATAATGTTATGTAAATGTAAAACTTCTTAACCTACATCGTTAATAGTGTCAGAATTAAGTATCACTAATAGTGTAATCACCGTTTTCTTGTTTAAGTATACCATGATAGAGTAACCACGTAAAGACCAAATCCTCCAGACCTCCTCCTCAACATACATCAAAGAAAGGAACAGAATAAAATTACTTGCATTTCCTCACTTCTGAAGTGAGTCTTGAGCATCTGCCTTTAAAAGAAAGATTGATTGCTCTTGAGCGGGCATCCGCAAACCATACAACCTGCAAAAATCTAGTGTGTACTTCAATATTTAATTATTTAATCTACTTTACAGAACTGACAGTAATTCTAGCAGAGCAGATATTCAGTTGTTTCTCTTGAGTACAGGACAGTTGTACTAACCTAGTTTAGCTCCTTTTCTCAGCAGCATAACCACGACTGACGTATTCCGACAGCCGATAGCTCTGTCCAGGGGCCGCATGCCACTGTGGTCAACGTGCTCAATCATTGCTCCCTTTTCTACCAAATACTGCACCTGTGAAAAGAAGGAAGACAAGCCTTGTAACATTATTTTTGGTAAGAGAGGCAGAACAGTGAAGTATTTAAGCTACCACCTAATCTTCCTTGAAGTATACCGAGTATACACTCCAGAGTACGCTAAAGCCATTTTAAATCCACTGAACTGAATCCATTGAAGACAAGACAGCACAGAATACTATCAAACTGCACCGAAGAGCTGCAGGTAAGGAATTAAAAACAACAACACCCAATTCCTAGAAGTACCTGTGTCAGAAAAACACTAAGACCAACACATTATGCTTGTTTCCTCCTTTGTTCATGCTCTGCATGCCAGCATGCAGACACAGCCGCTCAGCGTAAGGGCAGTAAGCTCAGACGAGAACAGTAGTAGCGCAGGCCCTGTGGATTCACCTGCACGTACACCGTACCACTACAAGGACAAGCGTGAAGTGCAGTACCAGAATATGCTCCTAGTACAGGACACAATGCTATACAAATACAATAAACAGAAAATACAGAGACTACTATCGTGTAATGCCAGATATTTAAAACATTCTAGTTAACAGTGTAAAAACAAGTTATGATGCTGAGGGACCACTTCTTGTTCTATACGAAGAAAAAACACGTTTGTAATTTTATTCATTTCTTAGCCATTTATTACGACAGGTTAACGCTGCAGTTGGACATAAATGCAGCAAAGGTAAAATGCAGCAAGGGCAAATAAAGTTTAAGCAAGCAAAATAGGTATGGCAGATATCATCAGCTTCCACCAAGCATCCAGAGCAACAGAGCAATTCTAGTCATTGTCCATCAGCAATACTAACTAAAAGTGCAGTATAAAGGAAATTAGAGCAATGGCAGGTTTGATGCAAGCAATAGTTCTTTCACATAACCGTTGCTTGCCCAAATGCAACCGGCAGTAATCTGGCATGGAAAGAGGTATTAACAGTCCTTCCCACTGACAGGCCCCCAAGACCCAAAGCTGCCGATCTCTTCATTAGCATTATTCCACCCTTGTCTGTTGCCCTGGAACAAAGACCAGGCTGTTCAGCCATATGAACGGCTGATGTGGCCAGTCTATCAGGAGAACTGGCAGCCTCTACTATTCCAGTGCAATAGCCTGCAGTAAAAGTATGTACAGGAGTCTGGATATCCCTCATTCCCAAGCAGGAAAGAAGTCCCTCTTCAGGAATGCAGCGTTACGCAGAAACAGAATAGCTCCGTGATGTGACTTCTGAAACCTGTTAAAGCCAGTACAGAACCCAAGGGCTTATTTACAATTTCAAGTTAACTCTGACTAAGAGTGAATGGGACTTAAAGTGCTACAGCAAGTTATACTGTATGGCAGCACCTTTGTGGAAATGGCATTCCTATCTGGTCAGGCTCTTGAATTGTGCTTAATTACTGAGTTTTGAACCATGAGAACAAAAATATACAATCACTTCAAAAATCTGTGATTTTAAAGATACAGAGGATTCTAAATCACAGAGTTTAAACTTATTGTATACTTTTGATCTCAGCTACAGGCATGGTCCATTTCAGATTCAGAGAAACTTCACCTAAAATGCCTTAAATTCTTGCATTGAAACATTTATTATAGAGGAAGAAGGCAGTATGTGAGAAAGGTACAGGACTGAAAAAGGAATCTCAGTTGTTGCCCTATTTCTGAAATGACCCGTGGAACACACTGAGAAAAACTGAATTTACACCTCAAGCCTTGTATTTCCGTGTATATAAACTGGACAGTAACACTGAGATGTGCTCAGTGCCATCTTCACAAGATGAAAAGCATAAGGATTTCTAACAGTTCTCTCCCCATCATGCAAAGCACGTAAGATGCCTATCAAAGACAAGTATTGCTGCCTTATGATGGAGAAGCAAAATCTTTCTGCATTTCATCTCTTCTGGGAATAATCTTCTTCCTACATCTCTCACTTGGGGTGTCTGTTCCACTAAGACAGCCGACTGACTGGGACCTCGATGGGTTTGCAGAGGCTGAAAAAAGATATTTTCCCTTCATGTCCCACAGGCTTTTTTTTTTTTTTTTTAAATTCCAGTTCATCCAACACAGAAATTGCAAATGCTACTTTTTATTAAGATTTAAAACACTCACGAAGTACAACAGCATGCTGTAAAACATAACGGCATAATGCTGGACTTCATCACAACTACCTTGGTACTAAAACCTTACCTAGAACATGCTTTTCTGAGTAAACACTCGCACTGCAGTTAAGATGCCAGCAAATTTCCTTTCTATTTTGGTTGGCAATATTTTTTCTAAGCTTTGTTTTGTATTATGAAAATTCAACACATGCTTAGTTTTTCTACTGTTAGTTCTACTTACAATGTCAGCATCCCCATAAAAAGCTGCCAGGTCTAGGGGTGTTCGTCCATTTTTGTCTGTCTGATCAGTTGTTGCACCTTTCTCAACTAAATACTGAACCACTTCCCTGTGGCCTTTTAGACATGCCCAGCTCAAAGCTGTCAGTCCTTCTTTGTCCAGAGATGAAATAGTTGCACCTGTAAAATGAAGATTAACTTTGTTATGAAGACGTCTTGTTTAATAAGCAAAATTACCTAACTCACACGGATGCAGTCCTTGCACAGCTGTGCAGCCTTGAACCACTATTTATTTTCTACCTTCAGAAAGCAGAAATTCCACAGTGCTCAAATGTCCTTCACAAGAAGCCACCATAAGTGGAGTTCGGCCTTGCTTGTCGCTTAAATTCACATCAGACCCATGCTCCACTAGAAGTTTAGCAATCTGAAACAGAAAATAGCAATTTAAAAATAAATTGGCAGATTTAAATTTTAGCCATAATAGTGTGAACTTTTAAAGAAGACGACTAAGCTGCTTTTTATAGCAATGACTGAGAAATCCTGCACAACTCAAGTCTTAACTGTTTGCCATCCAGGGCCTTCTCCTGGCTGGAGTGGCCAGTGTGAGGAAGGCTCCTGACTCCAAGGTTCTCTCCCCATTAATACAGAAGCAGTACAGAGGATCTGAAATTGCCTCTCTTCTTGGTCTAGGAAATAAAATATTTTAACTCTCATGTATTATTTTTCAGGTATACTATAACTAAGGTTGTCATGCAGCTGATGTACTTTCAAATCCTTTGTATCACTTTAAATAACTTAAAAAGCGAGCTTCTGAACATATCGCTTTGAAGCTGATGTAAATGCATATTGGAAAATGTACGCTAATTTATTACAGGACTAGAGATGGGAGGGATCAAGGACCGCTTCCCAAAGGAATCCATTTAATTCGCGAAGATGCGTCAGACCTGCCAGTGCCCCTGCCGTACTGCGCAGAAGAGCGGGGGAATCCCCCTCCTGTTGGCTCTCGTCACAGCTGCTCCGTGTTCAAGAAGCAATTCGCAGACTTCCAGTTTTCCTCTTCCCGCAGCAGCTGTGAGGGCTAAAGAAAGCATTTCCATCAACATCATCTCTTAGCTGTTTTACCACATCTTTTGACACATGCACATTATGTCTGTGTTACTGAACCCCCGATTTCTTCAACTCAGCTGCTCCATAAGATTTTTCATAACTCAAATGAATTACTCAGAATCAGGTTAAGTCAATAAGCCACAGACACTCTCTGGTAAATAAAAAAAGTATTCAGTATTCTCAAAGGTAACAACTGTATCCTGTCCATAGCTTTTAGGTTAAAAGGAATCTTTATGAAAATTTTGGATAAACCCATCAGCCTGAGGCAGTTCTAGTTCCTTTCTCATTAATCATTATTTTTCATGACAAAAAAGCTTCATCTCTTTCCATCAGGCCCTTGCCAAAGGCAACGATGACAACAGTTCTGAGATTCAACAAAGGGACGGTAACTCAAGTTTCAGGAAGCATTGGTTACTCAATCCCTAGCAGTGATGTAGTACCAAACATCAGATATTTAGACCTCTGCAGAAAGCCGTGTCTTGGACAATTTAGCTTCATTCTGCACTAGTTAAAATAGTTTCCCCTGTTTTTCATGCTGAAAAACACAGTAGGTTATCAATCAATAGTTCTAATTCCCGTGTGTGAATCCTTGCTCTGGACTTCAAGGGGGTACTGTACATTTTCCAGTACAGAAGAGACATCAACATCCTAATTCACCTTAAAAATCTCTTTTGAACGGAACAGTGTATGTTGTCAAGAGCAAGCACTCTTGGCCTCTATATAAAACGCAGTAACCTTGCAACTCTTAAACAGATGGATACGACTATCAGAAGACACCTTTTCAGCCCTGGCTGAAAACACCAGAGTACCGCCATTGCATGCACACCTACACACGCTGGTGACAGAGCAGTCCGACACAATATAGTAGCAAATGTGTCCAGATAGCACAATAATAAAGCCATTGATATGATCTTTATTTTAGATGTTCATAAGATACAAATGACTGCACATCCATGTTCACAATATATGCCTTATGAGAAAGCAGGTCATTTCCATACATCTGGCACTTACATTTTGTGACTCTACTCAGTACCATCGCGCTGAAGCGTTGCTGTAAGGCTATACATTTAAGCAACTTGGCACCTTCTCCTATAGCTTATTAAACTCCTTGCTTTTCACTGTGACACTCATTGAAGCTTGAAAAGAAAATATTTTCCCCATCATGATTTTTCCCCTCTTCCATTTGGCTTGCATCAACTTCTCATGTGTTTTAAATGGAGCTTGAAATGAAAATGTTTTTTTTTGTTGTTGTGTTGAAGCATCATCAGTAATGTTAACACTGTTTAGAAAATGAGTTCATGTGCTAACTTCTGCAAGAATCAGCAAAGGCCTCACCCCTCCATTTTCTAAATCCTAATATTGTATATTTTCCAATAAGAAGTGGGTCAAATTGTGAATTTCTCATTACTCGTTTTTTAGCATTTTCAAACATGATAATGTAGAATTTTTAAAAATTACAATGGATGCTGAAAGTAAATGAAATTACAAACACTGCGGGAAGTGATAAATTCATTACTTTTTTTTAACAACAATATCTAATCCATTCACTCTTCGCTCACCGATATGTCAACTATGTTACAGTTACATCAACTGTTTAGATCTGCACAACTGGAAAAGCAACTGTTACAGATAATCAATATTAAAGGCTAAACAAACTATCTTGTTCAAAAATGTCACATTTTTTTCCTCTGTCAGTACCAGCATTTTAGCTCCTGGTGTAACTAACATTACAGCACCAATATACCTCCCTATACCTTATCCAGGTATAAGACGACTAAACAATTCCTCCAGTCAGCTTAAACAACATCAGGACTAAACCCTGCTCAGGAATTCCAACTGTTCTACTCAAAAGGATCACCCCTGATATGCCTAATGGTACTCTGCGAAAGCCGAGAGCAGCCAAAATGATGCTATTTTTCTATCACTTTTACTAGACAGTAAGTAATGCTCCAAACTAGCTAATCTGTATAGAACACACGACAGTGGAAAAACACCTCAGAAATGTCTTCAGCCTAAGATCGTCTTTTCCAACTAAGACATAGTAATGTGGATTTTGAAAAGGGTAAAGCAAGGAAATTTAGAAAACAGGCTTAAAAGTCTCCCACCCCTACATCCTCTCATTCCATGTGTTACGTGACTTTTTTACCTGCTCCACTTTAACTTGCTATTTAACTTGCCTTGAACCTGTACTTCATACAGACATGGCCTTCAGCTACATTAATGTGATAAAATATTGGGAATGGCAATGACGATCTCCTTCCCCCTAAAAGACTCACAATATAAAATGCTATTGAAACAGCCTCCACAATGAGGAGAACCAGCTTAGTGTTCAAGTAGATAATAGCAGTGCAAATATATGGACAGAAACAAGCTGTTCCTGAACACGTTACGACATGCAAAGGACCGATCTTTAAGGTTGTTCTGTGCTGTTTCAAGGTGAGATGGATTTTCACTCTTTAAAACAGGCACTCACAATACACACTGCTCCTCACTCCATCTGCCTCGTACTTCTAAGTTTTGTCACTATCCAGTTCCATACCATGATCCCATTTACTAAATAGACAGCAAAGAACCCACGCTGTACAATGCAAATGTAAGTTCATCCACACGTGCAAAACCGTGAAGATTCCAGCAACATAAAAATTAGCATCCTTTCCGCATATTTTTTTTTTTACATTCAGTAACTGAAGAGTAATATTTCATGTAATGCCAATCCTGTGGCTATCTTGACTGACTTTACGTGTTTTTCTTGTCCCAAACTTACTACTCTGTATCTCAGAGAGCACAAAAGTGCCACAGGGAACTGCCTGTAGTTCTCTGGACTTGGACCTTCACCCTCCGTCACAAGTTAGGACTCCATAAGGAAGCACACACTTAATGAGTAAGCAGTCCCAATACGTTAAAGCAAGAATTTCAATACAAAACGTTGACAAGAAAATATTAAAGGAAAATTCATTTAGAAACAGATGTATGGTTTTGGAATTAACTGGATTTGCAACAAGAGTTTGTATAGGCATAGGAATAAAGAACATTTGCTTCTCCAGTATGTGAAGAGGCTACTGACAGTCATTAAGAGAGACTCTTTTCCCCCCTGCTTGTGCCATCTCAGCTGTTTAAATGAAATTGAGATGCTACTCATATGGTAAAACAGGAAAACCTTCAGCTGCAGGCTGCACAGTTTACAGTCTGTCTTTAAAAAAATATTTGGCATTTCTCATACATACAAAGGCATGTCTTTTCGTCCATTGCCTAATTAGAACACAAGGCAATTGCCTAGCATTTCCTACAAACAAATGAGAGTTAAAAAAGAGTTCTCAAACAGATAATCCTAAGAAATTCTACACTGAAGCTTGAAGCACTGTATTTCCACAGACAATTTTCAATTTAATTAGAAAGTCAGTAATTTACAGTAATTTTAATATAAAATAACCTTTCTTTTCCATACATGAGATGAGTAGATTTAATACGTTAAAAACTCTATGCCTATAAACTGCATTTTACTATTAAAACTGGTATTTTCCCATTACTTTTATCACAGAAAATTAAATTTAAAAAATCAAAATTAAAACCTCTTACTTCTTAAGTGAGCAACTCTAATTAGGGAAAATGAGAGGAAGGAAATACCTGTTTCTCCCCACAAGGCATCAGTGTCATTGATGTCTATTCCATGATCCTTTTCAATTGTCAGGATGTAACAAACCACCTGCCAAAGACAGTTAGCAGAGATGTAGTGAGTCACAAAAACCATCAGTTGTCACTTGCAAGACAGAGCAACAGGTAAAAGACTGCAAACAAGTGAGAGTGCTTCTCTCTCAACACGTGTGAACCAAAGGAAAATAATATTGCTCATGATCCATCAAAGCAAGTTCAGTATGACTTTTAGTATGACTTGAAGACAACTGAATGTTACTGAAAGCAGTTTAAAAAAAAAAAGTCCAGTGCCTTTCTGTTCATTGGTTGAGGGTGTTTTACATGACTATGATTTAATGAGCTCCTGTGTGACCTACATATACCAGAATAATCAAGACAAACAATGCCAAAAATAACGCGTCCCAGTTCAGCGAGAAAATTCCATATTCTCTAAAATGAAGGGGAAAAAAGAGAATATTTGCATGCATACTGTAAAATAGGGATTCCTATGTTTTTCCTTTTACGTTGTTTATATCTTAGCTGTTTTTCAAAATTTCTTCACAGAATGGTTTAAGCACACATTGTTAAATGCTAATTTTTAAACTTGAGACAAGTTATAGATTACGTTTTGCTGTGTTTTTATTTTATTAAGGAAATCTATGTTTTGTAACCACCTGCTAGTAAAAGATCATTACATTAAAACCTCTTCTACTGGCTATTTTAAACAAATTTTCTAATGGGGGACACGGTCACTGCGACTGCAGCAAGCAGGTAAGGGAGTAGAATCACACTAACAAAAGTTTTGGATGCTATGGGAAGAAGCCAAGGTAGGAAAGGAGAAAGTACATGGGTATTTTCAGGCTGTATGAGATGTGTTGCATACAATGTATGGAAAATCTTAAAATTTGAAATGCTAGAATATAATTTATTTAAAATTCATGAAACACACAGGTCTTTTTTCTAGCTAAGAACAACTAAGCTTCTTATTGTCCTAAAAATAGAGAAAGATTGACATTTTCCAGTAAGAGTAAGTATTTATGATTAGTGTGATCTATTTTGCTGATATTCAGGAGTTGACTGCTTTTATTTAATCAGTGGATAGCAAACAAGAACTTTTATGAGAGTAAAGGAACTATCTATTAATTCAACCTAATCATAGTTCAGAATCCTCAAATTTATATTGTGAGACAGTCATGGCTTATATATCATATAATAAATTAATTGCACACAGACTTTTCTATGTTTGAATCATGTAAACAACTTTAAAGATCAAATTATTTATCTTATAGCAATTAAAAAATAGATTTAAAAAAGTAAATATTGAAATGGTTTTACTGAAGATATTGTAGGTCTCCACTTTTGGCACATCACTTATAATACATACACAGGAAATTCCATCAGCCTAGTGTGATCTTTATTCAAGTATCTCTACTTACTGATTACTTTTATATCAAGGTTAAGATTTATTTTCTCAATGAACAGAAAACATACTTTTATTATCTAAATATCTAAAGCATTTTGAGTATTTCTTATGTGTTTACTTTTAGTGTTGTTTTTACCGAATGATACTGTAAAGCTGACAAACACTTCTTTTATCACATACATGCACAAATTTCTGTCTGAAGTGACATTAAGCTGAAGTAAGCCGAAGTCTGTAACTTGACATGTGCATCAGGTTAAAAAGTTAAGCACGTGCAAGTATGTGCAATATATAATTTGTTATGCTATGAAAAAAAAAATTCAACCTGAAGCAGAAACATACTAGGGAGGATCACTGATACAGAATATCATCAGTACCACTAGAGATTTAGGACAACTTCCAAGAACAGTGAGGAAACAGTAGACAGAAAATTACATATTAACAAATCCTGAAGCAAATATTATTGGATAATTAACTACAGCATTTAAAACAGCTGCTAAGAATGCATACTACCTTAAATATCAGAAGTTTCAATAGTTCTGCTTTCCAAACTTCTTTTAAAAACAGCTGCAAGCACCGTTGTACAATTCTGATAAATTCAAACAGATTTGGCAATATTTGAACTATCAACCTACCTGACAGTGTCCCATACTGGAAGCTGCTGTTAGTGCTTGTTGCAGTGCGTGGCTTTTTCTTAGTGCATTTTGTTCTTGGGAAGGAGTTATCCAAACAACATTGAGCAAGTATTCAAGGATATCACAGTGCCCTCTCAGTGCACTATGGACCAAAGCACACTGGCCTTTCTTGTCTACATAGTCAGCCTGCATTGGAAAGAAAATGTTAAAAGTTAAAAAGTTTAGCGACAGGCCATGGAGAGGAGAAGCTCCTGAGCACTGCAAGGGAGCAAATGTCACTCCTGTCTTCAAGAAAGGCAAGAAGGAAGATCTGGGGAATTAAAGGCCAAACAGCCTCACCTTAGTTGCTGGGAAGGTGATGGAGAAACTAATCCTGGAAACCATTTCCAAACACACGAAGGACAAGAAGGTGATCGGGAGTAGTCAGCATGGGTTTGCAAAAGGGAAATCACGCTTAACCAACCCGACAGCTTTCTACAGTGATGTGACTGGCCTGGTGGATGTGGGGAGAGCTGCGGATGTTGTCTACCTTGACTTTAGTAGGGCTTCTGACACTGTCTCCCATAACATTGTCATGGGCAAGCTGATGAAGGGCAGGTTACGTTAAGCGCACAGTGAGGTGGACCCAAAAAGTGGCTGAACAGATGGGCCCAGTGGGTTGTGATCAGTGGCACATGGAAAATGCCTCATGGAAGTCTGTGTAGATGATCTGGACTCCTCGTCCCCAAGTCGGCGACTTGTGTTAATTACGCAATTGTGTAATCAACAACAGTTGTCTTAGGCCTTTGCATGATTTTTTAGGTTGCAAACACTGCCATCTTTGTGCATCACCTTACCTTTGCACCTTTTTTGCACAGCAGGGAAACTATGTTCATGTGACCTGCAGCGGCTGCATAACTAAGTGCTGTCATCCCGTTTTCTGAAGTTCCATCAATAGCAGCTCCAAATTCTACTAAAAGAGTGACCACTTCTTCATGTCCAAGGTGCGACTGAACACAAAGCACTGGAGCATTATTTAGTACTTCAGTCCTATAATTCACATTTGCTCCTGCCAAGATCAGCAAACGACTCACCTAAAATTTAAACAAAACAATTTTTTCCCCAGATTTGTCTGAATTTATTAATTGACTTTAACATCTTGATTCAGGTACTCATATGTTACTCACTAATTTTGACACAGATTTTATTGGCAGACATCAACTTTATCATGAATATAGCAATATGAAAGTTTAACATAATCTGTTAGCAAATAAATTGTTGCATTACTGAACTATGTACTCCTAATACAAGACTCACCCTCTCCTGAAACTTACTACTCTCTCACCACAATTTCATCTATTGTAACAGTAGCGTTTTTGAAGGCATGACTTGCTACTACTCTGCAGATTTATGTAACTGACTCCATTAATACAGAACCAGATTGCATAAAAAGCAATAGCAAAAAAACTGTAAGAGCATGCATGTGTGTGTGCACATGCATGCCAATTTCCAATCAAAAGGCTTAGCAGTTGGCTAAAATTGCTACTGATCAACTTAGATTTCCCTATCCATAATCCAGGGATTCAAATAATAGTGCAAAGTTCTGGCATTTCACATCCTTTCACTCTCACGGTATTTCCCCTTTTACAATTCTCTTGCTACCTCCCCATACAAGAAAATACAGCGCAACTCTGCCCAGCAAATCAGGTGGTACATCTGACCCCCTGAAAATGCATCCACACACATCTAAGCTACAGAGCGTGGTTACATCTGGATCAGGGTGAAACCCATCTTGCCATCAAAATTATCAAGGAAAACTGAATTGGACTTTAACAACAGCTTTAAAAAGTACATGAAGACTTGTTATAAAAGAGTTCAGTTACAGATGCATGGTGGTGGCTTTTTTTCTTCACATTAATTTCAACATTCATCAACAGAGTTACAGCAACAGTGGCAGATGAAGCACTGATTGTACATGAACGCTTATTTTCTTACCTTCACATTGGGTGTATAGATGTTTCTCAGAGAAGCAAGGGCTGCAGACAGTCCATCTGTACTATAACCAATCCACAAGGCTTGAAGATGACTGGAAGAAATTCCAGTCCTTTTACTGAGACCCTAACAGAAACGATATATCAGGAAATCTCTCTATAGGATTAGAAATACTATTTATATCTACACTTCATCAGTACAAAGAGAAGTAACGATTTTGTTTGTTAGCACTACCAAGTATTTTGCATAAGCTTCTAAAAAATTATTAAAGCAACTCAGAGGAGAATCTCTAAGACGCATCCATATGCATAGATCATAAACCTATTAAAGCTCTAAGTGTTACCTTAAAAATGTGAGCTTTAAGTATATGATGACCAAGCTCCATAGTTTGTTGGCGGTTTAACTTTCCCTCTTGTCGAGAAAACATGAAAGCCAGTAGAGCATGTCCATTCCTAGTAAAAAGAATTAAAAGACAACTGCTTTTCTAACTATACTTTCAGTGAATATCCTAACGCATCTGTATGCCTGGCATAATAGCGCAACTTTGTCAGGCTACTGAAACATACTATTGCATCTCAACAAAATTATTTCCATAACAAAATAATGTGAAGAGAAACAAGGCGATTTCAAAGTTGAAACACACTCCTAATATTTCTCTACTGCCACCTCACAAGAGGCCCATGTCAGAACCAATGCAGCTTTGGACACCAATTTGCATACCGCTGCCCTTTTGTCTTCTTTCATCTCACAGTCAGAAACTGCAGGTACCTCAGACAAAACCCAATCCCTTCAGGAGTAGAAGATCTGAATCCTTTTGAAATTTGAGATAAAATGTGTATTTAGTAGTTCTACATCTACATTAGTCGGTGGTCAGTGTTCTCGGAAACAGTGGAAATGGCATAACCCTAAGAAAACAAGGTTATCACATACTACCCATTAATCAGACTATATACTGGAACTGGACAATTAACCATATGCTAATTAGACTATGAATTTGCAGGGGGCTTCTCACCCCATCTTCAGAAATTTCTGAACAGCACTTTTCAGAAACGGAAGCTTTATGTAAGACTAGGCAACACACTGCCTTCTGCTAGAGCATGCACTGTGCATCAGGCATTCAGCGGGCCCCGGGTGCAGCTAGCAACGTTGAAAAATGGTAGGGGCCAAACAGTCTGCAACCCTGATAACTCCACCTACTGAACTGTTTTTGTTAAATCTGCTCAAAAGCACAGAGAAGTCTGGGGTTGGCGATAATTTTAAATGTCAGCATTATTTATTCTTTTGTAAAAACAGAAAACCTAAACCCAAGAAGAATATGAAAAAAATGGAAGATGCAGACTGCGAGAATGTGCATGTACACTAACAGCTTATTGTCTCCAATTTAACTAATTCACGCTCTCTAAGTCAAAGAAGGTGAGATGGAACAAGCTGAAACAATGTCATGAGGATATAGTTATAGAATGAAATGTCTTAATATTTTTATGTTTAAAAGAGCCCAAATGATCTGTTCTTTCTATTCCTGCACTCTAAATAGACATGGTGTTGCTGCACGTAATTCTCAACAATTTTGCTATATTAATAATAACGTAATACTCTCATTTCCCCATGAAGGCAGCAAAGTCAAAAGCAAATCTGCAAATTTTACAAAGTCAAGTATGCACTGTAACCTCTGATACTTTTGGTCAAGTCCACCTCTAAATATATAAAAGTTTTCATTTTGGAAAAAATTGTGTTTTCACATTACTCTCTTCTCGCCAACTGTTGCAATCAATTATATAAAACATAACTGCAGTTATTTGAACATGATCTACTGCATGTTTCATTTACCTTGGCTCACATAAGAAGTCAGTATTTTCACCGTCTGCTCTCCAAACAAGCCATTCCCTGAAGGACGGGTGGCAGAACATACGTGTTTTGTCACGTCTTTTTATCAGAAAACACGAAAGGGCTTCCATCCTTTGGCTGAAGTCTTCCCATTGCTGTTCACCATTTATTTGGCCTGCATTAATAGCTTGGAAAATCTGGTCATCTGTCATGGGATGCAGGGATGCCAGTGCCACATTTAATATTGGCAGGGCTCGCTCAAAAGCAGAGTTTGTCATGAACTTCATATTGCACTGAAGTAAATACAGTTCTGATAGCGACACTGGAACAACCTTGTAGCTTGCACTTTTGATTACTAAGTGACCTTTTTGGAAAAGATCCAGAGTGAGTTTCAAATAGAGATAAGATCCCAGGCTTCTCATGATCAGGTGGTTACTCACTTTCCCAATAATAGCTGCATCAGCTTTTCCATTTAAAGATATGTTGTTTATAATTTCCTGGCTGTTATTAATTCTGTACTGAATATAAGCATTCAAGTCATCATGAATTTCTTTGTTGTCTGGAAAATCGTCCAGGGATATTGCGATAAAGGGCAGTGAACTTACTACTTCCTATGAGGGGGAGAGGGGAAAAAAAGAAAGGAAAAAAAGAAAAAAAAAGAAAAACCACACAGGTGTTACAGTATTCCAGCACTGAAGACTTAACAATGCATCTTTGCTATATTTCTCTTCTGTAATGAGTACCAGACAGATTAAAAGGAAATTCAGTATCTCTGCGATGGCTTTGCAAGTACTGTCCCCTGCTAACAGGTAGAACAGTATTTCTACATTTCATCATTTTTCATAGGAAGGCCTCAAATATTTTACTGACCAAGCTCAGCAAGGCAAGTGAAGGGGATGAGCTATAGAAATGATCACTTCAAAATTAAGGGAAGAGCAAACAGTTACCAGCATTGGACCCTGCGACAGGCCAGGGGAAGGGAGGAGGTAGAAGGAACGGTCTATTAAGGAGGAATGATTTCTTAAGAAATATCACAAATGACAAGAGAGAAAAGAATCTCCTCATCGTTACATCTTCCAGTACCAATGTACCAGAAAGGTACCGTCCACACATACACAGCCCCATTTAGGGTAAGGCAAGTACCAAGTATGGCACAGTCAGACACTTCAACAGGTTTACCTGAACACACTTTTATACGCAGAACACATTTATGTTTACGTAAATAAAGATCCAAAAGACCTAAAACTTCTTACACAGAAGCATATATCCAAAGGGTTTAACAAACTTCTCAACACTTTCACAACACAACAAGGAACTCTCTATTCCACTTTGAAGTAGTTACATGGATTTCAAAAAGCTGAACTTTCAGGCTAGTGAGATGTTTTGATCACAGACACACACTTCTCCAGACAGGAAACAGTCCCTAATACAGAAATCCCTTGTTAAAAATAAAGATTTAGTTGAGAACTAAACTCTTCAGCCAGCTCAATGCTTGAAGTCCTAGTGGCAAGAAGGCAAATATGAAATAAACTCTCAGAAGGCCGTACCGAAGCAGAGCTGCACCTTAACATTGTCAAAACTGACTTCACATCAGCACTGTCTCGCACTTTGCCAGCCTGGTGCACAGAGCAACTCTGGAGCCATCTGCCTACTCCTGTCCAGACACACTCTCAACTGCACCGGGAACAGCTCCTACGGAGCTGGACTGCAGTCCTCCTTCAAGTCGTCTTCCCTGAGAATGCGGGGTGCCTAGTCAAGCGGCAGTGCAGGACTGGCAGAGCTGTATCTCAAGCACTGTCAAAATACATGAAGGGTGCTACCTCAGAGATGTGGTGAAAGACTAAAACAGACACACCTTCTTTTTTAAACTGAGGTGAACTGAAGGCGACCATCTTAAACCAGCCGGACTAGTGCTGGAAACAAAACCAGAACTTTGTTCAGAAAACTGCTGTCCAGCACAGAAAACCAGGAATTCTGTATGGCCTCACTTAAACACTCTCAGGATTTCTGCAAGTATCTCTTAGCTGCTTAATTCTGACAAAACGCTTTAACCACAAGTTTTGAGGCTGGTTTTTTTCAGGGGCAGCAAACAGATGAAGAGATGCAGAGAGATCAATGGTGATAAGGCCAGAAACCAATCTCGTCAACACAGATAGTGGAATTGTGGCTTATCCCTTCCTAAAAAGTGAAAATCCAGAGCTTAATACTAGCAGAAATACACTCCAACAAGTAAACATTAAAGGGAAAATCACTATGGTGTTCTAATTATTTTCATTTTTTCTAAGTTTTCAATCATTCCTTTGCCCATTTCACTCTTGAAGGCCAAGGAAACATACTCTGATTTCACCACTTCTTGCCTTATCAATTCTTCTAGCATACTCAAAGTGGTTCAAAACAAAAAAACTCTCAAATATCATACCTGTGTGCTGTAAAGAAACATGCAACAACAAAGGGAGGAAGGAAAAAAACCCAAGAGACTTTACTTTGAATTCCTCTAAAATTAGTATTTTTCATAATAATGCAGCTGCACCGATACAGAAGATCACTTAGTCTTTGAGGGTAAGAAAAAAAGTTAAAAGGTGTTTTTACCTGGAAGTTAGTTCTTATGGTCACAACAAGCTTCAGCCAGGGAGGAAACTTACAGATTATGCTTGTAATAAATGAAGAAAGTGTGTCACCATAATCAGGTTTATGAAATTCAGCATCATTTAAACCATCTATCAAAATTATGTAGTCTTCCTCAGGAATTTTCCGCTCTTAAATATGAAGATAAAAAAGGAAAGGATGAATGCAAATTCTCCTATTAAGTGACATATTTTTATCCCCAAATTTTGAACATCAAGGAATAAAAATGTATCTTTATGCACAGCAATACATCTTATGGCATTTAAGCATTATTTAGGCGATTAAAAATAACATTAGGAGACATAAAACAACATTGCCATAAAATGCTAAGAAGTGGAAGCAATCACAATAGTGATTTTTACTGCACTACGATTATGGATCTACTTCACAACTGATTTAAAAAGAGTTAAAAGATTAAACAAGGTTGTTAACATGTAAGAGAAAAGAGATGCATGGATACAAGAAGGCACATGTAGGCTGTTTAAGCTATTAGTTAACGCTGCTTCTAATTATTATCTGTTTACTTAAAACTTATCCTTTATTGGACTTACCAAGCAAAAAACATTTACAATTTGCAAAAATCATAAAGGCACTGGTTTACACTTTCAGTTCTGAGGAGAAGAGGTTATTTTGCAACAGCTTGAGAAACCAGCAATATTAATTTTGAGCACTTGTTAAGGATGAAAATCCCAGAGGTAAACATAAGATTTGCCAATGGATTTCACAGATATTTGTTGACAGTCAACAAAATTCAAGAACTGCAAACCAGTTTTCGTAAGAATGACACATGCTCTGTTCACACATAGGCAAACCTCCTCCCCCGTCTTGCCATGCATCAAGTACCTGCTCAAGCTGGCATAAACTGTGAAGCTAGCTGTTTTCAAGGAGGAGTTTGCTGGGTTTTTTTTAAGTATGAAAATCATGTTGTTACACGCTTTCTTGGAAAACTGCCATATCCATTTTAAAAGCAAGCAAAAAACCCACATCCACTTTGTAGGTGTTTAGGCACAGAAAATTACAAAACAAGAAAGCGTGACAAAACTCAAAAGCATCTGAAAACAAAATGCTTTAATGCAAACGTGCCAGCCTTAACTTCAAGCTACAAAGCTATCCTTCAGTTTTCTGGCAAAAAAAGAAACATCAAGTTTCCATGATCTTTAGTAAGTTTCACAGAATTTTATTTTAAAATATGAAACAATTGTTCAAAACCTACCTATTAGTGCTACAAACAACTACCACAATTAAGGAATCCCTTTCTCCAGGAATGTTCTAATTTATTTATTTTTCTTAGAGCATTAAAATACATATTCTTAGACTTTTTTTTTCACTTCTTATGCAGTTTAGATTCAGTTTCCAAGTCACGTCCTGCTTAACCTACCTTTCCTGAGGTTTGAAAGTGGTTCCAGCACTCCCCTTTTAAAAGCTGCTGCTGGATCTTGGACACAAGATCGCAGACTAAGCATGCTTTGTAAGTGAGGCTCTTTTATTAGAAGATCTCTGTACGCTGTTAATTGATTGGAACGGCAAAGTAAAGCTGCAATACTGTGCACGAATTCTGGGACAAGACACGTGTATGTGTTGTCAGCTTGGCAGTAGTGATAAGCAACAACCTGGAGAATTTAAAAAACCAAACAAAAAAGTGTTACCCCTTCAATATTTAAGTTGGATACCAGTTAGTCCAATTACGATAAAGTGTTACTAAATTTCTCTTTCAACTACAAAATATTTTTCAGTGTTAGAATAATTCCCCAAGTCCGCAACTGGTCTCAGATGGCCTGTGTCAGAGACACAGAAAGGCAGACAATGAAATAGATTTTGACCTTGTAGGTCATGCAAAGAGGAAAGGAAAGAAAAATGTCAGACTCTGGCAGGAAAACATAGTAATTTGAGTTCATGCCATTTAGATACAGTGGGTAAACACCTAAGTAACTAAGTAGCACAGGAAAAATAACTGGAGGCCCTGACTAAGCAACTTATTAGCTATAATTTAACAACACTGTAATGACCCAAGGACTAATTTGATCATCATCAGGCAAAAGTAAACGACAGACAGCTATTAAAGACATCCTCATATAGCAAACAGAGAAAGAGGACAACTGGCTTTATTCAGATTATTGCAAAGGTGTGCATTACTTAAAAATACAACATAACATAGGCCATATTTCTTGGGGGGGGGGGATCAAACCACAAGGAAAACATGGTGTTCACACTAAATAAAAAGTCTGCACTTCAGCATGCAATTCAGATATTAATTATTTTTACTACTTAGGCAAAAAATAAAACACTTATCATAATCCAATGCAAAAATAACTTTTAATTGCTTACTTCAGACTCTCAGAGTAAGGAAAACAGGCTACAGTCAGACTCAACCTCTATCATAGAGTATTGGTGGATTATACACAGACCAAACATTTTATCTTCTTTTTTTTCCAGAATTTTGCTTTTGGAAGGTACACTGAGCATCTACCTTCAGAGAACACACGGCCCCTTTTGCAAGTAAAGGATCCCAACCTCCCATACACACACAAAACAGATGCGAAATTTTTAACGTAACTCAAGCAGAATTCAAGCAATAACCTGAAAGGCAGAAAAGGCAGGTAGCTGGTTTCACCAGTCATGAAACGTACGCTTCTTTTAGAAGTGTCCGAGGTTACTGCCTGCTCTCCCACCACTGACTACTGGCACACCCAGGAGGCTTTGCGACGCAGACTGTCTCCCCCCAAGTTACAGGTTTTCTAACATACTGAAAATCTATTAATAAGTGGAAACTCACCTTTGAAGCAAGGCGCCTCACAGAATCGCCTGTTTGATTTTGGTATTCAGGAGTACCAGGACAATTCAGAGTCTTCATTGTATTGGTACCACTTGTTGGAGGAGCAGACGGGGGTACCTGACTTAAGGGAATTTCCTGACCGGAGTCACCACCTATTTTTAAAAGACGACAAATACAAAAGAGACTAAATTTGCTGATAGCAGATTGCTTTATAGGAAAACATCACAGAATATCTTTACTGCTAGAGTAAAAATTAAAACTGAACAACAGCATTAAAAGAAGCCTGCAACTAGTCTGATAAATAGAGGCACATATTTGCAACTTTGCAATTTTAAAACAATTCATCTGACTTTTAGATCAAAACTATAGGATTACTGAAAGCAAAACCATGCTGATGTGAACAGTTTCCTTATGACAATTATATATGTGATCACTCATTTAAACTAATAGTTATTACATGACTGAACTCTTGGGAAATATAAATGATTTATTGATAATAATTGATAATAATATTATTAATAATAATATTATTATTTGAAGAGTCAGCAGGGGAAGTAGGAGTAACGACAGTCACACCATCCTTCCAGTTAACACAGGCACTGGATCGGTCAGGTGACAGAATCCTGTGGATCCCAGCAGAAGACAGAATGGGTTTCTCCATAGCTTTATTCTTTCCTCTCCTGAAATTCTATGGAAAACATGTGGTACTGAAAAGCGTGTGGTACCCAGCGGGGAAGAAACACGTCACTTCTCTCTTTCCAAACTAATGGGAGAACAAGCTACCACAGTCGCACTACCAACAGAATTTAGGGTACACACTGCCTGACCCAAGGAAGAGATTCTACATATTGTCTCCATTTTACCATCTCTTTTGATGGTCTGAGCCCACGCTATATTACGTGGAAGGTATTTGTCAAAGCATACAATTTCAACAGTGTCCTTTCCTCACTGGAGGAAACAAGTATTTCCTGAGGAGTTGATGAGGCCCGAGTACCTTAAGCCAAAAAAGCAAACATTCAACTCTTGTCAGTACAATAACCCAAACAATTACTCAGAAAAGGAACGTACTTTTGGGGGATGAATTAGGGCTATTTGAAGCTATTTGCCTCATGCGACTTCCATGGCAGCTGAGTGCCACCAGCCGGGAAATAATTGCAGTCTTCCCAAATCCCACGTTTCCAGTAATGACTGCTCCCCTGTTCTCTGCTGGATCAGTATTCTTCAATTTTTCTTCAATTGCTTGAAACAGCCATTCTCTTCCAACAAACACCGAGTCTGTTGTTATGCTTGGCACTTCAAACAACAGTGGCTTCAGTAAGATGTCTTGAGGCTTATAGGGGATGAAACGAGCTGAGAAGAGGTGGCAGGGAGAAAAGTTTATTAGAAGAAACTTGACACGCAATAAAACAACGCTGTTTCAGAAGATCATTTCATTCAGTGACCTTGTTAATAGCCTTCATAATCAGACTTCTTAGAGCTTTCATCATGAAAACAATAAAGACTGATTTCCTCAGTTCAGGACACCTCCATAATTTGTATGTGAATTAAGTTCTAGAGGAGAGAAGCTACAAGTATAATTTGAGGATTTTTTTTACAATTGAACTTGAGTTAATAAGTTGCAGAATCCAAAAGTTTTCTTAAAAATGCATTAATAATTCTACAAAGGGGGAAGTGCCAAACATTTTTCAGTTTAGAGTGAACTACACTGCTAAGCATCTCAGTGTCAGGTCTTCAGATCTGTACAGACATTTACAGAGAAACAGAAAAAGGTATGGAGAATAAATTTTTCTGTTTTTTAAAAAAAAAACCCGTATTTTTAAAGTAATGTAAAAAAAAATACTACCCTGTTTTTCTGTACTTTTGAAGCCACAAGAACAGAAATTACACAGCACAGCTGAAAGTGTAGTCATGTTTGATTACTTTAATCTATACATTTGGCAAACACCTGACAAGACTTAGAGGGAGAAGAAGAATTTGGGTTTGTTTGCATAAAATACATTAAAATTTACAGAAATAATAATGTTCACTAATATAATGCTCTGAGGATTCATTAACCAAATCTAATGTTACACAAATGCCGCTTCAGCATTAATCTACAACTATGAAAAAACATAAATGAAAGAGGACAGCATAGCATCTGCATACGATCTCAAGATCAGTTTTACCAGGAGTTTTCTTAAATTCTTCTGCTTTTAATTGTCATTGGGTGTGACGGATGCACTCGACTCCTTAACCAAACTAGCGGTGGTCTGGTTCAGGCTCCAGAGGAGGTAGAGGCCTAAGCTGTAACCAGGCCAAGAACTTCTCTAGTTCCAGTCTGTTCTCTGGAAACCCACAAAGGAGCAGAGTGACACAGTGAGCATCGATGCATGAGAGCCTGGAACGCTGATCATGAGATGAACACATGAACAGCAGGTGGCTTTTCGAAGACTCGTTCATCAAGGAACAAAGAAAGCTGTGGGTACAAGGAGTCTCATGCATACTTTTTCCGTTGCATGGAATTTGACTACAAGCCAACCACTTTATTCCATAAATATGGCAGCCTAAGCGAGCCTTCTTTGAGCTCTACCTGCTAAGCAACTGGCTGCACGGCGTGACCTCCCCTTTAGCTGGGACGCTCTCAAGGTTGCTCCTCGAGGCAGAGAGACCTCTCATACTCTGGTATGGGACTGATATTACGCGTAACCTGGTGTTAGAGTGTGCTAAGATTTTGTCTTGGTAGTTTTGAGTCATTGTTATATCCTTTGTGCAGTAAGTGCCGGAATGAACCTTGCCATCAAACGTCGTTAAGTCGCACTTTTACAACATCATACTTCAATAAAAGCACTTTTGCTGATACCTTTGACAGTGGTTCTTTAAGCAGTCTAAATCACCCATTTGTGACATTGGTAAATAACAGAGCTTGCAGATGGCTAAGTTAGTTAAGAGGAGGAAACAAAAAATTGCACACCTCACTTGCATTTAACATAAATGTGCTATTTTCAGACTCAAAGACCAGAGATATCGAAGTACATATTAGTCATAAATAAGTCTAATGGTACCAGATCTGTTTGCTTCCTAAACCAGAAAATTCTAGTGACAGCCTCTTGAAGAATTTAAATTCAGCATAGTATTTCTTAAGTTGCAGTACACTCTCATCTGAATGTCACATGATAAAATCTGGCAGTCAAGAAAATATTCAGTTCAGTTCCGGAACACCAGTATTACACAACTTCAATTTGGAGATTCACATGATCTGCACTGCACATGCACACTCAGATAAACAATATACTGATTTCTTATTAAAAACAATACATTCTATTTCTAAACCACACCATTATGCAGGAAAAAGTGTAAGCAAGCATCTTATTTTCAGACATGTTGAGTGATCCGTCAGGAGCACTATAAAATAACAGTTTGGGGGATGGGGGTGTTTACAAAGATCACAGCACATCCACGTTACAAAGCTGCTGAAGAACCGTACGACTGTGCCGAGACAGATGCAGATGTAAACATGCATACCTTTACTTTCCTGCTGCACTCTTCCCCCAGCAGTGTTGTGCCAAGGTAAGCGAATTGAAGTGCGTAAAGGAGTATTTCTTTGTCCATCCAAATAACTCAGATCTTCCAGTTTGGTTGAGCTTGTTGCTAGAGTATTAAAGGACTGAAGGTTATTTTTCTCTCAGCATAAATTACAAAGAATATAATTATTTATTACAGTTCTTTCCTCAATGTAGTACTTAGAGATAAGTTTTTCCAGACAATGGCAGTGGTTGAAGTAATCCGTGTTATAACATTTACAAAATGCTTTTCAATCAAGTTCACTAAAGATTTAGTTGGATTTTTCCCCTTTCAGGTGGCCCTCACGTCTGCCTTAACTTCCTCATATGGCAAACAGTTCTCATGTTAGTACAGTTTCCTTTTTCACTATGAGAACCACCATATCAGTGAGGTCAGAAGCGTTAGGAACAAGTTCAGATACTAGCTGCTAGTACACTATCTGCGACGAAATATTTATATTCTTTTTGTATTGAATGCTACAGAATTCTGGATAACATTTTTTATTTTCTTCACTATTTAAACCAAAATGATAGCTATACAAAAGAACTGAAAATCCAGAGAACATATTTGCCAAGTCATATCAGGGATATATACTTTTTCACCAGAAATAAATGAAATGAATATTCACATTAAAAAAGGCAGTTTTCAAATTGATACCAAATCCAAAGTCTTCCATTTGTTGGAGAGACAACACAGCAGGGCATAAGCAGTTCAGATTTCTGGAGTGCATTGACAACAACTTCCTGACATGGGTGACTGAGAAGCCAGAAAGGAAAGATGCTCTGCTGGACCTGATACAAACAAGGAAGAACTTGTCACAGATGTACAAGTTGAGGGCAGTCTCGGCTGCACTGACCATGAGATGGTGGAGTTCAGGATCCTGATACGAGAGAGCAGAGCAAAAAGCAGGAACATAACACCAGATTTCAGGAGCACGGACTTTAACCTCTTCAGAGTTCTGCTTGGAAGAATCCCATGGCATATAGTCCTGGAGAGAAGAGGGATCCAAAAGAGCTGGTTGACACTCAAGGATAACCTCCTGCAAGCTCAAGAAAGGGCAATCCTGACAAGTAGGAAATAAAGCAAATACGGCACGAGGCCTGCATGGATAAGCAAGGAGTTCTTAACTGAACACAAGCTGGATGGGGCTTTGAGCAACCTGATCTAGTGAAAGATGCCCCTGTCCACAGCAGGGGGGTTGGAACTAGGTGATCTTTAAAGGCCCCTTCCAACCCAAACCATTCTCTGATTCTGTGATACCATAAGACGACGACAGCTTGGTGGATGAGGGGAGAGCTGCCGATGTTGTCTACCTTGACTTTACTAAGGCTTCTGACACTGTCTCCCATAACATTGTCATGGACAAGCTGATGAAGTACAGGTTATGTAAGTGCACAGCGAGGTGGACCCAAAAGTGGCTGAACAGAGGGGCCCAGAGGGTTGTGATCAGTGGCACACAGTCCAGCTGGAGGCAACTCACTAGTGGTATACTCCAGCAGTCAACACTGGTCCAATACTGTCTGACATCTTCATTAACGACCTACATGATGGGACAGAGTGTAACCTCACCAAGTTTGCAGATGATACAAAACTGGGAGGAATGGCTGATATGCCAGACAATTGTGCTGGCATTCTGATGGACCCTGACAGGCTGGAGAACTGGGCTGAGGGGAATCTCACGATTCAACCAGGGGAAATGCAAAGTCCTCCAGCTGAGAAGGAGTAACCCAAGGCATCAGTACACAATGGGGGCTGACAGGCTGGAAAGCAGCTGTGCAGGGAAGGACCTTGGGGTCCTGGTGGTAAACAAGCTGACCACAGGATTGCAATGCACCCTTGCAGCAAAGGCGGCCAACAGCATCCTGGGCTGCATTAGGAAAAGTGTTGCCAGCAGGTAGAAGGAGGCAATCCTCCTCTACTCAGCACTGGTGAGACCACATCTGGAGCACTGTGTCCAGTTCTGGCCGCCCCAGTACATGAAAGATACAGACTTACTGAGCATTAACGGAATATCATCTCTTCCTAGGTAAAGCAGGAAAGTCAAAACTACAGGTCCAAGTTCTAAGATGTGAATGGGGTTTGCAGTGGGATGGATGTTCAGAGTCAAGGTATTCAGTACTAAGGTAGCAGAGGTCCAGCCTGAAAAATTGAAGTCCAGTCCAAATTTACAGCAACGAAAGAAATCCTGAATGCAATGGATGAATACTAAAGCAATGAAATGAAAGATTTAAAGACTAGAAAAAGAGCCAGAGCCAAAAAAAGCCAACGGTCCTGTGGATGTTACTTTAAAAATATGAGAGGCTGGGCAGAATCCCTTCGTGTCAAACTGGGAGGGAGGTCTCGGGTTTGAACTGAGTTTGTTCAGCTTTGAACAGAGACGGCCAAGGCAGCAGCTTATTGTCATTCTTTACCTAAGAGGAGGCCAGAATCAGAGTCTTCTTGGAGGGGCACAGTAACAGGATGAGAGGCAATGAACACAGGTTAGAACATGGGAAATACAAACTAGATATAAAGGAAAAAACAAAAAAAATCACTGAGGATACCCAAACAAGTTGCCCAAAGATGTGGGGGAACATTCATCCTTGGAGTTACTCGACACTCAACTGAACAAGGCTCTGAGCAAACTGTTCTAATTGGATGTGCTTCCAGTGAGATGGTAGGCCAGAAACCTCCAGGGGCCCCTTACAACCTCAAGTAGTCGAGGCTGTTTTAACACTTGGAAAACTCAGGTACTCATAAGTCTAAGAGAAGCCAAAGCTAAAATCTGAGGATCTGTATTTCAGACAGCAATAAGAATGGAAGGGCAGCTACTGCAGTCCTCTTGGGCAACAAAGCCATTTAGTTCAGAGTGAAATTCCCCAAAATTTATGCAGTAGTGCTATAATACCCATGAAAAGAAGGTGGTTGCTGCTTCCTCCCTCGTTATGTCCTAGAGTCAGCAAAACTAGCGTCCATCTCCAAAAGGCACTAGTTTTAAGTGGACATGCAGATCAAGTGCGTCGAAAAAACATGAATCACACGCAAGCAATACAAATGCTCCAAATGATAATCAGAGCAGAACACGAGCTTGACATATGATGCAGAGTTGGAATATCATCTTCATCACGTTCATGAACTAGGAAGTTTTCTTCAGGAAGAGAATACCGCAAGATAAAAGGAAAAGCAGGAGCATGGCATGGTTACAGTCCATCTCAGAACTCCAAAATAAGAAGTGAGACATAATAAAAGGGGAAACAGTAACAGCAAGACACAATTAAATGATTCCTAAAACAACACTCCTGCTTCTCTAGCAGGGGTTGGAGGTGTGACAACTTCCAATCCCACATTCTACTAGAAAAAATTTCTTCAGTCACCCTTATCTGCAAGGATATTGCAGATTAATTATTTAAGGTCTTGCACGTGTAGCACAAGTACCCAGTTTTTAAAGAGAGGTATTTAGCACTGGCACTCAAAAGCCAGAAAACAGTCGTTTACAGCTTAAAAGGACACTAGATTTCACAAAAATCTGTAGCCAAAATCTCTGCACTATCAGATACTAGAACATCTAACATCAGGATACTACACTTTGACATGGGACAATTTGCACAGAGCATTAACTTTTTGGCACTATAAAACTGTAACTCAGTTCATTCAATAGGCAAACTGCAGATAAATCAAGCTATTTTCAAAGCAGACTCAAAAATTCTTTCTAACATTTGTAATTTTGTAACTATGTAAAATAGCTAGACAGGTGCAAATTCATTACAATTGTTTGCTGCTGTTCGCTGTAAGACATTCGCTTTTGTCAACAGGATGATTCTAATGAACAAACATAGCTTTGGTCTGTGGTAACAGCAGTTTTATGGAGAACCGTGGTTCTCGCTCTCCCCCTGTGAAGCTGGGCATTATTGTATTCATAACATGTTGCTGCAAAATAATCCTTCAACCGTAGAATTTTGAAATGATGTGCTAATAACTATCATGGTATTTTAAAAGCTCAAATTACCTTTATTAAGAGTGCAGTGTGTGTTTCAGTATCTTTAATGACACTTCATGAAGCATTCTAAAGGTAGGACTGTTTTGGTTTTTTGTTTTTTTTTTTAAAGCATCGGATTTTGGCTATTACTGACAAGTCTTGAGTTCTTGATAACATTTACTGAGCTGCATATTAGCATCTTTTTCCGTTGCAATTCCAATATATTACAATTTGTTGGAATAAACACATTATATACTTCCTTTCAAAACGAAATGGAGAATGTTTCTTTTTTTCCCAGTTGAACCAACATGTTTGTGCCTTCACAGTGAAAACACAGAACTAGTGCTCCTATTACAATCTATAACCTTCCAAAATTTGAAGTGGTATTGTCAGAACTTAAAAGATTCTCATCAAAATTACTAGCATGTTCTTTGCCAAAATTTTGCCATTGACAATTTCAAAAGTTTGTTTACTAGCAATATTTCCCCTATACATCTTATCATACTAAGAAAATTCCATGCATCAATTTTTGTTTCACCTTTTACACTAAAAATACTCCCTTTTACTGACAATGGATTTACCAAGTTTTTTAACTTTGAATTATTAGTTAGCTAAACCTACCGCCAGATATATGATGCCCAGGCTTCTGAACACTATCAGGACATTTTTCTTGCAGGGTTATATTTATGTAAGTGAATTGCCCATTACTGTTAGAATTTGATGGGCTCTACTAATAGATTTCAAGTCAGAAGTGCTTTTTCAGAGATTTGGCTATTTCACAACGCTTAGAAAAAGTAATGGTAAGGTCACATATGTATCTATCTCAACTGAACAGACATTTTCTGAATAAATGGTTCAACTAGTAGGCAGAATTTCACATAGTTCTTTAGAAAAGTATATACATCGCTTGTTCAACAGAAATTAAAGTGTGATTTTGGTCTTAGTGTTAGTCAGATTTATAGATCTGGCAAGTGCGAGCACACACAAAAGCAACAACCTCAAGGATTAGCTGACACTGGATACAGTCCTAGAACAACTGACGGCCTTTTAAAGTGTTCCAAAAGTCCTGACCTAAGCAATATCTACTAAAATGCATGATAAAAGCTCTCTGTATGACAATTTTAAACAACTTAGATAATGCTCATCTATCCAGTTTAGAACCTATGCTTTTTTCTTTTTGTCCTATAAAAATACTTTCATACTAACAATGTAACTTCAACGGAAAGATTCAACAGAAATGTCCTATCATTAAGAACATCCTTTTTTCTACCTCAGGACTTTACCTGCAACGGAGTTTGGACGAGGCATTATTAAAGAGCCAGAACTTTGAGCATAAGGAACGGGACCCTCTCCTGTTGGTACTTCTTTTGGCAAATTTTCAGCAGATCCAACACCTTCCTCTTCTGCAACTGGTGAACAATTATCTGTTCTTCGGTCATGACTGATCCCTTGATGTTTTCCAGCTCTGAGACTCCCATCCTTGCTCCACTCCAAACTGGACCCACTACGATCATCATTTTCTGATGAACTTGTTATGGTTGCTGAAAAAGAGAGGAAAAAACCCAACTAAAGTACACATCAGAGAACAATGGCACACTCCTGTTAATATGCGTTATAATTTTCATACCCAGCAGATATTCAAGTATTTCTTCACTGGATATTTTGTTAAATTTAAGGAATATTATTTATCTAAAAGAGCTGAACAACACAGCTTCTCAGATTGGGAAAAACACCTGAGAAAGGAGGCAAGAAAATGTTCTGAAGAATCGAGATGTATCTTTAGATCTATGTAATTTGGGCTGAGGGGGGGGAAAAAAAAACCCAAACAAACCCAACCACCAAAACATTTATGACTTTATATGAAGAATCTACTACTTCACCAAAACATGTCTCAACTTCTTTTAAAAATTAAAATTCTTACAAATCTGACAAATTTTCAAACTACTCTGTAAACATGGAGACAACAAAAGCTCATTAAGAAGTAAAAATAGCATCTAGAGCAAGAAAAAAATTTATATGCATCTTTTTCATAATTCACATTTTTAAAGACTAATATTTTACAAAAACAATTCAAAATTCAATTCTTTGAAAAAACTTGCACAGTTCTTCCAAAGCTGGGAGGCTTTCCACAAGCCTACTTATGGCCAAACATCCTGTATGTTGTGAAGCATAAATGATAAAAATTCAATGTTCTTCAGACATCTAGCTCACTTAAAATAGTTAGCTTAGCTACATTAGGATGACAATCAGCCTGCACTCACACACCTGGCAAACTAATCTTGATAGAAAGGTTCCAGCAACGGAGCTATATACTACTTTCTTAAGTACCTGCCAAGTTTCACTGCCAGAAAGAGCATACAAGGGTAGATGCAGGTTTGATCAGACCCAGTAGAGTATGTGAACAAACTTTCAGATTATATTAAACATAGTGATTTAGGTTTTTAAAGTATTTCAGTGTACTGCAGTATAAAGTAAATCACAGGCTCAAAAAAAGGCTTTTTTTTTTTTAGTTTGTTTCTGATGTCATTATATACCAACCAGAAAACATTTACAAATAATTTCTCAATACTATGTGAAACTTTTTGACAGTAGGATGCGCTTTTTTTGCTATGAAAATTTCAGATGCCGCAAAATAAGCAACATAGAGCTAGACAGATCCACCCCTAAAAGACAACGAAAGACCACACAGGTGTTTTTGGATGTTGCATTACAGAACAGTAGTTTTCCTCTGCTGTAGCGATTCACTCAATGAAAGCTGAAACAACACGAACTGTATTATGTAGAGTGCTCCAAATATTCCAGTTCGGTGGCTGAGGGTTATTAGAGTGCATCTTTAGTTGCTCGAGATTGTAGTTAATCAAGGCCTCCTTGATTACCTTGAAGGTGTGAAGAATTTATACTCCTAAAGACCTACTTGAGTGATGTTTGATAAAACTAGGCTAATGTGCTCTCATAACAACACTTTGCAAATATATCCTGGGTTTTGTATGTTTCATAGTGAAATTACTCTGTTTCATTTAAAATGTTTTCAGTACTTACATTAAATTCTCACAAAATAACTGAACAACAAATATTTATTAAAGGTTAAGCCAACACTCAATACATTTTGAACACTTGAACACAACACGGGAAAATACAAAATAGGATGAAAGGGCATCAGGATTAAAAAAAAAACCAAACCAAACCAAAACAAAAAACAAACCACCAACAATGCCAGTTCAAATAATAGTATCTATGTGAACTGTGGGTCCTCCCCAGGCTAAAATTTTAAATGTTAAATGTATATATGTGGTGATTCTACATTCAACTGACCAAATCATTACGTAAAACACTCTGGCATATTAGACCGCTAACAAAACGCAAACGCACAGACTGCTCCTTAGAACTCTGAGGCTTCTTCAGTCAGAAGAAACACCAGCTATTCTTTCACATCAACTGCACTGCAGCTTCAGCCCTGCAGGATGACAAGGTACTCATACAACTTTGCATTCTTCCAGCTTAGCCTTGCATTCACAAGAAATTTAAGATCTGATGGTTAAATTCCAGAGCTCATATTCTAAAGAAATACCAATAATACAACATATGTTTTAGAGGCAACAGAAGAAAAAGCTTTCCAGGCATTCCATTAACCTTTGCACACAGCTTAGACTGTACTTCTGTATGACAAATCTATTTCTTTTTTTTGGTTGTGTCAAAAAAATCTGGCTCCTCCTGAAGTATGAAATATTTAAAACTATGATTCCTCCTGGAGTGAAATGTAGCATCAGGAAACCTTGCTGCTCAAGATTTCCATACTAAAACAGTGGCAAGTATCCAGAAATGCTTACATCTTGGCCAGTAGCCCAGTCTTTTCTCCTACTTAGCTCATTGCTGAAGATTAAAACCTGCCTCCACTACTATTATGTCAAACTCAATAGAAGCAAAGAAGAATTCAACTACAGCAGTAAAACATTAGAAAACTGAAAGAAACCTGAACCATAAGTAAAAAAGAAGGAAAGGAAGAAAAGCTAGATTTCCCATCAGAGTCTGCTGGCCCAGAAAACGTAGTGGGAGTAGAAATACAATGGAAGCCCACATAAGTAGCATGAAGGAGCAAGCTATTTTCATGGTTGGATGAACTCTGTCAAAGACATTGGAAAACAAATACTTGCTAAACATAATTTAAAATGCACATTTACTACTAACAATGAATTTGAATGCACAGACACATCTGTATTTAAAAAACAAAACCACGGGTCATTTATCAGAGAGATGTCTCATTTCCCTTCTTCGTTTCATGCCTTTATAGATCTAAGGGGTGCCGCCATGGGTTGCCAAGGGACGAGGGGTGTTCAAATTCTCCCTGAATTTGAGACAGGAATGACAGCTCCGCATAACTGCAGCAGATGATTTTCATACGGTCCCATGATCATGAACCATATATACTTGACTGAAGGAGGTATACAGGAGTTCCCCCCCACCCTCCTATCTTCTCTAGGGTTTTTCCCCCTGCTCTCACACTCATACGCTTCAGAACTCCACCATCCTCTCTTCTCCCTGTATAACAAAGGACTTATTTTCATGTTTCTCCTATTTTTGAAACTCCTTCCTTTACATTAGTTCAATAAGGAACTTTTATCACTGGGTTCAAAAATATTTTCTTAAAAATATTAGTACTTACAAGGTTATACAAGGGATGATGTAGTTGTCATGCCAATATACTATTTTAAACAAACATGAGGCTAGTTCTGACCTCATTTAGAACATGGACATACTCATAGAATATTTCAAGCTCGCAAAGCATGGGTAGTAGGTTCATATCAGTATCTACATTTGTCCAGTTGAGAGAAGGGAAGCTATCACTCAAGAACAGGTTTTTAAGAAGGTTGAAGAACAGAGCTCCAGCCTATTATCCTGCCTTTCTGGAAGGAAAGAAGGAACACACTCCACTCCAAAACCAGCAGCTGCTTCTATAGTCGTGGATGAACTGCGTGTTACTGATACTGTAAATGTATTTATTCCAAGACTTCATAAAGTATCTGCATAAGAAATGCATCCTCTGTGCCATTAAGCTGCATATATAACACACGCATGCATCCCTCCCCTGGGCTGCAGTACCTCACAGAAGAGCTCAGTACGGCTGAAAGCATGTAATTAACGGAGAAACAGGATCCCTTTTTCCCCTTCTATATCATGTACCAGAGAAGTAATTTAGTGTATTGTAATGCCAATTTTTATATTCACATTGATGCAACTCGCACTGATATAAACAAAAGTTGCATGCAAAACAGTGTGCAGTCCTTAAACTTTTTTGCAAATTCAATTAAGTTTTTCAGTGCAGTACCACTTTAAACAAATGAACAAACACATTGATTTAGGTCTTCAAACAACTAAGTATTCCAAACCAATGTGACTCCTTTTTTTATAAAAGGCAAACACCTACCACTCAGAGAAGCCTTAAGGTCCCAAATTTCTAAGAAACATGCCTAAGCAGAAGCACCTATTAGTCAGTCTACACATCGCTTACAGAGCTAGTAAAAGCTTAAGCACAGATGCATTTACGAGGGCAGAACTATCTTTGTAACCAGGTCCTATCTGGGAAGCCTGTTTTCTTTTAATGGCACAACTCTCATAGATCCCCGTGTCATTCAGAGAACTAACTTAAACTGCTCTATTAAAAAAGCAAAACCCCTATAAAACCTTTTAAACAAGGAAATGACTAAGGTCTACTGACAGATAAGTATTTTTTGCCACAAGAGGCACTACCGTTTCTTCTAGTCATACATTGCTGTATCTTTACACCAATATACTCACTTGTACAATCATTTCAGTTTGTTTTATACGTGCATCAGTGTAATCAAAATAGGAAACCCTAAATTCTGACAAAACCTACAACTAATGTACTCTATTCTCAAGTCAGGCAATGACTGAAATCTGTGAACCCAAGAGCAACAATTCTGATATAACCCTTCCTTTACATCAAAACGTTAATGCTACCTCAAAACTAGATCTTACACAAAACGACCATGCACAATGACTTTTATCAATCTACTACAGAATGAGTTCACAAAATCATTTTCTAAAACTGAAGTACTTAAATGTTATGCAAATGAGTCTTTTGATCCATGATGAACATCTCTCTTAGGGTAACTGATCGGTAAAAATAATATTATGTCATAAATTATGACTATTATTTACTTCACTTTATAATAAAATGCAAGAACATCTATAAAGTCAGAGTAAAGTGTTATCAACTGCGTTATGAAAACATGTATTATCACTACTTCTTGGCAAGCACTACACCAGCGATGATCATGGCAGTATTCGTAATGGCAGGCAGAGACCACCTTCACTTGGAATTCCTTCTATAAACAAAGGTTGTAAGTAAAAAAGTACTAAGTTCACAAAGACAATGATACATCTTAAGTTTAGTTTGTCAAATCTAGGCATTTAAGATTTAGAATTGCTTCCCTTTTTCAGCCTCCCCAAATTTAGTCCATCAGCTAGACTTAAATAAAACTGAAAGCTCACTTTTGTATACTGAGAAAGCATCAGGTATAGGGGGCATTTTGTGCTTTGTTGGTAAGCTTAACAGCCGTTACAAAATCAATTTTAAAAGGGATCAACTGGTTAAGGAGTCAGCATTTAAAAAAAAATTTACTAAACCAATAAAGAAGAATAAACCTTCCTACAACCATTTATAACAACATGAAAAATATGCTTTGTACATTCTAGTCTGACCTTCCAGAAAATAATATTGAAGCAGCCACCTGGGTGCCCAAAGGTACAGGCAGCTAATGGTACAGACAAAAACCCATTAGGGCAGGGACCAGAAGTAGGGAAGACGGCACAAACGAGGCAGCAAAGAATTTAGATCTTTTCATTAGTGCTGAATAGACCCACTGAAATATTCAGCTGGTTGGTAAAAGGAGCTATGTAACAGTTGGTCTGCGATGGTAGCTGCCTCTCTAAAGATAACTGACTCCCCACAGGAGATGCATATATAGCCTCAGTTCAGTCATCTATTCAGTGGAGGATCACACAATTTCACCTCTTCCACAATGCCCCATTTTAGCATCATTTTCATGCCATTACTCAAGAGTTTGCACTGTTTTTAAACAGTTTGATTTAGGTTATTCTTATAAGTAGCAGCATCAATTATTTTTTCCTCAGCTGGAAATTAAACCAGCTTCAAGCTATGCTGTGCTTCACCATTATGAAATGCATTGTAGAGACATATATAATGGAAAGGGAAAAAGGTAGAAGAAAATAAGAAATGGAGTGAAACAGAGGAAATTCACGGTTTTAAAGGAAAACATGGAGAAATTAGAACTGCACCAGGAAAACGAAAGAAGAGAAATGCACACCTAACAACAGCAACTGTTATAGCCAAAGAATATGATTTCAATCTTTCCAGTACAGAGGATTTGAAATGGGATCCATGAAGAGCATAAATGAACACAATGACATGAAGCAGCTATTCAGACTTGTACTATTAAGAAAAGATTAATTTCTATTAATTGCATTACCAATTAAGATGCTTACCTATAATTCCACTGTCCTTGCTCTCCAGGGTGGAGCTAGGGCTGCTAATAGTTCCACAGGGACTACCTTTGTTAGCTGCTGTTTTGCCAGCACAGCTATTGAGAGTTGAGCAGGGACTATCAGTGCTAGGTGATGTAGTGCTGCTTGTGAGGGTGGAACACGGACTCACTCCTTGACTGGCTACTGTACACTGCAATAGGAAGAAAAATGAACAGTTATTGCACAGGAGGCAGTACACTACTGTGCTGAAAATTCGAAACATCAAGGTGAACTAGAATAAGAACAAAGCAAAGAGCCCATTTTTCAAGCAAAAATTTCAAGAAGCGGAAACTTTTATCTTGATTGGGAACCTTAATGACATGTTTTCAGATTACTCTTAAAAAGTGAGTTCTGAAGAATAAAGGGAATTTCACAGTTCAGTGGAAGAGTTGCAGTGAGGCAGATTTCTTCTCTGTTAAACATTTTACTGGATACCCCTCCCCTCTGCCCCCAGTATTTATTCTTTGGGTTAAAAACACTAGAACTGCAGTCTTATTCACATTTCACTATCATAGAATCATAGAATGGTTTGGGTTGGTGTCCTGGTTTCAGCTGGGATAGAGTTAATTTTCTTTCTAGTAGCTGGTATAGTGCTGTGTTTTGGATTTAGGATGAGAATGATGTGATAACACACTGATGTTTCAGTTGTTGCCAAGTGGTGCTTATACTGGTCAAGGACTTTTGAGCTTCCCATGCTCTGCCCGGTGCACAAGGAGCTGGGAGGGGGCACAGCCAGGACAGCTGCCCCAGAGTAGCCAAAGGGCTGCTCCATACCATATGATGACATGCTCAGTACATAGAGCTGGGGGAAGAGGAGGGAAGGGGGGGGGACGTTCAGAGCGACAGCATTTGTCTTCCCAAGTAACCATTACATGTGATGGAGCCCTGCTTTCCTGGGGATGGCTGAACACCTGCCTGCCTGCGAAGGAGCAAATGAATTCCCTGCTTTGCTTTGCTTGCGTGCGTGGCTTTTCCTTTACCTATTAAACTGTCTTTATCTCAACCCATGAGTTTTCTCACTTTTACTCTTCCGATTCTCTCCCCCATCCCACTGGGGGGGAGTGAGTGAGCAGCTGGGTGGGGCTTAGTTGCTGGCTGGGGTTAAACCACAACAGTTGGGAAGGGACCTTAAAGATCATCTGGTTCCAACCCCTCTGCCATGGACAGGGACACCTTCCACCAGACCAGGTTGCTCAACGCCCCATCCAGCCTGGCCTTGAACACTTCCAGGGATGGGGCATCCACAGCTTCTCTGGGTAACCTGTGCCAGTGCCTCACCACCCTCATGGGGAAGAATTTCTTCTTAATGTCTAATCTAAATCTGCCCTCTTTCAGTTTAAAGCCATTACCCCATGTCCTATCACTACATGCCCTTGTAAAAAGTCCCTCTCCAGCTTTCTTGTAGGCCCCCTTCGGGTACTGAAAGGCCACAATCAGGTCTCCCCGGAGCCTTCTCTTCTCCGGGCTGAACCACCCCAACTCTCTCAGCCTGTCCTCATAGGAGAGGTGCTCCAGCTCTCTGATCATCTTTGTGGCCTCCTCTGGACTCACTGCAACAGGTCAATGAATGAAACCCAAACTGATGCACTAAAATTTATGAGGCCTGGGACTAAAAGTAGAGAGACGAAGGGGAAGAAAGAGAGACTGGTTGTTACTGTGCAGTTTTGGTTAGCAGATGAGTTTCATACGGATAGTAGCTGCTTGCTTCTCCCCAATTCCTCCACCCCCAAATGACAGAGAAAGACTCTGTCAAATGGAAGTGAACTTCTCAGGAAAAAACAAACACACACCCCAAAAAGCATTCTCCTATTTTAACAAACCACTGACATTTTCCATTCTCATAAATCACTGAGAATAGAAGGAAAAAACGGTTCCTCCTAAATACTAAAAGAAGGCAGAGAGAACCCTACAAGCTATTCACATTCATAGTAGATTAGATTTAACTTCCAGAAATGATGAGGAGTCTATTCTTTCCTTTTTTTAAGAATGCAAGATCAACTCACAATTTCAAAACAAACACACACACACTCACTTGTTATAATTAATTTACAATTCTATTACCGTATGTCTATTAAAATGGATTGTATTTTGGTAAGTATCAAGTAACTGCAACTAGCAAATAGAGGAAATAACGTTAGTCCTCTCAGAAATAGGATGAACATTAAATATATTATTTCCATTATCTTACCATGACTTCATTTTTCTCTTCTACATGAGAAGTTGGGATCCCTTCTCCCAGTAAAAAACCCAGTCTTGTCATCAATTCTTGTGCTGCAGGAGAACAGCTCGAGTCTTTATCAGGCTTTGCTTTGGAGTGGGGGGAAAAAAGTTGGTGAAGATTAGAGTCTTATATTTGGAAACTGTTACAACAGGTAGAAAAAGTACAATCAAATGTAAACACCCGTTCTTCAGTCAGCAATATATCTAACACAGAAGCTACTGCCATTTAAAATTTTGTCCATTAGACTTTAAATTGTTGGTGGGTCTTGGATCCTCTGCATATCTGCACAAATCTAGGGGAGAAAAAAAAATCACCCTGCCAGTCAAAACAGAAATGGTTAAGTGCAACCAGTTCATCACCGGACTGATGATCGATGTGATTATTCTCCTAACAGCAGCATTAAACTCAGCACTATCAAAGCTCAGTGGCAGACGGAAATTCTGTTCCAGTAACTTTTTATGAAGTTTTCTGTAATGTTAAAAACGTGAAAAGTAGAGGTTAATAACACAGATATTTTGTAATCTCACGGTTAACACTACAACTAATACCATACATTTTTTTGTGCTTGCTATGCAAAGGATGTGACACCAGTTCTAAACGGCCCAACTTTTCTGGTTGCAAAAATATTTATCAGTACAGTGCTTTAAAATGTCTGCTGGTGTCCAACAGATATAATGAGACAAAGTTCAACATGAGGCAACCTGCAACAAAACCAGCCAATCACAGATCTGCTTAGGGAAAACACCTGTTGCTAATATAATCTCACAAACTAGCATCTTCTGCCGTTTTCTTTCTTTGATGCCAACACTTTGGCATCACTTACCAACCTGTAACGCTCTTCCCTAACAGAAACATTTATACAGTATTTATTTCTCTTGTCCATTAAAAAAAGAATAATACGCAGGCCTGTCCCATCTTCAGGAATAAATAGTCAAATTGATTTAAGGAGCTTCACCTAACCACTCTGAGATAGCTCACAGCAGGAATTCTCAGCTACAGAACCGCTGGCTGCGGTAGCTACCGCCTGACTCTGCCAAGAGGGAAAAAAGCAGGAGCACCCGTACTGTTACTTCCCAATCGGCGCTGTCTGGGCAAGGCACTGAGCTTCTGGATGTCATCCCCACACAACTGGAAGACAGCAGGGACATCCAAACAGGTCTATCAGTTTAAAATTTGGAGACTTCATGCAACAAAAAGTTCCTAATTGATAAGGAGTGCCTCGGAGGAAGAGCGAAGAAAGGGAGAGAGATGTAAGTGTACGGACTCACTGCTGAGGTTTAAAGGAGGGCAGAGGAGCCTCTCAGCTGCATCGCCTTCTACACTACCGACAGGCGGAGCGGGCCGGGGGAAGGCTGAACTGCCCCGTTTACTTTGGTCTTTCCTTTACGGCTTTGCTAAGCCAAATGAGTGTCAGGACAGCATTTACTCTTCGTGAAGAGCCTATAGTATCCAACTACATAAGACACAGCTGACGCTCAGTGGTATTCGCAATAAATAACACATTTTTCCCCAAGCTGCAGACTGTAAGAAAACCACAGAAAACAATGATTTTAACTGAACAGCTTGACCAGCAAGCATTACTTCAACAATGTTTCAATTTTAGGAGTGACATAAAACCCATGGTTTGCAAACAGGAGTAGTTTACTAGTCAACCATCCTTCTTTATTTCTCTCCAGCTCAATGCCCACTGAACACACATATTTCTTAATTTTGTGGACAGCTTAAGGTTTTACTCTGGAAGATCGAATTATCTGATTCTCACTTAATCCCCAGAGGAGGAAGTCTATGAAATGGTATCTTTTTTGAAGTTTTTGTATCTCAGAATATTTTGCAAATTGACAGGTCTTCGAATATTTGACTGGAAAATGTATTTTCTCTGTAAAATTGTTGTTTTGAGGATTACAATTAATCTTTAAAATCACAATCCTGGAAATTACGGAGTTCGTGAAATCATCTTCATTCTTCTATCAAAGTTACAAAACCCTATTATTATTATATTTAAATTTTCATCTTTGACAAGCCTGAGTAAGTGTTAGGCATAGTACCAAATTCAGTTCAGCAACAGAGATAAAAGCCAAGAGTCTAAGGTGTTCAACCCAGCAACCACTGCTTAATCCTTAAACACGAGCATTTAATTTTGACCTTCGGTAGTCCCACTGTCTGGGAGTACAACTCCGAAGAGGAGGATCATCATGAGATGGTCTCCTTTAGATTAGGGAGATGAGGACTACATGCTCTCCCAGTTGGACAGCAAACTTTAATGCCAGCACTAAGGTGGCTGTGAAGATGGAGGCACAAGAGGGACCAGGGTAACTGTAATCAAACAGGGCATACAGAAGAAGATGGTGAAACCAACTACAATGAGTTCTGTTTTCACTAGTAAGTATCAAAAATAAGAGGCGTTTTAAAAAAGAAAGCATTGGCTTTTAAAACTGTAGTTTCCTTTAAAATTGAAGCAAACAGAAAACAAAAAATTGTCAGCTGGAACCTCATCAGTTACATGCAATGACTTTAATGAGGTCAGTTAAACTGAAAAATTAATCTAAAAATACAAGGCATATGAAATCCATGTTACAGTGCATATAGTCATACACCAACATATGGGTCATTCTGCTCTGACCATGACATTCACTGTCAAAGCCACACTCTGTTATGCACTAGTCAAATTTAACAAACATGAAACTTTCCAAGAATAGCAGTTAACTCTAGGGAGGCAGCTTTTCCCAGCTTTGCCAACACAAGACTCTACTGTTACTGCCTTCTTATTTAGCAAGCTTTTACAAAATTTCTAAAACGAAGCATTGTAGCCTGTGCGGAGGTACACACTTGGAATCAATTTACATTGAAAACAAGTTCAGAAAAATTCTAGTAGGCCTTTGGCATCTGTAGCAATCAACAACACTCGGACACCATTTTGCCTGCGGTACACGCACAGCTCCAAGAATTGAGAGTTATGGAGATCACGTAAGTATAATGGCAAGCATCTCCTCCTTACCACAAGCATGTTAAATCTGCAAAACATTCTTAAAAATAAAGAATCAGATTTCCTTATCGTGCAGGCTCCTTTGTATCACGCTGTCTGAAACGAACAGCTGTTCTACCAAATAAAGTATCACTGAACAGACTCTTACCATTTTGACTGGGTTCTCCTTGCTCTGATCCTTTTCTCAGCGGTAGAGCTGCCTCACCTGGCACTCTAGGACTTTCCACATACTTGGGCTTCCTGATCGGACCTGCAATGGGAATAAGCTGCGTGTATCTCATTTTTTCCAGATGGACTGCAAGTTTCATATGTGCAGTGCCTATCCTCTGCGATGCAAAAAAAAGCAGAGGAATTATTTCTTACATACACAGCTGCTACTGTAAAGACTAGTGAGCTGCTGCACTTCCACTCCTGTGAGAAAGAAACACTCTCTTTGGGCTTTTTGGAATGCAGAGCCTGCTGGAAAACAAACCCAATCTGCTTGCTGTGACAAACCTGAAAAAGTTTCCTGTATATATAAAGTGAGTGACTTTTTCATGTGCAAACTCGGACAACTTTCAATGGGCCACCTTGGTTCAGAGCTTTTATTTTCCATTATAACAGGAAGATAATTTTGTTATCAGCATCTGTGAAGCTAGGAGAAAAAGACTACAGGCAGACAGCTTGCACCGTCAACACACTAAATAATTCAAACGCAAGAAGCTTTATATTACAGTGTGCTTTCTCCAAATACTGACACACACCCTGATCATGAGGAATGGTGGAGATGAGTTCAAAAAACAAAAGAAAACATTAGTGGCTACTAATAGTTTCTGATGTCATTACACAGCAGCATTCCCAGTTCACGTACATACCAAGTTCAAACGTACTACCTTCAGTATTAAGAAGAATTGTGTATTCACACACAGGCATACTTTTCAAAAATTAAATGGATTCACTCTTTACTCTCACTTTTAGCTTCATGCTTTGGTTTCAGGCTGTTTATGATCCTATTCTTTGCTAAATATGGTTTAGTAGCACCCACAGGAAATGTTAACTACACAACTTTTCTAACAGGAGGGGAACGATGCTGCCCTCTAAACGTTTACCAGAAAAGTACACTGGTACTATTGAATCAACAAACACCTGCTTGCACTACACACACAGGGTGAAATTCTGATCTTAATTCAGCAACCGATAGTACCGGCAGGTAGACTGCTACGCTGATGCACAATACATCGTAGAACTGAAACTCCACCATATATTTATCCACATCCTGAAAAATACGTCAACAGAATTTTATATCAATAAAGGCATTCGCAACACTAATTTGGAAAAACATGAACAGGGAAACTTGCAAAGTTACACATTGGAAAGCTAAGATATTTAAACAGCATGGGGAATGGAAACATCATCATCGGTGGTACTGAAAACTCAAACCCAAATTTTTGTCGCGAATTTTCATTAAGACAATCCCAATTTATTATAATGTGTGTAACAAAGCCACTTGAAACTTTCAAAGTTTTAGTGAGCTTGAGGTAGGCAATTCCAATGTTTCATCCAGAACCTAAATATTAGCTGGAAGCCTCTTAGAAACAGAGTCAGTTGCTGGGCTTAACAAAATACTAAACCAGACATATTTCTGTGGATTTCCCCAGCTTTGGCAATACACAGTGATCTTCCCTTCTTATTTAAATACAACCTCTTGTTATATTACAGAGCTACAACCTCAGGTTCTCTCTGTCATGTAACTTCATTGTAGAGTAGGAAAGGAAGTTTCCTCACTTGAAAATATGTCTGACATGCTGCAGCCAAATGATTTTTAAATACGTACATTAGGCCACAGTGACAAAGCACAAGTGAAAATCATTCTACTGGCAGCATTCCACTTTTGCACCGTGCATGTTTCTATATTACTCTTATTATTTTACTCATAATAATAAAATCAGAGTCTCAAATCAAGCATGCAGAACTTGGCATAGTTCATGAAGAACGTTTCTTGTGATACTCCACAGAATCCTGAACTTACAGTTACATCGTCACTTTTTTTTTTTTTTAAATCAAAAGAACCTCAAAGCTGAATTCTGTCAAATTCAAATAGGAGAAGCTGAAATGCTGGAGCTCAAGTCAAATACTGTATTATATCTACACTCTTAGGTGCTAGAGTACATCATATATCCTGGGAAAGAAGAAAATGCAACAACAAAATGGCACCAATATTTTAGGAACTCCAAAAAGTGAATGTTTTTCACCTGTGACCAATTCAGTAAAAAAGGTGTAACACCAAACACGCACCTCTAACGAACACTCCTAAGGTTTATGGAAAAGGCTGTAATGAATGCAGATGCAGTACAAAGTATCAGAGAATCGGACTAGAAAGAAGTTAATAACCTTGTCTTTAAGCTATTCAAATTGTTTAACCCAGAACTGGTTGAAAAGATTCGGTCACTGGAACAGGCTCCCCCGGGCAGTGGCCAGGGCACCAAGCCTGTTGGAGTTCAAGGAGCGTCTGGATGCTGCTCTCAGTTGCACGGTTTAGTTTTAGGTGGTCCTGCAAGGAGCAGGGAGTTGGACTCGGTGATCCTTATGGGTCCCTTCCAACTGGAGATATTCTATCACTCTAAGAAGGCAGAGAAGGCACTGGAACCTCATACTGAACAATAAAAAGGAGAAAAAACCCTTGAATATAGCTGCTTACCGAGTGAGCCCCATTTGTCCCCATCTAAGTAAAAGAAGCCAGAGTAGTACAAAAATATCCAAGTACGTGTAATTAAACAGCATTTAAGCACTACAAAAGGAATCCTCAACAGTTTGAAATACTGGCTGTCAGCAGAGGAAGGACTGTTGGGACTGCCATGCCCTCTGGTGAAGCTCTTCCAGATCCTGGAATGAGAGGTTTCCCCACAAACCCTCCCTCCACCCTGCCCATTCCGAACCGTCCCTGCAGGAGCCCAGGTCCCAGCCCCAGGCTCTGTCACAGCCATGCTTCCTCACGTAGTCACAGTGCGGCTCGATTCCCCAGCCAGGCTCAGTTACTGCCCTGCTCCTCGCCCCTGAGGACGCTCTTCTCCCCTTGCTTTCCTACTGTACCCCTCTCTTGCCTTCCCAGTACATTTCACTCTGCAGTTTAAGTTCAGTGGAAAAGATGCCAGACCTTCTCACAGCAGGGTCTTGGTCTTCATCAGGAGCATCTAAACAGTACTAAAATTCTTAAGCACTAACAATTATCAACACTATGCTATACATGTGTCCTGGTCTTGTTTCCCAGACCCTTCACCTGCTCAAATGCATTACAGTTCCCAAGTTACATATTTTGTTTATAACCCAGGATTAAAAGTACTTTCAGAAGTCTTTTTTAAAAGCACTTACCAAATAGAAAGTCTAAGGCTACAGTGACTTCATCTTCAAGTCACGCCAATCTTTGGCTTTCAAAAACATTCCTTTTAGATCCTTTATTTAATCAAATTTATGATAGACTTGAAATCAAAACAAAACCCCAAGATCTCAACCAAGTGTCCTCCCTGGTTAGACTGGTTAAGTTTGCACTGACGTGCTTTTAAGCACCTGAAGCTCTAGAATCAAGATGTGTTTCCAAGCTCCACCTTTGGTCAGTAATAAGCCCCTACTGAAAGCAGGTGATGAATTCAAGTACTAATATATTTCTTATATCTCTCAGGAATAAACTACTGGCAAGGCTACCTGATATTTTTTCCTTGTTTGTTGTTGTTATGGGTTTTTTTGTTTTGTTTTTTTTTACAAACAGAAGACAATCAATAAACCAATACATAGTATGCAAAGCCACTAAGCCTTTTAAGAAGCAGACCTACAACACTGCGGCAGAACGTGCATTTTATTATTACGAAACTTTGCGGTTTTCAAGCCGTTTCACTTCCTGACTCTGCCCGCTGCAGAAGGAGGGACTGGGTTATGGAAGGCCTTTTGCAAACAGTTTAACTTACGGCTAACGAGAAGTGAAAGAGCAGGAGGCCAGGAAACGCTGCCATCCAGGCTCTGCGTCCTGGTTACTTCCGTGTCCACACTGTACCCGCGGAGTGCCAGAACTCTGGATCTCAGCACTGACCAGTGCCTCCGAAGAAGGCCAGAGCTGCAGCCAGGAAGCTCCAAGAAAGCTAGAGGCGTCTGCATGTGAACCCAGGGCAGTTCACAACACACCTAGGAGCAAGAGCTAGCTATGCTGCCGGGTAGACTCATCCTCCATGCCCCATCCCCTCCTCTAAACTGAACTGCCTGCTCACCAGCTGAAGGAATTCAGTCCTGCCTGCCCTTGGGCCCTCTCGGATGCAACGCTTCCATGAAGAAAGCAGCTGTGCTCAGTCACCCACTGCTGACAGTGTCTGCTTTTCTCTGCCCTGGGGAGCCTGTTCACTGAAGGAAGACAGTACATTTTTCAGGGTCCTGTGAAGGAACAGTACAGTGACATTTCTGTAGTGCATCTGTAAACCAAGGAAAATATCCCACAAGGCCAAGGTTTATCACACTGTTTTGTGCACTCCGAGTATCATTGGTAAAGACGACAAAATTGCAGGCATAGTTTTTAAAGTTCCCTGACTTAACCATTATAATCTCAGTAGTATAGTGATGTCTGGTTAGAGAATCACTGACCCAAACTCAAACTGATATTAAAAGGGTTTTTAAATTACAGTTCATAGTCTTCCAATCCCTTAAGCTTATAGACTAACACATCAGATACTGTTTGACTGAGAAATCATGCATTTCTAAAGAGAAAGGAGTGAAAAAAGGTTTCAGGTAAGTATTCTTTTATGTAGGAACTATAATATCATGAATGAAGTGCCAGATTGAAAAGCTGATTTTACAAATATAACCTCATCAGTTAGAAGATTTATATAACGAGCTCAGCTTGCTCACTTCCTAAGGAAACCAAGCTAAAAAAACAGAGAAAGGGGCTTAGTTATCAAGCTATTAAGCAAGATCTTTCCTTCCCACAAAAGTTCACAAACTTATCAAGTAGAAGCATAAGTCTCATGACATGAAAGAGTTCCAGTAGATAAAAGTAAAAGCCTACTGGTAAATTACCAAATAATTGTAAAAGTAATTTTTCACTATTTCGGAAGCCAACATTTGTCAATCATGACCACATCTCAGTGTCTACAGCTACTTATTCTTTTAGTATACATGGACAGCTATAACTGCATCCACAGATGTTACTGCAGCTTTGACAAGTGATGACTTCTAATTAGTTTTACAACGAGATTTCAAAAAGCAATGAAGGACAAAACCAGCACCCTTCCTTAAGTTAAATATACAAAATATAACTAAAGGTAGAGTTTTCAAAACAAAGGAGGTGAATGTCCCATTAAACACCACCACCACATCCTCAATAACAACAAAAAAACCCGCAGTTTGAAAATAAAATAATCTGTATCAGAGAAAAAAATTACAAAAAAACCACCCCTAAAACAACAAACAACAAAATGGGCGCAAACTGAGTTTCAGTCCTAGTGGATAACCACCTCACCGTGCTACTGCCTTGCTAAATGCTACTTTGCCACTGCAGCCCTTCAGGTCTCCCTTTCCTCCTGTCACACCAGTTACAAAAGGAGAAGTACTTACCTACCTCACTTGAAAGCGCTTGCAGTATTCGGCTAAATTAGAACTGGCTTGCCAGTTACTCTTAGTATGTGGTGTGTAAGCTGCATACTGCAAACAACCCCAGTAGGCTGGCTTCCCTCCTCTCTGCCTCCTTACTGCTAGTATATAACTTAGGACTGCACTTCAGGCTTTCAACTTTTCCTCCTTTTTCTGGTCTGCAATCTCCCTCGCTAACAAAGTAAACTCCATTCAGAAAGCACTGGAGAGAGACTGCAGGACTGACGCTAACTATACCACATCGCCCTCGATAAGGTGGTTTTCCTGTCTTCAATTTGTGTCTTCAAATAGCATCCTTCTACTTGGCTCAAAATTCAAGGGCACGCCAAAGCTCTCTGAGACATCCCGCACTTTGCTTATTAAAAACCCACAGTATATTTAGGCTACGACACTTGCAGTCATACAGAGTGTCCCATCCTTCCTTTTGGCAGCAGCCTCAGATGCTACATTCAGTCTCTGAAAACTACACTGACTTCTTGCTCGTTTTCATGAGTACTTTAAGGCTGACGACTGCTTTTAAAGACCAGTTGCAACCCTCTCCATTTTGGCCTTAGGCTCCCCAGGGTAGGACGCTGCCCCATCGCACTGCAACTGACCTGGCGAAGCGTGGCCTGCTGCATGCATCGTGCCCCGGGAATGACCTGCTGCTACGAGAGCGCTGGATTATTGGACCTAGCTGCTCTGTCAGATTTCCACCTAAAAGCGGAATATGGGAATATGGTGATAACCTCATTTCTTAGCTAACAAATCCTGGGCAGGGAATTTAAGTCATATATGAACACATGTTTGTATCTCTACCTAGAGACTACGAGATGATTATATTTTTAAACTAAAAGCTTAGTTACCAACTATCACCAGAGGGTGCTCTTTCAACGCTATTTCATAACAAAAATAAGGGGCATTGGCCCTGGTAAAAGGAGCTAAAAATACATTCCTTTGAAACAAAATCACATTCTTTAAGGAGACAATAGTCCAAATCTGTCATTTCTCAGCAGAAGTATAACTGGATGTGTTCAAAAATTTGAACAACAAAAAGCAACCATTCTAAAAGAACCATAACAACACGTAGCAGTCACGTAAAATAGATCAGAATGGAAATATCTTCAGGATGTATTTTTAACACTCACACCTTAGGCTGTGGCGGAGACCCTTTATTGAATTTTCATTCTCACAAACTAATGTGGAAGTGACTTAAAGTGCTTGCAAATCTGATACACAACATTGCAATAACTAGGAAAATTCATTTTAAATTTATGTTCATGCACTGATCTAGAGTAGGACACATGAATTAATCCATGGATGAAAAAGGACCCATTTAAACGTGAACTGTATCTGCACAAGGGAAGCTCTTTTCCAAAAGTGTAAGATGGCTGAATCAGGTCTGATAAAAGGTTCACCTGGGACAGTATGTTATCAGCAGCAAATGGCAGAGAAGAATCTAAGTTAGGGAAAACATACTTCCCTGGTACACTTTTCCTGACCTGTGTTAAGCGGCTTATCGTTTCCTGAGTCAGAAATGGTCACTTTCTATTTAAAAGTTCTAGATGGATTTTCCTTCCGAGAATCTATCCCAGCCTCTCTTTAACAATCTGCACCATCCAGGAGTTAACCCATCATTGCATGAAATAGTAATCACAGTCTCCTTTTCCCACCAATTGTCTTTCTTCCAGGCAGAAAAATACCAGCCAAATCTATTTAAATAATTTCTCCTTCAGAGCCATTCCACACCTTTAGTCATTCCTGCAGCCCTTCTCTAGCTCTTTCCTAGCTCTAGTGCAGATTTTTAAAGTCGGTGTCACCAGAGCTACACCAGTATCTTCCTGAGGTAGATGAACTACAGATTTATACAATTCCATAATGATACTTTTTGTTTGTTTATGATCTATTGCTCTCCTAGCAATTTTTAATGCTTTTCGGACTGCAGAAGAGCTGATTTTCCACAAGATTATTGTAACTTGTGCATCTCCTTCCGAATCCTCTGAACTGGCTTTCCCTCCCATCAGCATTAAATGAATCTGTACCTGCACTGATACTGGGGATTGCCCCCCCAGGTGCAGGACCTTGCACTTGGATAGCTTACTGCACGTAAGAGGAACTGCTTCCCAGTGTTCTCAAGATCGGTGCACAAAACTGAAACCTTAGATGAAACCAGTTCTCTTACCTAGTCTAGTCTCAAGTATGTTTATTAATTAAAAGTTTTAATTAAAGTCTAATTTAAAAACTAACTAAAAGTTCTATTGCACATTTATGGAAGACTCTTCCAGCAGTCATCTTTGGCATTCACTGATGTCTTTAAAAGAAACGCTGCTTCCTTTCTCTGTTCAAGCATGACAGTATCAATAATTTAAGTCAGTAAACATTTACTTCAAGGGCAGAAGCAGTATCTTTCATTCACACCTTAAACTCCAACAACCAATTTTTTGGAACCTCCTTTATAAATCAGTATTTTCATTCTTTTAGTTGACCACCCTAAATCAGAGTACAATCAACTATCACCCCTTTAAGAACATGAATATTGGTTTAGTTGCACACCTGTAAGATTATCAAACCAAGCAATGTTCATTCTGTCTTTATAGTAAAAGAAACTCAACTTATTGTGACAGTTCTTCATTTACCGCTCCCCTTCCCAGAGCTGTCCTGCTGACAATTTTTTCCTTGTTCTGTTTGTTTCTGCACCTCCTCCTCAATGAACTATTTCATTAAGGAAGCTTTTGACTCCAAATGAACCGGTTGCTTTAGTTCTGCCAATAATTTTAGGCTCCTTAGTAATTTAAGATATAGTTTCTCTCTTCCCTCCTTTTATAGTTAGAATTGAGGACTGAACTGGGGCCAGAAACACTGGTACTCTTCCAAGCTCTTCTCACAAAGAAAAAGCTCCCCCACCTCCTATGCAAATAATTAAAACACAATGTCACTCGCAGCGGATTGTGCAAACGGGACTGTGCAGCTTTCCGTGTTCCAGTGAAGAAGTTCAGCTTGCTCTCCCGTGGCTTTGCCTGCCCATGTGTTACGAGGTTCTAGTGGCTGACCTACTTGCAGATGGATGGGCAAAAAAGCAGCTATGACCACACACGCGCTGCAGCAGAGATGCCTCTCAGTTGTCTACATTTGTCATCACGCCTGTCCGCTGTGATAGCAACAATAAAACAGCTAACAGTGCTAACACACCGGTCTCCTGGCATACGAGAACTGATCAGTCCAGTCTCAAGCCTGAACCCTACCTAGAGGGGCAGCGGACGAGAGAAAGGAAACGAAAAGTGCGATGCCAGAGATCGGGACAGCAGTTTCAGAGAGACACCAAACCCAAAAAGTCCTGTGTTGGTCCCGGGGGCCCCAGACTAGCAATTTCCAAACCTGTTCTGAACAGATACCTCTAACTCACTAAACATTAAGGTATCTAAGTGCTTTTCTCAGTGAGATGAGTCCAAACCCGAGAACTGATAATTAAGTTATTCATGGAACAAACATGCCTACGACGGAACAAAATCCTCTTAGTCTAAAGGGTAAGAACGAAAACACCACGCTCCCCCCAGTACCTCTGTGGCTAATCATACTGGCAAAAGCATTCTATTCTCCGAGTCATCTGGAGTAGAAAACTACCGAGAGGTATACAACTTTCACAGGGAAAATCATTTTAAGCATAACGTCCTTTTCCTACCATTGCATTTTTAATTAAAAAAAATAGATAAACAAAAAAACCCCAAACCAACCAACCAAATAAAAAAAACCGTGAAGCAACCTAGAAGGTAAAATAACTTTCAAAATTAGCAAATGTTCACACAAGTAAGAATATGCCTGGCAGAAAGGGGAAAAAAAAAGTACTTTTCCATTATTTCAGATTACAAATTAAACAGTTTCTGTTTGGATTTATACATTGCTTGAATGTAAATTTACAAACCGGCCTTATATTTTGGTTGTTGTTGTTGCTGTGTTTTCATATGGTATTATCGCTAAATGAAACAGTAAATTACCAAAATTTACTAAGATGTCCAAAATGTTTGCAATACCTTTTGCTTAACGAGATACAGTCAAAGAATTTGCGTTCTTTCAAGCACCATCTATCTATGAGTGTGCAGCGTTGTAAAAAGATAGGAAATTAAGTATAAAACATACTTCCATCATTAACTAAATCACTTTTGGTGGAACTAAAACGCTGATTTTTTAACAGTTTTATGCAATGGATAACCAGATTGCGAGTGGATGAAGCAATTATAGAAGGAAAATGTTTGCTCAAGCCCTACTCAAAATGCTCACACATTTTAAAGAAAGGACAATGGACAGAAATTCTTGCAGCTCAGGCAGTAGTGAAGCCAAGCGAAGAGGTGAAATCAGAACAAAAACCAAAACCAAATCTGAAGCCACAGATTAACACCCACTTGGAAATATGCAGAAAGGGCAATGACAGGAAAAGCAGTAAGAGCAACTTGTCATTTAATTGATTTATATTGAAGATTTACCGTTCTAGACATCACCAACTAGAGTCTAATCTCTCTGAAAGAGTTTTTTGTGCAACTGATATTGGCGTTCAATGTGAAACATTTTACAGCGCATTTCTTACTGCAGAATGTTCTTCCATGCATTGTTTTAAAATTATTTAACCAAGAAAAACTATTTTTATTCACTGATCATATAAGCATAATTAAGTATGTATTTTTAAATCAGCAAATACTGATGCGGGATTAGATAAACATAAGCTAAAGTACAGACAAATTTGCTAGAAAAGTGGGAATGTATTGAGTATGAAGCCCTCAAATATAGATGTTTTCATGAACATTAGTGCAAATAACTATTGGTTCACTACAACTTTTATTTTTGAATTTATAACTCTGAAACACACTGTCAGGAAAATCTGACTGTTTTTAACTTACTAATCAAAATTTTTAACTAAAACTACTCAGACTCAATAAAAAGTCATGAAAAACTCTTCATTAAAACCTGGGTAGCATTTAGTGAGTATACTCTTTAATCATTACCATTGAGTATACGTACAGTATATTGCTTTAGTCTAGTAGACGCTAAATGGAATTTTATTTCAAGGAAATAAGTTATGCAAGGGTATCACCTTATATATACGACCACCAACGTGCCTGGGTTATACGAGCAGAACTACAGCACAGAAACAAAGGTAGAACAAATGATTACACGTCAAGGGACAGTTTTTTCCTCTGCTCTATTACACAGTTTCAGAGACTTTAAAAAATATTAATGATACGATTTACATTGAAAAATACATCTCTAAGTAGTTGCTTTGTCTTCACCTGTACACTGAAAGGACTGAAATTAAAATTTCGTTCTACCACTGGTTAGATAACTTCATCACTACATCTTACCTTCAGCATCCTACTTTAACTTTCTGTGCAATCCTTTCGTCTTTCATCCACCATATCCCGAAAAATCTTTTAACTTGCTATTTGTAAGCTACTAAAACAATGTGCTTTGAAATCAGTACATTAGTATACACTCTCTTTTTATTACTCCTGCCCCAGATGCTACACAATTTGTACTAACTCATCGTCCATCAGCTATAGTTTGTTGAAAGTCAAAGGAATAGCACAGAACGTTTCCATCAGCATCCTGTCACCTGGTTGGGTACTTGTACAAAATAATGATACATAAATGCCAATGCATTCACAGCACTTCATAATCTTAAATCTTTTTCTTTGGCTATATATCACTGTGGAATGACTTTGAAGTCATCGTTAATATGGCTTTTCATTCAAAATTTATCAACTGTTACACATTTTCTGCAAGAGAAACAGTTAGCAGCCTACATTCAGCTTATAAAAATGCATGTCACTGAACTAAATCATGGCTTGGGGAGGTTGGTAAGATATTATCTCAAACGTACCTAGAATGCAGTTAAGTTTTCCCAACAGTAACAAAACTAAGAGCTAGATGCTGACCTTCAGTTAAGTCTTTGGAAAAAGTCTCATTTCCTTCTCCATTACAAGGACTTCACCCTATCTTTTAGAGTTGTTTAGCAAGCAAATGACTTGTAGTAAGAGACAAAACAACAAAATATCATGCTGTGGCTCAAAATTTTTACGTGAACTGTCAAAACCAACCCAAAATTATTTAAACATGAAGTGAGATTATTATTTTTAAATTTTTAAAGGAAAAAATAAATATCGATAGGCAACTTAAACCAAGAATAACTTTTTACAAATTGTATTTACTATCCTGTGGCAATTTTTTGAGCAACACTTTTTCTTTAATTTTATGTAAAATGGGTCATTAACCAAGACATTTCTCAGTGCTGACAAAAACCAACTTTCAACACTCTGTTCCTAGACCTTATAAACTTTACAACAAAGAACCTCAAAACTGTTGAGTGTCTCCACAAGTAATAGGAATACAGACAATTTCACATGACACTCAAGCTTTGACCTGACTGAACCCAAGTGATGCTAGCGTGTTGGAATGATTTATATGTACAGAATGCTGATAAAACGGCAACCAGATGGAGCACCTTATTTAGCAAGGCTCACACATAAGCATGCGGTCATTACTAAGGACACAGCCGCTGAAAATTAACAAGTTTCTTATCACAACTTCAGCAGCAATTTATTTATTAATACATTTATGTATGTAGATACAAGTAAAATAAATGAACTGTAAAAGCCACAAACAACACAACATTCACTCTTACACAGTTACTAACATATGCATAAACAAAGGTTTTTGCAGCTGTCTTCTACCTAACTGATAAACTAATCATAACTAACCAGTTTTAAACATATTTAGACATTTCAATATAGGCATTTGTGATACCAATTAGAATAATTCTTTGCCATATGAAATAATATGTTCCATTTAATCACCAATTACCTTTTTTCCCTGGAAACATGCAAAAAGCATTCGCTGCTCTTGTTCTTATTGCAAAAGATCAACATGATTTTACTGTTACTTTTATATAAAAGTGTATCAAAAGCTGAGTTAAAGTGCTATGAAGATTGTAATTGCCCAGCAGTTTCATTTTACCTGGAGACTTTTTGTTTGATCTTGACTGCATCAAATAGGACTGGCGTGGCAGCAGAGGTGAAGATGGCAGCGACATTGAGACTCCTTTAGCCAAGTTCATTCTATAAGTGTCCTCAGAGACTGGCTGATCGCCAATGGGAAAATCTGCATTGTGGCCAGATGTTGCTATAACCTGCAAGGCATTCTCTGGACAGGAGTCACCTGCTAAAAATAAAATTTTGTCATCTGTTATGTGATATACCAAAATAAAAAGCATAGAGTTGCATTGAAATACAAGTATTTAACATAGAAAAACATATTTGCCAGCAAAAACTCAGCATGACTCATCTTACTGTGCACCCTCCGCTTCCCTGTACTCCCTTCCACAGAGTCCAGATAACCACCAGAAAAATTTAAAGACACAAGTAAGAAAAAACCTCACTTTCAACAAAGTACATACTTTTCAGCTTTCATCCTTGGTAGGTAAGCAGTTTTACCTTGGAGGTAAAACCAAGTTTCTTATGAAGACAAAAGTATTTTTACAGCTGAAAAGGTATTTGAGGATCACTGGGATATCCTGAAAGTCAAGACCATCTGAAAATACTGTTTACTGAACTAGTTAAAGGAGGAATTTAGTTGGGTTACCCCTTACACTCAATTAAAAGGTGGATCACGAAAAGGTACACTCAGAGATGGCTAGTCTAAGCTTTATTTTTCTGTTTTAAAACTGAGAGGTGCAGTTCCGTGCAATTTGACAGCAACAGTGATTTTTTTTATCTAAGGAAAAACAAGCTATTGGTTCACAACATACTAAGTGGCACACCAAAACAGGGAAATACACTCAAAACAGAGAAATGTCTTGCTGGTGCAGGAAATGCAATTTCAGCTAAATCAAGAATATATTTTCAAAACAACAGAAAAATAGATTGCACACAGTAATGATTCAAAGACAGCAGAAATACATGTTGAAAGTGCTAGGGTTCTCCTAGTCAGGTGACAGAAACAGAGCTGAAAAACAAAGGTTACCAACTAACTACAGCTTTTTTTAATATCCAAATTAGGGTATTGCTCAATAATTTACATGAACTACTGTTGAAATTGAATTGGTATGACCAAAGATAAAAAATAGCAAAACAAAACTGATGCAAAGAGGAAGCATGCCAGAACGTTTTTTAGACAAGTCCCTGTGCAACAAGCAGCATGTTTGAAGTACCGGAACCCAAATACAAGTAGAAGAAAAGACAAAGGAGGAGAAGTACTATCTTTTCAAATGTGAATCCCTCATACCAGGTTTGTTTTCTTACATCAAGGAAAACACTTCAGATAAATGTGGCTCTACAAGATCCGCGTTTCTTGTTCATTCTGTTGTCATTCAATTGTTGCCTTCAATTTTTAACAGCTGTTCTCCTACCACATTCCACTACAGGCAGCATTAACTGCGTACAATGAACTTCCACACTGTGTCAGAAGGAAAAAAACCAAACTTAACCCTTTGAGAAAAGTAAAAATATTTCTGTCAATTTAACTACTGCTCCCTTTTTTTTAGATGTATGCATGGAAGATAAGGAAATCAAACATGCCTGAATGTTAAAGTCTATTGCCGAAGGTGCAGGTCTTTAAGATTATTTGCGTTTTTTTCCTAGCCATACTTTTTTCCTCACAAGAACCACACGAGGGCTATGTATGATACAGGTCCTTGAAGAATGCTATGCTAGATTCAAACTTCTCTTAAAATTTTGTAACTGTAAAACTTACTCTCTTATTCCTCTGAAACCAACTAAACTACCATGTTCCAAAAGTTGCCCTCTCTGTTCAAGGAAAATTCATAGTAACAGGTATGATTTTAAGGAAGCAACTCCAGTTTCGTCAAGTCAAGATGGAAATTAAAAACTAAGTAACTGTAACTTTATATTCTTTTTTTAAGTCCATTGCAACCATTACAGGAGTGTAACTATTGGTTTAAAATCCTGGGAACTAGAAAAGCAGCTTCAATGTTTTAGCAAGCTAGCTCTAACACACTGTTCTTAAAAAAAAAGTACAGCCTAAGTGTATATTTGAAATAAAAAGACAAATATTTTAGACACTATAATCACATATATGAGGTTTTTTTGAAACACCAAGATATCTAAATTGCTGAGCTCCCATTCACTTTCAGTGGAAATCAAGAGGCTACGGGTTTTCTTTCTCTGTTCTTTTAGAAATTAAACTTCCACAGTAGCTGTTTTTAAACACAGATTTAACGCTATCTATATTATTATTTATTATTCAATACAGTACATGCAAGTATGCTTCAAAAATCATTGAAGAACGCACAGAGAAACTGGTGATATTCCATTTTTTCCTTTGAACACAAGCGAAAAGCAAGGAAGTAGCACGGTAATGCAGCTAACTACAATTAGAAAATACTGGCATTCTTTTTAGAGTTTTTTACTAGATACGTTGCCAAGGTTGGAATTTGGAATTTGTGTACGTATTCCAGATGGAATGCCAGTGAGGGAGTGCAAGAGACGAGAACAACAAACAAAAGTTACCTACTCCCCCGTCAGGGTTAATAAGTCCACCTACAATGCCCTAATTTATATTTTCCCTTTTACTATGACACGAACAATCAGTGTTTAATTCATTGTCTTCTTAGTAGACTTGCGAATTTTGAATTAATTTTAATTTATCCTTCTCCATTGTATATGAAATGTTACACCACGGAAGAGAGCTAGATGGGGCTAAATACACTGCTGGCGTAACTCTAATCAATACGTTTAGATTATTTGATCGTGACTAACTTGAAAGATATTCTACAGTCTATATATATACACCACTGTATCTTGGCAATTTTTGTCACAGCAGTACTCTGATTTTTCTTATTACTATATTTTCCTGACAGCACTGCCGATACGGCAGGGAGAGGTACAAAGATCAGGCTTTCATGACTCAGATTCTAAGAGCAGCATGACTTAAAAAACATATATCCAAAATGAGTACCACAGAAATTCTCCTTTTCAATCACTTATTTTCCTAATTCTACAACACTAAGCTTTTGCTTATTGTCACTCACATACCCATGCTGTCAAGATACGATAGCTCTTTAGTGCAAAAAGTCACACCTTGAGAAAACCCCACCATCGTGGCTTCGGCCTCTGAGGACATCATACCCTCAGTGATGCTGGAGCACGTCTGATCAGCAGTGTATTCTGCTGGGGCAGAAGAAAGCATGTTATAAATGAAAAACGGTTAGGATGCTATGGAACAGCAGACAGCTGTTAGACACCACTCATTCCAAGAAAGCAGAAACTGCGCAGCTGCTCCTCCAGGACCTCTCCAGAGAACTGCTGACTAAATGCAACACTAGCTAACAGGCCAAGCCCACGTTTGTGACCTCAAAAACCAACAGGAACAGAAGGGAACCGACAGGACTCGTACACCACAACCCTCCGAATACTGTCCCAGCCATAGGCACAAACCAGACCTTCTACCTGGAGAACAGCTCCCCACAGGCCCCCGTGGTCCAAGAACTCCAATAGTAATAAACAGTAAATGGAAACCTGCGGCGTTTGAACCTTACATGGACTCAAGGGGCTGTTCACAGGGAAATCATCTGTTGACGGTACCCAAAAGCTCCTTTCAGCTGAGGAAGTCCCCCGGTCCGTTAGCGGGTAACAGGGTAAGCAGGGCAGCTGCTTGCTTTGTTTTCCCTCCTCCCTGCGCGCCGCCTCAGGGCCATTCCTCCCACCGGCCTTCTCCCGGACAGGAGCAAACGTACCCTCACCCCCCGAAAGGGAGCGAGAGGTGAAGAAAGGGGATGCGGGGACACAAAAACCTGAGTGTGTAGGAGGGCAGAACTGGGTAGAAGATTTGGAGATAGACCCTGCCTCTGATGCGAGGAGGAGGCTCTCCTTTCCTCACCTCACGTAACGGTGCCGCAGCAGGAGGAAGAGCTGCTTCGTGCCAAGTGAAGACTGCGAGGTACCAAGTTCCCACAGAGACAATCCAGTTCAACCGAGTATTAAAGCACTTGCCTCAGACATACACAATTTTATAATAGGATCACGGGTCTATATCACGGTGAGGGTTACGGGACAAAATCAGAGGCAGATGACCTCTATCTCCTGGTCCTACGGGCTCTCTAAATGGACCTACAAAATTTCACCTGTTCTCGCAGTACAGCATGAAGGGAGGTTCTGTAGCCACACAAGTTACGTTATTTATGGCTGGCTATAGTTAAATTACACATGTGATAAGGTGGAATGGCAAGCTTGATTTTATATGCTTATATCATCCGTTCCTAAGTCTCTGAATCTATCCTGTATATTTAGTTTATCCTAATCCTGCATTTTCTGTTTTATATAAATCAGGCTGATGACCAAATCCATACATTTCATCCAACAAAACAGCAAAATCTTACAGCAAAATTCCCATAAGATACTTGGGTCTACATATATGACAAGCCAGACCCAAACTTAACAAGCTTGTGGGATCCACAAGGTAACACATTATGCTTTCCACACAACTTGATATTAGGGAAACAATACTAGAAAAATGCATGAGTAATAGCTGTCAAAATACAATTTGTTACAATGCCTGAATATGACCAGATGCCACACACTGATGCACGCAGAAAATCAAAATTATTTGTTACTAACTTAAAGGTTAGTAATTTCAAATATTTTAGCTACCAGTACAATACTTTAAATTTACATTACATTTCTTGGTCTCTGTCCCACTGTGAAACACAAACATCAGTTCTAGAACAGGAGGAAGATGACCTCTCACAAGTTTTTGAATAATGTCACAAGGAAAGGTCCTGTGAAATCCCACTTTCTTATTTTTAAAACCTCCGAGTTGTACATTTTCCACTGCCAAGTAGCCTCCAGACAAAAAAGTTTCATAAGCATCAATCAACACCAGAGTTCTTATTCAGTGGTCAAAGTAACCATGGAAACAACTTAATAGCTTTAAAAGCCACACACAAAAAGCTTTGCGAATGGAAATCAAATCCCAGTTTAGTTGCACCTAGGGATGCAACTGAAAGGCATAATCTGATTAACAAACTACTCTTTTTTTTTTTTCTTCCTTAAGATACAAAAAGATACAAGGATGGCTGACTAACATAATGATTTTGTAGAGCCTAATCTCCTAAAAGAGAACTTGAACTTTAAGAGTAAACTAATCCTTCTATTGAATAGAGAGGACAACTAAAATGAAAACCTTTACAGTGTATATGTCAGTGTTAAACATAATAAAATACATCTAATTCTTCATTCAATATAAGTTGCTTAGAAACCAGAAGAATGCTAACTACCAAAATACGTGTAAACTGGAGTTTGGTGCAAATGTTGGAATTCAGATTATTTTAACACGAAGGAATAGGACCGCAACCTTCAAACCAGTGAAAGCTAAAACAATGAAAATGCAGACTCCTCAAGTCTCAGTATTGACAGTGACTGCAGAACGATGTTCCGCAGGCTTCTCTCAATATGTATTTCTGAGATAGCTGATTTTGTCTTTTTCTCCCTTAACCTATCTACTAAAGTGAAACAAAAGACTCTCAACCCACTTAAAAAATATAACTGATATAAAATTGTGCTATAGCAGGAAAAATCTTAAATTCTGCAGTTCTGCTTAAGATGTTTTTAAAACAAAACAAAAAAAAGAAGCGTTAACACTACAGGATCCTATTGCTGAAAAAGGTTCCTCGCAAGCAGCATGGGGTGAAGTGGACCAACAACACCTCCTGAACAAATGAGAACTGGACTATAACAGCCCAGCTCTGACCAGGTTACTCTGGCATGAACTGGAAAGCAAAGGCGCAGTAAACAAACTGCCATGGAACAGCTGCAAACTTTGCACTTTTATCACATATTTGGGGCAGGAGACCAGAAGGTGGCAAGAACCCCAGTACCACTGCTAACTATCCTTAGGGAGAGAGAATGTTACCAGGACTGGTCTAGGGCTACGTGTCTACCAAGGCCACTGCTGGCTTCTGTCAACAGTCCTCAGAGATCAACACACAGCGAAGACAAGAAAGAAATCGGTGTTCTCTATAGAAGAGAACACAACCAGCATTAAACCTGGCGGCTGGCTCAGTCTCAACCTGCGTGCAATTGCTCTGTCTGCCAACTGCCCTGACATTTCTGCTGGAATAGAGGAATCACTAAATTTGTCAGCCACTAGTGTGTTGTTGTTAAAAAACTGTGAGGGTGGTAGAGCAGTGGAAAAGGTTGCCTGGGGAGGCTGCAGAGGCTCCATTCTGGAGGCTCTCAAAAGCTGACTGGACACAGTCCTGGGTAACCCTGGCGCTGCAATGCTGTGTACCTTCTGCATATACTCTGATCAGGATGGCTGTCTCACAGCTTGAGCTGTGCTCGTGGGAACAGGCTTCATAAGCAAGGGACGCTTTGGCATCCAGGTTTGCATTTGGATCTAGGACTATATCGGGGACTGCTGAAGTCAGTAGCAGCCCTCTGTTTTCAGGACTACATCTGAATGGGAGAGAAGATTTTCCTCTTTGTTCATTTGTATATAATAGGAATTGCTCTAGTTTCAAATTAGAATCTGGTCTTTCACCTCAGATACAATTTACAAAATTTAGGACTCCTCATTTTAGCACTACAGAGGCTTAAAATTATACAGATTACTGATGGCTTTATTCCCCTGCATGGAGCAAATTCCCTGGATTTTAATAAAAACTGCAAACCATTCTTTTCTACAAAAAGCTGCTGAATCAGCCAGGTCCTGCACTTTGGTCACAACAACCCCAGGCAACGCTACAGGCTTGGGGAGGAGTGGCTGGAAAGCAGCCTGGCTGAAAAGGACCTGGGGGTGATGGTTGACAGCCGCCTAAACATGAGCCAGCAGTGTGCCCAGGTGGCCAAGAGGGCCAATGGCATCCTGGCTTGTATCAGGAATGGTGTGGCCAGCAGGAGCAGGGAGGTGATGGTGCCCCTGTATTCGGCACTGGTGAGGCTGCACCTCGAATCCTGTGTCCAGTTTTGGGCCCCTCACTTCAAGAAGGACATTGAGGTGCTGGAGCGTCGCCAGAGCAGGGCAACGAGGTTGGTGAAGGGTCTAGAGCACAAGTCTTATGAGGGGCGGCTGGGGGAGCTGGGGTTGTTTAGTTTGGAGAAGAGGAGGCTGAGGGGAGCCCTCATCGCTCTCTGCAACTGCCTGAAAGGAGGCTGGAGCCGGGGGGGTCGGTCTCTTCTCCCCAGTAACAAGTGATAGGATGAGAGGAAATGGCCTCAAGCTGCACCAGGGGAGGTTTAGGTTGGATATTAGGAAAAACTTCTTTACTGAAAGAGTGGTCAGGCCCTGGCACAGGCTGCCCAGGGCAGGGGCTGAGTCCCCATCCCTGGAGGGATTTAAAAGCCGGGTAGATGTGGTGCTTGAGGACATGGTTTAGTGGCGGACTTGGCGGTGGTAGGTTAACGGTTGGACCTGATGATCCTAAGGGTCTTTTCCAACCTTAACAATTCTATGATTCTATACACAGCCATCACTGAAACTCTTGTAAAGCTCTCTGGAGAATCTTTACCACGAAAAGCTGAAAAGGTGAGCTTAAGAGGTATAATTCCTTTGCTATTTTAGAGCAAGCATGATGGTCTGAGTTGAGAAAGAATTAAATCACATTGACGTGGGGAGGATGCAAAAAGACTGTAACAACAGTAACTACTGCTGGGTTATTCTGTTAGCTGCTTTACATGAAGGTTCTGTGCTCTTCACACCAAGCGCCCCATGACACCTCTGTGGAAACTGCTGAGTCTTGAAGAACAGCCCAAGTAGCAAACTGCACCAATCTACACGCACACGCAGCACTACGAAAAGGAAGACCACCTCTGCAAACAGGAACATCCAACATTCAGATGTGCTTACACGTTACTACTGACAGTCTTATTAAGCTTTATTCTGCTTCGTAGGATGTGTTTCATCGTAACAAATGTTAAGAAAAGATGTGACTTTACAGACAAGTTCATAAGGAAATTATGAGTGGGAAAAAGAAATTAGCTGTATGGCATGAGGAAAGCTATACAGCTGGAAAGCACTTTCCAGAATGAGGCATCACCATGTCTATGTAATAAGAAATTGATTAAGGATTACCAAAACCAGTGGGTTTGACATTTTAAAAAACAGTTTTCTTCTACGTTCCATTTCCATCCCATTTTTCAACACAATTGGCAGGCAACTGTAAGCAGAACTCTGTAGCATGGTTCAGTGACTGTGTATAAGGTTCTTTATTGTCATTGCAAAACACTGACAATCCCTTTAAAGGATCTGTGTCTTCCAAAATTAAAACTCTCACACCCATGCATGTACTTGTACGTACATAGCCAGTCCAACTTGTTGAGAAGGCAATCTAGGAGGACAGAAGGAGCCAAGTGACCCGGTCTCTCCAGTCAGGACAAGGTAACCACTCACACTACTACCAACGCTGACCAGGAGTTGAGGAAAAATTCCTGCTAAGCGAAGCAGTTCATCAGCCAGCCTTCTGGGATAAGAAAACAGGCTTCTGTCATGCAAAATACATGCATTAGGGAAGACCAACATTTAATTCTTTTGCTCCTGAGACTCTGGAGAGACCAGGAAAAGGGAGAAACTAGCCTGGAATGGGAAGAAAACTCATTACAGCCTGAGTAACAGAAGCAGTGAAACGAAACAAACCAAGTAAAGATTAGAATAAAAGGGCCAAATGGACAATCATTGCCAACCATGCTTGTATTTTACATTATTTGCTCACTTTCTGGCATTTATTTCTGAACTCTGGATTACTTTGTCAGTACACAAAATACTAATGTTCTCTTATAGTGCTTACTTAAAAAAATAACCAATTTTTAAAGAAAACAGTGATAAACAGAGGTTATTAGGACCACTGAAGTAATTTCCATTTATGTGTTTCAAGGGCAGGACCTTCCCCCCCCCCCCCCCCCCCCCCCCCCCCCCCCCCCCCCCCCCCCCCCCCCCCCCCCCCCCCCCCCCCCCCCCCCCCCCCCCCCCCCCCCCCCCCCCCCCCCCCCCCCCCCCCCCCCCCCCCCCCCCCCCCCCCCCCGGTTTATATGTACATGGGATATATCACTGGAATTAGCTTCTGGGAAAAGACATTCATCACATTAAATACTCACTGCTCAGCAAAAAAAGGAGTTTAAACTCTTAAATAACTGTCAACAACCACAGAAAGTGGGCAAAGCGACACAGAATAATCAAAAACAGCTCCATATTTTCAGCATGAAACAATGCTTCTTCTGTTGCAAGATATTTTTAGAGCAACAACAAAAAGTCAAACTGCAGCTTGGAAGTATTCCAGTGCAAGTTCAATGTTCCAGCTAATGGACTAGTACTTTATGCACCACAAAGTCCCTTTGCACTTAAAATTCAAAGCCTAATATCATAGAGAGTTTGGACAGAAAAAGCCAACTGAATTTGCATATTTAGTTTTAAAATGTAAGCTTGTTTTATTTAATGATTTCAAGCCTTTCAATTTGCCAGAAGGGTATCTGAAGCTCTTCATGCTCTCAGCTTGGTTACAAGTATATTAGTCAGACAGAAATGTCTAATGAGACACAATGCAAGAAAGGTGGGATTCAAATATGCATTTAACTGAACAAGTTCAGCTGAGAGTCAAACCTTTACAGCTCCAGGGAAATAACTCTGAAAACGCTTCATCTTAAAATAATGATTAAGTAGTATGTCTTAATAAAAGATTAGGCCTTTTTGCATAGCAACTTCACTTTTAAAGTAGCAATTTGGTTGCCATTAGCAAAAAAAAAATTGTGTCAGTGAATTTAAGCACATTTATGTTTATCATTCAAAGTGCTGTGTGTCAGGCTTGTAACAGTGGCCTATGCTAATAGGAAAGGGAGAAAGAAAAACAAGAATGGCAAAACATCATACGAGCGATCACAGCTCATGCCTTCGAAAGCCATTTTATTTTGCAAAAAGAATACTAAGCATAATTTCAATGTCTTAATTGTATCGGATCATATGTAAAAAAAAAAAAGAAATTTCAAATTCACAGATTTCACCCAACCTGTTTAGTATAAAATGTTGATAAAGATCAAGGCATACAAACAGAATAACTAAAAGTATGCCAATCTACAACAGAACATAATGCAGAAATAAAAACATCCATTCTATCCTAACATTCAAAAACTTTGTACACTCATATTTAGGTCAAAGATACTTATATAAAGATACTGGAACACAAGAAGAAGGAAAAACAAAAGAAACTAAGTCTCAAAAGAGTATTGTAGAAAATTAAGTCTGATCTACAGGAGAATCAAACAAGATCCAAGAAAGATTTATTAATACGTAACTTTTTTGTAGCCCAAATAAAAAAAAATCTGAATACGAAGACAATCACTGAAATTACGATGCAAATACATAAGCACTTCAATACCTTTTATTTCATCATCCAGAAATCAAAAGATTGATCTCATTTCTCCAGATTCTCTACCTTTAAAGCACTATAGTATTACATTCTAAACATTATTTTTTATTGATATAATAATTTGTCCCTTGTTATCTGAGCACTACATGAACGTCTAACAAGCCTTTAAGCTGAAAAACCTAGAAGTCCCAACTACTTACCACATTAATTTCTACTGAAATCAACGAAGTTTTCATGCATACCATGTACTACATTTGATGTTAAGCTTCTGATGGGATTTAGTGCAGGAAGAATACTGCAAATTAAGCACAATACTTCCATTATTCATGTTCCTTCAGGCCTGATATTGGGTCAACAGAACGACAATGCTCGTGCTACTAAAGAGCCATCTGAAATAACTGAGCATGTTCTGTAGAAATTTAATATACAGGATTTTTTTTCTTTTCCTTTTAAGTTGAAATACATTACAAGTATTTCATATTGAAATGTCTTTTGCTTAGTAAGTAAAAAAAAAATGCAGATTCCCAGAACGCAGGCAAGTTGCTGGCTTTAGGGCAGTTAAAGAAAACAAACATAATTATATACTGCAAAGCAGCTGGCGGCATATAAAACCAACAGGAAATACTAATACAAGTCCATCTCTGAAGCATTTTTAAGCATTTAAGAATGAGTAGCCGAGCAGAACTTCTACTAAAACAATCATAATTAGAAAGTATTTTTTGTTTATATTCTGAAGCTTATTATGCATAGTCTTTATACTATCACCTCGTCATGGACACAGACAAGACCTGCGGGTAACCCTGTAGAACTTGAGTTCGAACAACAGTCTTCTGGCTATGATTTCTTGAATTGTGACACTAAGATACAATGTTTCTGTGCTGTACTAAAACAAAAAGGTCAGCTCCTTCCAAGAGAGGCCAGAGGCAGAGAACCTCCCAGTGGCTACAGAAGTGAATTCAAAAACCTCAAGGAAAGAAACGGGGAAACATACAATCCACAATCAACTATGAAAACGCCACAGAAGAAAGAGCAGAAAGAAATTTCCAAGGTAGGTAGAAAGAAACACAGGGTAGAAATAAAGACAAAGAGACAAGATTATCTTAAATCTAGAAAATAAAGTCCATTAACAAAGCAAAGGCAAAAGGCAAAGAATAAGGAAAGAAAATGTGTGCGCTAAGCAGAAGTCATAAGGACTCGGGAGAGTTGCGCCAACAGACTCCCCATCAAAACGACTAGTTAAGCAGCTCACTTCTTACTAGAAAGACACCTTCCAAGGAATCTCTAAGGGACTTGGAAACTCTTTCGGAGTTTAAAGAGATAACATTTATTTCATGATAATAACCTGCCAAAGAGGAGAAAATACCAAATTTTTATTTTGTTTCCGAGACTGAATGAAAACCTTGCGAAACAATGGAAAACAGAGAGTAATCGCTGTCCATTTCCAGCTCAGTGTACGTGAGACAGTATAAAACCACAGATCACCTTCCAGGACACCAAAATTAATGTTCCCGTTTGCCCTCTTCCTGCTTGGTTCCAAACATTCGCCAAATGGTTTTCTGTTACTTTAATGCGACAGCTGCAGACTGTGGGGTTTTTCCCCTTGAGTTCTGTCCTTTACCAAGTATGTACATCACTTCCATGGAAGGAAGGGGGACAAGACAAAACAAAAATCAACTTACAGATACTTATTCCATACAGCAGAAATAACGATGTCTGAAGGGGCGTAAAGACAGATTGGTTCATACTGCAGAAAACCTGAAAAAAAAGCTGGATGCCGAAAAAGTTGGATGCCTGGTTCAACAAACTGGTTTGTCTGAAATTCTGTTCCTTTGGCACATCAGTTTACCTAAATACGGTATCAACTACCTTGTCTTCAAATCCATGCTTAGGAGTAAGTTCAGTAAGTCTTGGTTTGGAAAGTTGTTCTATGCATAAACAACATGCTGTCAACGCTGCTCTCTTTTCATCTATATTCACGTATGCTTGCACATACTGATATACAGTCATGTATGTAATTACGTATGTGCATGTTTAAGCACACAAATTTTGCTTCATTTAGATTTTATCTAATCCTACAGCAGCCACCTACCTATCAATGCCTCCAGCCACATCTAAATAACCCCATTTTAATAAAACAATTGTCGAAGAAAGCATTATTACTGAAGCAATTGCAGGATCTGAGCCCAACTATGTATCGCTAGCATACTGCTACTGGAGTAGCCTAAGGTGCCGTTTTTCCATCCAAAAGCGAGATGCCCACATGAGTCTTCCACCTGATTAGGGCAGAACCTGTTTATGTAAAGACCCTCTACCAGTCTTCAGCATAGCACTTCAGTCTCTCTCCCAAAAGCATCAACACTAATTCTTGCAACCCTCTTTTTCAAGATAACCCTTAATTTAAAAAGTTATTAAAAATTGTCATTAACATACTCAGCAGCTAGATTTCAAAAATGCTATGTGCATCTTCAGCTCTTAAGCCCTTATGTCAGGGCAAATGAGGAAATCCTAACATTAAAATCCATACAAGCTATTTTTAAAAAAAACAGTCCTGATTTCTTTTTGTTCTTTAACCCTCTTACAGACTTTTTAATACCACAGTTGTGCCTTCAATCCAGGAAAAAACCCCATTCCTATTTGCACTGGTTCCGCAAGGCTCACAGATGTAAAACCAATAAGAGCCTGTTTGTGCACAAACAGGAACTTCCATGCAGTGCAACAGGAACCATCCCCCTCCGATGTGAATTACGCAGACTTCCAGGCATTCCTTTTATGCACAAGTCAACCCATGGGACAACAGGGGTCACTTCAGTTTAAGAATAAGCTACTGCAGTTTAGCCTAAACCCCTTCCGACCTGACTTGGGTTAGAGCGAAGCAATCACAAGCGGCCAAGAGCGAGCTTTGGGGAGTTACTGCTCCTCAGCTGCAACGCCAGACCTCAGCGCCTCTCCCCTCCCTCCTGGGATGCAGAGGGCCGTGGATTCACCCACCCACCTGAGGGCAAGCCTGCAGGCACATTCGCCGCAGGCGATTCTGAAATGGCTATGGCACCTTAAGATTTTACTACCTTCTAGCTGTTCAGCGTTATTCCTAAACTGGGTGTGTATCGAAAAGAGACCACAGAAGCGCTCCTAATCGGGTTCAGTTTGGCAGTACGGAGCTGCGCTCTCTCATCGACTTCCTGCTACATTCTGAAGCTCTGAGAAACTGGAAAACTTTTTCAAAACTTCATCAGCAAAAAAAATCAAATCTATGTGCCCATGAAGCTGAGAGACACATCTAAATTTACTATCGCATTACTCTCTTAAATGGTGGCTAGAAGGATGGATGTTTCCACATGAACTGTCTCTCAGGTCAGCTTCCACCATTAGCATGCATTTTCACTCTCTTCATAGCTCTTCAGAGAGTAGTAAATCTGAAGAGCTGTTGTTGTTATTAAGGACCTGAAGGGCCATGAACTGGGACAACTCTACAACTAAAAAAGTTTCCATTTCTCTTTGTTTGGAGTTTAAGGACCAGGGAGACGAGCGAGCAAAAAAATAAGCTCTACAATGACCACCGTTCTTCGCCTTGCTTCACATCTTCTCTAAGAGCTGAGAAATGTCTTACCCCTGAAAGAACTGGAAGGTCCTTTGGAACACAAGAGAAAACTATTAAACTGAACACAACTTTAAGGAAGTCCTGGAGGTAACACAGAACGGAACGCACACATTTCTTTTCAAACTTTTCACAACATCTTCAAATACAAAATAAGCCAAAATCTCTGGAACCCACTGTATAAATTAATTACTTCCTTTTAAAAGCAGCTCCTGCACTCCTCCTCACTCTAGCTTTCACCAGCCAGGCGTTATTCACTGATTTTTCCCAATACTTGCTTTCCATAACATTCAATTCATACATGAAACTCTACAGAGCTTTGCTTAACCAACAAAACAAAGCAAAAAACCCAAACCAAAAATGAAACCACACTTCCACACTAACACTCCCCTTGGTGTTCAGAAATACAGCAGCATTGTGTTTGTACAAACAAAGGGAGAAAATCCTTTCTTTTGCACACATTGATCCAGACAGATGTGATGAGATCCTAAAATAAAAAAAACATGTGTTTTCTGACCTAAAGGAAAAAGGCTTTTCAAGCTTCAGATTTTAATCATAGCCTGGTCAAAGCTCAGTTCCAAACAGCCTGATTTTCCTTTTGCGCTTAAACCAATTTCCATCTAGTATTTTAAGGAAAAATGTACCAATGAAAGCCTCACCACAGGAATCCTTAGCCCACTATGTCTAAACAACTCCAGCTGGTAACTTCAAGTCAGCAGCACATACAAAATTAACAGGATGCCTTTCGTCTTGCTCTGTGATCACTTCTGTGCATCTTTGATCTAGTGTCAGTGTTCTCTCTTTTGAGGCTAGCTCTCATCATTCAGTCACTGAGAAAGAAACCATGGTAGAGCGTAAACTTCAGAAGACCACAAGAATTTCCTGAAGAACACATTACCTGCCAGGTGACCACGGAACTGCTGTTTGCAAAAGAACACCTGAAATACCCTCCCCTTGTCGGGCTCAGTATAACTCGGTGTAGTTTTAAAAGCTACAGTGCAAGATACGTATACAACTTGCTTGTCAAAGAAAATATGACTTCATTGTTTTAAAGGTTCGGACAAATGTGAATGTGGCAGTCCATATTACATTCTGTACTTAATACATCAAAGGAATATTTGTTTTTACTTTTTTTTATTCTGGGAGTAACAAATCTGTGTTGCCAAAGAGCACAAATTCACTCTTACAGATAATTTAGGATCTAACTCATCAAAAAATCAGATGTATTAGTCTACATTAATAGTTTGAAGTTAAAAATTTAACTGTGAAGAAAAGGTAACTGTCACTCAGGTCCATTAGCTTTCTAGCCAGTGCAGCAAAGACTTGAGCATGACCTGCGCAGAGCAGGCAGGTTCAATACTCAGCCACCAACACCTGCACTTCAATAACTATTCCTCCTTCTCAAAGGGCATTGCGGGTCCTTCTCTGCCCCTGAAAATGGCAGAGTTCTTAGTTACCCTTCTTCCTGAAAGGCAATACAGATAAGTAGTGGCCTACGAAATTTATGATTAACAGTAAAATAAGCTTTATTTTTTAAAAGTAAAATTTGTTGATGATTAATTTTACCTTCCAAAATCTCTGTAGTTAAAGCAAAAGGTAGAACATGATAGAAGTTTGATAACCACCTTAAAAACTTTTCACTAAATTTATTTTCAATAATTTTTTTTCTAAATACATGAATAATAAAAATTCTATTGTCCATAATACATAATGTTTTTATTCTATGATGTAATTGAATAAGGAGTTTAAAATATATTTCTGTACTTCAGGGTTCTGAACCTCGGGCCTTGGGCCACGTTTAAGCTGGCAGGACAATACACACAGCCTGCTCTCAGCATTTCTACGGTAAGAACCAAGAGCAAGCTGCTCTCATCTGCCCTTCCCGGCAGCGACTCAGGAGCAAGTGCACTGGATAGACCTTCCAGGAAGCTTCAGACCTGCTACCCATGCTCTGCCTGTAAGCAGTCCGGCCAAAACGGAGGGGAGGGCCGGTGGCCTACAGACCCCCGCAGCTGGCGTCAGCAACAGGAGCCACCCGCTGCCCTACAGGTGGGGCATCACCGCTGCAACAGAATAAATTTAATTGCTCGATTTATAATGCACGACGCATCTTATAAAATATTTTATTAATATTCATACCTGAGTCTTTCTTGTTCCCTTTTCCACCCTCTCGGCTCTTTTTTAAAACTGCCTTTAACATTTTAAGTGTTGCTCCTAAAGGATAACAGAAAGAAACAAAAATAAATGCAACATTAATAACCTCCATTCACACAAACCCGAACAAAATAAAGATAGGATCAATACAAATAAAACAGTGAGGTAATCAGAAGAAACTTTTTGGTAGTTACATTTATTTTTTTACAATGTAGCTTGGTTAAGCAAAGTCCTGATGCACAAGGAATGTTTTAACACTTGAGCTAAGCAATTAGAGTTCACTGTCTCCTTATACAGAAAAATAATACAGCATTCTCCACATTCCACATATAATTAAGGTTATAAGGCTAAACCCATGTAAGTTACTTTAAGACACTATGGCAAAAATAAAGCAGAATGAAGGCTAACTCCTGACTGGCGTTCATCAGCATAGCTGGGGGAGCAGGCGACACGTTAGAAACCCGCTACCAGCAGGAGCGTACAACAGACGGGTGGCAGTGGGACACGCTATCGCCACACAACTGCTCTTCCCCTACATGCAACACGCTGTTGACCAACACAGAAAAAGCAGAACGGATTCCCTGAATCACTGCACTGCTACGTACATGCCTATGTGCCCACATATCCACGCCAGGGAGCACACGCGTTTCTGTCTTCCACATCTCAAATTTAACAATCACCTTCAAGTGAGCAGCAGTTGCAGATTTCAGAGGATTATTAGTGATAAGAAAAATATATCCGGGATGTAAACCTGGGAGACAGTTGTTTGAGACAACTATCTTCAGATACAAAGCAAGGAAAATGGAATGAAAGGAATTATGAAGAGCACTTCTTTCTCAAAAAGCTTTCTAGAGCATCTATAAATTCTGATTTCATTTGTTTTCTCTATTGAAAAATTCCAACGATATCTCATTTTAGAAAACTTGCAGTACAGAATATGCAACAAGAAGGAAAAAAAAAGTAATCTGAGTATGCTTACATAACGGATTGCCATAAAACCCACATGAAATCAACAGGAAAAGCAAAGATCTTCCATCCAAAAAACCACGGATTCTTCAGAAAGTTCACTTCTTTTTATGAAATAAAGCAGAAAAAGAAAAATCAGTACAACAGAGTTCTAAAGCTTCTACGCATAACCTGAAGCACATACAACTAATACTAATCAGAAAACTGGAAGGTTTCCAGAGCCTGTACTATATTCAGTGCACAGATCCCTGGGTCACGTCCATACAGGTACAGCTGTGCACACAAATGGCTGCTTTTCATGCGGCAGGGTAACATCTCAAGCAAGTTGTACTGACGAGTTACACTCCGTAGTATCACACACCACAGGGCAAGCAAGCAGCGAAGTGAAGTATCTGCCAAGGATCACACACAGAACAAAGAGATGCTCTGCTAATACCATCTCTTTGCAAACTACAGGAGTAAAACAAGTTCTGCGGTATTTTCAGGTGTTTCCCAAAGAATGTAAACTAAGCAGCCCTCTCCAGTTTCAGCATTAAAAAACTTGAAAAAGCCAACAAAAAAATCCCCAAATGGGATCATCTAACTGAAAAATTAAATAAACTAAAGGAAGCAAATTATGATTATTTATGGAATACAAAGCATAAATAAATTTCTGAAAATAAGCACCACTATACTGTACTAGAATGTTGAATGCCAATTGGAAGAGTGAAGTGGTTTTTTTAAACATATACTCTATGTGCTTATAATATCAGTGACTTGATATCAGTCATATTCTATAGGCAAAGGCTACGTGCCAGCTCTCAACACATCTGTCCAGCAGCGTAGAAAAGGCTGGATTGAAAGAACACGGTGAACAACACTCCCCTGAACAATGCTCAATTTTTTTTGAAAAAAAAGAAAATATCTCCTAAATTCAACCACAAGATCATGAGAAGGAAAAACTAAATGCAACATGAGGGAACGCTCTCCCTTCCTCGCTTGTCTGAACGAGCTAGATACAGAGACAATCCACAACAGCAAAGAATTTTGAGATTAACAAACAGCACTGGCAACTAGAAAAATTAGTTTAAACCAGAACAACCTGAACCAAAGTTTACCTGCAGCCCTGGTTGCTTCCTTTGATGCACCATATACCTCATGGTCCCCAACAGCCAGTTACTGGGGGGATGAGAAAGATAGCTAAGTCCTGTATCTCCACTCTCACTCATCATGTGCGTTCCCCAATACTCCCGCATTCTAGCTTTGCAAAGGAAAAAAGCCGTAACAAGGAAAAACGACAAGTCACGTCCTCAGGTACGCTGTTACAAAAAAAGGAAGAATGACTCTTCCGAGAGACTCAGACATGGTCAGCTGGAAACAGCCCATCTGACGATATGAGAAAACAACCACTCATTAAGCTGTATGAAGACCAACGCTGCCTTTAAAACAAAGGAAGTCATCATCCCACCATGTCTGGTATCAGTGAGGCCTCGGGAGGAGCCTGCATCCCATTGTGGGCACCAGAATTTAGATCTGGACCAGGTGGAGGGAAGAGAGGAGCCAACGCCAGAGATCAGAGGTCTAGACACTGCAACTCGAGAGACTGAAAAGGTTGTTTATTTTTAAGAGCAGAAGACTTAAGGAGAGACCTAACTACATTAGCCTGTTACATATTTCAAGAGTGTTACATGGAAGGGAACAATCTATCCTATATATCAACTCTGGATAGACCAAGTAATTTGCAAAGTTTAGTTTAGACACTAAGAAAAAACTTCCTAGCAGTATGGACAACAAACTACAGGAAAACTGCCAGCCCATAGGGAAAGAGTGGAATATTGATCCCTGAAACAGACAGCTGCAAGAAAAAAAGCACACAGCTGGTTGTGGCTGGAATAAGAGGTGTCATGTGGAGGATGAAAGACCCACACAAGTTAAGGTATTTCATCTGCATGACAGTTGTCAGTGGATGGGGACAAAACCAAAACAAATCCACAAGATACGCCATAAACTTCACAAGCTTCTGCTTCAGGCATGAAAAAAGACTGTAAACGTCAAAGCTTATTTTTCTTCCAATTCTATCAAAAGTTGTTTAATAACGGAAATCCTTCCGATGGATCAGACCTGTACGGGGGAGGATGTCCTAAACCACCTCTCAAAAGCCCTTCCCACACCTCTTTTCTGCGGTGTCAGACTTCAGCCAAGAGGAATGCACAGGCTACAAAAAGGTTCACCAGAAAGCCCGAACTAGTTACCAAATAGCTAGTTATGAAACTTTACGTAAGAAGGCAAAAAATACTAAAAAAGGGTTCAAACTGTGAAGATTTAAGCAGCTTTCCTTTCTTCAGCAACTGGTATCTCTTATAGAAATTTAGTGAGAAATAATATAATTTTTTGATAAAATAGAGCCTGGTGGTTTTGTGGTTTTTTTTGGTTTGGTTTTTGTTGGGTTTTGGTTTGGTTTTTTTTTTTTTTTTTAAAAGTCATGCAAAAACTTTATATTTTTGGAACTCAAATCTATGTTCAAACAGTATTAACAAATCAAGAACCTAAGAATATCTTCCATGGTTTGAAACGGGTATGAGGCGAGAGTGATTTTACATTAAACATCATGCATAAAAGCATTCTCTGAATTATTACAGATATTCTAATGTTACAGACAGCTAACTTTCCTCTATCCCTATAAAATATTGGTCTTCATTAGGTATGGAAAAAGGTATTTAAAAATATTACTTCTTATAACAGCACAAGATTAAAATTTGCAGATTAAACAAAAAAGGTTTATACATACATAAATGATGCCAGAACTGTGAGGGCAACCCAAATTTGTGCTTCTTTTGTGCACAAATTGTGCTAGAAACTTTTCGGATGTAAGCATGTCCTGTTCCCTCACGCGGTGCAAAGGATGTCCACCAACACGCTAAAACCTTCTTTGTCCACTGCCGCCGCCTGGGGCCCAGGAGAGCTGTCTTCTGTTCCTGGCTCTACCACAAGGCCGCTCTGCTACAGAGACAAAAGACTGCTCAAACACTTTAAATGTATTTTTCCTAATATCTGAACGATTCACTTCCCAAGTTTATTAAGTATTTTTTCAGAATAGCTTCCTCCTTGTGCATATCATGTAGGCTGCGATGGCTGTAAAAACATGCACGTCCAGTGTGCACTGCATGTACTTTGGCTATACAAAATAATTAAAAGTGCTGTAGTGAATGCTCTGCTCAAAGACCAGGCTGCTTTGATGTTTCCTGAGTCACGCGTGCATCGCTGTGTAAAGTACAGTACTGCTACAGGACAGCTGTGATACACATTTCATACCTATAGCCAAACTTTTAGAAGTCTTCATTGTTATTTCTTCCAGCAAACAGTGGACTCCAGCCCCATTGTTCTCTTTCCCGTGTTCTTGATCACCATTTTAAAAAGGATATTCCTAATTTTAGTACAAAACTCAAAAAATCCCCTGAAAACAACTGTTCTGACTCAAATCCTTCCAGCCACTTCACACCTCAAGACACTGGTCCATCTATGAGTTTGGAACTAGCACAGACTTTGTGCTTCATATTCAGACACTAGTCATTTGTTCCAGAAACCTAGATAGATAAATTTCACCTTAATATTACAATTTGAAGGTCTTGCGTTCTTTGGAACCCATTTTTATATGTAATTGGACAGTTTCTTAAAATGAAAATTTTCTCAGCTCATTTTAGTACATTGCAATTGAGGTAATTGCACTCAAGGGTATTGTAGCTTTTAACATTACTAGCAGGCATTCACAGGTCCAGTTAGAGCATTTAGTGAAGAAAACAGTGTTCAATCACATAATTCAAGGCTGAAACATAATGTATATGTAGAATAATGGGAAGTCTAATTAGAGCTGCAGAGACATTCTTCATTTGGTATTCCCTAACTTCCGCCTAGATTTGAAACGTTAATGATTCCTCTAAAATTATTCAGTGTTGTATATTGTTGGTATGTTGTATGATAAATTTTACTTACAAGCATTTTAAAATCTCTTTAAGTCTGGCAGAACAAGAGTGACTTTATTAAAATTCAGCTGGTATCGCCACATGAACAAGGAAGAAAGTCTACCTGAAGTCTTGCTGAAGTTGACAGAGCATGTATCATCCAGCTCTGCCCTACAGAGACCACTGGATGCATTTTTTTCCCCCCGAAGTGATACAGCTTAGTGGTGTAATGCAACCAGAACCAAAACCACAAGAGGGTAATTATGAAAGAGTTTGGTTTCACAGAGCTGATTGGGGTGGGGGGGCAGCCTGCTGTAAGTGAAGACAATTACATTCATAGAATCATAGAATTGTTAAGGTTGGAAAAGACCCTTAGGATCATCAGGTCCAACCGTTAACCTACCACTGCCAAGTCCAACACTAAACCATGTCCTCAAGTACTGCATCTACCCATCTTTTAAATCCCTCCAGGGGTGGGGACTCAGCCCCTGCCCTGGGCAGCCTGTGCCAGGGCCTGACCACTCTTTCAGTGAAGAAGTTTTTCCTGATATCCAACCTAAACCTGCCTTGGCGCAGCTTGAGGCCATCTCCTCTCGTCCTATCACTTGTTACTGGGGTGAAGAGACCGACCCCCACCTCGCTACAACCTCCTTTCAGGTAGTTGTAGCGGGCAATAAGGTCTCCCCTCAGCCTCCTCTTCTCCAAACTAAACAACCCCAGCTCCCTCAGCCGCCCCTCATAAGACTTGGTCTCTAGACCCTTCACCAACCATTGTTGCAAGAGAACTGGATCTTTCTTAAGAAAAATACAGTAATAATAAACCACATCATCTACAGGACCTTGAACAGGTGCAGTGCTAAAAGAAACCCTCCATAGCAGCTCAAAGAGAGAAGAAATGTGAGCTTAAAAAAAGTCAGTGGAAAAAATAATGGGTGCAAAGAGGAATCCAATGGATGAAGAGGCAACGGGCACAAGCCAAAACGCGGGAGGTTCCCCCTGAACATCAGGAATACTTTCTCACTGCGAGGGCAACCAAGCACTGGCACAGGTTGCCCAGGCAGGTTGTGGAGTCTCCCTCCCTGGGAATATTCAAGAGCTCTCTGCACAGGTCCTGGGCAACCGGCTCTAGACAACCCTTCTTGAGCAGGGGGGCTGGACAAGGAGACTCCCCATGGTCCCTTCCAACCTCAACCGTTCTGTGATTAATGAAGATGTTGAGCAGGATTAGACTCAGTATTGACCCCTGGGGTACACCACGAGTTACTGGCCTTCAGCTAGACTTCGTGCCACTGACCACAGGTGCTGCATGCATTTCACACTGTACCGTTTACGGTACACTACTCCCTTTGAGTCTATCCGTCCTGCAGGCCCACATACTGCACATACTGCTTTTAAGGGATAAGCCCCGCTCACACTCAGAAGAAGAGAAATGCCTTGAAATGTACCTAACATACTGAGGGAGGGTGACGGGAGCAGCAGGAGATGCAACTGTCCATCTCTGAGGTTGGTTCAGGTAGGTTCCCTTTCTCCAACAAAACTCACCCTGGATCAAACTCCTCGCAGAGGCCATAAATAACCAGCTCAAGGGGCTACAGAGAGGACGCCTTCTGCCTCTGAAGAAAACCTCACGGCACGGTCCAGAATAAAAACATTACAGAAGGTAGCTGTACTGCAGTAGATAGTGCATTCTAACTCGCTCAATCTTACTTTAAATGCCATATGCCTCCCAGTACTACAAGATCTAAAAATTCTAATTATCAGATTCCAAAAGGAAAGAACAACTGTAAGCATTTTCTCTAAATACACAAACATCCTCTCCCAGATAACCTCCTAAGCTAAGACATCAAAGAAAATAAAAGTCCCAATGTATTTAGTACACTCTGCTTTTTAAATAAAAAGATTTTTTTTTCTTTTCCATACAAAAAACACATGCCATGTTAGAAAGGCTGCATTATGCAATGGTAAGATCTGGAGCTGTTAATGAATTTCAGAATCTAAGAATGATATTCTACATACATAGCTAGAACAGAGTGGCAATTAAAAAAAAAAAAAACAAAAAACCCCAAACACCGCCACCTGAAAACCTGCGTACTATATTTCACCTTCTTCTTATTTTGCAAACATGAGAAGTATAAATTTTCAATTAACCAGAACAGAGAAGCTTGATATAGACCTGAAATTTTACAGTATGTCGTTCTTAGGATATAGGTGGGGAGTAATAAGAGATCAAATAAAAGGAGTCAAGGACAATTCCGTCCTAGATTTTCTCCTTTTGGGATTGAGGCCAGCTTCCCTACTGTGCATATGGTTCTTCAAGGATCTATTCCAATACAGAACAGAAATGGCATGTGAGATGGTTGCTTATTCAGACACGTTCAGCGTAGATACAAAAGTTGCCTATCACCTGGAAGCAAAGACCATTTCCTTCCTTCTCCCCTATAAAATGATACGCAAAAATGACAGATAACCACTTCCAAGGAAACTCACCTTTTGATACGTCAGTTAGAGCCAAGGAGAAGCCTAACCGAGAAAGGCTCTGAACAGGAAAGCAAACACAGTGAAATTTACTGTTCATTTGCAAGCCGAAAGGTCCAAAAAAACCTGTCTTCTTAATTCTAAAGCCAACACCTTGGTTACTTTACAACATCATTCAAATTCCACAACGGTGTGTAGTTCTACCATTTAGGAAACGAACCATACACTACAGCTTAGAAATACTGATTACAAATAAACTATGTGTTATTTAAAAAAAAAAAAAAAAAAAAACCAAAACAAAACCCCAACTTATTTGTACATACTGTGAAGTTTTCTGGCATATATCCAAAAGCATTTCAGCTTCACGTAAAAAATGTCTTCATGCCCGTCTTTCATACTTCAAGACAACGGATCAAATTGAACAGCAATACTGTACATTTATATTCCCTCATCCCTTTAAACAGACATGGGATATTGGATTTTGTTTTAAAGATATTTGTATTAATAGGATATTTTCCAGTAATGCTGGTGTCTTATCTTTTCTAAGCACATTGTATTTCCTCCTTCTCCACAACTAAGCTTAAATAAAATCATTCACTAAGATTTCAGAAACACATTCCACCATTGCAATTGTTTTGCTTTGGTAAACAATTCAGTTTTAGATTTTCTTGGTTCCAATTTTTAAATTCTGCTGTGAAACCTCCTGTTTGTTGTTTGGTTGGGGGTGGTGGTGGTGTTTTGGGTTTTTTTGTTTGTTTTTTAAAGGTTTGAAGGTCTTAAAACTTTAACTATCATTTCTGGTTTTGAAACAGATATCAGATGTGGACTTGCTATCCAAGGGTTGATATTAATAATGTCAGATAAGAAGGAAAATACCTCAACGCTCTTTTGTTTATGCAATCAAAGATCACGTTAGCTGCTTACACAACTGGATCCCCCACCCCAGCTCATGTTGAATACATTTTAAAATGGGTGCTGCCCTCCCACCGGTTCAACTGTTTTGTCTTTAGATACCCAAGACATTTCATACAGTTGCCTCATACTCAGAGCATGAAGGGAAGCGGCAGAAAGTCCCTTAAGAATTTGTATGATCGGCTTTTTTATAAATGAAGGACTCCAAAACAAGATGAGGTTTATAAAATACAAATGCTAGGTTATGTAGAGTTGGGAGCGCAGACATACACAATAGTTTACTTCATTCCTAATCTTTTACAAAGTACTTCACTACCTAGGGAATCCCCTCTGAAAAGCAAAAAGACTGGGGGGGGGGGATCTCCACATTTTTACTCTGCCTGTGAGTCTCCCTTGAAACTCAGCAGCTTCCTTGCATGAGAATATTTTCCACGTATAGCTCCTACTGACAGATACTAACATCAGTAGCAAGATGATTCATAGCTTTTGTTCGCATTTGTAACTTTTGTTCCACCTTAAAGGTTTGCAGCATGCACGTTTTATAGACCTTACCTGTCAGAGTGGGTTATTTGCAAAGATCTGTGCACAAGAGTACATCACGTCTGGAGAGGTCAAATAAACTAATCCTGCGTGGTATGTCCCCACCTGAGCTAATGAACTCCACATGTACCTGCCTCCCAAAGTTGTGTTGTTCAGTCTCTCTGTATTTAAACACTGAAAAACCGTTAGCATATATTTGCAAAGAAATAAGCGGTGGCACATCTTAGTCATTCTACCATTTGCACAGAAGTACTTAAGGACTTACTACCTTTCCGTGCAGGATTTATTAAACATATACTTAAAAAAAAAAGCTGTATTTTAAAAAGTGCATTTTGTATTTTGTAAATATCCCAAGATTCAGTCTAAGGTTCACAGAAAACTTCATTTAGTCACAACTGCTTCGCTGCCTTTAAGCGCATTAAGAATTTCATTGTTTACACACAGAAAATTTTCAACATTTCCCTTTTCTGGCAAAGTCAAATTCCTTTAGCTTAACCGGATTTTTCAAACAAGAGGAAAACAACAACAACAAAAATACTTAAAGCAGCAAGGTGTTACTGATATAACAGAAATCAAGACAAGACAGTAAGTAAAAAATCCTTTAAAATGACTACATTTTGAGTCATCAATACCTAACATTTTATAATAAAGAGGGCATATTCCCGGATCAGAGAGACTCCTAATTCAAGAATGAACAAAAACATTTGAAAACAAGAGAATAGTGGGTTTTACTTTTTTTTAAATGTACAACTTCTGATGAGATATATTTATTATTATTCAAATGCATGAATGAAAATGATAAAACAGATACACTGAAGAGGTCTGCCTCTGACTTCATATAATAAAAAAGTAAATGGTGTATATCATGTTTCCAATGGGCTATATTTAGCCAAATCTTAACAAACTCACTGAGGTTAAACAGCTATTATTGAGATATTTTTCTACAATACCCTTAACAATTACGGTCTTTACCCTTTGCAGATATTTCTTATGCAGGGAGATCAATACAGATAAAAAATTGACAAGCTATACTGCATTTGTTTCATTTGCTGCTCACTCAATAACCTGATTATTATTAATCTTACCTATGAGATACTCCACACACACCCACCCACCCCATCTGACACCCCTGAAAGCTATGCATGAATTTAACAGGAGACTGCAAAAGAACACCAAGGTTTCCAATTTGCTGCTCACTTCTGAATAGCGGAATTATGCCCCGAAGCACTATTAAAATACAACGAAAGAGGTGAAAGATGAGGAAGCGTGAGGAAAACCTCATTATCATGTCAGCTATTAGAATGTGCCTTTGTAGTAGCTTTTTTCCCCACCGGACTGGTTCTGGATTTGACTTCCCAGATGTCATAGATGTGCCTGTTCTATCCTGCAATCACCCAGTTTTCTGCTACACTACTCCTTTACCCTATCGCTGGTTATTTTGGCCAGTGTCTCTAAGGTCTGCCAACACAGGGGAAAAGACGGTCTCTTCATTTGACTGCTATCCAAAAATCCTTGGTCGGGTGCCAGATACTGCAGAAACGACTGTTTAGCAGTTTTAAAGATTACTCTTCCCCCGCTACTTGTCACTACCCTGAAGCGCTGAAGAAACCCATCTTGCACTGAAGCAGAGGAAGAGCACTCACAGGTCAGAAATATTAACTTCAAAGGTCATAAGCACCTGTTCGAACTAACCTGAACGATTCAGCAATGATGTGGATGAAGGATCATCAGCTGAGCCATTTGCCTGTCTGCATTGGGGAAAAAGAGCAGCAGGTGTCAACACAGGAGCCAAAAAATCCTAAAGACTCACAGCTGTTTCTCATATGAAAAATATCTGACCACAGATGAGGTGCAGACAAATTTATTTTTCCCTTTCTCTTCCCATTCTGCTGAGTCCCACCAGAGAAAATGCTAAGATCATAGCCTTCTACCATTTTCTACAAAATTTCCCCTTTCTTCAGTTGACTTACAGAAAAAACAAACCAAAACAAAAACAAACAAAAAAACCAAAATCCAAACAAAATAAACCCTGCTTCTCATCCCTACTCAATTTATCAAATTTATCCTTGCTATTTAGTCTTCTTTCTGAACCTCACCCCTCCAGCTCTTCTCATTTACAAGATACCGCCAAATTCTTCAAAGGATCAAAGGATCCACTGTACTCTCCTAGTCTTGTCTCATTTAGCCCAACTCCAGTCTCACCAGGGCTGTTTTCTCCCTTCAATTTTATCTTTAGGTATCACAGAAGTAAATTACCCCCCATCATTCCACTGCCTTTTATTTCTAAATTCAATGAATTATCTTTCCTCTCCTCCAGCTTTGCAAGACAGGGATCAGAGTACATAGATTATGCTGCAAAATAAGTTTTTGCTTCAGGGGCAAGAAGGTGGTGGGTGGGTGTGGCGAGCGCAGAATAACGAAGGGTGGGTAAGAGAAAGACTGCCTGCTACTTGGCTTCAGCAATAATCCTCACCTCAATAAAAAGGGTTCAAAAAGCTGGCCCTCCTCTAAGTGGAAGGGCACGATTTAGAGAGGCGCTCTAGAATGAAATAAGGTCATGAGGTTTAAAAAAAAGTCCTGAGGAAACACCATTATGAGCATCCCAGCCAGCAATCCCTAGAAACCAGTGCATGCCGCAGACGTAGCTTGCACTGAGGCAGGAGTGAGCGATGGAAAACTAAATATAACTATAGATGTATTTTTTCTTGCCTTTGTCACAATGGCCACTTTCATCCCACCTCTCTCCATCCTCCCATGTCAAACACAGGAAAAGTGACAAACCCCCTACTTTAAAATCAATTATGAAAGGGTCAAAACACTAGGCAAGAAAACTCACCGCTTTCCAGCTGGCAGAAGTGACACCCTGCACACACTATGTCAGCAGAAAATCAAGAGCCTAAAACTAGGTGAAAACTAGGTCAGAAACTGCCATTTCAGCTTTACTAGCATACAGAAAATGAAAGGAAGACAAAAATCATGCTAACCAAAATCTTAACCAGATTATACAACTATTCAGTAAAATAAGACTTGATTACTATGAGTTGGGTTATGACAGCACCGTCCTCTCCAGAAAGCACGGAAGATGAGGAACACAGAAATAAAATGCGTCTCCAGTTTCTCAGCTGTCCTAGATACTGTCCTAATTTCCAGATGAACATCAACAAGCTGCTGTAGAACAACACAATCATTCACTCCAAACAGCCAAAAGTAAATGCAACGCAGAATGCATCCGTCTTACATTACACAGGCTGCCGTTCAAACAACTTAGTGGGCAAAACCATTTTCCTTCAGCCCACCACTCTCCATCAGTTTAAACCTGCTTACTCCACACTGCTGCAATTCCAGACGTGGTTTCATCACCCACAAAACTGAAGACAGGATTCATCTAGCAAAGTAAAAATGGGGACAGGTAGCACATTGGTATCTACATTAATTGACCCCAACATTTTAACAGACTGGATCTCTGGACTATTCAGGCATCATGCAGTTTCCAGTATATCCATTAGAAGAGTTATGGGTTCCCCCGCTTCTAAAAAAAAGGCTCAACAGGCAGCCTGTATGGGTTAGTCTGTGCAATTTGTATTTAAGCAAGTTTTTTCTGCTCCTCTTAAACTACATGTACTATTAAGGAATCACCACAGTCTAGAAAATTAAGTAGGGGGAGAAGCAGAAGAAATCAATCTAGATGTAACAAATATTTTTATGTTAAAGACAAGCAATAACCAGAAGTAATACCTACTTTGCAAAAAATCTATTACTACAGGACAGGCTACAAACGTCATGTAACAGTACCAAACTGATTGGTCACACATCAAATCTGTAATAATTTTGGGCAAGATTTTCAAAGGGCTACAACACCTACTTCTGATCAGGGATCCTTTCTTCTTTGTGCTGCAGCAAAGGGAAAAATACAGTTTCTTCTGCAGCCCCAGTAATGATGTCTTCACCATGTGAAAATTCTGAGCCCAATGACAGTTCATTTCACGTCTGCATGGCAACGTAATCCTACCAGCTGATTCAGAAACACTACCTGGCATATGGGATTCATTACGCTTTAAAACTCACGTGGCTGTCTCCTCTAGCTGTGCATGCAATTTTTATACCCTCCCCCACAGGAGAAAAAGACCAAATTTCATTTAATAGACAGCAAAATGACACTATGACACTTGAATTATTATCAACTTTTGGTACAGGACATTCTTTTAAGATGGTCAGTGCTTCCTCATCAGATAGCATACACAAAATTTGTCTACTATCATAATCCAGGGCAGAACTGGCTTAACCAAAACTCAGTTTTGTAGAAGTCATACCATTTCTACTCAGACTCCCCCCAAAGGATAGACAAGTTCTCTAGTCACACGATGGGTGAGTAGCCAAGGGCTGCATTTCCCTCATATGTCACTACTGAGAAGATTATAAGGTCCACCCAGTGAGGCTGAATACTAATGACTTAACCTGCCTACACTTACTAAATATCACTAAAATCCATAAGCTCAGCAAATGAACTACTGCAGCTGAGACAGGCAAACCACCATCTGCTTGTTTATTGTGGCTTTTAGGCTACAGCTCACGTAGAGAAACAAATAAATTGCTATTTATTTCAACCACCTTAGAACTTCAAGAGAAGAGAGTTATCCCATGTAAAGGGATTTAATATCATAAAATACTTTATTGGAAGGAAACATCAGCCTAAACCAATAGCAAGGGGGATAAAGTTATTAAGTTTCACTTTCAGCTTGCTTAACACTTAACTTGCCAAATACTGGAGATGAGAAATCCTATATAAAAAAAAATCCTACATAAACCTATCCAGTTATGTGCCTGCATGGAGTCTTGTTTTCAGATTTAAGATGTGTATTTATAACTCAGATCTTGTAAAGCAGCCACTTTTGTTCCTTTTCAGTCCAAAGAACACCAACCAAGCTCTTATCAGCCTCAATATTAAAAAAAAGGAAAAGAAAAGAATCACAGACTATCTTTTCCAAAATTAGACCTGACCAAAATGAGTAATGCCTTGAGAATTTCAGTGGAGTACCTTGGTAAGCTAAGGCAGCTGCTCTCAAAACAGTACCCTACGTAATATCCAAAGAAATATGACTTCAAAGTGATCTAACACCACAGGTCTCTCCTGGACGTATTAAAATTGCATGTGGTCCAACAAACACCTTAATTTCCATATTCGTTTCTTTTGTCTACAAAGCTACACACAACGAACCTGCAAACCAAAACAAGGGTAAAGGAAAAAAAACATCAGGCAGCTCCAGATTTGAAGAAGCTTTGCTGTACCTCAGAATGAGACGATTCTACCACCGGACTACATATAAACACGCAGCATGACTGTCTTCGGTCACGTTGTCAAAAAGGGGATGTTTTGTATACCTAAAATGCCACCTGCTGCATCTACTGTATCTGGTCTGACAGTGGTACCGCTTCGTACGTGAAAAAAATCACTGAATTACAAAGACTTTGACAGACTAACTGCTGATCCTTTCAGAAAAGGAAAACAAATTCCCCCAAATGCTAAATGAAATCATTTGATACCAAGCCAAAGCAGGCACCAGTGAAACCTGGCAGTATTTGATTAGTAGGTGCGTATAACTGAAGGAAAATATTGTAGGACATAATATGAAGATACATGCTTAGCGCCTAGAAGTGAAGGCTTCTTCCACCATTTCTTTCACCCATTGAAAAGCAAATTTGCAGTAAGCATGGACGATTTTCCTCACACAATTACTCTGTGCAAGAAGAGGAAAGGGGACCAGTCAGAATACCGCTGCATTTACAGAGCGCTGATACATGCTTACACCGTACATTGCCTGCCAAAAGCCATCGCCCCACAGCTTGCCTCCTTGCAGAGTCTTCAGCCTTGTCCCTGGCTGCAGGTAACTCAGCACAGCAGATCACTACAGATGCTGAGAAGATCTCTCAGAAGAGGAAAAAAATTGAGATAGTTGACAGTCACTCTACTAAGGAATTTGAACTTTGAAAACAACACTGAAATGAATCTACAAGTGGAGAGGCAGCAGTACAGCTCCCTTGGGTTTCTCCACGCCGGTACATCATCATCTCTCTTAGTGCCAGCTGCTTAACTTCCACTCCCATATTGAAACCAAAGCCAGGTCTATTCCTGGATGCTTTTACTGATGCATTAAGGAAACTAGACCAGCAAAGCCATCAACAGCATGAATGAAGTATCGTCATCCCCGTCTGAGTGGAGCGAACCGGCAAGGGAGCAGTTTTGTCGGCGTGGCTGTACACTGCAGCCCCCCCATAACTGCGACAGCCACAGTGACTTCACGTCTCTGGCCCAGAGCTCCTTTTAGCACAGCCTGGCTGCTCAGGGGTGTGAATAAGTGCCACCCTGAAGCTTAACTGTCCCCGACCAGCTACCGCAACAACAGATCCCTTTGATAAATCTAGCAACAGACAGAGCAAAGCTGTCAAAGTATTACGTCCAGAACACAGAAAAGGTGGCTTTTTCATTATCACAGCTACTTTCCAAGTTTCCAATAAATCTAGTATGCCTGAGATTTTATTTTTAAAGAAAAGGTCACACTAATATAGACAGCTGTATTTCCTTGAATGACAGTAAGATGGTGCTAATAAAACAAAGCTTTTTTCTATTTTAGCTCCTCATCATATCTAGTTCCAGATCTCCTATATTCTTCATCCATCCCACCAGATTAGTTTCAGGATTTTATTCTCTGCTTTTTCATGGAATTTTCCTCCCTTTCAAAAAGCAAAAGTGGTCCCTCTCCTCCTGTTTTACTAATACTTTTCTCCTGACACTACAGGTCTCTATTTTAGACATCAAAGTCCAATACAGGTGCATGTTCTGGTCTATTTTTTTCCCCCATGTCAGGTATCCTTAGAAATTCTGGGACAGTATGTTTTCTGTAATCCCTAATAATAAAATACTTGATCTTGAAATGGCTGGGAATCACAGCCGCTCACTTTTGCCAGAAATCAAATGCAGAGCTCCATTCAAACGCTGGATACAAAGGACACATTATATGCTTCCTGCTTCAGAGGCCTAAAAATAGAGATGAACGTATCTATTATTAAGTAAGCACTTCTGGAGGTTTTAATGCGAGTTTTAAAATATATTACTCTGGTTTCAAATTGACGATATTTTCTTCATTAGGATATCTATCTTCTAGCTTCAGTTACTAGAGGTAGAGTGGTATGTGTGCAACAACAGCTTGAAATATCCACGATGACAAAAAGTGACCACACTCATTAAGACTTCTTTGATTAGGGTAAGTAGAGTAACAGAATGGCTGAGGTTGGAAGGGGCCTCTGGAGGTCATCTGGTCCAACCCCCCTGCTCAAGTAGAGCAACTCATACAAGAAAATCTTGGAAACCTGCATTAAAAATGCAATGCAGACAGTTACACACACACGCTCCCCCAAAAAACCAAGGGAGCATGATGCAACTCCTAAGTGACCCCAAAATGCAGAAATAAGCAGGAAGACAAAGCTCAAACCTACCGGGACTGTTACGGTTCTCCAGGATGCATTAGCACAACACAGAATAAAAGAAGGGTATAAAGCAGTAATCTAAATGGATAAAATAAATTAGCAAACTTGGGAATCTAACGCTAACATTCTTGAGGCTGCCTACAGACCAGACCTTTAAGTTACATAACCTAGAAGGTACGTGAATCAGAACGTATCTTAGCATCTACATACACTGCCTCTTCCTCCTCAGAGCATCTCAAAACATATTACAGCTCATAACAGCCTGCAGGGAGGGTAGTACTCTTATTTCCCTTTTACTTAAGAGGAGCAAAAACCCGTTTGCTCAAGGTCATAATTGGCCAGTCTTTACAGGATGGCCAAAGGGGTCAGCTGTGTATTCCTGCTGCCTTGTGCCAGCGCTGATCGTTCTCTATGTGTTTACTGAACTGAACTGCACTGCAGAATCTGACGAGCAACAGCAAGGACACAGGAAAGAGCAGGATCGCATGGCAGGTACAGAAGGAAGGAAACCCACGCCTCTGAATCACAACAAACTGTTAGGCTGGCTCAACTCTCTCCCGAAATCTCACCCATAGGTATGCGGCAAAGCAGAAATATTACCCTCCCTACTTCCCATCTCAAATCCTGGGATGTTACCTTTTTCTGTCTCCCGTGAAATGTAAACCTTCCATTTTTAATTACTTGATTATGCTATTCTATTGGACAAGACTCAGGCATTCTTCTATAGCGTAAACTACAAGGAAACACTCTAACATCCATATTCTTCCAATTCCTTTTCCCTTAAAGCACTTTTCATTTTAACGTACAATGCAGTAGCATCAAGAGACCTCGTTACAGTGTTAAAATAAGCTCTGTTTGAACATTTCTGACAGGCAGCATCTACCACAACGGGCTTACAAGCAAGCCCTCCGATCCCGCCGCAACCCAGCATTTGTGTACTCCCTTCACACAAGCAGACCACCGAAATCAATCAGATTATTCAGGTGAACTAGGTAAGTATTATTCCTTGTCAGCCATAAGTCCACTACAGAGCTCAAACTAGGGACAAGAACATACATGGAACATCCCAGAGTTTGCTCTTGAAGAAAAATTAAAGACTTGTCTATACAAGGGGAAGAGTGCTTCACATTCACACCCTGCCTCATTCTGCAATAACTCCCTGGTGTAGGCAAGATCTTACATGCTCTTACCAAAAATATGAAATACCTGGCAAGCCCATATTTATTAAAATTTTACAGTTGTCCTATTGCTTTCAGTAATTAAACAGCCAAGCACCACTAAAGCCTCTAATTCAGATGCCAGAAAGCATTCCCTCCACAGGCAAGTGTCCAAAAAAAAAGAAAAAATTAAATCCTCACAACCAGAATGTGACTAATAGTGGAATACAAACTTGTATCCTTCAAAAAATTAATTATTCATTAAAATCTTAGGTCTGTGTAAATCTTCACAAGTTTGCCAAGACAGTACATACTGCCTCACCTTAACCTGTTAATGAGATGCTTGCAAGTCCCATGTAAATCCAACGAGCCGAGTTCACCGATTTATGAAGGGAATAGATGTAATGCCAATAAGAACTCACTTAGCTCAAAATCCTGCGAACAGAAGAAAAACCGCAAAGAAACAAAATTCAGTTTTTCTCCTGGGGAAGACTAAGAATTGAAGAAAGGAGGCTCAAGCAAGGCTCACTAAGGAGAAAAGCATTTGTTTTACCTATTAGCAGACATGATGAAAATAGGAAGAAAAGAATCTTGTTTCTGCCAGATTGAGGGACAGTGTTAGATTTCTCAGATGCCAGTTAGCCAGGTTCTTGGAACACTTTACTAACGAAATGAGCTCTCAGGAAGCCCATTTCCCCAGCGTGATCCAAGGCACAACTCTGGTGGTACACACTGCTGCAGAGGATGCACGGCCCTTGGAAGAACCCTCTGCGCAGGCACTGGCGGGGAAGAAAAATTAAAAAGTCCTCTCTAACAAACCATTCAGTATATTCCTCTGGTGCAGACTTTTACAGAGCTTTGAACTCTAGTAGAACAAAATAGCTTAAGGTCACTTCTGTCCTCCTTTCCATATTGTCTTTTAAAGACAAAGTGCAGCATTTTTGGTCAGGGAAAAAAAAAACCACAACAACATTAATTAGATCTTTTTCCCCCAAAACTGTCAAAATATGCCTAGTACCTCTGAATGAGTGTAAAACTTTATAAAAAGTGCTCCCATCACTCATTGATAGACTTACTGCAAACTTACAGAAAATACAACTGGTAATGTACCACAGCGGCACAAAAAATAGCTTAGAGAATAAACAAAAACTCTCTACACACCAGCTCTGTTTCCTGGAGTTCTAAACATACCAATGGATCCTGAAACTGTACGTTAGTTTGGAACATCATGCTAGAAGGCACAATGTTCCTATACTCCACTCTACCTTTGCCAAGTATAATTTACCCGAGGAGAAAGCGAAGTTTTCCCCGATGCCTCTTCATTGTCTCTTGAACTTTTCAAAGTAATTCTTATGTGCACCAAAGATTCTGGATCAGTAGTTGGGAAGTGCTGAAAATTTTACTTCGTCATAGCAAAACCATGTCTACGCTTTGTGGCAGTAATATTCCTCCCTCTTTTCTTCAAACTATCAGTTTCTGGCAAATATTGTAGAAAAATCCAGGAACTCAGTCCTTACTAACACAAAAAAATCCCTTTGTGACCTCAATGGGAATTTAGCCCAGTGTAAAACAGACCTTGAAGCATATTAACTAAATAATCAACTCAAAGGCATTTCTGGTGTCAAACACAAGAACAGTCTCCCTCCAAAATTCACATTAAGAATATTTTGTGTTTTGTCATTCTTGTTCAAAAACAACAACAACAAAAAGAAACCAACAAAAAAAAAACAGACACAAAAAGGCAAAAAAACAAGTCCAAACCAAAAACAACCCACACATTAAACTCTCTAGCAAATTCCATCTCATTTAAGTTTCAAAAAGCAAAGGTCATATTTTGCTTCTATTTATTCTTACTTGTCTATTGTTCAAATACTAACTTGTTAAAGTACGGTCAGAAATACAGATTCTAAGGAAAGGACATCTGTTAAGAAAGAAATGGATTAGTTTCATTGTAAATGACCGAAAGAAGAAAAGCACAATCTTTAGGCCACTCAAACTCCAATATTTTTCCAGATAAAACAAAGCTGAAGTGGTTTAATCTGGACTCTGTCTTTTCAGCAATTAAACGCCTCAGCTATTTTAAGTGCAATAGCTTTGAATTTGACTTAAAACTACCAGCTTTGGACAAGTCAGAGATAGCCAATAACTAATACTTAATTATATTAAGTACACAGCAGCAAAGTTCCACCAGAACCTAATACAACATTTAAAGATGCAAAACTATCGTAAACTAAACAGAGCTCCCCACAGTCTAACTCCAGCCATGTAGCTGCAGAGTTCACATTCATACACAGGCGTACACATCAAAAACTTTCTTCCAGGGCGTTTCCTGTGTTGCTAACAAGTTCCAGCTTCTCTCCTGCTGGATCTAAATTTAACCAAGACTAAGACAGAGTTTAAAAAAAAAAAGCCAAAACAAAAACCAACAAACCAAACAAAAAACCCCACCAACAAACCAGAACAAAAAAAACCAACCCACACCATACACGCAACTTCAATGCAATGCAGCAAACGTTTTACAGGCACCTTTGCTTTTAAAGCTGCTAATTATCAAATATATGAAATATGCAGCAAACAAGTAGCAGTCCCTCACCCCTTCACCCTACACATTTCTGAAATTGCACTTTACGTACTACTACATACAGATAACATAAGCACTACTAACAGTTGCTAATTCAATAAATGTATGTGAAAGCGAGTGACCCTTACAGAAGAAGTCAGAAGGTCAACCAGAAGGCAAGGCTCCCCAGTACGGCTGAGCACGCTTTGCTGTCTGAATTAGAGGACTAACCACAGCAGTAGCTTGCATTAAGCCGAAAAGACTCCTTGCAAAGTCTTCAGACTTTGTTACAAACATGCTAATTCTTGAATATTTTAATGACAGATTTGTCTGAGCTAGATAGGGGGAACATGCGGGTAGAAGGGAAAGGGTAAGAAACACCTTCAAGTGAAGGAGGGTCACCATTCAAGCTACCGACTCCAGTCATGAACTCGCCCATTCACACGCCACCGCTGTCCCAAGATGTGTTTGCCAATGTGGCTCCTTCTTGAGACCACCCGCACAGGCCATTCCCACTCCATCAGTACAACTGTGTCACTTCCCAGACATGCAGTACGTGCCATACGTTCACCTTGCATGCTTTTCTTTGATAGGTTAATTCTTGCAATGCGGGAATACGATGTATCTTTGTTTTAATAAAGGTGTTAAAGTTGAGTAATACTTGGATCATCAATCAGAGGAGAAATTCTACTGCAGGACAAAACGAGACTGCAAACAATTCTACCGTAGGCTATGGAGTTTTTCTCTTTCAACACCACCCTGTATTTTAGAAGTCTAAAACACAGGAATCTGCATTTATTGGTTATTCACAAGTTCTAACTCTAAAGCAACACCATGAATTTAAGGCAGCTGATAAAAAATGCACAGAGAGATTCAAAATACATATCTGTAGCTTTGTACCTTCCGTGGGGACAATATTTAAGATCGCTAGAACTCTAGGTTGCACCTAGTTTTCCAATTTCATACACATCTAGATATAGCTGAATTCACCAAGGCACATGAGGAAGAACTAGATTACTTCAAGATCAGCTCTATTCCCAAAATTATTTTGGTCATCTGGATTGCAGAAGTGCCTGAGAAGTACTTCACAAAGCAGTGCTTCACCAAGTAAGTCACCATGCAAACACTAAAAAACCATAACCCCCACACCTGTTGACACAGAGTATTTACAGAAAAAGGTCAAATGAGCAATAATTTATTCAGCATTGCCACCAACTCCAACACCACCACGATCCTAACAGCAGCTCTTGATTTGACCTCAAAGACATTTGAATTTCTGCTAACAGCTATGCAAAGAACTCATTTACTGGTATCACTGAACTGATCCCTGTTTAAGACCCATCGAGATTCTCAAGCTGGAAGTATTATATCGTCTATGAAACCTAGCAAACTGTTCTCTGCGAAGGCTTAAGAACTGACATCCCACGCGACAAGACACCAATGCGGAGACACTTCAAATCTGGCAAGCTGGCTGATCTGCAAAGCGTTTAATCCAACAAGCTGGGGGAACTTCTGTTTTCAAATTGGCACCCTCATCAGAAATTATTATTCCCGATCAAGAAGAGAAAAGAAAAGAAGTGAAATACTAAGCTGAATAAAGCACACGTTCCAGCAACTGCTCCCAGTCACAGAATGGAGAAACAACTCTAATAGACACCGTTTGTTACCTGGCCTTCTGCTTCCATGCTCTCGCAAACATTACTGAGGCACAGGACTGTCTCCATACATTCCACAGGGAGGCCAAGCACTGAAGTTAAAATATGGCAAAGTTTGATGCTCCAGTACCAAAGTGCCTTTACAGATTAAGCTTATAGCTTAATGGGCCTCCTCTCAGTGAGTAGAGGGTAGGAAACAAAACCAGAATTCTTGAAACACGGCAAGAGAAACAAGACTTCAAAAAGTTGAAGTCATTACATTAACGTGAACTACAATGCATGTATTTCAAGATGCAGGAGTGACAAGGATGGATGAAAAAGTCTATACAGTGATGTATCACCTCTACAGCACAGAAACCTGAAATAAGTAGAAAGGACACTCCGCGGGATTCGTCTCTTTATGAAGCCGAAAGACGGGGCGGGGGGAGCAACAGGACATTTTAGCTATGGATAAGGAGATCGAAGGCACGCTATTTTGCTGAAGCACAGAACTGGGTGGCAAAAACCTGTGTTCCGGTTCAGACTCTCCCCACTTAAAACTGTCTCCATCCTAAGTAAGCAGGAAAGGTACGCTGCACTAGACTCTTACAGGTATATGGTGAGGCTAAGTACAAAATAGATAGTATCTCGTGATCTCTATAGTATTTTTATACTTAGATAAATAATCTCATCAGGTAAGCGTGCTGAAATATCCTTACAGAATTTCCTAAATACAATGAATACTAAAGGATTTAATCAGTCATCCTAAACAATGACTTTTAAAAGGAGAAGGTAGTTAGCATAGGATGTAGACACATTAATATTAGGCCACACAACAGATATTATGCATTAATGAACAACTGATATCTTTATTTACTTCCCTTCAGGACAAGATCAAAGAGTTTAAGGCTCCACCAAAACAAACTTCTCCCCCTCCCCCCCCTTTTTTCCTTTCTTTTTTTTAAAAAAAAAAAAACAAACCAAAAACCACAAGGTACTTTTCAAATGAAAGTTAAATACAAAACCAAATGCAGTGAGGATCATGGACTGTTTCAGTGCTTGCTTCCCGCCCCCCCCCCCCAGTTCGGTGTTATACTATGCCTTACTTATTATTCAGAAGTCAGTTTTCTAACAGCAGCGTGTCCTGTACACAAACATACTTTTATAAAATAAGACATTACACATTTGTTTGGCCATATGCTTTTTTCTTTTTCCATTGCCACAGCTTTGTGATAAATAAACTCAACAATGTCCATGTTAAGTCTTGGGAGCTGAAAGCAACCAAAACACATGAACTAACCCAGTTTTCTCCAATCTCACCCACGCACAAAACCCAAAGCTGACCTTTCTCTGTTTTTCTGGAACACATGAAGATCTAGCTCCTGATAGAGCTTGAAATACCAATTTTTAGTCAAAACAACATCTCTACAGAAAAATCTTAATTTTAAAACCATTAATATAAATTTTAACTTACAGATGTTTATGGGTGTCATTACAAATAATCAACAGATCAGGCCGATGTTCTTACACACACATGAGTTCGAAGGCTTGCTGATTAATCTTTCATCTTCAAAGAAAGGTTTAATCTTGATGACAGTAAGAAGTTCAGCTAAAGAAAACCAGAACACCTCTGCTAAGACTGCTTAGCTGTCTTCAAGAGTATATACTCAGATCACAAAGTTGCTATGGCATCAACTTCAGGACTGTGGTTAGACACACAAAATGTCTTTTTCGTACAGACTGTTATGGGAAGCTGAGCAACTCTGGCCATGAACCAAATATGTTTTGGCTCTGAAGTAGACATAATTCATCACCATTTGGACATTCCAATGGTTAGCTAAACTGAGAAAGCAAGACAACCAGCACTTTAGAGCATCCATGTAAACGAAGCTCTAAATACACTGCCCTAGCAAGAGCAAAAAGAAATTATATTTGCGCTTACCTTGTTTACTAGCATTATTTAGTAACATAATACTATTTTTCCAGCACTTAACTGTCAGATCAGAACAAATAGGAAAGACTCATTTTTGGCAGCTGCATATCAAACTACAGCGGGAGGAAATTCTGTAGGATCCAAGGTGTCACATTTATTTCCCTTATTCCCTGGTGGTTTTAATTTTATAAGCATCAGGCTATTTTTAAGCAACAGCTATCAAAAATACGAGCTAACATAGGACTTTCGCATATCCTGAATAATCCTGCAAAACTCTGAAGTAGCCTGGATGAGTAAAACATTTAACGTGCTCTAAACCAGTACCCCTCTTGCAAACTGCTTTACGCCCAGCAATCACAGAAGCCCAAAGCAAACCTCCCACATCCCCAACTCTTAGCTTCCCAAACGGTAAAGCAGCGTTTGCTTCCTCAGTCAGAAAACACCACCTCTGAAGCAGACCAGACATTGCCACAAAGGGGGAGAAGGAGGTAGGTACGAAGCAGAGAACAGGGCTGAGGGGACCCACTCAGTATCACCCTGAAGCAGATCTAAACCCCCTTTTTCCCCCCCGAGGCTCATCCTCACAGAAAGATGTCTCCAGTTACATTCTGGTTTTGAAAACAATCATTTAGGACCCAGTTTACTCTCTGTCCAATAAATATGCATTATGAGGCTAGGGCACACAAATAATTAAAATAACACTGTTGAGAAATCAAAAAGCTTTAGGAAGTATTATATAAAATACAGAGTTACTATACGTTATTAGTAACCCACATACTAAAAGACAAATCAAATTATCACGGTATCATTTTATTCTTGAGATCGCAGCAGGCAACGCTGGCCACCACAAGGGCAGGACCTTCTACTTCAGTAGCCAGAACAAGGTCATTCCCAATGGGTACGCACATGCCCCCCTACCATCCGCTCCAGCCTGGAAAGGTAAATAGCTGAACATCGCCCTTCTTGCCAGCTCTGCCCAGAACACCTCATGCACACCAGCCACCCCACTCGATAGCGCGCTGTCCTTGCCACAGTCGTGAACTTTAGCTGCCACGCTACGGAGGAGACCATCGCGGCACCTTTCCTGTTCCGAGCGGGTCTTCTTCGCATTTTACCATCAAAACCAAGTGACCACAGAGAAATCGAGTTTTCCTGAGAGCACGATCTCTTCTCCCCAGAGCCTCCGCTAGTGAAGGAACGAAGACCGCGCTGGTCACCGGGACGCGGAACTATGTGCGGGAGGCGGAAATCCCGGCCGCGCAGGGCGCCCCAGGCCTCGCCCTGCGGGAGCGCCCCGCCGCCCGGGGAGCGCCTCCCACCCCGCCCGGGCCCCGCCGGCCCCGGCCCCGGCCGCCCCGGGCCCTCCGGCCTCCTCGGCCGCCCCAGGCCGCGCCTCTCCCCGCCCTGCCCCCCACCTGTGCCGGCCCCCGGCCCCGGGCCCCGGCCCCGCCGCGCCGGCACGGGGGCAGGCGCCGCCTCGGCCCCGCCGCAGCCCGGCGTGCCCGTACACGCTCCTCGGCCAGAAAGTTTCACTGGCGCCTCCGCTCCCGCCGAGCCCCCGCGCAGCCCTCCGGGCAGGCCGGGCGAAGGGCGCGCCCGCACGCCCCGGCGGAGGGGAGGAGGAGGGAGGGCTTACCTCCGCCCGCGGGGCCCGGCCCCCCCTCGCCTGGGGGCTCCTGCGGCGCGGCCCAGGCAGGGCTCCTCCGCGGCCGGCCGGGCGCGTCGGCGGGATGAGCTCACTGGGAGCGGGCGGGGGCAGGCGGCGGCAGTCCCCGCCCCGCGCACCCCCACGGCCGCCCCTCCGCGGGACCGGCTCCGCGGGGCGGGGAGCGCCCGGGGCGGGGGCGGGGCGGAGCGGGGCCGGGCGGCGGGGCGAGGGCCGGCGGCCGCCTCAGCGCTGGGGCTCCGCGCCTCCGCCCGCACCCGGGCCGCGGCGCCCCGGGGCAGCTCCGCCGGCGAGGGGAGGGGAGCGGGCGGGCAGCGGGCACGGCCGGGCGGGGCCGCCCCCGGCAGGCGCCCCGTGTGTCCGTAGGCGAGTGTTTCACCGCCGGAGAACTCACTCGAGACGCGCTAAAATCGCCTCAGCTGCCGTGGCTCTGCAGAGCGGGGCTCGGGCCCGCCAGCCTGCTGACTTCAGGCGTAGGCCACTCAGAGCAGCGGCCATGGGCCCGTTCTGTCATCCTTTTGTCGGGTTCATTCCAGCGGCTTGGACGCCCCCGCTCCCGGCCGGGCTGCGGAGGCTCCCAGCCGCAACTGGGGTCCGCGGGCCTTGGGCTCCCAACGCGAGAGCTGCCCAGCAGCGCCCGTCCCGGGGAGGCCACGGGGGAGGCCCGCGTCGAGGGCCGCTGCGGCCGTCGCACCTGAAATAACCCAGCCTTTTGTAGCGGTAACCTGAAAATAATTACATCGCTGCTAATAAGATCTGCAAAGGACAAAAAGATGGGTGAAATACAAATAATAATGACAGCAGATCTCTGAGTGCTCCAGATTACTTGCTGAACTGCGCCACGCAAGGCATTCAAGACAGCCAGATTGGAAATGACACGTTTAGGAACAGGGAACTTGGCCCCCGCCCGCAGCGCAGAAAGGGATGTACTCCGTCCGGGACAGCGGCACCTTTGAAAGGATTTGGGGCTGTAACGGTAAAGCCATGCAGCACGGATGTTGCTGCACCCAAAGCAGCCAGTGAGTTCTTTGCGTGTGTAAACGAGGGATTCGCACGCACGTGCAGAGAGGTGGCATCACCTCCGAATATAGCTTTAGTAAAACCAGCAGTGGAACACCGTTCCCAGCCTCTCTATCCATATTTTCCAAGATACTGAAAAACTAGAGAGGGTGCAGAAGAGAGCTGCAAAAATGATCTGGAGGCTGAAGGGGATGCCTAGCAGTAAGAGTGTTAAAATATTTAGTTCCTCAAAAAGATGGCTCAAAAGGGGGCTTACGAGAAAGAAAATGAGGTACTGGTGTTTCTACTTTGGTGCACCTAAGCGAGGTCAACGCTACCTGTGGTAACCGCGATGAGCTACAGCAAAGTACCCACTACAGAGCATTATCTCCAGCTGGTTTTTTTTACATTTAGATAACCGTCTCACGTTAATGGGTTTAGTGTTAGTGGTGTTTGGTTTTTTTAAGACATAGGTTTATCAGTGATGGTTGGAATGCCATCGTTATGAGCACAACAGTTGATAATGTTAGCAAAAATACTCATCTGATGAGTTCTCTCCCAGCATCAAACTGCTTGCCTTTTCCACCCCAAACACCCAATACTCCAGCTATTCCCCGCATAGAGGCCGAAGTGCTTAGCTTCCCTACACATAATTTCTACAATAGTTTTGTGGAGAGCCTAGTTAAGGAATGGCTAGAGCAAAGGGGACATAGCCAGAGCAATTTTTTAGAGCTAAAAGAAATGTAAGTTAGAGGCATAGGCAAGGACAAGCCGCCCTTGAAAAAGAAGAAGTATCAACAGAAGACGAAAAACAGGAAGCAGAAAAAGGAACAAGCTAACGGCAAAGTAACCACAAGAGCGAACAAACAACATGCTCACGCAAAAGCTAACCGGCCAATTGAGAGCTAGAATTTTGCAATATGTATGAGCTAATTAAAAAGAATATTTAACCTTTGTCTTGTCTGCAAATAAAGGAGTCTCGCTGACGACCAACGGGTGTCTGCGTCTCCCTTCTCCGGCAAAATGGTGACCCCGACGTGCGCCTTCTAAAGAAAAAACGGGGGAAGAAGGTAGGACACGCCATCGGCCGGTTGAAGTAGAGCCGGGCTCTGAGCGGCCGGAGCGGTGTCAAACGACGAAGGGAGGACACCCCCAAAGATCACATCGGTGATTTTGGGCCGTACGTGCCACCGGAGCCGGAGTGCCGCAACAGCGCTGACGAACAAAATGGACAGGCAAGTGGCATATGAATTATTTATCTCAGGACTAGGAAAAAAGGGAGTTACAGGAATAGATTTAAAAAAGGATGTCCCAGGATTATTAGCCTGGGGGTATGCAAAAGGGGTCTTCGCCAACCCGCATACAGTACATGAGTTATTAGAATGGCGAAAATTAGGAGATGAGCTATGGGAGGCTATTCTAAACGATGACAAGACGGCGAGGAAGTTAGGAAAAATTTGGAGAGTTATACATAACACACTATTGCAACATGTGGCCGAAAAGAGGGCTGCCGAAAAAGCGATAGAGGCTCACAAAAAGAATGCAGCCTATGGACAAGAAGGGGAGCCGATGGCCCCTGGAGTGACTAGGGTTGTTCTACCTGCCCCTGGGAAAGAGAAGCAAGGGGTTTGTGAACCATCCGCCCCTCTCTTGGAGGAGCTTGAGGGAAACGAGGGCAAAGCCGGTGAGCCAGAGGGAGCAGAAGGGTCCCCACCGCCTCCACCGCCATCAGAGTTGGAGTCACAGAGCCGCAACCATCCTCTCCGCGGGTCTGACCCTGTCCCTGGGGCGCTTAGCGACCTGTGGGAGGAGATGGCAAAACAAAGGAGAGAGACTTGGGCGGCATTGGCTAAGCATGGGGCGGAAAGCGGGGACGGTGAATTGCTAGAGGCTGCCGGTTCCCTCGCGTGTCCGGTCACATACACCCCCGTAATTGATCAACAGGGGCGGGTACAACATCAAATAGGAACTTACTCGTCCTTGGATTGGAAATTACTGGCACAGCTAAGACAGACCGTTAGCCAATTTGGAGTCAAAAGTGAGCCTGCGAAGCAAATGATAGATTATATGTTTAACACTATGCTACTTTTGCCCAATGATATGAGGGGGATTGTTAAATTGATATTTTCTCAGTCTCAACAACTATTGTTTAACGCACACTGGCAGGGGCTAGTGAATGAGTGCGTCGCAGTTCAAAGGGGACCAGGAGATCCTCTCCATGGGATCACAGTAGACGAATTAATGGGACTGGGGGCTTTTCTAAGAACCGAAGCACAGATGATTGTAGGTCCCGATAAAGTTAGGGAAGCAATGAGGTTGGTACGGGCAGCCATAGATCGAGTTAAGGACGGGTCAGGAATGCCTATGTATATGGGGATTAAGCAAGGAAGAGAGGAGCCGTTTGGTACGTTCATTGACAGAGTTGCCACTGCCATTGATAGAGCAGGGGTCCCAGAGTACATGAAAGGAGCCTTGTTGAAACAATGTGCATTACAAAACAGTAATGAAGTTACTAAGCGAGTTTTAGCTACGTTAGGAGCAAATTGGACTATAGAAGAGGCCTTAGAGCGGATGGCCCTCCAGCCTACGGGTCAGCAAGCCCTCTTAGTTAATGCTATTAAAGAATTGGGGTTAGGGTTACAAAAACAAGCTGAGGCGACACAAAATCAAGTGTTAGCGGCTCTTGCGCCACTCCGTGCTCCTGCGGCGGTACCAACATCAGCTATAGAGACCCCAAGACCTCCTTCTCTCCAGTGTTACCGATGCGGACAAAGAGGGCACATGCGAAGGAGCTGCCGTACCTCGGGGGTCTGGTGCCAAAACTGCCAGTCTAGCACCCACAACACTTCCGCATGTCGACGTCGGTCGGGAAACTCCCAGCGGAGCGCGTCCCGCAGCCGCGCCCCGACACAAGTTGCTGCCGCGACATCAGCGCCACCTCCTGTCTACAACCAGCCACTGCAGGGAGTCTCGGACTTGACCTGGCATCAGCAATAGACTTAACAATTATGACGACACGACCTGCTAAGATACCGACGGGTGTGTACGGACCCCTTCAAGTAAATTACACTTAGCCAAAAGAATACTACCCGAGGGAAAAGGAGCATCCACGAATTGAAGTGTGACGACTTAGGGACGCCCCAATTTTGGTCAGAATTTAAAACCGTAGCCTTAGCTACCATCCTTCCGGGTAGTGTTGCAGCCCAGACTATGAAGTTGGCTAAACAATCAGTCTGTTGGGCCAAGGATGAAATAAATGAAACTTCCCAGGTATTGGACATGCTAACACAAGATGTACAGAGTGTGAATCATGCTGTGTTACAAAATAGAGCAGCAATTGATTTTTTGCTTTTAGCACAAGGCCATGGGTGTGAAGAATTTGAAGGGATGTGTTGTATGAATTTGTCGGGTCAAGCAGAATCTATTCACAAGAAAATAAAAGATATACAAAATAAACTGCATGACCTTCAGGAGGAGGATGGATGGGGTATTGAGAACTGGTTAAAAGGTTTGGGTATTAGTGGATGGATGCGCACACTAATCCAGTATGCTATATTAATTGTTGGAGTATTGATTTGCCTTGTCTTGTTTGTGCCTTGTATTATATCTTGCTTACAAAGAATGATAGAAAGAATAATGGGTAGATTGTGGCAAGCTAACTTAGCCACTCAAAAAGAAAACGGGGGAAGTGTGGAGAGCCTAGTTAAGGAATGGCTAGAGCAAAGGGGACATAGCCAGAGCAATTTTTTAGAGCTAAAAGAAATGTAAGTTAGAGGCATAGGCAAGGACAAGCCGCCCTTGAAAAAGAAGAAGTATCAACAGAAGACGAAAAACAGGAAGCAGAAAAAGGAACAAGCTAACGGCAAAGTAACCACAAGAGCGAACAAACAACATGCTCACGCAAAAGCTAACCGGCCAATTGAGAGCTAGAATTTTGCAATATGTATGAGCTAATTAAAAAGAATATTTAACCTTTGTCTTGTCTGCAAATAAAGGAGTCTCGCTGACGACCAACGGGTGTCTGCGTCTCCCTTCTCCGGCATAGTTTCACATAATTAATTAAAAAATGAAGCCTCCTCACACCAAAAAAGGAAAATGTAGGGACAATCCAAAATACATTTATAAATAATAGTAAGGGTTTGCTGGGCAAACTATGATTTATTTTCATATGTAATTCATCATGAAACACTAAATCTGAATTTAACTGCAAAATAATTATACGGTGCCAGAGCAATCTAGAACGTTTTCTACGCTATGCATGCCTTTCACAGAGTGTCTTTCAGTGTGTCTCTAAGGGGTACAAAAGGGAACCCACAGATGTGTTCAGAAATGAGTTGCAGGCTTACATGCAAGAAGAGCATCCTCTCGAGAACATTTGACGTGATTGCCTTGTATGGTATTAGAGGAGCAGAGTAACATGGAGACAAAGCCTCTCAGGGTTCCAACAGCAGAGCAATTAGTTATCTTACACTTCTTCCATTGTGACTTCAGCAGCTTAGTAGCTGAAGGCTTGTCCCAAAACAAGGGTAGGATACTGTCTGCGACGCCGCCAGCAGCTTTTCTTTCTTCCGGTGGAGAATCCTCTGAATCGTGTTCTCTTCCCTCTGTTTTGCCTATGTGATGAGGCGTATGTCTGGAAAGAAAGGAATTTTCTCTCTCTCTGAGGAAATGTCTTGGTTCTGGCAGCCTTTTATGATTTTGTCTGCGTCTCTGAAATCCGAGACAAAAAACTGAGCTATGACTCCACCGTTCTGGGATCTATTCCTCATCAGGTCCAGCGCTCACTCTCTCTTCCTCTGTATACGAACCCAGAAGTTTTGAAATAGTATTTACAGTCAATTGGATTTAGGTCCTGCTGTTCCACAGGAAAGCTCAGAATCAAAGCATTTTTAACGAGGGCTTGTTTTTAGTGCTTCCCTATTTGTCTCAGTAGAGCAATGCTTTTGATACTACAACATAGAGATTTTTGCTCTCATCAGTAACTTCCTTTTGGGAAGAATTTAGCCCACAGCTGTTTTTCTACTTTAACTGTTCTGCCCTCTGCTCCTTCCACTCATGTGCTCAGATGATTTGTCCATTCCCAGCCACTGAACTTCTTCAGCTCTTCCTTCTTTTTTCTTCTCACAAATGTTACAGCTGTCCTCAGAGCCTCACCCTTATCATGCAAGCTTCTAGTTGTTTTAAAGCCTTTGGGGTTTTTTTTCAGAAAACAGGAACCTTAGACGAAGCTGAAATATAATGGCAGCAGCGTTCGCTGTAATGCTGGGCACTAGGGAAATAAGAAATCAGACCTCGCTTTTTCTGCTCAGCTTCAGTGTTGTTTATGTTAGCTTGGGCTTCTCATCTTAACCTGCGATTTCAAATCTTGGCTTTGGAGGGCTCCTTCAAAGAAGATAATTTTGTAAATTTTAGGAGCTTCTTTTCAATGTAGCTGCTTTTACCCTGTCCGTTTCATTCTTATGCAAAATAATAATTTGGTAGAAAATTCTCAATTTACTGATTTTAAGAAAACAACTTGTTCTGTAACTAGTAGAATGAACACCACCTGATATTCAGTAGCTTTGTGACTGCTGGATTTGCAGATGTCTAAGAAGGTGTAAGTTCTGATTTATGTTTTTGGTCTGTAAAAGTAGCATTCCTAATGTCTATGCAGTATGCAGTTATCTGATGTCTCAGCCTGCTTTTGTTCGTGATGCCACCTTTGCATAGTGGGAGAATAGTAGCAGGTAGTCTCGTCTTGGCTACCTGTCTTCAACTAATACCATTTCATTGAAGTATTACTCTCAGTTGATTTTACTTGAAATGAACCAACTGGTTCTGAAGCTAGTGGGGAAAGAGAGGAATGGGAACGAGTAGGGATTATATATAGGCCTGCTTTCCCTACGAAACCAGGCTAAAAGTTGGTCGCGTGGCTTTACAGGGCAAAACGAGTGAAGCTTCATCTCAAGTTACGAACACCACCTATGTCAAACTACTTTATGATCACTACATGCACCAGCTTAGGTCTTGCAGTTGCTGTCCACAGCAGATTCTGTACAGAGCCTCAGTGATTTCACTGAAAACACATCAGAACTTACTGTATTTGTGATGTTTAATCTCTTACGATGGTTGTTTGTCAACAGCTCCCTCAGGTGTAGATGCTACTTTGTAAAAGTGTTAATAGGATAGGTAGTAAAAAATAATAATCGGTGATATCAACTAAAATATTCCAAATGCCATTACATTTATTGCAATTGCTTCTGTTAATAATTTGTTCCCTGTGCTCTTTTCTGCCCACTGTTTTCCAGCTCAATTTCAATTATTGTCCTGCCCTATGCTTTGCTTCCATTCTGTCCACCTATTCCCAACTCCTTCCATTATGTACTTTTTAAAAAAAATGATTGGAAACTGACCTCTGTGTAAGGTCTGGTCTTGCAGACAGCAGCTTGGAGAGCTCAGCATCAGCATGTGCTGTTGTCCTGTCCGTTTGTCAGGAGTACACTTCTGAAAGGTGCAGGGAGGTAGGACAACAAATAAGCCTTATCATTTATCATAGGAATTGCTGTTCTAAAGTCAAAGTGAAGGGGGCAGGGACTTATTCTGTGAATATATACTTAGACCTGAATGATTTTTTGTTTAAGTATTACTTTTTAGCTAGAATCCACATAGCTTCATTACACAAAACCAGATGCTGCTTAGAAAAGAAAGAAAAAGATAAGTAGTACATCTCCTACCGCACTACAGAAGCTGGACTGACAATGAACACAGAAGGCTAAAGCAATTTTAAGTCAGCGGTAAAGTACTGCAAGAGTAGATCTAAGTTACCCAATAAGTTTTCTATTTCATCTGCAGATAAGCATTAATTCCTTATTTAACTTTTGCATGATTTTTTTGGAGGCTGTGTGGGAGAATGTGTCTTTTCTGTTGCTGCAGTGAATCAGAAAAACAGCAAGAGATGGGTAGTAAACTTTGTCTGGAATAAGAAATGTTGTTATTCGATCTGTGTAGGTGTAATGATCCATGAACACGTATATAGGCACTGCTCAAAAGACAGGCAGCTGCATACATGCAGCATGAGGAACAAAACCTAGGATACATCTCTTCAAACGTGAATTTACGCCAGTAGTCTACAGTCATATGAACTGAGAGGGAGTCATAGGAGAAACAGAATAGCTGAATAGTGTATTGCAGGTCCCAATAACGTTAGCAGGTACTTAAGATTCTACATGACGCCAAAAGCAGGTCTTCTGCTTTTAGAACAAGCAGAATTTGGATTCTAGCCTTGCTTCTACAGGTCATCTGCAGCATGGTCACACCTCTGAACTCCTAAGGAGCCACTGACATTTGAAATACTGATAAGGGCTACCAATTAGAACAATCACATTCATAATACATTCTGTCTCGCTTTCAGCAACAGAACATCAAGGAATCTTTTAAGGAAACATAACAGACCGAGTATTTCAAAAATTACTCTCGGTTACAGGAAACAACAACAACAAAAAGAAATACAATTTAGTGAAAAACATAGGGTGGAAATTTTAGTGCGCTTTATGTAGCCTCCTGCTTGCAATCCAAAAACCACAGGACAAATCCCCACTCTTATGAGAACTCCTGTTCATTCAGAATTTCTCATGTAGCCCTCTTTTAACTTGGGCAGTTCTAAAGGCAGTGATAGAAAATGAGTGAGCAGTTACTCGTTGCCTATACACAAAAATACCTAGATGCTAAGAAGTTAGAACTAATGATCTGAAACATTTAAAGGTCTGAACTAGGGAATCTTTTACATGATACACATGGAGTTTTCATTACTGTTCAAGTAGTAAGTGATGATTTGGCTACCTAGACTGCCTATGGATTGTGTGTGCCAAAATTAGCTATATATATAAATAAAACCATAAACCACTTAAGTGAAAACTGTATACACTCATCTGAAAGAAGAATTGGGTCCAATGATTAAGACCTTTTATCTCCTTAGGTTTTCCTGTCTCTCTGCTCCTTCTATGACAATTTATCTATCATCTATTGACACTCAAGCATTCCAGTTTCTTTACAGAGTCATTTGAAGGACAAAAATACAGTATGATGATAAAATATAATGGCGGAAGCAAAATTGCTGCAGAAGAAGGCAGCAGGAAGAAGACAGTGGTAATATGTCCCAGAGACCAACCTGAGACAAGCTAGAATTCCTTCTTTGCCCTTTAGGCTCCCTCACTCTCCTTCCCTGTACCAAAATAACTAATATAAACTGGTGCAAAGGGCAGGGTTTGTGTTTGTGTGGGGTTTTTAAGTCTTTTTTAAATTTTTTTTTTTTTAGTGTATTTATTTAGCATAGAGCGTCAGTTTAGAAAATGCACTTTAGAAAATGGGAAGAAGTTTTCAGATCATAGAGTTTGAGAAGCTTACTGTATACGAATTATGTGCTCCAACCTATGGTAAAATCACAGAATAAGGGACACGCATGCTTTATATTTGAAGAACTACTAAGAGTATTTGTCTGGAAATGAATCCCTATGTGGAAAATACTGAATGCAGTAGTAGTTTCAAGGGGAAAAAAAGATAAATTGTAGGAAATAATGCCTTATAACACCTTGTACTTTGGCAATCCCCAGGATGTAACAAAAAAAAATTTAAAAGTAACCAGTTAATGTCTTGAAAAGCTGGAAGCACTAGAAACATCTATCTGATGAAAAGAGCCATGCAAGCAAGGAGAGCTGTGCTTCTGGCTAGTAATTTGTGCTGTTTCACTAGTGTGTTTTTTCTTTATACTTCTATGGCAATAGGTCTGACATACAGTATTAATTTATGTTTCTGAAGATTCTGTTGGGAAAGACTGTCTCAAGAGAGACCTAATGGAGTCCTTCGGTTATTGCAGTTCAGCTCTGTAAGCACCCTGCTGCAAAGATGAGTGCTACTGAGGTCCTCCTCAGGAACAGGGTTTTTTTTGCCCCACCAAGCTGGAACCAAAGCACAACGAAAACAGTGTGCTTTCACATTTTTGTTTCAAGTATTAGGGACTGTTCTTTAAAGTGAGAATTTATTTTTCATCAGTGAGCCATAAAAGTAAAACACTTTGTGCCTCACTGGCAGTGTTTGAAGGCACAATGCAGACACCAGGCTACTGAAAGGCTGTATGTGAGCTGGGGAAAAGACCAGAGGTGAGTAGTCCTTGTTGCTCCTTTGGAAAGGAAAAGTAGGGTTAATTAAAAAAAAAAAATAAAAAATTCTGAGTTCATTATCATTCTACCATCCCTACTAGCTTGAAACTTAAAGTTCTTCAATTAGTGAAGTGTGAGCTTATTAGTTTAGAACAGTGTATGCATTTAAAACAGCAGATGCACGCAGTATATCCAATTTTGCCAGCCAAATTTCTAAATTCCTTACAGCCAAGGCCTGCAGAGCTTTCGGATATTCCCCCCCCCCTTTTTTTTTTCTTCATTACAATTCAAGGTAGCAAGGTCAATTTTAGGCTGCTAAAAGGACTAGCAGCTAGAGTTTTCAACATAATTGGAGGGCTCTTCGTAACATGTTTTAAAGTACTGCCTTTAGAAACCTCAAAAGACTTTTGTATAGAAGAGTTCAAACGCATACACGCTGTGGACAAGCAATCATAAGCCTACCCATCTTTGACTGGCATCTGTGAACAGTTCCAACAAAAATCTCATTCTAAATTTAGCTTTTTGAATTGTTTTACTTTTTAAGGCTGAGATCCATAGAATAAACCACGTTAAGTTTTCAATTTCAGCTGTTTTATTAATAGATAATCTTGCTTTTCATTGTTTTAATGTTTCTTGATAGTAACGTATAAAGAACAAACATTTCAGGCTTGTGTAGCTTAAAGATAACTCAGAGTTTGCTCCAGCTCTGTAACTTTGAAAAAACATACCAAATATGGAAAATTTAAACTAGAAAGAATTTAAGAAAGTTATGAACAGAGAAAGAAGGCTGGATTTAAATTTTAGAGTCATTCTTCATTTTAGTGACTGTTCTATTTCAGTATACAGTAAATGCATATTGTGCAACTAAAATGATGGCTATTATATAAACATTGTTTATAACAGCTTAGCGAAAGTCTTAATCATTCCTTTACACAAAAATAACTTCTGAATTAATCACCAGAAGTAAACCCAAAATACAAGGGAAAAGCACTGTGTATAAATGAAGTCAGTTTCAGAAATTTCATCCCTTTATACGTAACAGTTGAATATGAAATGCTGCATCCAACTTTTCAATGTTGCCTGGCTCATGAAGCAATGAATTTGTTCTGAAGTGACCACATTTAGAAACATAATATGAAAGCATCTACAAAACCAGCAAATCTTAATTAACTCTGTAAATTTACCTGATAGCGATACAGTATGCGCTTTACCCTATTCCTTGGTCTAGGTTTCATTTGCAATTGACTACAGCTGTGAACGCAGAATGTAGGAAGGATAAGGAATCAGATAACACTTTTTGTTACCATCAAGTTATGCCCTTTGCATCTTTACAGCTTCTAGGGAGGCATGTCCTCTGTGAAATACCACATGATACTTTCGTAAACTAATCTATTATTTTTTTCTTTGAAACTTTTTCAGCAGATTAAAATATACCTCCTTGTAAGAAAATAGCTGTGTTTTCTGCGGCTAGCTCAGCTGGCGGAACTGAATAAGCTCTAGGCATATAGCAACCTCTTGTGGCAAAAACAGTATACACATAATAATTAAGAAGTATTGAAATTTCTTAAGCTACTCTTGATGCGAGTCATAAACCTCTATAAAATCTTAAGTGTTAGCAAACAACTGGAGAGTTGGAGAGTCTGTTAGTTGGAGAGTCTCTCTCAGCTGGAGAGTCAGCAATACTCAGACTTCAGAATTGTTGTAGTCCTTCTCTTCCATTGAAGAATGAACTGAACATTGGTAGCCTGTTATAAATGAAGTGCCAGACTGAAATTTCTGTTAATGAAATTATCTAAAAGTTTTTCATCAAAATTCAGCAAGAGTGGAGTAAAGGCCAGGAGTAGAATCCGTGGCCAGGTTTGACAAGAATAATAAACATGCCATTATGTTGAATCATTGTTCTCAGCATGATTCTGCTGAATAAAGGGAAAACTATGACTGGCTGCAGCAGGGAAGTCGAAGTGCCTTTAGATTTTACAGTAGCTGAGCAAGACTGAAACCAGAGTACATGCCTGGTTCAATGCATTCTGCAGAACGCTGGCATAGCAGCAGCCCTTCAGCTGACAGCGGGGAGGACAAGAAACAGTCAGGCAATGCTACAGGCCTGGAAGGCAAAGCAAATGGAACCCTGGTATCTGCAGAGAATCCCACACCACCTACCCTCTTCAAAAAGATTTAACACAAGTGGTCCAAAATCATGAAGTGCACATTCCTCCAGCTGAACCAATCAGCTGCAAATGCCTGTCCTGCTCATGCAAAGGAGGAGAGGATAGTCTAGGAGATGCAGGAAGGGAACAGGAGGAGTGGCTGCATGTTGAAACAACGGTCCTCAAGGACAGCCAGGCTTTCAAAACCAAGAGGTGTTTTACTGTGAACCTGTTAGGGGAGTTATGGGAGTTATGCACCACAGGAACAATCACAATATGAGTATCGCAGATGACACCGATTAGACCAAGGAAATTTTTTTTACATTCTAGAAATATACTCTTCTACCACTGAAACTAAAGATGAGCTCAGTAAATGCCTGGGCTTCTGTGCGTACCAGTTACCAGAACTTTTGGGTTTTGTACACCAAGGAGAGGTTACTGTGCTTGAAATGGTTTGCAAATCTCTGCATACTACTTCGAGAGGAACAGGCTGAACAAGTACATCTTGGAAGGGATAGTTAATATTTATTTATTAAAATTAAGTCTTTTGTTATAGTTCTCTTTTACTCTAACTTCCCAGATTTGCCATGGGTAATTTCTTTGCCATTTCATCTGCTGCAGCTTCACACAAGAGCCAGAAATCCCATACTCTCAATTCAGACCTCAGTCTGTACCCTGAACAGCATATACGATAGTTCATTCCAGACCAGTTAAAAGTTGCACACTGCCAAATTCCCAAACAGCCCTGTCAAGCACCACCCAACCTGGGAGCGTCAAGTGCTTCAAGGCAGAGACTCTCCCTTGCCCAAGAGGAAATGCACTGCTGCAGAGAAGTCCAGCAAAACACGTTATGTCTTAGGCCGTCAAACAGAATGTGTGACATTATCACATTTACCAGTATGTTGAACCAATCGACGTTTACTGAAATCTGTTTTCACTGCTTTCATTGCCACTTGGCTTCAGTCACTCCCATCTCTGTAAGGTGTTTTGAGGTCTACAGATAAAATCAACTGCATATTAACCAACATTGTGTCCATCAAAATGATGAAATAAAGATTGACAGAAGAAAAAATTTCCTGAAACCATGCCATTCTTGTTGAATGCCTACATCGTTTGTAATAACCCTCAAGAAGCCTGAAAATAGGCTTCCTGCAAGGTTTTGGTTTTCCTAGCAAACCAACTGTATTTGTTCCTTATGTTCTGAATTTAGCTGTAGTTCATATTTAAATAATGAGAGCAAAGTACTAAATTAAGATTTGAACTAAATAAAACAAACTCCCTAAAAGAGAAGGCACCACCAATTCATCATAGTATCATCAATGACGGTGCAAACACAAACTAAAATGACTTGCAGAATGGAGGGCACAAGCAGGACAAAAAACTAAGTTGTCTATTATTTAGAAGTTCAAAATACAGTTTTAGTGTCCTATTCAGCTCTTGTTATTAAGAATATTGGTATAAGCAGGACACCTTAATAAACAGAAATGAATTAGAGAAAATAATGCACCTGACAGTGCACGTGTCAAAATACAACAGGTAAAAGACTGACTCGGTTGAAAAGGGAGTGCTCTTAATTATAAAACATATTTGAGCAGAAGAGTTTAGTTTGTCCTCTATACAATTCTTTCAGATTCCCTCCAAAGACTAGTAAGTGCTATTGACACAAAAAGCAAGTATGAAACACTCCTTGTAATGCCCCACAGGGGACAACATCCTACAGGTGCTGTCTGGAAATGAAATAGATCCCTTGCCAGGATTTCTTGCTCCGCGAGATATGTTAGAGCAGAAAAGGGCTTGCACCTGCTTTACATTTAGTAAAACTACGAAACTGAGTTTATCAAAATTAGACCTCTTGACTTCTTGTTAGGTCCTCTTTTTACACCTGAAATTTTTTTACACAGGTAGAACATGGAAGATACTTTACATTAAAGCAGGCTTTCTGCTAGGCTGTTTGGAACGACCATACCATCACTCCAGATATATTCTGTATGTAGATAGACCCTAGGCACTGCTGCAATACATGCATGGATTCATTTTTCCAGGCCTGATGCTTCTTAGAAGCCTCGTAGAAGCATCTGCTGAGCCTATGCTGCGTAACTCCTGTTTACCGATAGACACTATAATACCAGAACTTGAGTTACTGTATATATTTAATTCATCTATATAGTATTGAACTTGCTAAATGTGCACTGCACAGAGTACTATACAGGACCTGTTAAACAGAACTATTACATCCATAAGCAATGACTCTATGACTACCTGATGTATGTCACGGAAGTAATTTCCTATAGTTACCTTCTACAATGAGCATGCCATCCCTACCCTGAACATACTACTCTAAACAGTTTAAATAACATTAAAAAAACCCCACCAACCAAACAAAAAAACCCTGCAAAATCAAATAAGGAACTAACAGAAGGGCAGTCAGATCTGTTGGTTTATTTGCTGCCACTTGCAGCGACGTTAATGTTACGCCACAACGTGGGTGTTCACACAACTGCAATGGTGAAGGCACTGCAGTAACAGGTCGAATTCCCACCGAGCCATTTGCACACAGCTAGGACAGTAATATTTCCAACCACTCTAGGGATGCAGGATAGAAATAAGGACCCCAGGTATCTCCATTCCCACAGTACCTGAGTAACTCCTCGCAGCAGGGTACAACCTACCGGAGTTACTCCTGCCTGTAGTGTGCCAGGATACGTCCCATCCCTTCCAGGCACCAGGAAAGGGTGTTCAACTGGTTTCTCCACTCAGGTACATGTTAAGCACAAACTGGCGGGAACAATCGGGTGTCTAGTTAATCCAGCATCCAGGGGAAGGCTGGGTATAACTTGGGAAAAGACAATCCTTTTCCTACATTTTGCATTAAATCCTTGGCCAGAATATAAATAAATTCTCAGCAGCAGATTACTTCATAGAAAGTGATGTTCATAAAGGCCCTCAGAATCAGATCCTGTAACTTTTCACTAGTCATTGATTTTCTTCAGAAACAAAAGGGGTAAAGATTAGAATTATAGAGATTTAATTAATATTCTTTTGGTAGGGAGCATGTATTAGCCATTGCCATGTTAGAGTGCACGGTGCTACTTTTGGCCTTGATAGCATGAATAACCATTTCACACATGACGGACAGCTTGAACTCAAATCATGTTTCATCACTTACATTCATATTGATATTCATTTATATACAGTCAGCCTGGGGAACAGAAAGTGTGCTATATATGATATAAAAGCAGAACTAGCTGTTTTCCAAATCCTGTACCTACAATTTAAATATCCATAAAGTATATTGCTGTTGTTGTCCAGGGTAACAGCGACAATATTTTACAAGTAGCTACCAGTCAGTTAAGGAACATGGGAGAAAAAACAGTCTTCTTCATAGGAGCAGCACTATTTTAATTTTTCCTACTTATTCAAGGTGTAACCAAATTATTTATTGCACATACTACTAATCACCACCTCCTGTGATCATAATTTAATCTTTAATCAACATATAAAGTTATTTACATTTTACGGATGGATGAAATGAAGCAGACATCCATGTTAAATGGTAACACTAACTCTGGGTAACCCACCTGGGATCCCTCTGTTTAAGTGGGAGTGTGTTTCATACGTTTGTAGTAGATTTCCACTGCAGTCATGTGGAAAGCACACTATAAAAAGAAGCCTCACTGACAATATAAACATTTTTGAGCATCACCTTTCATATTAAGTCTATTTGGACTTCTTGACTACAATTTTAGTGGCACATTCATCTGCAATCACTACCTTAAAAACAACAACAAAAAAACCCCCAACGGTCCCAGCAGAATTAAATTCAGAGCAAGAAGTCAGCTGAGCTACCCAACCAACTAGCAGCAGTAGGAGAGTATTATCCTCTGGGCTGGGCAGGACCGACTATTTCTCTTGTCTTTTGCTGACAGTGTAAGCAGGCAAGGCTCGAGGATACCTCCTCTACCTGTATTTACAATTGCTCCTCCCCATTATTAAGCTTGACCCCTCAAGACCCTACTACTACCAGTCCATGCTCAGTCTCATTGCTTTTCAGCCTCATATCCCATTCTGCCGTCCTTGAACTCCATATTCCAATCACTGCATTCTCAGCACCTTGCCTCCTCCCTCCTACCTGCCCTCTCATCCCAGAGGTTCAGCTCCCAGGTCAGCACAACCCCAAAGGGGCTCACACAAACAGACTAGTCTCACTTGGTTCTTCCTACTGTCTGCATCTCAGCAGAGGAGCTGGATTTCCTTACAGAAAGAAATACAAGAAAAAAAGTATCTTTTCCACTGCATGGAAATCTTTCCCAGGACTTTCTGAAGTTTCTCATTATGCCGTAAGCCTAAGGCATACATTCAGCATGGAACACCTCAACCTAAATTAAAACGAAAACCGTGCCTTTCAGTTGTGACCTGCTTTCTTAGGATCATGTTCACTTCAGCTTTGCTATCATTAAATTAAAAAAAAAAAAAAAAAATAGGGCTGACAGTTTCCAGTACTTCAGTCAAAATTCACACAGTAAGTGAAGCTGTTAAGACTTCTTGGCATTGAGTAATTACCGTACACTAGTAAAACCACGTTAGACAGAAGCCATGATATTTTAATAAATCCCAAGTACATTTAGTAACTCTTCTTACAAAGTATTTTATTGTCAGTAACAGAAATACAGTAAGATACAAGGCACACAGCTTTTGATCATTTTACCACAGTGTGCTAACTGCTATTTAGAATAGAAACTCACTTTTAAGTAAACATGAGTATTTTAACGAGTATCTTAACATTTACGTGGCTGTTGAATAATGTAAATTCTTTTAGGCAGTATGAACTTCTCCAAGGCAGGCCGTGGCTTTTGGTGAGCCACTTGTAATGCTGTTGCATGAATTTTGTGGCTCACCTGTAACATTAAAGGGGAAGGAAAAAAAAGTTGTGAGAGAAGATAGCTTTTTTGCTATTCTCTTCCTAAATTCCGTCATATGAAAGTAGTTTAAGAACGGTAGTAAAACCTAACTCCACAAAAAGTTCAAATGATCAATACATAAAACTCATGGTGACTCTGTACATTTCATTATTTCTGTTTTCAAAGTGCTATTAGCCTGATTACTTTCAGTAAACTATTGATTTTTCCTCCCTTTTTTTAGCAGTTCATAGAATGAGCTGTCAAGATAAGGAAAGCAGAGCAAATGATCAGTGTGCCAGAGGTAACAGTAAGTTGCTTCAAATTCTTATTTTCCCAGATTCAAATCATCATCATTACAGGACCTAATTATCACTTCCGAAACTACTGAGGAAGCTTCATGTACGAGATTCTGGAAGCCGAGAGGAGAAGGAAATGGTAGGCCAGGACAGAGGAGATGGGGACAAGTGGAAGAGAAACAGGATGAGTTGTATCTGTTCTCCTTAACAAACAAGTCTAAGCAAAAACTCAAGATCTACATACTAAAGCTATAATCACATCTGCTGATAAAAGGCTTATGTTGAAATGATGCAACTGATGTTTTACCAAGCTCTGTGGATGAGAAACTCTGTATGCTTCAGAATCTAAAGACTGCAAGTATATGAAAGATAGATTATAACTGTCAGATCTTCAGATTAGCATGCAAATTAAAAAGCTGCTTGTTAAATCAGCTCTTGCAAAGTGTAGGTGTAAGAGTCTGCATCAACAGCCTAGCAAGAGATATTGGACAGTAGTTGTAAGCATAATGATGAATAGAAGGGTCATCAACAGCTTTGCGACACAAAATTTTAAATGATCTCGTAGTATTTCCAAGGGAGAAGTCAAGAAGATGCTTGAGTATCCAATGTCAGGCCTCAGGTGAAATAGCTGCACATGCGGCAACAGTGGAACATGCTGTGCCTGTTGTCTCCGGGATCACTTTGAGTAGTCTGGCATTAGCTTACCATCTTGGTATCCACTGCGCACTTGTCAGTGACGCTACCCACCTCCTTCAAGAAGCTATCTTTTCACTTCTCTAAGCTGGACCCTTACAGAAGTTAAAGCTACTTCCACAGTGGGATAAAGAACTGAAGACTAGGTTTTGTTCTGGGTTGTAATCCCAGGTCTGCCGCAAACTTACTACGTCACTGACAATTCTTCCGGACATTTCAATAAATCTAAATCAAGATACCACTTTAAGAAAAGGACATACCTTAATATCTTGCTGTACTTTCTGTAACCAGTATACATAATTACCCTGGGGCTACTTAGCATTAAACAGGAATGGAATCAAACAAAGCAGAAAAAAGGAGGGAAGGCTAGTTACTTTTTAGCCATCTAGCATTTTAGCCACACAACCGCTAAAGAAATAGATCATTCAAGGGTATTTAGTGGTAGATGACAAACCTACAAATGTCAGATGACAGCAGTTTAAGGAAAGTTCTCTTTTTGATTTCTTTTTTTTATGTTTAGCTTTACGGAGAAGCCCTGACAAACACACATCTTGTTCTTCCAGATGTACTTACTTTGCTCAGCACTTCTGCTAGCAAGACACTCATGTTCCGAGTTTTTGAAAAACTGGCAATGGCACTGTAAAGCAAAAGAAAAAAGTATTTAGCATTTCCATCTCTCAGAAACACTTGTCACTTTCATTTTCCAGACATAATACAAAACATTTTGTAATAGAAATTCAGGTTTTGGAGCTAAATCCTTTAATCACATTAAAGACTATATGATATTAAAAAAAGGTACGCTGCCTCAGAATAGAACAATGAAAAATCTGTGTTGCAGGCTGTTTTATTTAGATACAGTTTTATACAAAAATCTATATATAAAATATCCTTAAATATCTCAAAAGGGATTTTTTTTGTACACCACAGAGTAGCTTCACAGAAGCTGAGCACTGATATCCAGAATTACAAAATTTGTCTTCATAATTTTCTTGATTCCAATCTAGACCCATGAAAAAAATTCACCCTCTGCTTTTGGGGAATGTTTCCTTTGACAGCAATTTGTCACGCAAGAACTTTTTGCACAAGATTATCCCATTAACTGCTCCATATTCCAAGGAAGAACAGTCATGTTACCAATGTTCCACAAATAAACAATCTGTGGATATGAAATAATTTAGTTTAGCAACAGGAAGAACTGTGGATTGCACATTCTTCTGATAATACCATTATTTGCAGTCACACCTCTGTAGCTTAAAATGGAGTGAAGAAAAATCATTATTACCCTTACACACGGAACCAGATAAGTTAAATGTGACTCTTGAAAAAGCAGATACTGCTTTAGTTAACGATTCTGTGGATCAGGCAAGACACACTTCCTACTGAAATTTCAATTTAGCAATTGATAGTTTGCCACACTGACAAATATAAGTTATTTAAGATCTGTCTGCCATCAGATAACTGTAACTATGGAAAAGACAGCAGCAAAATTACACCCAGACAGCTGCCAATCAATGAAAATAAAAAACTTTTAACTCCAGAAAAAACACAAACCAAAAAAAAACCAACCCCAAGTCAAGTTATGAAACAACAAAAACTCAGGAACACACCAAACTTTGAATCATTTCTCTTAAATAATAAGGTATAGCCAAATGTGAGGTATTGTCAGAAAGCTTCAGGCAGGCATCTAGTTACTAACATGATGCTTTACATTCTATTATGCCATATATTACGCAATAACATTAGAGCAAGCATGCTTTTTTTTTTTTTTTTACAACTAAATCTGAAAGCTCAGGTCCTGCCAAGAGCAATCTCAGCTCTGAGTAGCCACTTCAAGCTATGGCAGTGACTTTGAGCCTCTCAGATAATCTCATCTGAATCAGAAACTTAGAGGCAAGGAGTCTGTGTATGATAGCTACTAAACTACATTACAAACTTCTGTGATTGCAACCTGACAATGAAATCCATCATCCCAACAAGGTATGTATACTATATGGAGTAACCATTGATTCTGGCACAGAGAACTAGTAAACAGGAAAGAAGTCAGTGTTACTGGCTCAGCTGTGTTCCAAAAATTGTATTTTTGGTTAGTGTCCTCCGAGCCAGTGAGCCAACACACAAATAAAAACCTACAGCGGTGACTTCTGTAGCCCGCCAAGAGACAGTATCAATATGTCAGTGTTAAATATGGGTTAAATAAACGCAGTTAATTTAAAAGTCATCCAGCTGATTACAACATTTTAGAGGAAAATAAAAATAATAAAATCACATCTTGGTCCAAAAACTGAGTTCAGCTGTCAGTCTATTCACAAGCTTCCCTTTTAACTCCTGGCAAAATAATCTATTTCACAATGATGTTACTAGATTACAGTACTTTGTAGTGACTGTCAGACACTGATACTATGATTGCAACGTACACACAGACATTCATCTAAAAAGGAAGCCTTCTTGACAGCAGCTAAAGATATTCAGAAACACCAGAGGTAAATCTGTTTATCAAAAGTAATATAGGCACCTTAAATCTCCATGTGAAAAAAAAAAAGTGGGAATCAGAACAAAGTCACCCGGACCACTTACCTATCCTGTCTAATCCAGGCTTTTTAAATGGTTACCTGGGTACCACAGAAACTCCATAGTATAGGTGGCTCCTGTCTTATAAGTAAAAAATAACTGATGTCCCTAAATGCCCAGCAGTGGAAGGAGTAATTCACAACTTTCAGGATAATTCCAAGATATGCTTTATTAACAGACATGATTCTAGAGCTCCTCCCAGTTTGGACAGGCCTCTTCAGCAAGCCCAGAGCAAGCTATCATGAGGACGATACAAAGACTGCTTGAAGGGAGTTCTGTTCTTAAGAGATACAACAGAATATTTAACCGTGTTTTGTTTCAGTTTATCTTTAATGCATAAAACTAGTCCCAGGTTGGGACTGCAGGAGAGGCATCTACATCTGGACAGAACCCAGAGCCCACTGCTACAGGTAAAAATATGTGCTTACAAATGCTTTTTCATAGCAAGATGATAAAAGTCACTTTTAAAACAAGAACAGATGTGTTTCCTACCCATACCTAATGAAGTAATGCTCAACAGTTTCCAAGGGAAGAATGAACTCCAGGCTGCCCTCATTCTAAAGGGAACAAAACCCTCATCTCCTGCTTTCAAGAATCTACAAGATCAGACTGTGCTCTCCTCTTGGAGCTGGGCCACTGAGCAGCAAAAATGTAATGTTTTAGAGGGCTAGGAAAAAAGTGTATACTAGGTGCAGGAGCACTCATTAGAGAAGGATATCCAAGTTCCCGTCTCAACTTAGACATTATTTTGAACACTGACAAAAGGGATGAAGGTATTAAATGCACGAGTTACAATGCTGAGTGGAATTTTAGATCCACCTCCCCAAGCACAGTACTTTAACCATGACATTTTGTCTTATCCCCACAAATCTCAAGTCTTTTTCTGCGAGTCTTTTTTCTATGAAACTTAAACAGGAAGCATCTAGCTCACTGGTGAAGGCAACTGACACAGCAAGGTATGTACCATTCTTAGCTGACAACAGGCTAAAATTCAGGTCTTCCATTTCCTCACAAATACCCTAATCATCGTGTGGAGGAGGAGATGTACACCACTTCCTTGCACAGCAAGGTCATGGCTATCAGGACACAGCAGATTTGTTCCAAGAGCAAATCACTGGGTCAGGCTCCTTTGAACAAAACCTTAGCAGCACACTGACAGGTTTCTGAAGGCCACAGCAATTACGAGGGGTGCTAGGTACTCGGCAATAACTATGTAGTTCTAGACATGCCCCAAAAGAACTGCAGGCTCTTAAAGGGAACTTTTTGTGCAAAAATGAAGGTATGTGGTGAGATAAGGAGCATCCAAACTGGGTGGCCACTGAGAAAGTTTAAAATTGCAATACAAGCAAAAACCTGAGTGTCTGAATCCTATTTAGGCACTGTATTCCATTTAGGATTTGGAGTCTAAGGCAATTTCAGGAACACCACAAGACATTAAAATTTTACCCTCTTATCCTTATATTGGTGAACTTTTTGCTAAGTGATATTTATGAAAAGTGCATAGACTTTAGAAAAGCATTCAGTCTTCATTTGAAAAAGCTGTAAGAAAATATTTGTTTTGATGACCACTTCAACCAGTCACTGCTACCTTATTCAAAAGTAGAAGCATGCCTTCATTTTAGGGCAAAAACCTTATGAAGTAGAAAAAAGAAAAAGCCAAATTAGATTACAGATTGAAATATGAGATATAGCCTATACAGGAGATAATAGACTCTTTGTGGGGGGTGGGAGATGTAGGTTTAATTTCCTTCAGAATGAGGACATAAAACTCATTCTTATTTCACTGGAAACTGTTTAACCATTATTTTATTAGGTACAGGTAGGCAACACATAGTTTTAATTTCTGTTCCATAGTATATGATGATAGAGAAGAGATTCAGCCTTTGTCTTTCATTGCAAGGCATTGTCGTTAGGTTTTGAAGTTGGGGTGTTTGTTTGGGGTTTTTTATTGTTTTCTTTTTTCGTTTGGTTCCCTCCCCCCAGTCAATGATTACCTCAAAGTTGCCTTTTACCTATAAATTGCACAAGTTAATTTCAGAATTAAACTCTTCAGAGATGAAGAGTTGTCTTTGTTTTCAACCTTCAGCCCATTACCTATGAACTTTAACTATGGGGCAGGGGGGAACAAGCCCTGCAGTGCAATACCTTGTTTTTTCTTTTCCTGGAGGCTTAGCATTTTTCCCAACAGGTCCATTTTCTTGCTTTTTAGACACTCTCATACCTCCAGCTTTGACTGCAAGAAGAAAATACAATTTATGTAAAAATATCTACAGAATTACATACTACGTTACGTACACTTAGAGAAGAAAAAAATACTTACACCCCAGATAATTGTTATCAAGAAATCATCTTTCAATATTTAACTCTATGCTTCACTTTTAAACACACACATACACAGAAGTAAGCCAAAGAGATCCAACAAAGACTTGAAACTTCTGCATCATGGCATACTCAAATCAACTTCCAAATCCTATAATCAAGAAGTCAGAGGGGTTTTGGTCACTGCTAACTATACTAAATCTTAACACCTTATTATGTTAATATGCCCCATAATCTCAGATGTAATAGTTTCCATTTTAAATTTAAAAAAGCAAAACAAACAAACCAACCAACCTCTAAACACTTTCAGGTTTTTGAACAATGTCACTAACAGCAATAAAGGTTTTGTGATTTGATCAAGGTATTCTCGAATAAACCTAATAATGCAGATAAGAGCCAGCTGCATACTTATCTTGTACTTGTGTTCTAACATGTTTAATTATATTTTATTAAGATATCTGCCAATCACAAAACCAATTAGCACTAATTAAGCTACAGACGACCTAACAATAACAATTTAAGTTCTGAGGCCTGTCAGAAAATTCAATTCTGAACAAAGAACATGTAAAGTTATCTAAAACATCTTGTTGAAACATCTTTCTCCCGGTTCACGAGGGTATTTTCAGTTCTATAACTGTGAGAGTAAGAAAGAACAAACAGTATGCATTTCTCATTATTTTGAAGAAGTTGCTTCATCTTACAGCAAGGTTCCTATTCTTATCATGAATAATCAATGCTAGAGTTTTCAAACTCAAACATTTAGGGGCAGGAGTGAATAGGGAATGGAGAAAACTTTCCAGAATTACTCAGCTAAATAGCATGAGAAATTTATTTGGCCATTTTCGGGGGAGCAGATGTGTCCACCTGTAACTAACACCCATCTTTTATCAAATCTGACTATTCACCTTGTATTTCCTCATTGCAGGTTTAGTTTTAGAAACAAGAATTCTCCTTCAGTCATGTCCAAAGCAGCCTTACAGTGCTAGAGTTCTGCAATATCTAGACTTCACTTTTCTTTTCAAAATTACATATATACAGTTAATTATACTGCTGTATAAGCAGCAAATGAACTGCCTAGCCATCTTACAGCTGCAGATACACTAGAGCTCTAGACTGAACCAAATTCTTTTGGGAGTCTAACTGCAAAATGAAAAGTCTCCTCTGAAATGGAAGTGCCAACCATTTTCAATTATCTACCAGTAAAGAGAATCAGGATTCTAAATACCCTCAGCTCACAAGATGTGAAACTCTTTCTTGTCTTTGTAAGCAGGAGATAACATGAGAGGCATCTTTAAACAAGACTGACAAAGGATTTTTAAAAAAAAAAAAAGCCACAACAAAAAAAAACAAACCCACATAAAAAACCCCTGAAATATTTCAAGATCTTAGACTGATGTCTTCTTGACACCACATTCCCTTTATAACGAGTTCATCCACAACACCAATGGAAGTTATCCCAAGTATACTTCCACAGCTTATTAGGTGCTTAGATTTTTGGGCTTTTTAGGAATGAGTCAAACAGCAAATAGGAACTCAACTAAAATTTTGGAAGTAGATAAAAAACCATAACTGAACCTAGATCCATGACTTTTAGTTTGGGACCTTCACTAAGCACACATGTGCAGGACTGGTGATTTCTAGACACAAGCATTGTTTATAGTTTTTATTTAGCAGGGTGAAGGGATCCAGACACACAGGGAGGCAAAGCTATTTTAACGCTATGAAGCTTTACAAAAAGCATGAGGGGGAAGCTGGGGTGTTGGGAGGGTGGGCGGGAAGGAGAGAGATACCCAAAATGGGAAAAGATATTTAAACACTAAGCGGCCAATCAGGAATTGCATCTGCTATCAACAAGCCCACAGAAGAAAGTTATTTATAATAATTAGAAATAATGCAGGACTTATTTCAGTCTTTTCACTGACTTGAAAATAGCTGCTAGTAGCAGCTGTCAAACCTGTTCATACACATCCGTGGCAGTGGAAGAGTTAAATATGGATGCTTCTGGAATGCACCAGAAAGCTGTTTTGTAATTTGTTTTTTTCGAAGCAGTTCAGAGAGATGTCAAAGTTTTAATATAGAGTTCAATTTTTTGATTTTGGAAGTGCCCCGTAAGCCACGTAATCTAACAGTTAAGAGTTAAGAATTAAATGCCTAAATCTTTACTAAGAGAAAGAAAGAAAATCCCATTTCTTCCCCCCCCCCCCAAAAAAACCCAAAAAACCAAACCCAGACCCCAAACTGAAAACAAAGGCACTGAGCTCTGTTGAATCCTGAGGTTACTTATGGATACTATGGTCAGAATAAAGGTGTCCACCTTCAACCTGTTTTGTTCAGAGTGCACAGCCAAAACAACTTACTCCTGCCATCCCTACCCCTCTGCCAGAGGTGGTCACCTCCGCTGCAGCGACAGGTAAGCCTCACCAAGGCACAGCTTGCTGTCCTGCAAATGAAGAAAAACCAGTACCCGCACCAGGCCGCTGTAGTGGTTTAAAGGCCCTTTCAGGTGCAACTCAACCGTCCCTGCCACACACAGAGACACAAGAAATCCAGGGAAGGACTAGAGACAAGTGAAGCTGAAAAAACTACTTGCATCACAAATTCATGTACAAGCATGCTTTAAAAAAAAACCTTTCAAGAAAACGAGGCAGATGGCAGGGGTACGACGAGACACACGGGTGCTGCCCTGGGCCCTTCAGGCAACGCCTGCCCCTGACCCGCGGGGATCCCCAGCCGCCCGGGCCCAGCAGCCCCCAGGTCCCGGCCCCGCGCCGCCAGCCACCGGGTGAGCAGAGGAGCCGGCTGCCGTCCGTATGCATCTACAAACTCTCCAACAAACCGAGGCGTGCATTTAAATACTAAGTATTACATCGTTACGCATCACCCATGACGTAGCGCAGTGGTTACAGCACCACATCGAACGCTCATCAGCCCGAGCTCAAAGGCGCGGTTCAGTCAGATCAAGAACTCCCGGGGGAGGTGGGGGGGAAGCTTTTCAGGTTACGATAGGAAGCGAGGAATGAGACTGGAACACTAAAAAAGCATCTCCTTAGATCACGGACACCCACTTCTCTCCCGCACTCCCGCCTACGAGCGCGGCAGGCCCCGGCCCTGCTCTCAGGCCCGGCGCCGAGCAGCCGAGCGCCGAGCAGCCCCCCTTGACGCCTCAGGGAGCGGGCGCACCCAACGCGCACCTGCGGCCCCTCGGCGGGAAGGGCCTGAGCGCAGCCGGCTCCCCCCCCGCACCGCGGCCGCCCAAGGCCGCGCCTCCTGCGGGGCTCCGGCCCGGGCCCTGCCGGCTCGGCGGCGCCGGGAGGAGGGGACCGGGCGGCCCCCACCGCTCGGCGCCCTCCGGTCCCGTCCGCCCAGGCCCTCAGGCCTCGGGAGGGGCGGACCCGGAGCCCGCAGGTGCGGGAGCGCCGGCTGCGGCGGGGCACGCGGCCCGTCCCGGGGCTCCGCGGACGCCCGGCGCTACCGGGAGCCAGGTTTGTCGAGGACGGCTGATGTCGGGGGCCGCGCCCCGCCAAGCGCCCCCGGGGCCGTGGCCGCACGGCGGTCCCCGGCACGGGGGCAGCTGGCTCGGCTCGGCTCCCCTCCGCTCGCTCCCGGCGGGGCCGCCGCCCGGGGGCCGCCCGCCCGCGCCGAGGAGAGCGGCCGCCGCCGAGCGGGAGCGTCTCTCACGCCGCCTCCCCCCGCAGGGAGCCCGGGCGGCCCCGGCCCCTACCTGCAGCAGGGCGCCGGCCCAGCGGCGGGAGCGGCGAAACGCGCCTCCTCCGCGCCATGGCGGGGCCGGGGCGGGGCGGCGGCGCCTGAGGCGTGCGTGAGGCGGCGCCTGGGCGCGGCGGGCGGGCAGGCCGTCGGTCGGTCGGAGCGGGGAGATCCGCTGTAGGGGCGGGAAGGGGCTCGCTGGGCGCCGGAGGAGGGCGGCGGGGACGGTAGCGACTGAGCGGGTGTTGCGCTCGGCAGGTGGGGACGGCGCTGAATCCCCCGCGGCTCCTGACTGAGGGGCAGCGCTGAACACGGACTGCGAGGCGTGCGGGCATCGTGTCAGCCAGGCGGAAAGGAGGAGGGGAGCGGCTGAAGGCCGCAAATTAACTACGTGAGGGGTTAGTGTTAGATTGACTGCTGCCCCATCTCACTGCTGGACACCGCCATCGCCTTATCAGCCCTCATCAGGTCGCCCTGTCGTTATTCCTTTTTCTTTGTTCTGTCATGGTTGTTCATCATAGACTTCTTAAGTTACTGCGGTAGACCCAGAGTTCTTCCCCATGAGGGTGGTGAGGCACTGGCACAGGTTGCCCAGAGAAGCTGTGGATGCCCCATCCCTGGGAGTGTTCAAGGCCAGGCTGGATGGGGCTTTGAGCAACCCGGTCTGGTGGAAGGTGTCCCTGCCCATGGCAGGGGGTTGGAACCAGGCGATCTTTAGGGTCCCTTCCAACCCAAACCATTCTATGATTCTGTGAAAGTTTCCTTCAGCCTATTCTACTTTCCGTGGTATTTCACTTAGAATTTTTCTCACTTGTATGTGTCTCAAGTTTTTGTTGTTGTTTTTGGAATTTTATCATTGCTTCTGTTGATTTGTTGTTTTATTATTTTTTTTAGCTGGGATTCCTACACAATCCAAGGTTATGCATTCAGCTCATGTGTTTTGATGTATTCCTTCCTGTGACTGCGAACTTTTGAACCCCCCAGGTGCTCCTGGCCACGTTTGATAGAGGGCTAGAGATTGCAGATGTAATTCTCTGCTCTAAGTTTAGTGAAAATCAATTTCTGGGTAGAGAAGTGCCTCAGCTGCTAGTACCTAGAAAGGCTCTAGTAGGAGTTTGAACACTGGCAGACAGGAGAGAATCTCAGTGCTACAGGACATCTCGTTTGGAGTTCACATCCCCCAGAACCAGAGCCAGTCACTTACTGGCTGTGTATTCCATGGAGACAGCCTCTAATATACACGTAGGTGAAGGAAAAGTCTCTTTTAGTCAATGGAGTTAACGCCGACGTAAGTGGTACAGAAGGAATATTTCATTTCTGGTACCAGGTATCATATTACAGCATCTCTTTTTTGCTATCTTAGTGATAATACGTATTTCATATGTATGTGTTTTGCTATGCTATTTTGCTGTGCCTTCTAACTACTTCTAGTGAAAATAATGAAGTTAGTGTAAAGTTGGGTGTGACTTTGTATCCTGACTGAAGAAAGCATTCTCTTCTGGGACAAAAACTACTCATCAGTTTCTCTTGGAGTTTTTAAGTGGTACTGCAGCAGAACTTGGTTTTAACTGTCGATGATATGAAGTTCAACTATGGATCTGTGGTCCAAATTTTAAGACTGATGTCTAATGTTGCAATAGTTACGAACAACCTCCATACTGTTGTGTGGATATACATAACTGTGCATTTGTCTACTAGATTTCTATGACCAATGTCTGGGCAAAAAGCCTCTAAATTATACATTTTTGCTCTTTAGAGAAGGCTTGAAGGCTTTTTGTTCAGGAGATGATCAGGAGATGCACAAATATTTGAGGAAAACTTTACCTCTACAGTTAATCCTTATTTGTTGGGAGAAGCCGTAGTGAAATACAGAAGCTCTACAGAGATGATAGGAGACTTTTGAGTCACAAAAATAAATGTCCTATGTAGGAATAGCATCACCCAAGATAAATGTCTGATTACAATAATCTTACAATGAAATATAAGAACTGGAAGTAGATATAGCTAATCTGGAATTACTTATTTGATAAACTCCTTCACAGTTTCATTTTCAGTATTTAAAATTAAAAACTCCATGAAGGAATTATCTTTTAATGTTTACCATCTATGTTGTAAACTATCTTGTAGATGAAGAAGTCTTCATCACAAATTTTGGCATTTTCTTGAATCTGTCAGTGATTATAATCTTTTGTATTAAGATAATGGTACCTTCAGGTCCCTAGGCATTGTGTAAGATGGTGGGCAGGTGGAGTAGAAGGTAGTTCATTCTTACTCTGTCCCTAACCAGACAAGTCAAGAAAGGCGTGCGTGGGTATGCATTTGTGTGCCTATGCATGCATGTGTGCTGGGGAGGGAGAATAGAAAGCGATATTAGAGTAGAGTACTACCAACTCTTGTTATTTTATTGTGTTGCAGTACTTGGTGGTTTAAAAAGACAGCTACGAAAGCGTTGCTCACAGTTCCCTGACTCATGCAAGAGTAACCCCTGCCTGAGTCAGAAAGCAAAATCTGCATATATTGTGATGAGACTGTGTTAATTTTATCTGCAAGCAGTTGCTGAAACCATAACACATAATGCAAAAGAGATTTTTCTAGAATGCTGTAAACATGTTCTGCTTTGCTGTGCCAAAGCATTTCATCACAAAAATTAGCTCTTTTAGAGATTCTGAAAGCAAAACATGAAAGGAGAAAAGATTGTTAGTCTCATGATTTATTCAGGATTGTCTTATTCTTGGATCTCAACAATTAAAAACAAAAGGAGGCAGACAATGTAAAAATAGGATGTGATTAAGTGGAATCAGAAGATGGGGGAAATGAAATAGAAAAAGCAGAAGAGAACATGGAATAAGAAACCAGTAAGGATTTACAGCATGACAGATACCTTACGGATGACTACTGTTGGCTTGGATTTTTAGAGCACAAGAAGTTAAAGGACATCCAGTGTAAACCAGATCTATTTGATATTTTAGTTCTGTATGTATGAGGCAGGAAATAGCTTTGAAATGCAGCAATTTCCTCCCTAGAAAAGCAACTTACTTTGCCAATGTTAAAGTCAATAGTACTGCATGTCTCTGCCAATAAGTATTTAGCTTGAAATGGATGATGACAATTTTGTTTGGGGAAAGAAATTCTTTCAGATAAAATGATCTGGAGGAGAAATAACGTTGTCGTTTAACCCCAGCCAGCAACTAAGCCCCACCCAGCCGCTCGCTCACTCCCCCTGGGTGGGATGGGGGAGAGAATCAGAAGGGTAAAAGTGAGAAAACTCGCGGGTTGAGATGAAGACAGTTTAATAGGTAAGGAAAAAGCTGCATGTGCAAGCAAAGCAAACCCAGGAATTCATTCAATGGCGTGGGATATCCCTTTGGGCAGCTGGGGTCAGCTGTCCCGGCTGCGTCCCCTCCCAGCTTCTGTGCTCGCTGGTGCGGTGGGATGAGGTGAGGAGCAGAAAAGGCCTTGACTCTGTGCAAGCGCTGCTCAGCAGTAACTAACACATCCCTGAATTATCAACACTGTTTTGAGCACAAATCCAAAACATAGCCCCATAGCTGCTACTATGAAGAAAATTATCTCTTTCCCAGCCAAAATTAGCACAGATAACAAAAGAAACTTTTTCTGAACTATTTGTTCAGTCGTAAGGGTTTTTCATGTTAATGTTACTCTGCCTCAGCAGAGAAGTATTGATTTTTCAGTTTATTTACATGAACTTGGGTATGGTACCCTCCTCATATCAGAGCTGAATGATTCAGGAGCTTTTCCTTAAGATAAGACGTTTATTTTCTCTGCTGCTAATAGCAATGACAAATGAACCAAAGTCAGTGTCTCTTTACACTGGTTAGGTATTAGAAGTTTCTGTTTTCTATTTGCATGCTAGTCACTATTAGATATTGTCCACAGGTTTCAGTCCTAGAAGTTGAAGCATGCAATAGCAAACCTATTAAATCCTTGTATCATTCCTTCTCCCTGCAGCAGCATAGTTCTCAGGCAGACATTGTAAAAGAGCTATGAACTGACGTATTTCATTATTGACATATTTTGGAAAGTTGTGGTGGTGATTCCCATCCATGGTGCTTTCATTTCAAATTTAAGGCCCCATTAGAGCTTATCTACTCAGATCAGACATAGCCCTCACCAGTGGATACTTTTTGTAAGTAGCTGGTTTTTTTAATGTGCTGACACAGCCTACTTTACTTTTTTGGGAGTGGACCTAGAATTCACATAGGAAAATGAGGTATCTTAGAGATGCTGCTGAATCTGCTAGCAGGATAAGGAAGAAATAGATGTGAAGAAAAGTGAGAGTGAGAAAATTAAACTAAATAAAGCATAGAGAGCAGAAGAATCTGGAAAACCCATGAGAGCCTGCTTACCTTTCTGCAGTTTGCATCTCCTGCGTGCAGGTTCAGTGTCAAACTCTTCTCCATTACTCTGTCCCCTCAGTACCCTCAATTCAAACTTGGAGTTTGGCAGTTGAACTGTTGGGATTCTTTTGATACCATGACAACTAATAATTATGTATAGTGGCTTTATGTTTCTGCTTAAAATACTAGCTGTGTTAGTGAGGTAACCATCTCTACCCGTTGTCTACAACCATACTTCAGTATCAAAACCTAGTCCTTCCTGGCTTTAGTTAAAAACAAAGCAATATTCCTACTAAGGCATAAAAGCCATAGCAGTTCTCATCCATGCTTACTGCAATATCTTCTACAACCTCTATAAAACTGATTGAAAGAAGGCAATTCTGAACAGGTTTAGAATTGTATCTGTTGGTTTGAATGTGTAAGCTTGGATTTTCAGAGAGTTGTCTAAAAGACAACTCTTTCACTGCCTTTAAAATCCAGACTTTAGGTCATCTAGTTAGAGTCTATGCTGTTAATGCTAAAACTATAGCGGCAAGCAGAGCCATTGACCCATGCTGAATTAGTCCCGTAGTATGGAAATGTAAGTGCAAAAATGAAAACCACTTTGTGCCATCTGATAATGAGTGTGAATCATGAAATGTATAGAACATAAAAGAAACTGATTTTTACTGTACAAATTGGAGAGGTGATGGTTCATAACTTCCCACATAAGGCAGTCATGTAATATGGATTTGGCGTGCTTCCTAAAGCATTAATAATAAAAAAGTTTGTATATCTGTTCCAGAAATTCTTGTGAAAATCGTGGGAACTCGGTTTAAACAAGAAATAGTGAGTTGATGATGTGGATTTCTTACAATACTAAATATAATTCACCATTTCTTTTTTGGTTTTTTGTCCACCCTCTTTCTCTTTACTTCAGTACCTCTGTCACTTGTTATTTAGTTAAACCAGATGCTGTTGTGAATGGAAATCGTATCTGCATAGTACTTGTCAGAGTACCTTGTTCTTGACAGGTAGCCCTTGGCACTATTAAAATACCACAACATCAGCATAGATTTGTAAATCTGATTTTATTTAATGCTTTAATTTATTTAGATTTTTTTCTGTTGGAAATTATTAGACTGGTTTGTCTGGGTGGGAGGAATGAGTGAGAGAATCATTATTCTGTGACCATGGGATAGTGCAGTTGAAATCTCTTCCTGCCATTCTCAGTCCTTGTTCCATTGAAGTCCTGATCACGTGAATACCAGACTTCAGAGATGTTAATCTGATGCTGGGGATAGATTTCTTTTAATGGTAGTGAATGAGGAATGGAATTTATACTGTAATGGTTCGATGTATTTTTAGAATGTGGGTTTTTTTCATAATGGAGGCAGATGTGGGAAACCCTGAGGGCAGATGCAGAATTTTAACTGGTAAAGAGACAGGAGTCATAGGAAATTTTTTTAAGCAGTGCTCTCAGTGCTCTGGAACACTTTCACGTTTCGTGACAAGTCCTCCTTTAAAATCTACATTCTATAGGCAAGTTATTACCTGATTGCAAAGTTTGAAAAGTCACTTGGCAGAATCAAGAATCAACATGTTTCCAAGCAGACTGTCTGATTACTTGATCTAATCTAGCTAATTGCCGTTAGCATAATTATAGACCAGGCATAGTCCACATCTAAAACAAGCACTTCAGCACACAGACATATGGAATATTTTCCCCATGTATCATGTTTTAATTCATCTCTCTCTGTCGTTAAACCTATTGCTCATGACTCTGCAGTATTTTCCCTTATCTGCCTTATCTCCAGTATTGCTCGTTTTCAAATGTCAGAATTACTAATTCGTGGCTACTGATATAAACTGATACTGTTTTTATGTCTGGTAATTGAATGGTGAAATACTGTTGCTGTTTTCTTAAGCTCAGTTACAGGTAGGCAATACATTTTTCAATTGAGTCAATATAGCTATTTTTAGATGCTGCAGGAGCATGATGGAGACAACAAATATTCTGGTGCAGGTATATGACTTATTTTTTATTAATACATGCTTTAAAAATTGTTTTTTTCCTCTGTCCTGGGTTCTTATTGTCTATTTATAGTAGTTCAGCATAAAGTTAATAATGTTGTGAAGAACATTATTGTTAGGTATCTAAAGCATGGAGATGACCAATTAGTGAAGGCAGCCATGTGTTCAGTGATTTTTATATTGATATAACTGTTCACTAGTGCATATATCTGTGACAAAATCTGTAGGAAGTCTGCCTTCACATCTGTAAAGCTTACCTGTTTCTTCTAGGAAACCTGAGAAGTTCAAGTCCTGGTTCTGATCTGGATGCCAGTTGTTTCACAGACTACAAGAGAAAAAGAAGTGTCCAGGCACTGTATGATAGTGCTGGAAGGTAAAGGGTAATATCATTAGGGAGAAGATATACCTTACTGGCTAATTTTTGGTTATAGAATCAAACTTTTCTGACAGAATGACTATAAAGATATACCTTTGTCATCATGTCTTTTATCCACCTAAGTGTCCTTGTTAAAAAAAAAACATTAATCGGTAGTGGAATAAGTGAATTGATATTAAAGAATTAAACTGCAACACACTGAGCTGTATGGAAGCCCTTACGCAGGGTTCACTATTTCTGTCATATCGTAACAGCAACACTTGTTTCCTCAAAGGTTGAACTTGAGAATTCACTGTATTTTGTTGTTGTTGATCATGGCTTTGGACCTTCACCCTCAGAAAACAGCTTAATGGTGGGAAGCAAAGTAAAGCAAAATATTTTTTAGTATCTTGCAGGTTTTACCTGTCATGTGATATTGAACTCCTTGGAGCTAGCCAACTACAAAGTACTTGTCATCATACCTATTTTTCTGAACAAGTATACAAAAGCAATTTTTTGTATTAGAGTGCCTAGCCACTAGAGGGCACGTGATATTCAGTAATTGAATAGTAATTCTGTACCATACGTAACTTCATGCTAGACCCAGTTGTAAACAAGAAATTTACTTTTTTCACGGTAGATAGAAACTGGTTCAAATTCTCCAGTAATTGCCATTGGAATAGCAGCTTTCTGAAACAGTAGTGATTACAGGATACTCCTTGGAAGCATATCAATAAGCTGGAAGATAGAGGGAGAGAACTGTGAATTGCCCCTGCTCTTATTTGGCTGGTTATCATTTATAGCAGGGTTGGGATAACGTTGTAGTAGTACAGAGCTAAAATGTAATTGCTGTATTTACATAGAGGAATAAGAACGAAAGTTAAACAAGAGGAAAATGTTATAATTTATAGTCTTTGCAGAATGTCATAAAAATTATACAAAGGTGCTAAAATTGAATAATCAGAATTAGTTTTAGGGTACCCTTTTTTCTTCTGTTTGTGTTGTTAATGATAGTTACGGGGATATTCATCTTGCAAGCTAGATTACGGTCTTTCCTTCTTTGAGTGTACGGGTCAAGGGTGAGGATAAGTAAACTGCAAGTCTCCTCTCTAGTTGCTACCCAATTAGCTTTTTCAAAGGCAAAGTTGTGCAGACAGAGTGGGTTAGTCCTTCTGTCTTGTGAGGTGCCAGCCACTCAGAAGAAAATGAGGAGGAAACAGAGACACAAGGATTGCTCTCTTTCCCCCATCAGACTACAGAAGAGGATCAGCATATATGGGGCAGTAATACGTATTATGCTATATAAATAATATGTGTTGCAGACTGTGGAAATTAAAGTCTTGGGGAAGCATGTCCTCGTGATCTTGTTTACATGCTGCTTGGAAAGTGCAGGAAGTGATTTGTCTGTACTGTGTTGCCAGGGAAACAAAAGTATTTCATATTCTCATAAATGTAACTGTATACAGAAATGTAACTGCCACTAGATGGTGGTCACGACGCAGAGGATTTTAGCATTTGTGGGACCAACAGAGCTGGCAAGCTGAAATGAGCTTTCCCAGCTCTTCATATCTCCTCTTAACACACAGGCTTTGTAAACTACACAGCTTATGCCCCTGTGCATCACTAGGATGGTTTCATGCTATTTGAAGAGAAATCTTCATCTTAGTATGTTTGTCCCTGTAGCAGGATAGCAGCTATAGTGCTATAGGGACGGTTTGTCCCTACAGCCCTGTAATTTGCAGCCAGACAGTTTGTCCCTCTAGCACTATGGCAGGAGAGTGCTACTTGCACACCACCTTCTGTGCCGTTGGACCAAACAGGCTTTATGGTCTTACTGGTTAACCACCACCATATCTAGCACATTATTTTAAAACCACTTAGATTAGGGAAGATAATCACTAAGGCAAAGAAAATCTCATGGCAGCTAGATCTGCAAAAAATATATAGAGACACCTAGTGAGCATTTTCAGCGTGACTTGCTTTTTTGTGCAATGTGTTAAGTCAGTAGGCCCTGTTGAAGACTGTATTCTTAGGTTTCAAGTTTGGTTTCAAATATGGGTCATGTTCAACCTTGTTCAAACAAACGGACTTAGAAGTTTACTTGTGCTATATGGGAAAAGTTTAAAAAAACAGCGGAGAGTGGTTTTGCTTAGTCCTTTTTAGAAGCTTCATTGTCAAAATTCGTAACTGGTAAACAGTCAAACAGGATGGATGTTGCAGAGAGTTACAGTCATGTGAAACGATTAGGGTTATAACAGAATTTCCTTTGTAGCCCTTAGTATGTCAAGCATGAGCAGGGCTTAACATACCTATAAAATTTAAAATATTTTCTTTTTTTCGTTTCCAATGTTTCAATGTTTCAATAAATCAGCAAGCTAGAAAAATTCAAACTAAATGCCTTTTTAACAATTGATGAATGGTCTTATCCCTGTTTCATTGTATGGGTTTATAATTGTGTACGATATTTGAAATTAGATAAATTCTCTTCTAAAACAACGTAGTAACCTCTCTGGATGAGTGACAGCTTTAAATAGGATCCGGATCAATAGGCGTGCGGGAGAATTTACAGCCGAACTAAAGGAATGTGTATCTGGTTCTCTTATTAAGCATTCATATACAAGGATTGATTTTTGGGCAGCGGGGAGATTGTCAACAGTAGTAATTCAGCATTTCATGTAATATGATGATCTCAGTTTCCTGTATCTCTCTGGCCATTCTGGGGATGCACTGGCAGATTCTGGATTTACTTAACTTTTTGAATAATTTTAGGGCATTATCAAATGAACTGTGCTACAATGCAGTGACTTGATTATAAGCCTTTTGTAATGAGCTGGAGGTCTTTTGTATTTAGTCCTAATGGAGATCAATCTCTTCTCATAGTGTGTGATTACTTTGTGCCAATGGACAGGTAGATAATTAATTTCACACTCTTCCTATTCAAGAAAAATAAACCCATATATGACTTTAAGAACTAGGTGGAAGTTAACCCCATTAAATATCCTGCTGCTTGTGTTATTCTTTTACACGTAATTCATATAAAGTAGAACCGACTACAAGGTGATATTTAGTATAAAAAAATGCTGTGTGTAAAGATATTTACTAATAGTTAGGGTGCCCTGAAGTAGTAAGGAGATATGGTGCCTGAGATTATTGGCCTGCTCTAGGACTCGGACTGCTCAACTTCATGGCTAAGGTCAGTGAACCAGCTGACCCTGACAAGCTGACCCAGGCCCTCGGATGTCTGTGGAAAGGCTACTGCTGTAGTCTCCCAAAGGGAATGCCTGCTTTGCTTTTTACAGCACTATCAATCTTTATTGGCATGACAAAAATAACGTTGAACTTTGTTTCTTCCTGTGGCAGGATAGTGCTCTTTGCACAAACCACCTGCAGGCAGTTGGACCAGACAGCTGTTGTGACCTTGCTTGTTATTAGCTGCTGCCACACCCATTACATTCTTTTATAACCACTTTTCTTCCCTAGACTAACCACAGAAGCAAGAACTTTCTATTTTTGCAATTTAATAGCATACCTTCCCAGTGAGCACTGACTTACTGTGTACTTTTCCCGGCCTGTGTTCAGAAGGGGTGTGATCAACACCTGAAATTTCATCTGTCCGTGTTAACTAGTCTGCCCTCACTCTGTGGTAGCACTCCTCATTTCTTTAAATAATGTGTAGGAGTTGAATCAATTTTTCATGTGGTTTGAGCAGAAAGAAATGCTTTGAACATATAAAGAGAACCCAAACCTTAATATTATGTATGAGTGCCCATGTTCAACAAAGGAACGGGCAGTTATGTATGATGGTATCTCTGAAGAAGCTATTCCATTCTCTTTTTAAATGTCCATAAAGTATTGCTGCTCTGATACTTTTTCTTGTCCTCACATCCCCCTCTAGAGCTTGCCTACAGATGTGATTAATTCCTCAATTTTCTTTTTCAACTTCACTCTCCATCTTCTTTTTTTTTAAACTCACTAGGTTCCAGAGACAAGGGAAACTGTTGTCTTAATTGTTTGCTTGCATGAGCCAACATGACGCTGAAGATTTAGTGTGCAGATTCATAGTAGTCTCATTGGCAAAGTATTTTAGCAGGGTCATCATCATCATCATTCTTTGAATTACTAAATCCTTTTTTTTATGGGGAAAGAGCCTATTTTAAAACATTTACAGTGACAGACTTCACAGTGGAAGAGCAAATGTTTAGTTTTCTGCTCTGTGTGTAGGCTTAACCCTCCTCCTAATAGTTCCATTGATGGAGCTATGGGTGTCTACCATTTAATTTCCTAGGGTAACACTGCTGCTGGTGACTGGCAGGTTTTCATTGTTCTTCATAAGGCCTTCTGTTAACACACCGGTGGATCTCTGAATCCAAAAACATCCACTGTGTTAGTGATCAGCTCGTGTGAACTGATGGAAGTCTTCCCTGGGAATTTCAGGCAGTCTGCACATTAGCTATGACATGTAAAGCTTTCATGTGGCATGCTGACTTTTTCCCAGCTTATCTTCAGTAACTAATGAAAAAAAAAGATCCCGTGTGTGAAAGTACTGCAGGACTCATTTAAACAGAAACAAGGATAAAAAATGTTCATCTTTTTGTCCATGATATTACTTTCTAATTGTTTTCCAACATTGGTATGAAGTTTTGTATAAATGCATGTTACAGTCTTGAGGACATGTATGTCCTATCTAGGATATACAAAAGTTGCCTTTAAATTTGCTAGTGTGAGCACAACTAGGAATAACAAGATGCTCAGTTAACAACTTGAGTATTTACCCAACTTCTTGGGTAGGTTTTGCAGCCTCCACTTACTTCTGTACTACTGAAGCTACGCATTTAACAATAATCAAAGTAGACGAAAGCTTTACTTCCCAAACTGTGCCACTTGGGCCTGAGGGGTTATTGAATTGATATTAAGTGTTTTAGAGAAGTGTGTTATCATTACAGTGTTTCCAGTTACACATATGAAAAGACAGATTGACATGCAATACAAGTTACCAACACATAACTGTAACCCATTTTCCTGCGCCTTCCTTCAGTGCAAGGCACACATACAGCACTCCAATGTAACTGTGTTATCAGTCTGGTTTTTTAAATCTCCTTTGTATTCTATAAGCTCCTCTGGCCAGATGATTACTTTCCTGAGTGAAAGCTGAAACACAGCAATATCATTAGATAAATGAAATGAATGTCAGTTACGGGTTAGTCTGAACTGAATGTTGTTGTCCAACATGCTTTTTCCTTCTCTCATGAACTGTAATTATTCTCTTGTGTGGAATATACGAGTAATTCCCCCATTTTGCAGTTCTCCACTGACCTTTGTCAAGTCTTGACCTTTGTCAAGAAACAAGTCAGCTCTTCCTCACACGTCTTCCACTGTGGTGGGCAGTCGTACATGTAGATGACAAGGTGGAGCAAAGCAGAATGCCAGAACAGTAATAGGTCGTGAAGGCTGCACCTAAGTAAGTCTTTTGACTTGCTCTCATTATAATAGCATTTTGTTTCTCAGGCACAGATCCTCAGTCTTGCACATTATGTTTCTGACTCTCGCTTATTTTCCTGTGTTTATACTTCAGTTATTTTCACTTTACCTTTTTACTTTTGAAGGATGACTAGTATAAATGACGCCCAACTTTTTGTCCAACAAAGTGAAATGTAGACAAATTCTAAATGGGTTGTGTCAGGTTGGAGTATGTAACACACAGGACCTTCTTTCATAGCTTTTATTTCTTTATTTTGTTTATTTAAATTTAGTTTGATATGAATTTGGTTCAGCAGAGCCTGCTGTTCTCTGTTCTAGAGGGATACTTGGATGTATAGTCCATTGTCTACCCGATGTACATTTGTATATGTAGGATGGATGGTATATTATCGTGAATATACCTTTCCTAACCTTCATTTTAATAGCAAAACAATTGATATTAGAACTTGATATCAACAGCACACAAGGCTTATTTACTATAATAAACTCTATTGGAAGATTTGCTTTTAAGCAGAGGGTATAGTGTATAGGTATAGTGCAGAAATAGCAAGTCAATTTAAAGCAGAAGGAGGCACCCCACTGTTACGTATGAGACTGACTGATACCAGTCAATGCTTTTTAAAGAATAAGTAATGCATTCTAGTTGAGTTTGCTGATATAGTACAAATTTATTATTTCCTATATCCGTTATTTTTTTAGAAAGCGATGCATCCCTATGTAACTCTGCATTTGGTCTCAGTTCAGATGGGAGTCATTGCATGGGAAAGGTGAGCATTCAGTGTGCTCTAAGGCGTGGAGGAATGAAAAAATATACTTTTCCAGCTTTTTTTTCCTCTTTTAATCAGAAAGTTATATAGAGAATGTAACTGTTCCATAACAGGGTGTAAAAAGAAATGATGCTAAAATCTCACAAAGTATTAAGTTACTTTTTGAGTAAACTTATTAAAAATATGCAGAACTTAGAAAAATGTAATGAATCCTTTCCATTGAAACACCCTCCTTGACAACATGCAAGGTTAAGGGAAAAATAAAGTATGACTGGTTTTCTGTAATTCAGCTCTTCATCTGTAGGTGGTTTACTTTCTAAAGACTTAAAGAGCTGCTTCTTTCATTGGAAAAGTGCATGCTGTTGCTTTTTGCCTACCATATATGCTCTAGCTGCTAAAATAGCTGATAGAAAGTCTTCGAGATGTAGCACTATGGGTGCTTGCTTGCTTTGTTTTGGCACTGCCCGTTTTAAAATGCTGCCCTAAATGAAATTGTGCTCATGGCAGATTGAAATTGAAGTACGTTAAGTCTCAGAGAAGTCTCCATGTTTTCTTCTCAAAATTGAGAACACAGGCTTTTGACAGTTAATGTTTACTCTGGGAGATAATCTATTCCAGATATTCTACGGAAACTTGTACTAGGTTTGTGGAGACACAAATGCAGTCCCACACAGACTTGAGGAAGGGCCTGATGAAGCAGACTGTCAGTGCAGTAGTTGAGTAGTTGGTACAAGCTCTAAGTCTGTGTGTTACTTCAGTTTTATTTATTTGTTTGGTTGGTTTTAGTAGTGTGGTTTCAGAATAGATGTCTGGTGTAGAAAGCGATATAGCTGCTGATGGATTTCATTGTCCTACATGATGTTCACAAAACCCGGTCAGAACTGTTTTTCTGGGGTTAACCTCAAAGTCCTCTAGAATATTCCAGTTACACGTTTTAAGCATGCCTGATTAGGTTTTATGAAAATAGCACATCTAGGATGATTACACTAGCATGTCTAATTATGATGTAATTATCAACTCTACTGTTAATTAAAATGCCATAAAGAAAGCTAAGTAAATATTAAAAAAATTGTGATAGCCTGAAAGACCTAATAAAAGCAAAAAGAAAACTCCATATTTTTTGAAAATACATGCATTTTAAACTGATGAATGCCCTGTAAGTTGTATGCATCTAAATACAAAATATTTATAATATCTAATAAGGGATATGTTTGGATAATGAACTCACAAAATACCACTTTGATGCTAATTGTGAGCAAATGAAGAACCTTGCTGCTGATTTCTGCCTGCCTTTGCAGACTCTGACTTCTCCCACCTATATTATGTGTTTGGAGAGATGTATCTCTCCATATCCCCTGACAGAATGCTCTGAACATTACCCTGCTCCTGATTTAGGCTTCTCTGAGGTAAAACGTCAAGGTCTTCTCCTTAACAAGAAGTAATTACATACTGCAAACAGTGCTTTATGTACACCAGTCTTATGTCATGTTTTCATACATTAAGGGCTTGGCTGGGAAAGAAATTGGATTGCTGGTTGTTTTCCTGTCTTAGATTTGCCAGACTCAGTGACTGACCATTTATTTCAAATCTGTCTTGATGATTAGAAGTGCTAATCTTTTAAGAACTTGAGTTTTGGATCCAGGCTCTGACAGTATTCAGATCCCAAGCTAATGGTGGGGTGCTCAGAGAATACAGCCAGCAGCATACTTCAGATCAGAATGTCCTGCAAGTTCACGGCTGTGTGTATTCAAGACCACTCACCCAGTGACCACCCAATAGAAAGCAGACACATCGTCTCATGAGAATGCGACAGAAAAAAAATGAAATAATTTTACTGTCGGATGTTACAGGATCCACAGTGCAGTGTATATGTTGCATTCACATTGTGTTGAAGGCATGTTTTAGCTTTGGAAAATGCTGTTACGTGCTTCATAGAAAATGGTTGTGATAGGTAGGGAATGTTGCTCAGTACTCACAGCAGGGCCTGAGGCCTCTGCAACCGATTCTTCTGAAAAAGGTGGTCTAAAAGGCATCAGGCCTTCTGCTGTAGGTCTAACCTGACAAACGTCAGCCTTTTCAGGTCTCCCTTTCTGCAGTCCAGTTGCCATGCTTACGTGTTGCTTGGCAAGATGGGAGGCAGCGTCTCCCCTGTAAATTGTCTTCTGGCAGTCTCCTCTACCGGCATTCAACCATGTGATGACGATTGTACCGATGTATTTCCTGTCAGGCTTCCCATGCAAACCAGCAGTGCAGGAGGGGTTCATAGCTCTTAGTTGTTTGTGAACAGATCTGCAGAAACTCAGCTTCGAGAGTGGTTTCTTGATACTAAAAACTATTGCCATGAGCGCGACAAGTTTAGCTGAATAAACTGCCATAGGTGAGCAGGTTTAGCCAGCCAACGCTTATGGTTGTGTTGCTATGGCTATCTCATTTGGCGTAGTTCTTATGAGTAAAATGTGGCATTTGCGCCACTAGCAGGTCATGTTGAACATGTACTCTCGTGAAGCAGCTTAGCACAGGCTTTGAGATTATTGAAGCACTTCTTGGAGAAGAAAAAGTATGGTATGGCTGTCTGTAGGGAATTGCACGTGGGTCGCGTGAGTGTTCATATCAGTCTACTAACTGAACTGCTTGAGATGCTGCTGGTTGTACAAAGGAAATGTCAACCTTACAGAAGTCATCGTAACTCCCCTGCAGTTTAGGGCATACGTAAATGTTGGAATCCTGAGTTTGGGCACTTCTCTTTGGAATGGTTGTACTTCGGATACAGTTTGTCTTTTGTCAAAGTTTGCATAAGCAGTGAATGGTAAATCAGCAAGAGTATTAGAATCTACTGATTCACTATCCCTTTTAGGTGGAGGAAAATGATGATGAATGAGAATGAGAAGAATGTAAGTTAATAATAAAAGCATTTACACTGTACAAACAAGAGATTAGATATCTCAGCTTTCGTGAAGGTAAGGCTAGTGTGGCATCTCAGGTACAAGCTCAGATAAGAATCAGTATGGCAAACCCACAGCTTGTAAATCCTGTTTAATTCTCTCGTTACTCTCTTGTAGTGTAAATATGAGATGGTTTGTAGATCACCTGGAAGAAATTTCAGACCAGACAAGTTCTGTCACTGACTTGAAATGTGTACATTTTTTAAAGGGGGAAAATCATCTTTATTCTGAAATTATATCTATGCTGTGGCCCTGCCTCTTTTGTGCCAAAATGGGCAATAGAAAGAGCGTACATTTTCTGATTTTTTGAGAGTAGGGAAAGATGCGTACATTAAAAGGATTAATGTCCAAGTGCTTTGATTAACAAGCAGTTATCTTTAAGGGAAGGTCACACTGCATTAGGAAAATGATAGTTTGTGGTGTTTCTGTACAGTTCTTCAATTCTATGTGTTAAATCATAACCCTGGCTATATGAGTGGAGCGGAGCATGCAGAAGTTGACTGTGCTTAGTATTTTATGCAGTAGTTATTTGCCAACATGTGGTGGGTTTTTGGGTTTGTTTTCTTTTTTTTTTTTAAAGTGGGATGTATTAGGAATTTATAAGCACAGGGGTAAGGAAAGTGTGGGACAGGAAGATAATCAAAAAATGGAATATCAAGAACATACGGCTCCAGATTGATGAGGGAATTCTTGGTCTCACAGGCTGTTGTGGTGTTGATGCTAAAAAGGCATGACTTCTCCCTGGCAAGAGGTGATTCCATCTCTAGGAGAAAGCAGAAATGGGAAAAACAGTGAGCTGTATGTGCTTGCCTCTCAGTGAGCTGTATGTGTTTGTTTATTCTTCTGTTCACTGCCTGTGTTTAGAAAGGACCTTTTTTAATGAAAATATGCATTTCAGATGAATCAGCCTTGATTCGAAGCATGCAATTGTTGCTCAAAAACGACTCAAATGGGCTGGTTCCAATGGAAAGAGAGCTTCCTAGAAGTATGTGAATGCTATGGAAATGCTCTCTAAACACTAGTTCAGCTGTTACTCTGGAATGGACAGAACTCTAAATATTAGAAAGAGGAGGAGATATTGTGTATACCAACTTGAAAACGAGGTATTTGCTGGTCCTTATGTAGAAGCAGGTAGCTGTATTCCATGCTATTTGCAACTGCTGTGGAGATGAGCAAGTTCTTAGTGCTTTTTCCATCTGTGGAAAGATAAAAACCAGGCACGTTTTCCGTGCAGTTGTAAAGAACCCACCTTTTGTTCTGCCATATACTGCTCAAACTGTGGACTAGACCTGGCCCCTTCCACCTCCTTAGATCTTAACTGACACACTGAGTTAGTGAGCACGTGTACTTACTTACCAGATTGTGCTGTGCTAAGCATATCAATATTTCAGTTCCTGTGGGGAACGGCATGGTCAAATTTTAGCTTAGCTTAAAACATATAGTCACTGCTGTGTATTTTCTTGTCATCTTAAGAACAAGCCATTAATTATACTGTAAAGATATTCAGAACACACAGACTACTTTGCTGTAAAAAAAGAACACTGAAATACAAGTTTTGACAGACTTTTTTATATCCAACAGTACAAAACCAGTAGGTTCAGCTCAGTTTCTTCCCTTAATTTGACCTTGTCCCACAGGAGATGCTTTTTGTGTGTTCAGGTCTGGAAGTTCACATCCCATTTGATATACCTATGTTGAAAACAGTCCCTGTTCTATTTGTTAATCAGAGGAAAAACATTAAAAATACATTGTCTGATCTTCAAACTAAAATAAATAGGGGAGAAACATGCATTAATGTAAATATCCCCACATAAAGTGTGTAAAACACACATACCTCGGGAGCTAGGCAGATCTTCTTCTGTAGAGATACTTGGCTTGCCCTTACGTTCCAGTTCTTTCATAAAGATGATAAATATGATTGCTGTTCTGATGTTTTCTGAAAAACAAACAGCTTTGCAAATAGTGACGATCAAAATAAAGCAAGAAAATGAGAAAGTGATTTACATCAAAGTTCCAAATACTTATCATCATAATGGCCACTACGTACTGGGAATTCCAATAATTATTCTTAATCTGCTAAATGACTCTAAACTTAACTTGTTTTACATAAAACATAAATCTCAGTAAGAATCTCAAAAGATTTGTTTTTCCTTCTCTTGATGTTTTTAAGCTTTCGTGCTCCCCAGTCACTCTGCATTTCCACTTTAGCTCATTGACCTAGGCCCTAAGAAACTCAGTTTGTCCCCTTTATCTGAAGGTTAATGACAGAGTGCACAAAGCTTTTGAAGAGACAAGCAGACTTCAGAGGCATATTTTAATAGATTTTTTTAAATGCAGTATAGTAGCACATGGACAGACAAAATCTTTAAGCTATAAAATTAAAGCAGTACATCTCGGGACCTAGTGTGACAATCCAGGAAGAACACATAATAGAGATGGCCGTGGTCATTTGCACTAGGCTACTTTGGACAAGCACAATTCAAGCAATTCAAGGACCAGCTACAGTGCCTTTTTTTTCCCCTTCCCACTACTAAGCTTTGGTAGCACAGATGAGCTGCTGACACATAATGGTAACAGAAGAAACAGTTCAGGAGCTTCGCTAATGAGCTTGTTAATAGTCATAATCAATAAAGCCTGACTATGATCATGCTCACCACGCAAGGATACAGCGTAGTTCAGACCATGTTCTCAACAGTGCCCTCTGTAGACAGTTTAAGACCTTTTCATATTCTTGGTAGTTTTTTTAGAACTCTGCTAAGTGGGGTTTTTTTGTAGTTGAAGGGATGAGTTGCATTGCTATGTCTTTTATGTTCCCTTAGCGTGGCAGTAAATGATTACACAAGCACGGATGAAGGAAGGGTGTGAAGAATGTGTCAAAAATGCTCAGTCCCTGCGTGCTGCTGTCTTTTTGGCAGCAGCTGGAAGGAGCCTGGGGAAGAAGTGCACCTTTTGTCTGGAGCAAGGCACTATGGTGGTAGTAGTGGTAGCAGTAATGTCTGCAAACAAGGTGTTAAAGTGCTTCGTTTTGGCTCTGTATAAAGGTATAAGTTGCTGAAATATTAGGTCTAGGGAGTCTAAATTCCTTGGTGTGGAAATAAATCTAGAATAGCCTTAGTTGAGTCCATACAGCAGCCAGACTTGGAGTTAAACTTTGTTGCACAAAATTGAAAAAATTACTTGATAAAACCCCCCCAAATCTGAAAATATTAGCAAAAAAGTCTATTCCAAATTATATATCTATTCCATGACACTGGAGCAAGGTTTGTGTTTTTCCAGAATGTTTAAAAGGTTCTATTGGAAACAGGCCCCAGGTGAACTGTATACACATGGATAAGTCCAGGTATTTTTGAGATCAAGTTGGTTACAATTATTTAGTGTTATGAAACCTGGCTGTATAGAATTCAGTGGTGTTGCCTATGCCGCAAGTTGAACAAAACACGTGTAAATGCAGTCTGTCTATCAACTCAGACTTTTAGAAGTCAGAAGTGCATTTTAGCAGCTTATTTTCCCCAATAACTCATTAAAAATAATGTTTTATGTATTTTTGATCTTCAGAAATGCTATTGTCCACCTTAAACCCAGCAACAGCTTTATCCTGTCAGACAAAAGACCTGAGCGCTTTGCTCTGACAGTGACCTGTTGGACTCGGCTAGGGAATAGGGTAGGACAGATGTACTAAACTCTCACTGCCCTCAGTGAGTGTATTGATAAAGACAAGAAGGATTCACCTAGTAATTTTGCAGTGTACATGACATTTTAATATCCACAGTATCATATTATCCTGAGGCAAGGGGATATATGTGTTAGATGTTTGGCATTTCTTTTTTTTTCTTTTTCTTTCTTTTTCCCCCATTAGCACCTTCAAATATACCTCTGTCAGACTTACTGTTTCTTCAGTATTTGAAAAAGTAATTAGTTTTTAAAATCCCTTCCCAAGTAAAGCTTTTTTTTTTGGCAGAATTTACTGTAGTTTTTTGCATTTAACCAACCAAATGTTTTGACTCTTTTTCTTCTCCTCATTTGTACATAACTGCAGTCTTTCGAAGGATTGATGTTTACTTCTCTCTTACTCCGTTATCTTGTTGTTTAATCACACTAGCTTTTTTTAAATCTTTTTGAAATGTCTCAGTAGATATGCATTTGCTTTGAGCCTTTAATATAGTGCTATTAAGTACTCTCCGATTCACAAACACTCCTTTCACAGTGCTTTTAATTTTTTTTTTTTTTACAAACTTTCAGTTTTTATGTAATCGCCATTTTGAATTTAAACACCATAATCACAGCTAGCTGGCTTTTCCTTAGCCGTGTTTAGAAAAATTAAAATGAAATAGTGAAAAGGACAGTTCCTGAGTGCTAGCTCTGAGCCCCCTGTAGTCACTGCTTGTGCCGTTTTGCCGTTTCAGTTTCATCATTTTCGAGCAGGATCTGGGTGTTTAGGAGCAAGTCAAGAGTTACTTCCCCTCTGATGGAGAAGTTATGGAGAAATTGCCTTTTGGGGGGGGGGGGGGGGGAAGAGAGGTTGCTTCCCCCCGCCCCAAGTGGCAGTCTGTTACGGTAAGTAGATAATGAGTTTGGGCATCACACCATAACGTGGCATTTTCCCAGTCTACATGGAGGTAATCGAGATCTCTCATTTTTGTTGCACTTACTGAACTTGCAGTCTTAGGGGCCTTCCTCAACCCGTTAAAGTGCTCTCTGCCATTCTTGTTTGGCAGGGAGTGACGCAGCTGCAACACGTATTCCCTGCGTAGGCCCGGAGGGCTTGTTTGAGAGGGAGAGAAGTGTTCTAACCCAGCCAGGCTCCTTAGAAGTATGTATGTCTGTAGGCGTCTTTTCAATTTTTTGGTGACCCTTTCAATTGGGAATAGGTTTTTTTCCTCCTTCTTCAGACTGTTCCTCACCATTTGTATCTGAGTTCTTGCCAACTTGTCTTACCCTTTTCTTGAGGATACCAAGCTTTTATGCCTTGCTTCAAAGACTGCCTCATTCCTAGTTGCGTACTCTTCTGAGCCTGTTGTACATCCCTAGACTTTGATTTATAAAAGACTGGTTTTAAAAGTAAATGTCAAACTAGAAGCCAATGGTATTCTTCAGAGATCTTTAGCTCATCTTTGGAAACAAAGTTTTTACCTACAAGAATCACCTAAAATTTCTCATTTAGTTACATGGATCTAATATGACTGCCTCATATTAGACTTACTCCAACCTGACTGAGGATTTGAGAAGAGATACAAATATCAGATATATCAGAAGAGGTGCAATACGAGGCTCAAAATTTAGTCACAGAAATTGCCAATAAAAAAATCAACTCAGCATTTGTTTTCAGAGCTTATAAATGCTATTGTTATTCCTATCATCGTTATCCTTATCAGTTACTACCTCTGTGATATTTCATTGACTTTATATAAACATGAGCTGCCAACAGATGTCAATTCAGTGAAAAAAAAGTCAGGTGGTAGAAAATTAATAAAGGCCATGATTTCTTTCTGCAGAACTGTTAATTTCATACATAGCAATGTACGATGTTAGGGGCTCATCAGACTTGGTTCTGAAAAAAGGCACAGAAAAAATAACCCTACTCTTGTCAGGAATTTACACGGATCTCAAAAAGGTGTAGTACCCTCGCCTGGCTTACCGTGGGTCAGCTTAAAAATTGCCTGGCTTATCTTGTTTCCCTCATGGATGATTCTGTAATAGAGATTGCATTACAGTGTAAAAGTTTCTGAATACTTAATCAGAGGATTTTTCCTGTGTGTAAGTTTAGTACAGTTAGCCTAACCAAGTTTTAATTCCTAATCATCTGTTGAATTAAGTGTTACAGGCTATGACACAGTGGGACAACTGTATATTTTAAGTACCTAAATAATGTTGTTGCTCTTTGCATTTTAAAGGATGCACAGCTATTTCTCCCCTTAAAGTGTTTTTAGACCTGTATACTTCAGGCTTTTGGAAGCCTAACGCTGCTGTATTTATGCTGGTATTCAGCTTGATCATAGCCTGCAGAGGACTGAGGTTTGCTTGGAAGACAGGACTGTCACTGTGGGCTAGTTATTCTGAAGTTCTGTTTTGCTGAAAAGGGGCTATTTTCCTTTTGATGACGACTAGTGGATCTTTTCAAATCTACAAGACTGACATCTCCCTAGATGGAAGGCAACATTGCGCACAATAGCATTAGACAGTCTCAAACTTCAGTAATAATTGTCCAGTTCCAGGGACTGATGAAGTGATGCAGCCAGAAATGAGTCCTTGCACCTTTATGCCACAGCACGTGAAGAGTCCTCCAGTCACTTCTATGCACCCTTACCTACAAGAAATTTCATAGTCGCCTCAAAATGACACCTTTCCTTCTAAGCCCTTTATCTACTGTTGCTGACAGGGCCACAAAGTCATGTTTTGTTTTTTTTAGAAGTTGATTAGTGTTTACATTGTTACCTTTTATGAGCATTACTCTTCCTTACAGTAACTCAAACACAGAGTCCTTGGCTGAGAGGTTTTCTCTTCAGCCAAGCCGGTGCCTGTTAGCTCTGATAGGCTAGAGTTTGTCTTTTTCCAGCGTTCACAATCCGTCTTCTAGCTAGATCTCGTTTTTCTGCATAACTCCTCTCTGCTCCTACCAGGCTCATCCACATCGCTCTTCTTTTGTACCCTGTAAAGTTGGGTTTGGCCTTGAAAGTTTTGTTTCGCTTGGCAAGTCCCCCGTATTTGTTAGGCCTGTTCTGACCTCGCGTAGCTGTGCCGTCACGCCACAGCTAGGTGTTCTCGCTGGAGCTGGGTGCCTCTGTGTACGTGTCTAGAATTAGTATTTTAGGATATATCCTAGACTGTGTGCTACACAGATGAGTCACTCCATTTCTCTCCCTTGGAGCACACAGGAGAAATGTTATAAGGCGCTGCAAGAGTGCAGCACTTACATTTAACTTCAGTTACGGGGACTCGGTAGGAAGTAGCAATACCCAGCTTGGGCAGAAGCGATCTGCTGACTAACCTAAATCCCTAGCTGAACGAATGAAGCGCGTGGTGGTTACAGATGTGAGAGACACTGTCTGAGGAAATACACGTGGACTACAATTCAGGCATGCTTGTCAAGACAACAAATAGGAGTAAAAGAATCATCTCGTGAATGCTGTCCTGTCCTTTCATACAGACTTCTTGTAACTCTATCAATTCACCAAAATTTCAGGTCAGTATTGAGAGTTACAAACGTTCACGTAGGACTTGCATCACCTGGGTCACAATGGACACTTGTCACTCGGGCAGGAGTAAAGACCACAAAAAAATAAGTATCTTTTTAGGGGCCAGGATTCTTTTGAGCCGATTTAATCCTAATTCAGTTAGGATTCATCTCCTTTTTAAGAGTATTGTATTTAGGCTTTTTACAAGACAGAGAATCATGGACGCATGCCACTTTAAGCACTTGTTTCCCATTGTTCCCTGGCATTTAGTGAGCACAACTCTTTCACTGAGGTCAATGCTACTCTCGGTTGTCCTCCGTGGGAGTTACTTACACAGGACATGTACAAGCCTGCTGTTGAGCCTCACTGTACACCACCTCAATCCGTTCTAATCCAAATCATATTTAACTCCCTGCTTTTGAAGATTAATTCCTCTTTTTCTTTCACCACATTTGCAATTATTAGAAAGGTGGAAACAAAGCAGTGAATTTCCCAGGGCACTGTTACTATTTAACTTCCAAATCAGCATCACCTGCTCCTAAGGACATCCACTTTTTCAAAGTTAACAATTGTTATCTTTCTCAGTGGAGTATCAATCTGAATACACAATTGTGAATACAACGCATCCTGAAAGCGTTCAGCTTCAATTTATGCTCCTGGCATTTTGGAACGGGCCCAAAAGCCAGACTGCACTATCAAAGTGAACAATGAAATGAAATTCTGCCCTATTTCTTCCCCACCTCCACACGTTCAGTCTGAAACTACACATAAAGGGAAATTAACCAACAAATACACTGTACAGGTAATTTTAATCAGTATAGCACCAAGACATAATGTGTAAAAGTACATAAATAAATGAGACCAATAAACCCAAAACTAACATAATGAACTATATATATATATTCTACAGCATCGAAGATCCAAATTGGGGGTGCTGTCCCAAATCTTGCTGGTTTTGATCTTGATGAAACCGCCTCAGATGAGAAGCAAAAATCATTCCATCGCCCAGCTGTTTTGTTGAAATGACTACCTCCCTCTTTTTTGGAGTTATTAGCAGATTCAAAGCAGCAGATAATAACAGGCGATGACCCTTTCAGTCTGTTATTTTGTTATCTGAAGCTCATTTACATCTTCCTGGGACAATGAAATGCCAAAGAAGTATATTTGGCTCAGATTGCTTACCACCTTCAGTAGGTTATAGGCAAACCAGGCCGTCAGCATTGACCTGCGTTAGGCTGCGTACCAAACCTCGAGCAGAACTCTGAAGGCAGTCAGAAGTTAGAAAATGGTGAAAGATCAGCGGTGAAATTATCGTTACAAGAGACAAGCTCAAAGTCAAGTAAATGGAAACTATCTTCTATCGTAAAAGAAAAAATAAAGTCTTCTAGGAAAGAAAAGGCAGCACCTGCACAAACCTGGCCCTCGGCAACGCACGTCACGCCGCGGCCGGGGGAACAGCGTGGCTGTACGTCAAAGCTGAGGCCTAACTCCCTGCTGCTGCTGTGCTGTTTACCCCTTCATTTCTTTTCCCTGCTACAGTCCGGGGGCTGAAGCAGCCTCATCAATTAAGGAAAAGTGAATTTGCCTTGTAATCTAACCTTGGAGCAGTTCTGCTTACCTTCTCTCGTTTCACTGACGCACTCAGGGCATTTGGAAACGCTGAAAACTGCAAAGTGCAATGATGGGGAACAATAATGATGATTACAGACGGTATAAAGTGAGCAGGCTCTATGGCGTGAGGAAAGTAGGTGATTTAGTTGTTTAAAATAATCAAAGATTTTTATTGTAACTAAATCCAAGCAGAACGTAGTCAAAACGGAGACTATAATTTCTGTGAAAGCAAGATCATCTTAATCTTCTCGGGGAGAGCAAGGGGAGGAGTAGAGGGGTGATGGGGAGAGAACAGGACAGAGTTCTGAAATATCTTGGATTGCCCACATCAAAAGTAAAAGCGCCTAGTCCAGGGAATAACGGGAGGGAAGGGCATGATCTCACAGCCTGGCAGATTCAGAATATATGCACCGAAGAAAGCTGGGAAAATGGCCCAAGTGTTTCGATATGTTTAACCTGCTTAAAACCATGCAATTAGACTTCATATTCATGGTATTTGTTTCCGAATATCACACACAGAAAATAAAAAAAAATGAACAGGGAACAGCTTTCCATGGATGAGACTTCCATATTTATTGTTATTCCATGTGCATAGAAAATGGCAGTGAAGTTTCTTATGAAATAGGCAGGGAATGGGAGAGGTGTAGATACGCTGGACTGGACTTTGTGCTTCAAAATTACACTATTCATTTTTAAAAGGTTTTTTTCTTTTAAAATTTATAACATTTTCTTGTAATTTTTTTGTGCATGATGTTTCAAATTCCTTTTAAAATGACACACTGCATTACAAATGGATGGCACTTGAACCGATGTGGCATCTCCATATTTACACCAACGAAAGAAATTTACAAGACGTAATAGCGTACAATCTTGACATTTAGTAATAGCAATAAAACAAGGGCATCCATTTTATTTTTTCTGTACAAACTATCAGAACAAGACTTTTATTCACATAAAAAAAAATCAGCTTTAATTTGCTCTGACCTACACACTTTCCAAATTCATTTTACTCAATTCTCAAACCTTTCATCACATCGCCCACACCCTCACCAGACTACAGGAGCTACAAGTAATTATACCTAACACCTAAACAGAGCAAAAAACCATCCCTTCCAGTTTTTCTTCCTGACAATTCCTCACTCAAAAAAAAATAAAAATTAAAAAAAATCTTCCTTGTTCCTTCTTTTATTTCACTTTCACATTTCATAACCAAAAGAACAAATGAGGCCATTCCATTTCTTCTCAAGCAAGATGAGAAATACACTGTTGGCTTTTCTCTTTGATGCTACACCCAGGAGTCGGGTGAACCTGGGTACTGTTCTGCTCTATAAGAAGATCGTCTGGTGGAATAAAAGTCTACGTAATTTGTGGATGATTTCAGTCCATATTGTGTCGTGTAATCTGAAGTAGCAGGAAAATGAACTCGATCATCAAAATACGGGTCTTCGTAGCTGTGTGGGGACTGCAAGTATAATCTGTAGGCATCGTAGTTTTTCCTGTTGGCATCTTCTTGACTGTAGTACAATTGCTGATGCTGTTGACAAAATGACAGAAAAATAAGCTTTCAAAATATCATTAGCAGAGAAAATACTTGTTTCTCAAACTTACACACATTATACAGAACCTTTCCCTAAAAAGTTAAGTGCAGCTCTACCAATGATGACAGTAACACAGGCTCCAAACCTCCAGGAAATGTACCTCATTTTGAAAGGAAACTAAATGGAGGAGAGACCTCTCAGCCTGCCTGCCTGTCTCCTCCTGCGTTCCCTGGGACGCCAGGAACTCTCCAAAAGCAGCACTTTTGGAGCGTAAGTACCAAGTACAGAACCTGACCATACCTACCACAAAAAATAAAAAGGCAAGCCACGTCAGAAAGGTGGTCTCAGATCCCTAAGACCCTAAGAACACCACGCTAAAACACATGACTGTAAAAAGAAAACAAAGGTACAGAAGTGCCTAAGCAACCGTCCGTGTCAGTACGCTAATGCCTATAACAAGCGAACTCTGCTACAGACAGGCTCTATAAAGCAGCACTCCAACAGTACGAGGTATTCTCAAACTCCCTTAAGGTCATTGAACGCCACGTGCTGCGCCTTGTTAGCAGCGTCATTGCAAAACAAAATTCTGGAGTCACCTGTAGTCGTCTGTTTTGTTCTCTTGCTGGTGAGGAATAGGAACTGATGTAAATTGGTGAAGGTTTGCTGGAACCTGTGAGAAAACAGTTTATGGCACAAACTTCAGTCTTTATTCTTTCGTCTGTAAGTCTATTTGCTTCTATTTTACCTAGAAGAAATTACGTAGCACCCAAACAATTAAGTCTGCAGATTTTAGTATCTACTAATAAATACAATACAGGCAAATTTTGTCCCTCAAAGTAGTTAAATTGAAACCAAGAGGCTTTTTTGTGCTGCTGGTCTTTGTTCTACAGACTAATAACCTTTAAAACAAGGAATTTCCTTCTCTTTATTCACTGTCATCCCTATTGTTTTGCAGCTTGTATCAAATAGTAAGAAGGAAAAGGGAGATCAGGGAAAAGATGAAATCGTGGTATAATTTAATAATGTAATATGTTATAATATACAACAGCACGTTATTATTTATAACATAATAATATAATGATTATATATATGCTTTTTAATATATATATAAAATGTGCATAATAAAACTATTTTCTGTAGTAGGATTTTAAATCAACGTTCCAAACACCTCTCACCTCCCAGTATATAAACAGATTTTCTCTTATTCTGGTCATGTGTGCAATTTTAAAGAAAATAGCAGAGACAGGTGAAAAACCTGCTCTGTTCCACATGCAATGAATATAATGAATACAAATGGAAAACAACGTTAAGCTGCTAATGCAGCTGTCCGTATTAGGATTGTATAAACTCCTCATATAAGGAACATTACGTACTCCCGTTAAGAGTTCACCTATCCGCGCTCTTACCACTATATATGTCTTTATGTGTAATGACATCGCCTTGGTTATTGTAATACTGCATAGAAGGTTGCGTTCTATCATATTCAGAGCGGGGCTCTCTAATTCCTAATAAAGCCGGTGATGAGGACGTGCTGCCAACTGATGAAAAGAGAAAGATTATCAGCACATGCACCAAAAGCCTTCCCCTACCTAACCTTCTCTTTAGGCTCTCCTCATCCCTTCCTTCCGCAAGGACTGACAAATGGGAGAGATGTGGGTAACGGACAAAACTGGGATATAGTTCTTCCTGGGTGAAGAACCCCAAGGACAAAAGCTACCAACAGCGTACCACGAGATTGTAATTTTATACTTGAATGGGGAGTCACTGCTCTATAACGCTTCCAGCTGAAATGAGAGACCTTACCCATTTCGGTTTGCGCATGGCACGATTTGGTTGCATTTAGAAGATGATACTCCTGCTAATGTTTACGATTTTATGTAAGTTATTCCATCCTATCAGCTGGCACAGGACAGAAGAACTTACAGTCTGCCTGGCCGAAGTGATCCACGTACACACTTGTGTTACTGGTCTCCGAGTAGCATGCCGAAGCGCATCTCGGCCATTTTGTGCCCCAGCCGGCTGACAGCCGTAAGACCGTACCAACGGATCGCTGACTTGATATGCTTACAGCGAACAGCCCAACCTCTGCTGTAGCTGGAAGAAGGTTGTTCTGTAAACCTTCCCCCTGTTACAGACCACGCAGGCTTTGTTGGCTCAGGAGGACTCCAGTAACACAGGAGAAAAAGACTAAAAATAATTTCTCAAAATTTTGCTTCAAAATGTTAATCAATGATATCTCCTTCCATTAGCTGTGCCCATTACATCATATCTCACGGTTTTGTGTTATTAGGGACAGTTAAATTACTGATATTATCCTGGCATATTCATGGCTAAAAAAGCTAAATTTGGGGGTGTCAAACTTCTAACACGGGTCAACAGAACGTGCGTGTGTCATGGTTTAAGCCCAGCCTTCTTAAGACACTGTAGGTATACTTCTCACAGGAAAATAAATCCCTGGTTGAAGCCTTGTTTTGCAAGTCAACCGTGTCATGAGGGCTGTTACTCTTATGTAAAGAAGTAATTAAATAAGAGTATTGTAGGAGCTGGTCACTTATTTTAGCAGTCATGGTAGACAGATATTTCTCAGTATTAACAGAGATTATCACATAAAACCAGAAGTGTAAATTGGATAAAATACAACGCCAAATGAAGGCAATATACAAGGCTTCAAGTAGGTTTTGTGTCAGCCCCCTCATGAAGATCTAATCCTAGCGCAGATGATGTTAAAGGAACAAAGGTGAGAAGTAAATGAGGAGGAGTCAGAAAAGCATGATTTTTCTATTTGTCTGGCTCATCCTCCTGGGCCATCGCATAACTGGGAACGAAAACAGGTTCCTTGCTCTTGGTCTGTTGCTCGCTATGCTCTCAAGTACCCACGTTGTGCGAGGCCGCGCGTGCAACGCCAGGTCACACAGCACAGAAGGGGTGGCTTTGTAGAGGGAAATAGGTGGCAACAAAGTCCAGGTGTGCACTCTGGGGGTTTTACTTAGCACCACGTCTAACCTGGCCCGAACCGAATGCCCGTTAGCAGCTGGAGCGCGTTAGCGGCCTGGCAGCACACCGCCTCCTTCCCCTTCATCCACAAGGAACACAATTCCCACACTGAGGCTGCGGTTGGATTTGCATTAAGGAGTAAGTGGGGAGACGTGCTTCAAAGCGCTCCTTATCCAAACTAGAATGCCAATGGAGAGGCAGCCACAACTCCCGTGGAATCTGCAGCCTGCCAAAAGCGACGGCCAGGGTAACGTTCGGAGTACGTGAAGCACTTGCGTTTAAATACAGCGGAGAGACAGCATGGCCTCCGTCTTCTAGACAGAATTAGTACTAAACCGAGAGGCTATTAAGGTAAAAAAAATGGGATAGCAGCCACCCCTTCAGCAAATCTCTCCACACTTCTTGACTGACCTGACTGTATGACTGGTGACATCTGTTGATTTGTTGTTGATAAAGAAGGATGTGATTTGAATCGCTCTCGCTCTAGTGTTGATACTGGTGTAATAAAATGACTTTGATTCCATCCATCCTGCGGAGTGGCAACAAGAAAAAAACATCAAAATAAATCGCTTCTCATTAAATTAGGAGGCTTTGCGGAACTATTCTCCAGTGTGGGCTAATTTTGTAATTTACCTTTTTATAAATGCTACGGAGATCTCGGTATTGCCATAATGTATTCAGTACCTGGGCGGCTGCCTTGACAACTTTCAGTGACGATCTACGGAAGTAAAGAATGTTACATTATTAGAAAGCCACTAACTTCCACTTACAAAGAACAATGTTCCTGAGCTACATAATAGCCTAAACCTCGATGCTGTGAAGCAAGGCAGGCCGCCTCTCCAGGTCTCGTAACGCACGCCTGCGTTACCGCAGCGGGAGCGCAGCTGTGTCAGCAGCCTCGCCAGGAGGCCGGTGCAGAGCCCGCCCCGTTAGCCACCACAAGCATTTCCCTCTCCAGCCCAGAAATTTTCTCTTCAGGTCACCCACGGGAGGAACACAGAGAGAAGGGCTGAAATAGCTACTGTCATTGTCTGCAAGAGGTAAAAATCGTGAAAAGAAACATTCTATTTAGTGCATTTCATAAAAACTGAGACTACGTACTATAAATCATCGTACAAAATTCCTAACTGGAGAAAAAGAATAAACAAGTAACAGAGAGCTGGTCTTAAAAAGCCTCCAGACATTCTCATAGTGAGACTTTGTTCTCGGTTCTGTATCACACTGCTGAAAACTTCTATTGGTTGGGAAAACGCTTTTCCACTCTCAAGAGCAAGGCTCGGAAATCGCTCTAGCTATTATCAAAAATAAAATCATGCCATCATTTTAAAGAGAAGCGGTAGTAAGCTGGTAGTGGTACTGAAGTAGGGATTTGACATTAAATGCCACAGCATGACATCTGTGCTAAACGTATGCCTTTTTCCGTCACTGTGAAGATTCACCAAATACAGTTTTTGAAAGAAAAGACTGAAAAAAATTGCAGGTGACAGTGTTAATCCATGAGAACACACTCTTACTATGTTCACAAGATTTTAAATTTGTTCAGTGTACTCTGTTGCCTCATCAATGTAAGTGCAGATGCAGCTTTACACGTTGCCTCCACCGACCAGTGAAGTCATCTAAGGACCCCTGCATTCACACCCGCAGCTGAAATACGTCTGTGTCCCTTGAACATATAAAGTGTTCTGAACCGTGGGTACTCAAAGTACAGACACTTCCTTTTGGGACGAAGGCTTCGTTCAAAGTGTGGTATGTTTAATTCACGGACCGACTGCTCGAGAAGAGATCCTTTTCTCTCCTTTGCCATCTGATCCAACACTGGGAACAGCCGGCAGGGCTGCCTGTGTGGTCAGGTTTCTGCCATCCACAGGAGGGAGATCGGCGATGCCCTGCTCTGCACAGAGTCCTGCTGACACGATTCGCATCGGCCGTATCGCTAAGGAGCGCAGAGCAGCGACGCTGACCAAAGCCAGATGGGGTCCGTGGGGCTGAGTGAGTGCTGACCCTGCGCGACGCAGGAGCCGGTACGCGTTCCTGTTCCGCGATGCTCGGCTGTCCCGTTCTGAAAGGTTTTATTACTACAAAATGAACACAGTGCGGATCAAGCCCAGTGGTGAACTCGGCTAACAAAACCCCAGCACAGGGGCTGGCACAGCCGTATCCGAGTCAGTCTGCAAAGAGCCAGGTCTTCGCGATCAACGCCTGCCTTGCAATCCCACTCAGGAAAATCCCACTGGCTAGGGAAGCTGCTCGGTAGGCCAGGTTTTCCTTCCAGCCTACCAAACGGCCGTGCTAGATATAATTAACAGCAATTGCGATACCTCCTGACCAAGGTGCTAACATAGTCTGACTTTGGAAAGCTCTAAATATTCTATTCATCTTGTAGGTGTTTAAGAGGGGACAATTTTTTTTTAATACCATTTAACCTGAAGAGGCCCCATTAATGTGATTCTGCGTGCCACTGGAAGAGCCTCCAAAAGCGTTAGATGGAGAATACGCTGCAAGAGGACGGCGGTACCAACTGCCTCTTCTTTCCCAATGCGATTCAGGCTTTGTTAGCTACTCAGATCAGGACTACAAAAGCAGAATTGTTTGTTTCTTTTTTTACTCAAAAAACCATTTCCCGCATTCTTAAGTGTTTTAAATGGAATAGAGAAAAGGTGTAGGTATGAACTTTGTTGCCTACTTGCCTGTCACCTCTTCCTTTCGTTATGTTCACCAGCTTTTCTATTCCTCCAGTATCAGCGAGGGCTTTGGCATTTTCCATGTTTTTGCTAGTGACCTCGTGCAAAGCACAGCAGATGGCTGCCACGGTCTCATCGGACAGTACGCTCGGACCATTGCCTCCCGGAAGCCGATTCACCAGATCTCGCATCGCGTATTTACCTATAAAAACCCATCAACAGAACCAAGTGAAAAAACACATTTTGGTACTTAAGATCTGAAGTTATGGGACTCATCACAAAACTTCAACTGAAAGCAATAAACAGAAACACAGGATCAAAACCATGGAAACCTTCCAAGCATTCACATGTTACACAGAGTAAGAGAGACCAGATATCAATTTTAGATTTTTTTTTCTTCCTTTTAGCTTAAAAATGTGAGAAGTTGCGTTTTTGCATTAGAACTGGAGCATTTGTAAACAGGAATTATTTGGAGAAAGCAGAATCATTCAAGGAAAAACGTTACGCTATTTTTTATGACTGAAGGAGTGGTGCGCCTTCCTAGGCTCATTTGTGGGGGGGTTAAAGAAAACCTTACAGTAACTTGGATTTTCTTTCTTTCAGACACTGGTCACCTTATTTGTTACCCATAAGAGATCAGACCTCGGCTCCTTCAGATTTCGGTTACTGGCTGAGGCACAGGAATAATCCCGCTGCAGACAAAGGAAATTACCTAAAGCTAAGGCCGTTTTTTTTCCCTGTTTAGGCTGTGCTGTTAATGGAATGATTAATCGATGTTACTGAAGACACGTATTTGTACATAACAGTGAATAATGAATAAGCTTTACACAACGCCATTAGCTATCTATTTGCATAATGTGCCTGAGGGGAAAAATATCCAAAAAGGAATTCTGCAAACAAACGGAACAACTTTTCAAACACACTGGAAAACCATCACCAACAACGCCGTGTCGCTGCCGCTCTCATCAACACGTTTGCATGTACCAACTGATTGTTGTTTGCTGGAGTCCCCCATCTCTTATTTGCTTCAGGGTTTAGACTATGCCAAGCCATTATTCCTGCCCCTCCCAATGGCAGTAAAGTTGCATAAAACAGGTTACTAGCATGGGGTAATTCATGACTCGCTTCATGTCCCAAAATATTTTGTACAAAGATTAGTTTCAGAGTGTATCTGGAAAGCCGATAATCCTTTCAGAGTGAAGGCTGTGACAGGGAGAGGGAATAGGCGGAGGTGCATTCCTGAACTGAAAAGCTCTGCCAGGAAGGGAAACCAACATCCTGAAAAGAGAGTATCGCCTGAGTCTGACCTGTATACGGCCCGTGCTACAGAACAGAATTTTCTTTTTCCTAATATCTTATGTATGTGATGCTTACACTGCGAGAAAACATGTTCTGAACATCCAAGGTGGAGAAGCCTCAGAAATAGATAATAAAATTCTGTTCACCTGCATTTATCTTTTTGAGAATAAATATACTCTTATCTGTATAAATAGTTGTTATATACTTATCCCACCAGACTACAACACAGAAAATGCTTCTGTATCACAGATGAAGCTTTTTTAGATCATGATGTGCTAGCAGGGTTCATTTGGGCCACAGCAGTCGGAAGCTGAGGGTGAGGCACCTTCACACTTGCCATAATAGACCGAGATTCCTGGTCAAGGCGGGGAAAATGTTGTTGTTTGGGTTTTTTTGAAATGCTAGATGAGAAAGGCACAGATGAATGCCTAAAGTATTAAATATTAAAACTGACGAAAGGGAAACAGTAAGTTTTTCTAGCAGGCACCCTTGTTGATTACTTAATTCAGCAAAGCCACATACATACTGCTCTGTATCTGGGGTTTCGTGGAAATATTTTACTAGGAGAGGATTTCTTCCCTCTCCCTATCCAATACTATTAAATATTTACTGACGTACTGGCAGCAGAGCTGTCCTACCCGCTTAGGACACGTAAGGGACCTTGAAACCCTCTGAGAAGGTTACTGTTTAGCTCCAAGAAGTCGAGCTGTGCTTTCCATCGTATTTGTACGGACGGTTTCCTGTCCAGTCTAGTTTAGCTGAGGTGACTTCCATCCATTGTAAAGCGATTGCCGTGCAAGAGAGCTAAAGGCAAACTAAAATGTCGATATTACTCCGAAAAGCTACTGCTGTCAAAAAGATGAATTTCTGCGACACAACTGCCATGACAGTAAAATCAAGTATGCTGCTTCTGTTGGTAGAATCTCACCCTAGTGTTTTTTCAATACGAGGCCTGGGACGTCGGCAATCGTGCTTTCGGCGGCACGGCTCTGTACTTACCAATAAGCTCCTTGTTACGAACATCTAATGCCATGTTCCGTAAGGCAGTTGCCACAGATGAAACAACTCTATCGTTATCCATTCTCAGCAGCTCCACAAGGATCGGCAGTCCTTTTTCTTTTCTTACAGCAGCTCGAATGTATGCTGCGAACTGTAATACAACTCCAGTTACTCACCAGTCTACTACGACATTCTGATTGAAATGATCTCTTACTAGATTGTAATTCTTCGGTATTTAGGGGATGGTTTCCAAAGACAAGATGACACGTTAAGTGCGCATCTTTTCTATTATTACAAAGGGTTGGCTCTTTGTTGGTTTTGACTCATTCCTCTTACAAAGCAATGTTTAAAAAAGGTGGTCTAACAGACAAAATATCTTAATAGCTGACAAATTATTGAAAAAGGAACAGGTTTGTTTTGTTTTCTTAAAAAAACAATTTTATAATGGTCATAAAATGAAAGAGTCTTGGCTGTTTTTCTACAAGCAAAGGAAGCAATTAACATGTTTTTAATCTCTCCATAACAAATAGATAACATTAATAAAGTGTTGTCATGTGGTGCTTTTGCAACACTGTATGCAAGGGCCACAAGCAAGAATGTATGGAAATAAATAGTACAAGTAATAAAGCAAATATAAACAATTTATTTATGCTGGTCTTATTTTGACGGTACCTTCCCACCAGAACTCACAGCTAGAAGATGCTAGAAGATTATTTTGACCTAATGTGCATTGGAAGAAAGCCTTTTCTGTTTATTTAAACTAAACGGTACCGATTTCAAGGCCAGTTTCCATATTGCTCTTCCTGTCTACCGTCTTCGTCATTGCTTTCCACTGGGGGAATAACGGCACTGCAGCACATAAGCACTAATGATGCACACTGGAGAGGAACGCTCGGATGCATTCTAGAAAATTACACGTTCCTCCCAAACACATTCTAATATCTTATTTAAAAAAACAGCTAAAATACAACGATAGAAGGAAGAATAGGAGTTCACAGACCTTCCAGTTGCCCGCAGAAAGATTCTGGAGAGATCCCGCAGAGCCCTCTAGAGTAGCTGGGTTGGAGCTTTCTGCTAGAAGCGTTAGGTACGGCTTTACCACAGATGGGTGCCACAGCATTTCCACCCCTTTAGGAGACTTGGAAAATCCTGGTATGGGGCCAACTCCGTCCCACTGAGAAATGAGCATATATGTGTAACTACATGAAACCTCTGTATTTTCACTCAACATATGACAGATTTTCATCAAGCTACGTACTCCCCCCATCATTAGCTAAACCACAGTTGATATATTTGTAATACAAGGAAAACAGCAAACCTGATCCTCCTGGGAAGTTTTTTTTTTCTTCTTCTTTTTTTTCCCCCAGCAGCTTGGCTCTGAATCTTTGCTAGGCGATTCCTTTCCTAACAAGTCATCCAGTTCATTGATGCCTAGCAGGCGTGCCTGAGGTACCTCCAGTTCCAAACGGTAAGAAAGGTTTCTCAAGGTACATACGCAGTTTTCCACTGTCTGAAGCCAAACCAGAAAGATGCCATGTAATTAGTTACTTTCTTACATAGTGATAAAGCAAACCAATTAAGCAGAAGTGAAAAGGCATTTGGAGCACAAGCACTAAATTCGGGGCCTTGGGCATGGCTTTGTCTGTTTCTCTGAGAAAATTGCAATCTCTCTCCCGGTATCCTCAAATATGAAAATATTTATAACGATAATCTCTGCTATAGTGGCTTATTTTTTTAGTATTCTGAAAAGGAAAAGCACAAGAGCTTATTATTATTTTATTAAAGAATTAATACCTCAACACTGATGCCAATGAACAAGTTACACTGTATTATGCAACCCAATTTGACTGTGCACCAGTAAACTGGGGCTGGGAGAGAAGACCAGCTGAGCTAAGCCCATCACAGTGCTAAATTATGCTACACAAACCCCCAAAGATCCTATCAGACTTACAGTTTAGCACTAAAAATCACTGAGATGACACGTGCACCCACCTTGCTGTCATAATCCGAGGTGTTCACGCACGTGTGGATCACGTACAGCAGTGAATCGACCAGCCCTTCGCAAGACCTCATCTGCTTCCGGGCTTCCTCTCCTGCGGAGCTTAGGTTCCTTGGAACGATAAAGGAACACGGCGTGTTCACAGATGGGCGTACGTACAATCATTTTATTAGACAGTTTGCACAAGTTTTTTGTGCAGCTGATTGAGAATTGAGAAGTTAAAAGCAAACACGCCATTTTGTGCAGCAAGCCGTCCCCGATTCTTATCGGGATGATAGATAAATCAAAGAGAAATTATTCAAAACTGCAATTTCACGACAGCATTGACCAAAACGGCCATAAACAGAACCCCTTTCCCACAGACTTTTCCATTCCAAGCCCCCTCTGTTGTACAAGCCCCCATCCATGGTTTGTATGCACCGTAGAATAGATTGCTCAGCTTCTCAGTGTTAGAAATACCCTTTGTTGCCTCTTTTCAAATTGGATCCATTCGGAGATCTGTCCTGTGGTGCAGCCTCATTAACACCTGTAATAGCGCTACATAGAATCATAGAATCATAGAATCATAGAATTGTTAAGGTTGGAAAAGACCCTTAGGATCATCAGGTCCAACTGTTAACCTACCACCGCCAAGTCCGCCACTAAACCATGTCCTCAAGCACCACATCTACCCGGCTTTTAAATCCCTCCAGGGATGGGGACTCAGCCCCTGCCCTGGGCAGCCTGTGCCAGGGCCTGACCACTCTTTCAGTAAAGAAGTTTTTCCTAATATCCAACCTAAACTTACCCTGGCGCAGCTTGAGGCCATTTCCTCTCGTCCTATCGCTTGTTACTGGGGAGAAGAGACCGACCCCCACCTCGCTACAACCTCCTTTCAGGCAGTTGTAGAGAGCAATAAGGTCTCCCCTCAGCCTCCTCTTCTCCAAACTAAACAACCCCAGCTCCCTCAGCCGCTCCTCATAAGACTTGTGCTCTAGACCCTTCACCAACCTCGTTGCCCTTCTCTGGCCACGCTCCAGCACCTCCATGTCCTTCTTGAAGTGAGGGGCCCAAAACTGGACACAGGATTCGAGGGGCAGCCTCACCAGTGCTGAATATAGGGGCAGAAGTATAAACGTATCCATTCGTGTGCGGGGAAGGGAAAAGGCTGCTCTGTGCTTTAGCATAAGCAGCAAAGGATGTCGGCAAGCGTTCGCCTTCGAGGCCGCCACGCTGCAGAGCCTGACGCTTGCCCTGTGGCTGGACGCAGGCCGAGAACGGTGCTGCTGCTGCTAAAAGAATGCCTTCTGCCTGTCCACAGAGGTGCTTCTTCTCTAGACATCATGTTTGCTCTACTACGCTAGCGCAACCCTATGTTCGAAAGCGGTGTAAAACCCATCCTCTTGAAAAACGGCCAACGAACAGCAACAACAAAGTAGTTCAGGAAAATATTCTGAAGTTTAGAAGGGTTACCAGCAAATAAAAAGCAATTCCAGTTCTGTTTAAATACAATGGCCTCATTCTGCTGTTTAACGGAACACAATTTGAAATCTAATAAATTAAAAGTATAAACAAACCTACAAATGAACGGCAATAGCTCATATACTACCCCTGGCCCTTGAATTCTCTTTTCAGATATTTTAGTTTTGCTTTTTATTATTCTGAATACTTTTTTCCCTTCTTACTTCTGTTTCAGAAATCCACAAAGGGAACAGTCAAACACTTCTTTGCTGATACGTACACACATACAAACGTAATTATTTAAATGTATACAACAATAAAGAATCACCAAATGCACAATTTTTTTCCTAAATAATATTCATAAGCCCTACACACAGTAAAAAAATGCAGTAATTAATAGGGGAAAAGTGCAATGATCATAATTTACAAAAAAAACCAACCAAAATTTAACCACGAGCCATTATAGTGAGCATCTTTTAGTGACTTTGTACTTTTCACATTTTTGTAATATGGAAAAAACCCACAAATGCAAAAGCTGCCTAAATGATAGAATTATATGTAATTCATAGAATGCAACAACTCTTTTGTCTTAAAAATTACAGTATAAAAAGGACCTGTTGGATAACATGATTCCTCTGTAAAAGGGTCTTCTAGGACAGCAAATTACCTCAGGCATCCTGTAGTATTGCGGAGAACCAGGGAGGTCTGAAATTTCATTTTATGATCATCATCAAAGGAAGAACTGTTCCATCCCGAATGTGGCACTATCACAGTGTTGGTTAGTGTTGACAGAGCGTCCCGAATGATTGTCATCTTTACTGCATCGCATGAAGACAAGTTCCAGAGAACCCCTTAAGGAGAGATTATCATTGCAGTAAAGTCAGAAGAGACTTGGCAAATGAATGTAAAGCAACATTAACAACTTAGAAGACATCACTTTCAACAGGAGAAAGATAATTTACCTATGCAAAACCAAAAAAAACAGAATTAGTCTGCAGTGTAACTTCAATATTATTACAACATTACTGGTCAATAAGTGGTCAAAGCTACCATTAAAAGACTCACGTTACAGACTGAAATAAATATTTCTAAACTTCAGGTTATAACGAGTGCAGCAGCCTTCGCTCCCTGGCTGCTGCGCAAGCTCTTTGATGAGAGTTGGAACGCAGGACGATAATCAGAGAAACACTAATAGATCAGCAGCTAGGTCTGCCACAATACTGAGAAGGAGAATGTGCGTATCGGTGAGTAAATACTCTTTTCTTAAGGAAAAACACCGAGCAGAAGCACATGCTGACTGACAGGAGACGTTCCCCTCTTCCCTTCCCGAGGCACAGCTCACTCTGCTACCCGGGAGGAGAGGGGGAAGGCCCCGCTGCACGCAGGGCTCCAGAGGAACACTCCCTACAAGCGCACGCACTCATCCCATTTGCAAAGCACCTTTCCATCTTTCTGAAACACGCGTGCCTCAAGCTCACTGTATCTCTCTCAGGCTAACAGCTTTCTTAGATATCCAAAGATCAATCCCATACCGACTACCTGTAATGGGAAGAAAACTCTTTTTTTGGAGTGTGCCAGGCCACATGCCAAATCAGCGCGAGCTGGTATAAACACACCATAGCAGGCGCTTCTGTTCCTGAAGAGGTCACTAATGGATTTGCCAGATTAATTCAGCATGAAACTTCACAGAAAACAAAAAATGAAAGTCATTTAGTCATTTACTATTAACTAGAGTTTTACTGACGTCTGTCATCTCTACGCACATTTGTAGGTGTGTGCGCAGTCACGGCAGCTGGAATGGAGTGGGATACCGGTGACGCTGCTTCCCGAGCGCGCCTGGCCGGAACGGCACCCTACACTACTAGTGGGTTCCTCTCCCAGAGAACAGTTCCAGTAGAAGGAAAGGTGTGAATATTTACACGAACAGAAAAACTATCTCCGAAGAAAGCGGCTGCTGGTAACCTCCTTCCAGTAGCTGTTGGTGCGGAGATTACAACTGCGGGTGACCACCAGCCGTCAGCTCCTGACCTACAGAGGTTGTGTGGAGGAGGTCACCACTGGAACTGCCTCTGCTCCGTCAGGAGAAATGTGCCGTGCTTTGCACTTCAGACAACAGTACAGCCTTCAGCAGAAGGGCAGCTAAATCCCAGAAATAAAAATGCTCCTTACAGGTGCCATTGAAACTGCATGCCCTCTCTGAGGGTAACCTGATCCCTAGCGGTATTTTCATTTGCTGCCTCATTAGCTCCAGCCAGTCGGCAGTCTGAGATGAGAAGGCATATTTATCAGGAGAGAGAAGGCATTTTTCTGAACTCTTCATCCTACTCAAAAAAAGGCATGAACATCTGACCTCCAAAGGGTGAGTCTTCAACAACGCTGAAGGAAAGAGCTTTGGGAGAGGGAAGAAACAGATTGTTATCCTGATTTATACGAAACTTGGAGATTAAAGTTATAAACTACTTCTTCAAAAGGAAAAGAGATTTGGCAATATTCTTAAGAGAGAGGTTGTTTACATTGGAAATCTCTACAACTTTGCAGGCAGAAGTTAACAGCTAGAAGAAAGGTCATAAGAATACAAGAGCAAAAATGAAGTGAGAAGAACCCAAATCTATGGACGTCACGGCTGAAAGATCATCAGTGCTTTGCAAACATGAGGTCTTGTGAGAAAATTTCTGAAAAAATGACAAGGAAGGTGGACTGGCAGCTGGGTGGTAGCCATTAAAGAGTTTTCAGTAAAGGTCCCAAGTGTGTGACGTGACATGATTCTGTATCAGGCATAACCTGGAAAGCCAGTATTGAAAAAGGAGGAATGCAAGATGAACAATGGAGGGAGGGATATGGTTTTGGGGTTTTTTCCAATGATAAACATGGGAAGAATGGCCTGCACTGATGTTACTGCTTTCTTGCATTGTATGCCTGGGATATCAGATACAGTGCAGAGCTTGACACACAAGAGCTAATATAAAAATCCTACAGAAACTTTCTTCCTGAAAACTGTAGCAAGAAGTCTAGAGTATTTTACATTCACCTATTAGCCAAATGAAACTGCTGTCGATCTTTTATCCTCAGGCAGGACTCCATAGTTCCCTACCCTGCAGAGTCTTCTTACATGACATTCAGATACAAAAGTCTGAGATCTGACATAAATGATCAGCAGAACTGTATATGCAAGTAAAATGCTAAACATGGCATTTACTCATCTTTTTCATCATGAAACACAGCTTAAAATGCATCTGAATTCTCACCAGGTACTCATCTTCCTCTAAACATTTTCCTCACATACAGTATTTTACTAATTATAAAGCAGTATAGCTCAGTAAAAACCATTAAACAGCATTTCCACAACAGCCCAATAAAGTTGCACCTATAAACCATACGGTTTTCAGTTTGACTAGATCTTGAACATTTAGTTTCCTCAGAAATAAATTATGGGGGGACAAGACAGTAAATGTTACAAGAGTTAACAAAACCAAAAATTTATACGGCATCAAAAGTTTAATACAGCCACACAAAAATAAGAAAGAAAAATCTTTGCATGAAACATCCTGTCTTTTCAGTAAAACAGTTATGGGGGGCTCCATGGGGGGATATATACATGAGGAGGTTTATGACCGTCTTGATTTCTAGTCGAGACATAGGCAGCCAACGTACTTGATGTGTCATACGGTGGTTCCTAGAGATCCTTACCTCTGCGGTTTAGCTCACACGCAAAGATAACTTGAATGTTTGGATGAAGATTATGGTTGCTAACTTGGCTGTCCTTGAATAACGCGACTTTCTTCAGCAGCTCACCGACCTAGGAAACTGACTTTTGGGCAATTGGGCGAAGATTGTACAATGAACTCTCAGAAGAGCCAGAACACCCTCACAAAACTTTCAGCTGCCTTTTCTAAATCCAAGGCATTTTTATTTGACTGCAGTTGCTTCAATGGAAAGCAGAACGAGCCCAGACTTTGAGATGGGACTGTTTTGATCATCTCCTTACACTGACTTCCCCAAAGATAGCTAAAAACTTTAAAACTCAAGTGTCTCATTTTGGAATCTAAACTAGGATATCTATCTTAAATGCAAAGAAACCACATAACGATGGAGTTAGAAAGAGTTTACAGACAATTCTCCTGGCTGCATCACTGCTGAAGAATCCAGGTGTGGTTTCACTCAACCAAATGGCTTGAACTATGGAACCTAAGTTACAAGTGAGACAGATACAAGGACAACTTCCAAGGTTGCCATATTGTGTAATTGTGGTGTTAGCTGGAAAACTGCTGGAGAGCAGCCCTGCAGAAAGGGATCGGGGTGCTGGCCGGCAGCAGGCTCAACAGGAGCCAGCAGCGTGCCCTGGCACCGAGAGGGCAGACGCATCCTGGGGCGCATCAAACCCAGCACAACCAGCTGGTCAAGAGGGTATTATCCCGCCGTATCCAGTGTTGGTGTGGCCTCACCGTGAGCACTGTGTGCAGTGCTGGGCCCCACCATTTGAGAAGGATGTGAAGGTCTTTGAACTAAAGAGAAAAAACCTACAATGGATGCTTCACATGTTAAAGCGTTCAGAGATTTTTGATACTTTTAGTACCTCACAGACCCATTTTAGAGCCACGTTAAAAGTATTATTTATGACTTTTAACTCCAGCTCCTGTACAGCAAGACTTCCACTAACAAAAGAGAATTGATTACAATCTCCGAAACAAAAAAAAATTTTAAGAAGTACTCTTTAAAGTTGTTGTGTAGGGTTTTTTCATAAAAGTTTTGAGTGATTCTCAAAAATTATTTATGGCTTCACCAAACTTTGTATTGCATTACATTTACACACTCAAAATAAGATGAAGTTTACTTATTCTTCAGGTTTAACAGTCTGATTACATAAAGCAAGCTATTTCAAATACGTATCCAATTTCATACCATAAATCTCTTCTGTGACCGTATGCCCTCGCTAAAGAAAAGTACCCCATGGGTAACTAACAGTGAGAAACCTAAATGCTTCACTGGCCTATAGCTTTAAGGTTTTGAAACCGTATTTCATGCAATTTGTGATGCAAACCAGAAATTAGATCTCACCTAAACCTCCTCCCCGCCCCCAAACATTTGTTGTTAAAGGAAGTTATGCAAGAGAAAAATTCTATTTTGAGTCTCAGGCTACTATTAGTTACCTAACACACACAGGAAAACAGCATGCTCGAGTCGATGTGACCTAGCTTTGAAAATATCACTGTGCAGTTGTGCACATAGAGGTAAATCTCTCAGCCTTGCTAAGTACGCCTGCCTCTAAATATTTACTGGCTAACCTATAGCTTGTGAAACAGCCGGAGCAGCTGGGCGCTGTTTGAAATGCCAAGGCAACAAAAGATGATACGCTGCGTACCCGGGCATTGCTGGGCCAATGCAGGTACCTGCAGCAGCACTCACTAGACCCAAAAGGGCCGTGGCATACACACCCCTACCCTGCCTTCAGAGGAACACCATAACTCAGATGCTTGCTGAGAAATTGGAAGAGAATAGCCAGCAGCGTCTTTAGTTCATACGTGGGCACAATGGCGCAGGCTGAAAAGGGCAGCCAGAGGAACTCCCTAGACTCAGTCCCTCCAAGAAGCCTGTTAAACTTTCGCAAATATTAACTTGTCCGTGAGGATTAGCCTGGGAGTGTTCGAGGAGCACATCACTAGAGTTCCACTGAGTAACTATGTCAAAACTTGCCCAGAAGCTGGACTCTTAAGGAGGCAGCTTGATTAGATGATGAATGATTTATTACCCCTGTGTTCATTATGCTCTCACCAGGACACTTCATTTCTTAATTTGGGAGAAGTCTTCAGCTATTTATTTTACAAAGCAGAACTGTGTATTAGACAGCCCTTTAGTCTTCATGTTAAAAATGAGAATAGACTCTGATTATTTGTAGAGTGCTTATTTTAAGATAATTGGGACCAAATTTAGTGCTTATTAGAAATAAACCCTGAAGGCAAAGGCAGTTATAATTTGAGAAGTTTCCATTCAAAGATAAGGAAAATGGTGGTAGGAGCTGGTACAATGCTGTATTAAGGTAAGGTCTACGAGACTCCTGGGACTACAGTATAATTTTGTATGTCATTTAAATAACAGTGCCTTTTTATGCCTCATTGTTGTGGAGGTACACTTAAAAGTAAGTATTTAACTGTCACAGAATCATCTGCCAAAGTCCAAAGAGACAGTTTGAAGCTGTAGGTAGAGGATGAATTTCCAAAAATTACTTTTCAACAGCTATTAGCTGCAACTTCCATCGTTCTGGAAGACTGGCGAACATCCCATACACAAACAACTCTGTGTAGCAAGGGCAGTGCTAAGTCCATTTACCTGCCTAAGCAGCTCTCTCTTGTCCCTCGCACCTCTGGGTTTGGAAGGAGAGGAACTTCTGCTTGGTACTCATGTTACCCTTTAGTTTGTGTATAATTCAACTGATTGCTTCAGCTGGCCTCGTGTTTCTTGCTTACTCTGTGAATGTACTATAAAATATAGCAGAAAAATCACAAACCACTATTAGTGCTTAACATTGCCTAGAGGTGGGGAAAACCTGAGAAGAGAAGGCAAAGTTCAAAAGATACCAGCATTACCAAGGATGGATAATTCCTAATGGAGGAAGGAAATCAGCAGTAACAGCACCAGGGAAAAAAAATTATCGGTAAGCCTCGCAGGAGAGTTTAAAATGCCATGCGAAAAAGCTTCTGTAGTTCTAATGAAAAGTAGGTCTTTTTGTTTTCTTTTTTTGACCAGGGATTGCCTGCCTTATTTTTGCCTGAAATTCTGACCCTTACAGCTCTCAGAGATGACGGTGCTAATGAGTCAGAGATGACTCAGGAAATTAAAATAAGTAGCATGATAAAGTTGAGAGCCTTATCTACATGAAAATTTGCAGTTGCTATCATTGACAAAACTGCTTTGGTATTAGCAATGGTTGGACATTTTTGTCATAAAAGTTATTTTAGACAAGACAGAGAATTTACCTTGACATTCGCATCTAAAGCGACAAGGAACACCAATCTTTAACAAACAAATATCCATCTCCAAAGTTTCAGCCAGTCATTTAAATTGATTAGATCGTAAGAATAAAAATGAAAACAACATTTAAGGAATACGTCTGCCTTCTCAAAAACAAAGCAACTTTCCAGGTCATATTTAATATTACCCAGTATAGAAAAAACCTAGATGTCTGGCTCTTGAATGAAATATTCTAGCATAAGTATTAAAAAATAATGAAAACATCTAACCCTGATTTAACTGTAGAGAAAATGCTTTTAAATAGCTGAGGTGTTTAAAGATACAGATATACATCTTCTATAAGATTGCATCCCAACAAAGTCAATATAAAAATCCTAATAGCTTTAATAAAAGAATCTTGATGTAAAGTGTATAGGTTCATGCACTAGATCTTAAAATTAGCAAAATTTAGGGACTATACATTGGAGCACTGACAGAGTCAAATGAGTCCTTTAAGTCAGAAGTTACTCACTGAAGGTATTTTAGGGCCCCCTCATCTTTTTCCTATCCTGTCCCGGAATTTTTTAGAATTGATGTAACTTCACAAATCAGGGTGATAGACAAACATTTGTCACACAGGTAAAACATGAAGACGGTCCTGGGCAATCTGCTCCACGCGACCCTGCTCACACGGGGAGGTGTGTGTGTGGACAAGGTGACCTCCAGAGGTCCCTTCCAACCTCAACTATTTGTGATTCTGTGAAAACAGAAGCCCGAAGTCGTGCATAAGAGGACTCTCAAAGAAGAAACACATAAACCAGTCAAAAATATTGAATTATACAGCCTCCTAAAGCAGATGAGAGGGATTGTTCTTTGACCCCATCTGTCATCTTCCTTGGCATAACAATACTTGCTGACAGATCGAGCGATTGGTATTTACAGGGCTTTGAAGTTGTTTTGGACCTCGGATAAATAAACAGAAGATGCAACAAGGGACAGGACCAGCTAGTGGCAGCTGATAAAAGCATGTGGAAGTAACAACCACCTTGTAAATGGGAGGCAACAACAAAACATAACCCTCCAAACACAATACCATGAATGAAGTTGAGGACTACTGATACAAAGACAAGGTATTTGAGGTTTGTCTTATGGATGGAGAACAGAGTTCTGTTTTAACACCATCAACTTCACAATAGATCGCATGTTTGACGTTAATGGGTGCAGACAGGGTGAGGAAAGCCAGGGTACTCTATTCTCTAAAAATGATGGCAACCAGAAATAGTACCGGTAGGTGTTTTGAGGATATTTTCCACATAGATTTGGGATATACACTAACACTTGCAAACGAAAAAAAAAGAAAAGCCTTGCCCATAAACTTCTGGTTTTCTAGACTGAAACCCCTGCTACTTAGAAAATAAAGAGAGAAGAAATCTTAATAATTTAGATACCATCCTTGAACCTGACAAGCTTTGCTTAAAGCCAAGCGATCTTGACTATCTAACGTAAACTCCAGTCCAGAAAAAAAAATAGAAAGTAGGATAATCTGGGAGACTTTTCTGAGGAACTGACTATAGAAGCGAGTGCTCAAAAGGAGCAGAGATGAACTAAACTGAAGAAATACATATACATAAGAGTGCAGCGGAGAGAGTTGGGTTTAACAGTTTTCTCCTGAAAATTTGAAAGAATCAGCTTTTTGTTCTAAAGGTCCAGCGCCTCTGGCTCTAAGATGCTGGTCAAACTGTTCCCGTACACCTTTAATAATAGAAATTGATTTTAACTGATGATGTTCCTTCCTCATGTAGAAGATACTTTGAAAGCACTTAAAATTTCTACAAACTGTAACAGAACAGCAACAGAGAGACAAATCTAAACCACTAAGTTTCAGTGACTGAGGTTTTGGGGGGTCATTTTCTGTTTTTTTTCCTAAGGATTCAAAAAATATTTAGAGAACAATGGAGAAAAGGATTCTTCTCAAGAAAGAAATTACTATTAAAAGGAAAAAGGACAAGACTCTGGAGTAATACAGTCCTCTCTTCAGTCTTCATGTTTTTGTGCCACTTTACTCGGAGCATATGTGGAGGTTCAAAGATCTGTGATGAGGAAATATCTGCCAGTTAGGTCCAGAGATCAAACTCCGCCTGCCAGCTGTGATACTCCCTGTAACGCCAGCGGACACTAAACAGCTGATCCAGCTGTATATGGAGAAGACAACTTGGGTGAACTTCTGTGAGGATGACATATGCTTGAATTAACTCACACAATGTACCAAAAAATTATGTAGAAACAAAAGAAGACCTCAAGACTTAGGCAACAAGGATCAAATTTTGTCCTGGAAATCTGATCCGGACAAGGTGACATGAAGTAGAATAGGAAAAAAAAATCCAGAACTGGAACATCTAGTGAAAACAGGTACTTTGGAATCTATAAAGTCAAAACTTAATGTTATTGCATTTAGTGATTGCAATTGTTTTCAATCAAATCCCACTGCATGTGGATAGGTCATAGAAATACTGAAAAATCAACTGAACTGTCATAATTTTCCATAGGGCTCTTTCAAGAGAGAACTTATTTACAAAGAACAGTTTTTTCCACACACTAGATAGTAACAGTCTGTTTCTATATGCTGCTTGCTGCACATAATGCTCTGGGCTGGAACGGATGCAAGCAAAGTATGTGTAGGCAGATGGATCTGTGCTTATGCCCAAGATTACTATACTGGGCTCAAGAGAGTATTACTGGAACCCATGACCTGACAACAGCTGTGAAACGCCTCACTTGGTGCTGTGATGTATGGAAGATGGTGTGCTAATTTCGATCTGCAAGGGTCAGGATTTGGCCTATAATCAATTGTAGTAACAGAAGGAAAAAGAGCAGCTCTGTGTTCTTACAGCACTTATCTACTGTAATCTGAGCTTGGGAAGGCTGCGTGTCCAAAGCTATTGTTCTTTGTAAATCTCAGCAACCTGGTAATTTCTATTCCAGTGTAAATCAAATCAACACTAGCATCCACTTTTCTATTGTGTTGACATAAAGAACTCTGTGTATATGAAGTATATCTTATATTACTGTTGAAACATGTTGGTGTCATATACCTCTCCAGAAAAATATATGGACATTTTCTTTTGATGCCTTTACCATTCCTTCTACTAGTCCTATTCTAAGAACAGTATCTTTAGGCAAACAACTGAAAGGAATCATAACTTTAGACAACTTGATGCCTCCTCAATTGCAATTATAAATCCTGAAATAAAATGCTACCTAGTACAAATCCAGATTTATCAGCTTCTAAGGAAGCAAATATGCTTCTACCCAAACCTTCCAAATACAACAATGAAAGCACTAGAACTAGCATAAATATGGAAAAAACACTGCTATGATTTTTTAACACCACCCACCCTCCCAAAAAAAGATCTCTATAAAATTGCTGGAAATTACTCAGGAGTAACATATTCAAGCATACAAACTGATGGCTTTCTATAGAATTAAAACAAATTATATTTAAAACTCCACTCACAGACTAATAAATGCAGTAAGCTTCATCTCCTATACTAAGGTATGGAAAAAGACGAGCCTTGTAACAGCACATAGTGCTCTTTCATTTACTTTACAAATGGCAGCATCAGCTGAAAACTAACAGCAAAGTATGCAATATAGAGTAGAAACTAATAGTGAAGTAGATCATAGCTGATCTTACTGAAACACAGAAGTATGAAACTAATGGATATGAAATTTCACTGCCCTTTTTCTACCATTATGTGGTAAGGCATATGGAATGCAGAAAATAGTGCAATAGCAGTACACCACATGTAAATATTTTATTAATTAGTATAAAAGTTAATAGCCTGTTAACTAGAATTTCTCAGATTTACAACAGTTTTGTTGTTGCAGACTGTAAGCACCTCATGAAATACAAGGTTTTATTTTTATTGATTTTTAAAGGTCAATGCCCATCACTGCAATGCTGCTTGAAGTCTTTGGGCCCTGATGCAAGAAAACCAGTAGATTCCACTTTACAGCAACATACAAAACCAGCAAACCTAACTGCATCAAATGCCAGCTACTTCACTTACAAATCATCGCTTTTCTTCATAATAAAGAATTTTATATCTACTCCTGGACCGAACTTGGACAAGACTGGTTAGCTTCTATAACAGCAAAAATTAAGCAGGCAAGATAAATAATTGTTTCGATCTTCAGCCACTTTACTAACAGTTGCTGGAGTTACTAGAAGAGCTGTAATTTGTAAGCAGAACTTTGGCTTCATCTTTCTCACTGCTCATCAAAAGTAAGCTGGGGCCAAACGAGTTTGTTGATCCTCAGCAGCTCCCCACGGATGACAGGCTAGCAATGTTCCCTAACTGAGAGAAGCTGTTTCATGGGAAATACCTCCTAACATCTCCTTGTCTCTAACATTTTCTTCTCAGGGAAAAATATTAAGACAATCGTGTATCAACTATTCTGATGGACAAAATTTTTGATATTTATTCATAATCCTTCTGGACGTGGATCTATAGCAATATTTTCAGGTGATAAACCTGTCTTTTCCCATAGATAGCAGTGAAGTGTGAGGATAATTAAAAACCATCTTCTCTCTGATTCAGCAGCTTTTAGTGTTGTAAGGGTTTTCTTTTGCTGGTTTGTTTCTGCTGGTTACAGGTTCAGTGTTGACTTGGTTATATTACTGATGTAACTTAAGCAACTGTAATAGGATTGTCAAATTGTAAAATAAATGTTCTGTCCAGAAAACCCCTTCTGTGGTAACTCTTCAAAGCTTTATTTTGTTACCTAATTCAGAGAATACATGAAACGTATATGGTAAGCCAGCAATTTCACTAGGACTATAAGACATCAATGCATAATGATCTCTGTCTCCCCAGTCAACAGCTTTAGCTGTTTAAAGTCAAGCTTAAGTCATGTTTGTTTTTTTTTTTTAAAAAAAAAAAAAAGGCAAAAAACCCACCCACAAAACAACAAAAAAAACCACAAACAAAAAATCTGCAGATAAAATTTCTGGACGGGAAAGAGAAAAGTATGATTTGCTCATTCCTTGCTGAATGGCTTTGTACTCTGGGGTGTTGTGGGGGCTCAACTACTCAGGGAACCCTGGCATTGCCAGTGGCAAAGAAATTGGTTTCTCCTCTGGATCCAGCCACATTTTTTCATGCTTTATTTTGGTTTTGAATCTTGGCATTTTAATCCAGATTTTTAAGACCCTAGCCGAGTCTACTGCCATGAATTCCACTGCCCCTGCTCACGTCAGGTAGTGTTAACCAAAGGGGTGGCAGGTTTACTGAGAGTTCTTCAGCAGCTGCACCAGCTTGGAGGTCCGCTGCTGAACATGGATGATCATATGCTACCTCTGCAGGTTTCACACAGTAGATCACAAAGTACTTTGGACTCCATACAGAGTAGAATTGAGGTAAATATTATAGTAATGTGAAAGTTGTGACAGGAAACTATACCCATTTCACGGAGTGCTTAGTTTGCAAAACTGCGTGGGACTTGCAGCTATTTCTGTACCTTCTCCAAAGTCCCCTCGGGTTGCCTGGAACTGCAGAACCCAGGGTCCCTTTTCCAAAAATACACAAGCAACAATGCACAGTGTCAACTGCTGCAGGAATGCAATCTCTCACAAAGATGACACTGTGTATACAAAAGATCGCGCTGCTGGACAGAGAACAGCATTTCTCAACTGAACTGGCTGAGGTAGTACTAATTTGAAGAAATAAACTATGAAGAATTGCCAGGACCATCAACAACCACCTCTTTCCCCTTTAAGGACAGAGCTTTACCATGCAGCTAAGCTAGTGATTAACCGTTGCTGGAATTTGTGCTCATTCGTCCTTCCTTCCAGCTATAAAATCGTACCGCTCCCCCAAGGTCAGCACTGTCACTCGCGTGACCTTTCAGGGAGGAATCCCGACAGAAAACCAGCTATTCAAAAGAGTGGATCAGACGTCTTTCTCTGGGGAGGGCATGGTCTGTGGCTCATCTCTGCTGCTAAAGATCCGATGAAAATCAAGAAACTACTCTACTAAGGCAGGCATCTGACTCGCTTTCTCTGGAAAGCTCACAGTAGTGGGGTACACCAATGTTTCTCACGTTTTAACCTACTAAAGGGCTGTTTGTGAAGGTCTCTTGAAAGTAGACTCAATTGTTAGAAAACTGCGTCTGGGTTCAAGAACATGCATATTTTGATTTCTACCTCATAGACAGTTCTCTGCTGTATAAGCCTGCCAGGACACGAGATCCTGAAATTCACAGATTGATTCCAGGCTGTGCTGCCTGCAGTGTAAAAAGGTAACCAGGCAGCATGAACCAGTGCAGATCCTTCACGTCGCTCGCTGGGGACCGGAGCTCTTGCACACAGTCAGGAAGGCCCCCACAGTGTTTCTGCTGGCTAGTGCTGAAGCTGTGCTGGAATGGGAAACACAGCAGCCTCCAGAAAGCGCTGGTGCTGAAATCCAATGAAACGTGTTGCAGTTACCAAAAAAGAGTACTTTGCCTTCTAAGGGCTTCCTGACTGCAGGGCACAGGAGAGCAAGGCTGCCGTGGGTCAGCAGCAATGCAAACTGCACGCAGCTGGAGCAAGCTCACTGTAGAGTTATCCTCTTCCAATGCATTCCAAAGTCCAACTTTTACAGACTTTTGCTTTAAAAAGTATTACTTCATTTTCATATAATGATTATGAAAATTGATTTAGCACAGTTTATTTTCTGAATAATCCATAGCCATTAAAAAGATGACTTGCTTCCCTCTTAAAATATTCTTGTGGTTTTGCAATTATGCTTTCTGTATTTTTTAATGTAACTTTCCATTCAGTTCCCACTTCTTTATCTCTCTTCATTTCAATTGTGTCATTTCAGTTACTGCTAATTAAATATAGACCCCAGTATTCCTCCTGCTTTCTAACTCCTCTAAAACACGTTTGTGCAATTAAACCCTCCCCCAGTATGCTAGTTTTTCAAACTTATCCTAGTTAATCATTAGGGCATGTTCCCAAGTAATTTCTGAGGTTAAAAGATTGCTTTTGACTACATAATTCCTCACAAATTTTATATAAATGAGTCCACGTGAAAAATAGCTATACAGATTGCAAGAAGTTTGTTATTCTAATTTCACTTATCTGGGATAATGAACTTTTCATCTATCTAACTGCATATTAAAGTAAACTGGCTGAACGTCACTTGCAGTGACACCGGATATACTGTTATCTTTCAAAGGCAATTGATACTGCTAATAATGGAAGTATGATTCATTTAGTAAGGAAGAAAGACCATCCTCAGGCAAATGAAAAGCATTGTACGTACTTAAGAAATGTTACACTGGAAAATCCATTTCATATGAAAAATAATGAATAAACTACAGCAGGAATGAATAGTGGTAATTTTGAACTAGAAATCACACATATCGTGTTTCTAGTGGTGTAGACTGATACTGATTTATCGGTATTTACATTATCTTAATCTGGGAACACAGTGAACTGGGCGTGGTGTGCTAGTTTTAGTTCTGACATAGGTGGTGGTTTTTAATTATTAAACAAATAATCATTGGATCTTTTCCACTTCTTTTTTTTTACATTGCTATTTATAGAAAGCATTTAGAAATCCCTCAGCAATGAAAGTCTGCTGTGGATTCTTCTCAAGCATTCAGCACTGGTCTAACAGAAGTCAACGCCACTGACTTAACCAGAGGACAGCTGCGTCAAAACTTTCCATTTTGTTGTAGCTGGTTAAAAAAATTAAAAATGCATGTGTTAAAAAGTAAGAGTCACTTTTTCTGAAGGAGTCATCTTTAATTATAATTCAAATTAAATACCATATTTATTTGAAAAATCTTTTTTTCTTACAGATGATGTGCTATATCTTTATTGAAAGATAACAGTGTAGGTTTTTTTTTTTTTTAATAGTGACTAAATACCTTCTATAATTAAGAATTTGACTTTGTCTGTGGAACCATCCCTAACATCTTAAAAGCACAAGTAATTTAGATGCATAAAACATGAATTTTGTAGAACAGACAAGGCAGCTAATGTGTAATTCTAGTTTTAAGTGTGCCATTTACATAAGTCCTTAAGGAAAAAACTGTATCCTTCTAGAGAGAACAGGAAAGCTGCAGGTTATCTTAATGCTTGCTTATGTGGAAAATAATAGGCTGTGCGGTGCTTAGTTGCCAGCTGGGGTTAAACCACGACACCTGCATATGCAGGATAAATGCTTTGGATACATTCTGTACAGAGCCCTTTCCCTACTTAACAGCTTTTCTAAACAAGGAAATAACTTGGAAAGGCTCCCAATATGACACCTCTGTTACTTCTAACTTGAGCACTGTTGCACAGCTTTGCTTAGTAAGTTAGTAGTTAAGCTTCATAGCTTAACAAAATCAAAAGAGGGAGCTACTAAAACTGGAAAGGAACTGTTTCAACAAAGTGAAAACTCCGCTTTTTTCTATCCTCTCATATTTTTCAATCCCCTAAAACCTTCATAGCCAAATCACTCCCACACTAAGAAAAAGAGATAGCAGATGTATGCAGTACCCAACAAATCCACCTTGTTTTGACGGAAATGGAGTTCCTTCGTGTGTTAGAACTGCAAATCATTTATTATTTCTGCACTTTCTGTCTGCACCAAGCGCCAAGTGGGTTCATGGGTTATAAGCTAAATCTGCTACCTCTTACTCAAGAGACCAGGAGTGTGTACACAGTCACTTGCCACGACTCTATTAGCAGGCTGGGCACCGAGATGCTTCTATAATTTGCATACATGCAATTTTCTGTCTGTACTTTAACACACATTTACATAGTTTGGGTCCATCTTAAGAATTCTGCAAGACCTTATTTAATGCTGTTGTCAGCAGATGATAAAAAAAAAAGCCTGTAATAAAACAAATGTTAGGAGTCAATAAATACCTATCCAAGACCTAGCTGTGTATGTAGGACAATCATACCCAGGGAAAATTTGTTCTAAGTGGAGCTTTAGTGCAACTACCTCAAGATTCACTTCTCCCAGTGAACCTATACTTCTATGCTAATACTTTAACCGTCAGTAATCAAAATCAGTGATTTGGTATTCACAAAAAAATACCAATGCACAAATAAAAATCCAGTCAATATATTCAATTCCAGTCACTTACCAGTTATTCCAGTCTTGTCCACTTCAGAAAAATAATCTGTATTATAGTTATTATAGTTCTCTGCCTGTTTCTATTCAAAACTTACCTGTTACAAGCTCTTTTATTTCGGCATCAACAGATTTTCTCAACAATCGTAAAAGGGCAGGTATCCCACCAACATTCTTCATTGCTATTTTGTTTTCATCAGTAGACTTTCCGTAAACAAGGTTTCTCAGCGCGCCGCAAGCGTTCTTCTGAACTTCCAGGACTCTGTGATCCAAGAGATCAACCAGGTGCTTGATTCCTCCCAGCCGACATACCTAGAAAATGGCATGTTGGGAACATCAGCACCCACTGATTTCACCCGTTTCACTCTACAGATTTAAAAGGCTTCTATTTTTATAAAAATAGTACATTCCATTCTACGTCAAGAAGAAACACTGTTGGTAAATCTTAATAACTTGATTGTTACACTGTACTGAAAATTCCTGCGAACCACTCACATCCTTGTCAAAAAGGACATTTTCAGTCATTTGCTGTGTTCAGAGAAGAATTGTTACTGCTAAAGTTTTGTTTTCAGTAATGCAGTTTTTAAAGTAATTTCCTATACCTCAGAATATCTCTTTAGGGAATATTAGAAATAAGAAGTTGCAAAGATTTAACTGCCAACTTTTACACTTAGCTACACACACACAAAAATCAGTTCAAATTAGCATATATCCAGTCCTATTGGCATATCTGAAGTTCTTTTTAAAACGAAGGTCTACTCTGTAGAAATTTTGTAAAACAAAAAGAAATTTTTTTATTGTTTGCTTTAAGCAGGTTAGTTGCATTTGTTCTTTTATATATTTTTCAAAAAATTTAACACTATGTTTTGAGATCTCATTTCCATGTAGTACTTTCCTTCGTTCAAAATAACTTACAGAAATGGTAAAAGATTAAAGTATTTTAGAATCCTGTAATACTTACTAAATAAAAAAAACTTTAAAGAGATAACTAAGTAGTATTACTTACAAGATTAACATTACTTTTACATTAAAAATCACCACCAAAAAGCTCCCAAAATATTTTCTATTAACTGTTTTAAAAAATATGAGCTATTTTGCAATGTAAGATTGACCTATTATAACCTGGTATTATTTTAGCACAGCACAATAACTTCAGTGCCATACTACCCGGGGAATATGCCTAATGAAGTTGGCATAGGATCTCTTTAAAAACCCCACACCTACAGCAGCTAAGCTGCTGCTGCCCTAGGAGGAGAACCCGTGGTGAAAAGAAAGAGGTACACCATCATTCCTGAACACTTTGCTTATACGGGATGTGATTCTGGGCCAAACACTTAGAAGAGGTGTAAAACAGAACAGTCCTAAGGATTTTCTAGTTCAGCATTAGAAGCACTTTGAGAGGCCCCTTTCCTATTCTAACCTGTACAACAACTAGTTTGGCAAGCCACAGGCCTATTTGGAATACATTATTGTGTACAAGTTTTCATGGATTTTTGGCCTTAAAAGTTCCGTGTCTTTTATTGGCCATAACACAAGGGGAATAAAATTATTCTCAATGAAAACATAACTGAGATTTAGCCAAATCATTTTAAGTTGACACTTTGAAAAACAGAATCTTCTCTCTATTACATTCTTGAAAATTGCACTGGCTATCAAAACGGTTAATGTCTTTATCTACACCTTCAAACAGCCAAGTTGAAAAGGCTTGGAAAAAAACAATTGAAATGCAAGGTCTATGACCAACACTGCATGCGACTCTTACCTGTCAAATCACCTCTTAAGTAGAATAAAAGCAATAAAGACGGGTGACTTGGAAATTTTTTAGACCTCTGTTTAAAACGTATATTTTTCAAAAGGAAGCCTATATTTACACACCTAGATATATCTACTATGTAAGTCATAAATCCAGGGGATATAAAGTTTGGCGTTGATCAATTAGACAAGCCACTGCTATGACAAAAGCTACCAGGAATCTGAATCTAAAGGCATTCAGTAGACTTTAAGCTTAAAGTTATTGACCTGGCAAAATTGCTGTAGCTCAGAAATGAATATTACCTTACAGATTATTTATTTGATACAGACTACATTGAAAGCAGGATGCTATTAAAAAAAAAAATTAGAGTTGTTCTTTTTCAAGGCAAGTAATTCTTTTTTCTGTTACTAAAAATGAAGCAACAAATAACTATTCATACTTTTCAGTTAAATCTCCCCCTTGTATGTCAATACAGCACATCAAACACTACATCTACACTACTCATCCATAATATAAATACAAGTTACAACTGACAAAATAGCTCTATCGTTTTTTCAATCTGTTCTCAAAACTGGATGAGATAGTTTTTGTGTATATAATTCAAAATAAAAGTGGACTAGAAATCCATTCTTAAGATTTATATTTTGCTGAGTCATTAACTATTTTAAAACGTAGCAGCTCTTGCTAGTTTGAACAGACATTTCCATTTCTATATTAAAAAAAATTAGAATTCTTGTAAAACGATACATTCGTGAACTAATAAATCAGTATTGTATGTATTTACAGATAGATATTCATTACATGGAAGTGTAATTTATTCATTCTGTATAATTTCAGAGCTAATTTAAATGGTAAAGATTCCTCCCCACAATAAGCAGTTTCTTATGCTTACCTTCAGGTTTTAGCAATGCAAGCATTCTAGCTCATTTTGCTAGGCTTTTAATATCCTTAATAGTCTTGCAAATTAATCTGGTCTTTACCACAGCAATAAAATAATAAATTTAAATAATGAATGAAAATACAAAAGCAGTCCTCAAATAAGGCTTTGCTGAAATTGGCACTAAAATAATTATGATCCTTTCCACTTCCAAACAGTTTCTCGTGCTGGCCTCTACTTTGAAGGTAACATGAGTTGCAGCTTTCCTATTGCCACAGATACCGTCGCGTCTTCCAAACGTGCGGATCCCTACCCACCACCCCAACTCAAGGGACAGCTGCTTCTTACGAGACCGAAAGCCTCACCAGGAAACACTGACATAAGGCTCGCTTTCCCAAAAGCGCAGGAATATTCTTTTCTCCTAGAAGCCAGACAATTGCATTCTTTCTGCCACAGTATTCTAAGAATTTCTAGCAGCTGATTATTCCCATTCAAAAGAAAGAACTGCCAGTACGTAAATCTTCTCTGTTTGAAAAGGAGAAATTTTCTGTTCCAAAATCCCACACACTAAATGGAAGGCAGGCTACATTTACAGTTGTGTCTCTGACTACTGTAACTCGTTTTGTCTTCTAAATCAAAAAGATGAGCTTTTTCTTTGGATAATGTTTTATGAGCTTGATTATACGCTATAATATGTCTATAAGCCTTTATACCTGAACTGATTTAAAAACATATCAAATATTTCTAATGCTAAGTAGGATAAACAATTGAGATGCCACTTCATACATGACATACAAATTAGCTTCACATTCAAATTCTGCTTAAACTTTGGTGTATTTCTTTTAGTTTTGTGTATTTTTTGAAAAAAATAAAGCAGATATTCCATAATTTCTAAAACAAATTCTGTAATAATGAAAATGGAAAGAGTGAAGAAAAACAAGATCTCCTATAGATGAACATGTGCAGACAAATAATATCCCAAGAATTCCTAAATAAGCTGTCATATCCCTTATAAAATAGCAAGACTACCTTATAAATCTGTCTACATCTGCTTATCACTGCGATCTTTAACAGAACATCAAAACCACCACCGTCTTTTCATCTGCCTTCCAGCTACAGTGAATTATGTTGGGCTATCTTATAAAAATTGCACCAACATTTTATTAACATAAATAACATTTATACTGAAAATAACAGATAACACACACATATGATATGAACAAAAAAGCAAATTCCTTCAGATCAATAACTCATAGCAGCTCTGCAAAAAGAGCGGCTCTTCAAATGCAAACGGTTTCTAGAAATCTCGATAATAATCTGAATTTTCACTCAGATGTATCCTTCCTCCACATCATACTGACATAAATACTGCCCTCTATATATTTCTAGGGTTGGATTTCTTTCCTTTGCTTGACAGCTCACTCATTTCCTACGATGCCTTAAAGTATCTTGACCAAAACCAGTGGAAAGCCTTCCAGAATTCTTGTTTTCCTTAGTCTCCAGTCATCAACCGGTTACACAAAAACAGGCTCTGGTAAACATACTTTCCATTTCTGCTAGATTACACAACTTCAATTAAAATATTTTCATATAATTTCCATGCAGCCTCTTATGACAGGAAAGATCTGTGTGTGTGCGTTGTGTAACTACATACACCTACCTAGGTACTTCAATATTATCATACATCTGGTACAAACAGAAACACAAAAGGCCCCAAAATACCATGTTATGATGAATAAACCCAAAAAGAGGCGAGAGAGCTAGTTTTCTTTTATAGTTTCCCCAGGAACAGAAACACAGTCAGCGCAGTACCTCCGTCTTTACTTTGTTATCTCCAAAGCACAGGTGCTGAAGGTAGGCAGCTGCATTCGCCTGAACCGACGGGAACTGGTGCTGAAGCATGTGAATCACTTCAGGCAGTTCTGGATCTCGCCACGCAAACTCCCTTCATTAGATGAACACATTCAAGAGAAAGCATTAGTTATAAATATATGTTTATTTACTAAGTAGAATTACTAGAGCATCTTAAGTGTTTTTCAACAATTCTGGTTTTGTTCTGTAGTATCAGGGCTAGGAGGAAAAACAGGTATATTAGAATAACTATGAGTCGCATCACCTTTTAGTCTTCCAATTGGAAAAGGATGCTTTATATCCTGTGTTCTTCAGTTAGCTTGGTTGTTGATCACACAAATATATATATACACTAAGATTATACCAACTTCAACACTGCAACCTACATAAATCCCCCAAAACTTAAATATATAATGCAACAGATATCCACTGAACAATGCTGCTTAGGGGCAGCTCTTCCACACATTTTTTTCTCAGTGCTCAACATTCTTCCTACTCTGAAGCCAATTATATTTCAACAAAAGCTGCGCAGCCTGAAATTTCATCGTCATGATCAGGTGCAGGAAGTTTGCATACTTTGAGTTATTCCAGGATTGTAAACTTAAAATCATTAAAATAAAATCTCCTTCATTAAACAAAATGATTTAGCGCAGACAAATCCTGGAAAAGGATTAAACATATTAAACACATCTATGCCCAATTCACAGATTTAGAAATATACTCATTAATATTTGCTGGGCTATCTTCCTTCTGTAAAGGAAGGTTGAGAAGGAAAAAAAAAAAGTAGTATCCAAGTAGTATCCAAGTTTTCCCATGCTCAAAAACCCAAGTAAATTTAAAAAAAAAAAAATTCAAAGCTAATGCTAGCCTGGCCAGTTGGGTTTCCCCAGGATTCCTACAGTCACCAAAAAGGGAAAGGTGAGCTATGCGCCTATTTCGAACTGCCCAACAACCGAGAGGTTTATTTCTCCATACTAATGATAGGAAGACCTTAGGGAAAACTGCCTTTCTAATTGAACTAGTAGCTTTCTGAACGCTCCCTCACTCTTATTCTAGAGCGATGCTTTCAAACAGCCCCGTTCGAGGCTATTGTAACACACTAACCTCACCTCTGCAATAGCACGATACGCAAATCAGAAACTGAAACAGATTAAAATATAAGGTAAAAACTATTCCACTGTGAAATTACAAGATAAGAAGGTGCATCAGCAATGATGATGAGTCAGAATTTCTTTAAAGTTCCCTGTTATGAATGGGAAGCATCCCTATTATAAGTAACTTTTCTTGTAAGCCATGCCAGAACAGGCCAGCAGTAGCGTGCAGCTAGCAAGCACTACTGCTTAGAGGTAAGATTATCCTATTAACATCATTTTGATGAATGTACCATTCAGTTATGTGAAATTAATCCAGTCTCTCAGTATCTATTAAAAAAAAAGAAATGTATTAATTTCCACTAGTAAACAGAACAACAAAATTTATTAAAACCAGTGCTTTTATTTTCAAGACTGAAGAATAGGGCCAAACTAGAAAACAACTGAATCATGCTATGAGCCTTCTGTAACGCAGGAAGCCCAAAAGCTTTCAGTGTAAGACTCTAGTCTGACCATAGCTATTAGCTATCTTCTTTCAAAGTTTGTCTGGTTCCCTAATGTCTCCATACGAAAGACTCCTGAGCCATCGCTGGAGTCCATACCTCCAGTATGAGGTGCTCTGCTTTCAGTTCCTTCTAAACCAGCCAATGCGTACTGGGCTTTCATGGCCAAGGAGTGTCTAGAAGCCGCCTCAATGAACTGGCAATGTGAGGACGGACTGGAATTTCTAGCAATCACATACCCATACTGAAGACAAACAGTACCATAAATCCCTCCAAGCTTTGCATGGACTGGGGTTTGATACTCCCATTTTAAAACACAAGGTTTCGATGAACAGTGTCTCTAATAAATTGTAATGATAATATTACACTTGTCACATGCCCACACTGTGTACATACATTTACAACATCATACTAGTAAATATTTTAAAAATATGAATGTGTATTTGCTTTCAAAATGGTACATTTATATATAACTTTTATTCTGAAATTTAAGCAGGCTGCTCATGAAAAATTCATTCAAATAAATTAGGCATGTACTTTCTAATTTTCAAACCCCGATTCCTATTCCCATAAAGAGAAAACTTACTACAATATTACAGGTTGCTCCGTAGAGTTACTCAAAAATATTTGGAATAATCCAGTCAATTCTCATCAAATTTGTAAGTATTTCCTGTAATAACTTCTATGTGAAAATAAACATGGAAGAAAAATGTAATAGTATCTAAATACATAAAAGCTGCTCTTTCTTATGGTAACAAGTAGACTGCACTTATTACTTTGGCTATAAAGGTATAGATCTTAATATCTGAAAGAGTCATGACTGTTTAAACAATGTAAAACTGGAACATGCACAACAAAGTGCCATATATATTCAAGGAACGTATTAAAAATCTTATTACGGCAAATATGTATGATTCTTGAAAGCACAAATGGACTTGCCTGGGGTCTTTCTGAATGCTGTCTATGGATGGAGATCGCGTGGTCCCATCATCGGCGGGCGTTGCATGCTGCAGCCTGTTATAACTGGACTCTGACAGTCGATACTGCATTGACCTGTAGGGTTCCGCATAGGTAGCTGTTGTGTTCAGAGCATAATTATTTCTTTGGTATGTGAGTGTGCTACGCTGACTGGATGATCTTTGCAGATTTCCGACTCCTAGTATAAAATCAGTATTAAAACAAACTAGGTAACAAATGTCTATTGAAGAGAAGAGGCAATAAGTGGTTAAAAATGTAAGCAAAAAAAAAAAAATCAGTCTTAAAAACATGTAGCATGCTCAATGTTGGAAGCTATCGCCAGATTTAAGGGAGCAATTACTCAATGTCTCAGGGAAGACAGAGAGGTTAGTTACAGAACTAAAGGTTTGGTGGAATCAGGCTTATGCCTCAGCTTGCCTCAACAAGTATTTAAAGTAAGAAATGCATCTTGTGCCATCAAGCAGAAATCAGGATGTGAAATGTTTTCAAGGTCTGTAATAAAATTCAATTACTAACAGTAATGTCAATTTTCCAATGGTACTAAAAAGAAAAAGGAAAAATAAGTAACCAAAAATGTACATAGTTTATATGATATTTTCCTTTTCCCAACTACATGTACATTTTCCCCGACAAAAAGCTAACAAGAAGATGATTTCAGAGATTAAGTTGATCGTTTCAAAAACAGGAACATGTATCTTCCTGCTTAACAGAGCTGTTGTGGTAGCTTTTGCTCTTCCAAGGTAAGTGATATGAGGCAGACAAGTAAACAGAGAATTCCAGTTTCTAGTCATATTTCCTCATTGGCACATCCTGACAAACTTGTTTACTCTAGGTTGTAGAAGACAGGAGAACTGCAAAACCTGTGGCCTCCTTCAACATTCCATACTCTGAGTATTTCAGTTACGTTAAAAAACATTAAAAAGCAATTTTCAAATGTGTGAAAACATGACATATGAATCGGACACTTTTCTATAAATATTTCTAGAGAGTTACTTAGTTAAACCACTCTAATATTTTTAGAGTTTTTGGAAATCACTCCACTATACAAATTATTAATCAACCTTAAAGAACAAACTGCACCGCAGCATGTATTACATTTCTCTTGACAGAAAATCAGTTCTAATACTAATCTAATGCCTATGCACTTCATAATATACGAGTAGCAACTCTATGAAATACTATAGAAATCTTTCAGTTTCAATATACAATCTTCAGATATAGTATTTTAACATTATCCTTTGCTGAGAAGTTGGGTAAAAACAGTTTTTCTACTGTGAAAGATGCAGTAGGTAATTTAAGCATGCAAGCTATCATTTTACTGTACTGATGAATAAAAAAAATATGAAAAAACTCAATTCGTAAGAGAACGATGCACAGAGAATGCAAGAGGAAGCAACAAATTTTTTGTCATGAAATACGCTTTGCTTGGATGTACCTGAGCACGTGATACCAAACAAAACATTCTGACCCTAAGCTGACACTGAGATATAGCCTCAAGTACTTCTTGCAAACATCACAAAAGCTTTTAAAGTCCTGCTGGTCATTTTAAGTCCTTCAAACCTAATATCTACTTCCATTAATTTATAACGTCTAGTTTTGCCTTTTAAGCTGGCATTATATATCTCATATATGTTCTCCTATATGCCACAGGTTCCAGGAAAACTCCAGTGAGTAAATTAAGCATGACTTTGGGACACAATCAACGGAAGAGCTTTGGAAGCCCTTTACCCACCTGACCCGGTTCGATATAATGCTGACTGGGATCCCTGGTGGAGCTCAATTGTTCCATGATTTGGACTACGGTACACAGGGCTGTAGTAAGTTCTGCCTTCATAGATAGGGGTGATGTGCAAGTCAGGAGATACAGCTGATCGTAGTTCTTGTCCTAATTGACTGTGTTGACTAGCATATGAACTCCTCAGGCCTAAAACCAAGAAGAGGGAAATATGTACATGGCCCATATCAATTAAAAATAATAAAGCTGTCACGCTTGAATCTTTCTTCTTTTAGCCAAGAAAAGGTGTTAGTTGTATCTACAGTTATAAAGATTAATTCATTAAACTTCTTTCCATTATTAAATGATCCCTATCAAAAGATTCATTGACAAAGCAGCATTTCTTTGATGAAAAGTTTTGTCCATACACTGACAACTTTAAGTTTTCCAACTCAATTTTGTTGGTAGCATTTATAGCTGAAAGTCTAAAACATACAGAGTAAAAGCTAAGTCAGCATGTGCAGTTCACAGATTCAGCAATGACAAGGTGAGCTGTGAACCTGACAGAAATCCAGTTGGGAAACAGGGCACAGCCTAAAGGGGATCATAATCCTGAAAACGAAACAATACGTGGCAGTACGAGGAAAAGTCTTCTTGGTAGCGGCAGCAGAGATTTAAGCATGTGGAGAGAAGTCTTTATAAAGGTTTAAATAGCCCATGATGTGTGTATATTGCTATGCTGCTGCTGCATGAGAGCGTCTCTTTTCACCTTGCCTTTCAGCTGTCCCTCTTGAGGTCCTTTTAACTTATCGCTGTCCCATTTCACTTAAATTCCCCAGCAGCGGGCCTCCTGTGACCACTTTTGCAGTGCTAGATCCAGGTACATTATTGGCAGAGGTGCAGAACAGCTTTTCAATAACAGCATTTTGAGTAGCACTGCACAAGGTCAGACTTGCTTCTCCTTGTGAAGGTTCCCCCTCTGTCTGCTCCATGAAAACTTCATTCACGTTGCCTAGAATTTCCTTCCATGCATTTCAGTGTGTTACTGTATTTCTGTAACCAGCACTGATGCATCTTTCCCTTACTATTTTGCTAACTGAATTAGCAACCAATCTATTAAGTTCACTGCTGCCATCCTGATTAGGAGGTTAGTGGTACAGCCTTAACCCTATGTTTCTTCTTGTTCAGTCCCGGAACATTTTTGACATATAGCTAATGCATGCTTTGTATATACTTTGCTTCCTGATATTGGTGTTGTACTAACTAGCTACCCTCCACCAACTTTCTCATCTATTTTTAATGCTTTCATTTAAAGCATCCTAGTTCCCCTGTTTTATATTTCCAGAGTCTACAGGGAAGCACTAATATACTACACTGGGTGGTGGAAAAGTAGTTAGAATTTAGTTAATTCTGAGAGTTCTTCACCATCTCCTACTTGAGTTTTGTCAGCTTCTGTGCTGCTCTTAGAACTGAGGGTACAGAGCTTTTGCAACTAACAGGATGCATCACCGAAAGGAAAAGCTCTTCTGCACTCCTCAGTTTCTCCCCTACTCTTACAAAAATTCTTTTGGAAGCATTTCAGAATTTCTGTATTTCAGCACTCCTCTCTAATCTCCCACACTTCTGTATCATCTGTTTCACTGCCTTACACGCTCTTAACTGACAGTCTCCTTGGCCGAACCTTTAGCTAGCTAAGTGCTAAACAAGCCTCAGATGCTCATATTTAATAAAATATAAGCCAAACGCATATTTATTTTCAAACTTAGTTTACTTATATAAGTGCTACGTAACACTTTTGCCACCTACACCAACTTGGTTTTTGAATATTACACTACCAGGAAAATTCTCTTTAACTTTGAAAAGCTTTTGTTTTTAACGTCCCTATTCCAGTCTCTTGAGATTTTACTTCCTTTGAAACAATTACACAACACTTCTCCTTTTGCCCCTGAGATTTACCTTGCCAGGGGGCTCCTCTTCCACTCTCTGACTTTTCTTTACTGCATCTTGCAATGGTCTAATCTCCCCTTCGCTTCACCCATTTTGAACTCACTCCAGTTCCTGCTGCTCTTGGCATTCTTCGTTTATTCTGTGATTTCACCAGTTTTGTTCTTTTAATTAAATTCTTCAGAGTAAAGATTACCCAAAATACTTCCCATTGTACTACAGGAAGTAAGTGTGACAATCACATACATCCCACTTGGTCGCAGACCAGCATTCTTCATGCTTCCCTTCCTAGACTGCTAACCCAATTTTTTCAATCTTACAACATAATTTATTGTCATCTTTCTTGCCTAAATTTATATGCAGAGTTTATCTGCAACATTCACTCGCTACATCAAATCATAAATTGTTAACGGAGTTAGAAAAAAGTTAGCAAATAAGTATGTAACGTATGGGTGGTATAGCCAAGACAAACACCTTCTTAAACGTTTAGTCATTCACAAATTCAAGCAGGGCATGAAAACAGCATAATTTTTGGTTTTAAAGGCTATTTTAAAAACTATTTTATAAAATTAATACCGTTTGGTCTACTTTGGTGTTACCATTGTAGGCACTAAAGCTTTAGCAGCTATCAAAGCAACAGAATATGCTAAGGGAACTATGCAAAGGCAATGAAATGATGGAGATTACGGAACAACTTTAAAAAACAATTAAGTAGTGATGTGTAACCAGATGTATCCTGCATTTGAATACTTTTCTCCAAAAAATCACAGACCTGCTCTATCACAGTGTCTGCAAGGAAACCTTTGGGGGTCTCACAGGTCATCACTAAAAACAGAGGTGGTGAAAACAGAGCAAAGCAGGCAACTGGACCTATGTCCAGTGCAGAGCAGGCAATCGGACCTGTGCCTCCCAGACGGTGCTGCTGTCTCCTGGGAAGACATCTTATCAACATCACAGTTTTTGCAGAGCATGCACCACACAGATACCCTCCTTAGAGACTGTAAGCACAGAAGGAATAGAGGACCTGATCATGTATCCATCCTCTCCTGCAGCTTACATAGCAGGGAAGAGTTCTGGATTACACTAAAGACTGCTACAGTAGTAACCTTCCCCCGCATCCGAACTTCCTCTCAGAAAACTGATCATATACAAATCTGAGTTTAAGATTCCAGGTGTTATATTGAACTGTTCCCTCTAAAGAGACATGAGAACTAATTTATACTACAAAATGTAAGAGGTTTTTTATAATGCCGAGGGATTCTTACTCACAGTTTGTAACATAGATCACAGGGAAGTCAGACCATTTCGAGTTTCCTGGAAAGATTACAGTGGAGATGGCCATAAAGCAAGATGCTCTCTAAGCTTGACTACCACAGTTGCTAATTACTTCCTTAATACTAAAAGCATTAAATTTAAAGCATCTGTTTCTGAATTACTGGTTCACTATCCCAATAACTCCTTTTTTCTAAAGATGGATCAGTTCACCTGTTTAGCCAAGGTGATATTCTCAAGCAGTGGTATTTGTAAAGTACCTTAATAACATTCTAAGAGTACAAGACTGCTGTTACATCACAAATTATGCAGCCCACTGGACTGCATTCATTTAAACTGCTGAATACCCCTTCATGTCAAACCGATTCCCCCCCTCCCCTTATCAAACTGGTAGATTACTGTGTCTTGCAAAGAGAGGTGAGGGAGAAGACACCTTACACCTTTTGCTGAGGAATGAGAATATTTGGGCATTTTCTGCAGTATAATAGTTTAAAAGAAAAAACAGACATTGCAGTCTGTTCAGAAGAGCACATGGTCTAACTGCAAAATCACCTTGTCTGCTCGTTTAGGTGAAGGTCAGAACAAAACCAGTAACACACACAGAACTTAAAATGTAAAGTAACTGCATCTTAATAAGAACTGCCTCTCAGATGAATAGATTCTACCTTTTAGGGCTTTACTTTAAGCTAATATTACAATGGTTACCCTATATTTAAGTTGAAGTACTTTGAGATAACCTAGAAATATTAGGGGAAAAAAAGACTAAAATTCAGTGATACTAAGTTACATATGAAAGGACTAGACATAAAACTAGTTCCAGCCTAGTATCTTTTACTTTATGTATAGCCTGCACATACATTTAAATGCACATTTAAATGTACTTTCTCTTTGAAAATACTGAAATGCCTCTGTTTGGAAGACTCAGAATTTCACTTAGCTACTTAAAACATACGATTTAATTTAATGGCTAGCAATCTAGTAATTAAAGAGAAAGACAGTGTTCACAGGGAACTTATGGTACAATTGATACATAGTGTTTGACAACAGTATTTACAACTGATTTGATACACCCACCACAATTATGACCTAGTGCTATAACGTTTCATCCATAAAATGACTTTTATTACAGGTTTTCTACAGTTGTAGGTTTGTACCAAGTTTTAAGCTGTGTCTTTACCTTTTTACTAACCTGTAAGGCTATCTGGACGTGGAGGGACCATTCTCTCATATATATCATACTGCTGTCCATATTGTTCAATATCATGAATTGTTCTTTGCAGTGTTGTTCCCAAATGCTGTGGAACTGCAGTCATGCCAGAACGCTTCGGGGAAGAAGATCCCAGCTGAGTTTGGGATGGAGAAGCTACTCTGGTTTGTACATCAGCAAGGGCAAGAGGAGAGCCAACTCTGACTGATGTTTGGTATTGGGAAGTCCCGCCATTGGGATTTGCCGTCTGTCTGGATGTAACGGAGCCGATCCGCCGCACAGCCGTTGGGGAGGCAGGTCTCTGTGCAGCATATGGGGATGCTGCCCGCTGTACTGGCAGAGTAGTGGATGAATATGCATGAGAAGCAAGGGATCTTTGCTCAGTAACTGATGGAGAACCATACCCGCTACCCAGAGATGTTCGCAGCGACCCCCTTGAAGGGGAAACACCTGTGCTGACCATGTAAGAGGGAGACTGTGCTCTGGATGGGACTGAACTGACACGTCTCATGACTCGGTTGGTAGCAACATTTACTGAGGGCTGTTTAAAAAACAAGAACATTTATTAGTTTTAACATTTAGGCTAAGTAGTGGATACTTTTTTCCCATAAGACAGAGAAATCAACAAGAAATGCATACAATGTAACAATATATAAAAGCAGCTAAAGAGTAGCTTTTGCCCTAAACATAATTCCTTCAAGCTTTCCTACGAAATAACTTTGTTTTCTAACCAGTATTTCTTAATATACAAAATGGCAATTTAGCATTAAAAAAAAAAATCCGTTCCTCATTCTTATTTGGCTTTCTATGCTCATATGCACCTGTGCTTTCTTTCCTCACTACTCTACCACTTTGGAAATTCAGGCACGGTAATGCAAAGAGTTCTAGTATAAGCTAATAAAGTTTTGTCAATTACTGTCTTACTGTCATTCTGATTAATGAAAAAGAAGGGGGGAAAAGCCAGAAACAGTAGAAGGTACAGGAACACAAGTGCCATCTTCCTTTAAGCACTATGTTTACACACAGGCTAAATTCTAGGAGGTTTTCCCCAATATCACAACCGAATTTTAAGCGAGTGATACTTTCTTGATACCATATCAGCAGCGTACTCTGCAGTCAGGAGTCCTCAGAAGTTTTACTTAATTTCAGCTGCAGTGAATGAAGGACATCACACACATGCTGATTTCAGCAAACAAGTCTGTCTGCCGCAAGCCATTTCTGGTCTTTAACCAGTGAAGGTGTTAAATAGAAGTGTAATTTAATAACATTAATTCCAGCCTACACAAAGGTAGGTACAGCTATACAATTATGGTCTTTAAAACTGCGTTACAGACAGCGTACAGACAGAGATCAAGTGTGCCATTTTGAGCATACCTGGACCGATGTCTGCCCTTCAGCTCGTGAGCTTCTCACCAAATGGTTATTGGCGGTTCCAATAAGGGAATGCTGCTGTCTGTTTTCTGATTTGCTCAAGTTTTGGCTGTTATGGAAACTGCTCACTTCCTGGTAACCACTGTCAGAATAAGAATTCATTTGTGTTGAACTTCTTGAGTTACCTACAGACCCTGCAGATATGAAGCCAGCATAAGAATAAAAGCATCAAACAACTTCACAAAAATAAAATATTATATAACTTTGTTATTTGTTGCATTCATAATTCTATTACGTTTTTATACAGTCAATACAGAAATATATTCTATGATTTAAAATGCACACAACAGACCCTCACTTTCATGGAGAGATGTCTGTTCTGGTGAGTAGAGGTTCCCTTGTTCTGGTTCTGTCCTAATGTCATAGGCATTGGTATGAACACTCTCTGACACTTGGGGTTTGTTTACACTGGTGGTCGGAGGATCTGAAAGAATAAGTTCATTAGATAAATCCAATGTTTCATATGTAAGTTTCCTGCAAACTCAATCATAATAATTCTCTCACACATACTAATAAAGAACTTGTTGCTACTGGTAGACAGGTATCAGCTACCAACTAAATGAAAAGAACGTTAATACTAGTGTCTGAGTATCTCGTTTCCTGCAGTTTTGACGTAGTTGTACAATTCTAATTTTTCAAACATACACTCCAACCTATTGTAATGAAAAATATAACTGATTACCTAGTAAGTATACTTTGCAGAGTAGAAACATTGTGCAACTGTGTTGTAGTGCACAGAGGATAGCTATCACTTGTCTTAAGGTCCTGTAATCTCAAGAGCTTCGTAAGTAAAAGGCTGAGCTGAATTTTATCCCTGTTTATGCACCATCAACAGAAGTTGCTGCAAATGTTATACATTTGTTACTTCATATACTACTATCCAAATGTTTACTTTTGAACAACTCTTAAGCTAAATTCAGTTCTAAGAATATTAGCTGAACTTCACAGACAGCAAAGGAAGGTGTCATAAGAGAAAGCAAAGGAGACATCACGACACTATTATGAAGAAAGGAAAAAGTTAAACATAGTCTGGAAAAAAAGGACAAAGACGAAGACATGAAACAACAACAAGAACTGAATCAAAATTATTTTGACAGAAATATTAAGCATTCAATTGCCATCATGCTACAGTTATTGATGAAGAACAGGCGTCAGAGAGGCAGTATACAATCACAGAATAATTTAGGCTGGAAAAGACCCTTAAGATCATCGGGTCCAACCGTTAACCCAGCACTGCCAAGGCCACCACTAACCCATGGCCCTCAGCACCACATCTCCCCAGCTTTTAAATCCCCCCAGGGATGGGGACTCAGCCCCTGCCCTGGGCAGCCTGTGCCAGGCCCTGACAGCCCTTTGGGGAAGGAGTTTTTCCCAATACCCAACCTAACCCTGCCCTGAGGAAGGGGAATAGGAAACGTGGGTTACGTTTACAAGTAACATCAGATGTGTAAATTCTTGCTGAAAAAAACACATGAATGAGCCTAGAGTGGAAACCAAAAGAAACATGCTAAGAAGCGCCAGTCTAGTAAAAACTTCTGCGACTGCTTCATGTCAAAAGTTGTGAGTTCTGGACAGTGAAGCCTGCTAAGTGCTCCTGGAAAATGAATACAACAGCACGCTGCAGGAAGAGGCAAAGCTCCTAGGAGTCTGCAGAAATTTGATGCTAGGAGGAAGACAGAAAAAGGGCTGAAATAAATTCTACGCAACAGCTAACAAAAACTCTCAAACTGACAAAGAATACCCCAATATAAAATCTAGTGGCACTCAGAAAAAAATCCCCCACAAAACCAACAAAACCCAAACCAAAAAAATCCTGACAGATGAACTATTGGAAATTCTTTATAACAGTTGTTATTACAGTATGCTTCAAAAGAGAAATAAAAACCACAGAGTATTTGTACCTATCAAGCTGTAGAGAAATACTCTGAATTTTGCCATTAGCTGTACACAAAATGCTGGTGTCTCACTATTTGCACAATGAGCCATAATGGAACATTCATACTAAAACCATTACTCATTAATTGCTATTACAAGGAATGTTTGAACACTATTCAAACACCAGATTAAAAAAAAAAAAATTAAAAATCAATACATCTTAAAAATTACAGGCAGTCAGCACAGTTATTTATCAGTAGTACATTCTCAGGTCAAAACCATCTAGTAAAATTTGACACTAATTAAGTTACTATAATAGGAGTATTATGACCAAATTTAATTAAGATTTAATAAGAAGTGTTACTACACTTCCATTAATTTAATCATCAGTATGCCTAGGAATGCTACAGAGAACCAACACTGAAATAACTCACTTCCACAGCTCCTGTTACACTAACTCGATAACAGAGCGTAACAGACGTCAGTGGGTATGACATAGTCTTTAGAATTAAATACTTGCGGGTACTGGGACATTTAACATAATTCTATTCAACTTCAATATTTTAATCTTCAATCCTTTTTGTTTAAGTAATACAAGGCCCTGTTATTTTAGTTACTTGATATTACATGATACTAAACCAATGTCAAACTGACAAATAATCAATTTTGGGAGAAACACTTAGGAAGAATAAAGTTCAATTGTGCAGTGCCATACAGATGTTCCTAAGACAGAGGTCTGAACCAAAACCTCGCTTCCATCACACATTTGCCACCAAGCAAATGCTTTCACAATGCTAAAAAATAAAGATTGTTTAGGCTCTCTAACAAAGGCAAGAATGCACAATAAAATGAATTGTTGTCTTTCTATGTCTTTCTGCTACTATAAATCATGAGGAGAGTGCCCTGAATAAAATAATAGCCTTTTTATAAATGGGTGCTGATCTAATATTCTATTTATAAGCATTTTATATGTCTGTTAAAAATTCTGTATAATTCTACCGATGCATAAAGCAATTACAGCTACGGTCACATCTTATCACATCATCTACTGATTTTTTGGATATAAACTACTATCTGCAGTCAGGAAAAAGGTGATTTAAGGGAATGTTTTCATTCATCTTTAACTTCAGTATTTTTCAGATTACAGTTGGTAAAGCATTATCTAGTGACACTTCTTCAAAACAAAGCTCAAGAGTGAGTCTGTATGTAAGCAAAACCTACAATCGTGCTATAATCACAACATAAATGTAAACATTAAATAAAATGTATATCAGAAAATTCTAAGCAAAAATCATTTTTTCCAAACATGCTCACTTCTGAGCAGTTACTCCAGAAAAGCCTTACTTTAGATACATAGAGAAGTGAGAAATATACATCTAGATTTCTATTAATGCACGCAGTATTTAAATAGAAATATGATTTTTTGCCATATGTTAAGTGACTTCTTAGCAGGGATGTGCACATGAGATTTCTAAAGAAAAGAAACACACAAATGGGAGAAGAGAATTAAAGGATAAAATAAAAATATGAGCTGCATAGATGAAAGAAAGAAAAAAAGAGAGGAACTAATAGACAGTCAAGGAGAAAAACAAACAATAGACAAGAATAAGTTACAGGAAAAACTGAGGAGGAAATAAAGAAATGGAATGCAATTGGATGAGATAAATCAGTAAAACAATGACCAAAATCTGTCAGAAGGTATCTTTACCAGTTGTGAACTGTCACTGGAACATTACAGAACCAGGGGAAATCATGTGATTAAACAAAAAACCCAATAACAACAACAAAACAAAAAAAAAACCCACAAAAATAATTTTCACATTGAAAGAATAAATAAAATTAATTTCTTAATTACTTGAAAAAACAAATTTGACTTCTGTTTAAAAACATTGCTAAAAGAATACCTGAAAAGCATCACCACGACTAGCAAATTTAAATGCCAAGACAATTAGGCTGTTGAGAATATTAGATTTAAAAGAAAGGAAAAAAGCTAATGTGTGCCTCACCTCAGCTGAGGCAATACCATGATGGCAACTGAAACCATGTAAATACAACTATGCACGAGCTTAAGAGCTTAAGTCTCTAAATAAAACAAAAAACAGGAAGGGGAAGGGAAAGTAGATAGTTTGAGAGACTTATTTACCTAAAATAGTCACAATTATCATAATTATGAATATGCTTGAGTGAAGAAGCAGATAACTATGATGCATTAGTCTTTGTACAGCAGGAACTGGATAGCTCTTAAAACTGCACGCATCCTTATATAAAGATACGATATTAACACTATGCAGAACTTTGTTAATAAAACTCTTTACAAGCTACCTAAAATTCTAATTGCATTTTGATGACATTAGACCAGTTTTGCTTAATATGACTTCTGTCAAGAGTACATGACCGAATTAGAGAAACGCAGTCCAGTGCAAAAAGCAATTCGGGGGGACTCAAGGTCCCGTTTCTGGTCCTGCTGCATGGTTCTGATGGGTTGACTTCTGCACATACACTTCATCCCTCTAAAGAGATGACCACTGCTCAGAAGATTGACTCTTTAATATTAAAATATTTTAACTGATGCAAAAACCCTAACTAGTTAAATGCGCTGATCTGTGAAGGACAGATTGGATTATTTCAACAGACACTTGAATGTCACTTTTAAGATTGGTCCTATCCATTCCACCTAATACACTCAAGAACAGATGTAGAAGTACTACAAGACAAGTGTTTCTCATTTTGGAAAGTTCAAGCTATCCTGAGATACAAAAATAGAAAAAGCACTCTCAGAAAAACCTTTGCTTATTGGAGATTTTCTCAGTTAAGTAAGAATATCTGTAAAAAGAAAATCAGTTTTCAAGCTTAAAACATACAGTATTTTTTCATGATCCTTACCTGCCAAGGGGGACTCAAAAGTATTTTTGAATTAATTGCAAAGGAGACCCAATACACAAGACTTTTGTTACCATCACATCTCACACAAAAATGCAAAGGCACAAAAAGGTGCAAGAAAAGTACCTACAACTACCTGTAAGCCAAAATGACCTTTTACAATAACACAGGAACACACAAGCCTCTTCACGTGTGAGACAGAGGATATTAATGTTATACTTTAGAAAAGATACTTGAAAAAGATAACGTAGCATTGCTACTAATGTTCAGTTCACTTCAAACCAAGTAATGAACGCCAAGAAAATAAAGTTTTTTGGGCTTAAAGCAAAATGTACACATAAAAGATAATACCTGATGATCTCCAAGGAAATGACTTCTCAGTAGAGCTGCAGAAAGAAAAAAAAATTATCACACAAATGAACCATGTGGCTAGTTCGGATTTTTTTTTTTTTTAACCAAAGCATACAAAATTGTACAAACAAACCCAGCAGATAAAATTTCAATAGCCCATGTAAATTACACTCTGCAGCACAATACACTGGACAACTAAACCCTTGGTTATTGATTTTGATTTTAATTTTGTATTATTCAGTAGGAATGCCCTGTAACTTACCACACGGCAAATTATCAAGCAGCACTTAATACGCACTTAAACAGGCCTGTTTAAGGTGTAATGACGTAAATAAAATAGTATACAGCAAGCATTCACAGTCATATGTGTATGATTAGCAATAAAAAAAGACAGGAGGATTTGCTGCTCATGGTAGGGTCTAGCAAAGGAAGTCTGGGAATCACAATTCTAGAGCATTTTGCTTCTACATGTAAAACAGTTTGAAAAAAAATGAACAGAAACAGACCTACAATTTTTACTGTTATTTCATTTTCCAGTTTTCCAGAGAGAATTCTGATCCTTTGCATATGATGAGAAGTCAAACCATTTGACATACCAGAACATGTACACCTCTAAATGTAAACAGGTAACAGATTTTACACCGTGAAGGTTAGAGATGCCTTAAGAAACAACTATTTCACAAGATCAAGCAGGTGTTTCATATCAGCGTAAACCCCTACTTCTTACTTCTCTTGTATTTTTCCAATAACTATTTTATATCAACTATCTTAACCATTTTGTTTCTTCTACAAAGCAATGTTCTTTCATGTATTGATAATAGTACTGATGCACGACTACCTTTGCAGACAAATGCAAAATTCACCCATGTATTATTAAAATTAGATACATTTTTCCATAAAAATATGTAGAGTATTTCCTCACTCAACATACGAACTATCAAACTTTGAATATTAGATCATTTTTGCAATGATTATAAGCTGCTATTTTCCAAACAAAAAGCTATTTAAAGGAAAAATAGGCAACTCCATCAGATTTTGTGATGTCTAAATATCAGCACGAAACTGTGATTTTGGGTAAGATGTATCTATTTCTAAATTAGTGTTATTTATTTTACTTCTTTCTCCCACAGCTACCAGTTACAAAAAACTTTAGCACAGCAACATGAACAACACTAGGCAGTTATTTTCTAAAATAAAAACAACCATTCAGGAGCCTTTTTTGGAAACAAAATGTTTGTGTATAAAGGAGTGCTAAACTTGCATACTAGCACAAATTAAACTACAATTACAATGGAATTTAAAGACAAAGGAGAATTTGAATGGAGGCTTCAAGTGTCTGAAAGCTAACTTCATATTTAGGTAGTAACAGAATTTTTACTATGTATTGGCTATTCTTTCCCTCAGTCTATGATTTTAGTGTCTTTTGGGGTGCTAATTTTTTCTTTAGAGTGTACATAAAGTGGACCAGTTAAATGGACTGAAACTTGGTGTGTAGAATTTCAGGTGAAGAGATGAACTCCAGACTGAGACTTGCCAGGCTCGTCTGCCTTCAGAAGTTTGTGTTCTACTGTATTTCTGAGACGCTTGTGGGGAGAAAGGTGCTCAAACACAGACTCCATCAAATGCAGATGCATGCCTGAACTTTCACAGACATTTTCCCTTTCCTGAAGAACCATTTTGTCCAAGCCCAGAAGCACAAATATCTTAAGTTTAGACAAAGACAAAATCACTTAGCAGTACTGGAACACAAGTCCAACGTCAGAAACACTAAATAAGTACATAAACAAAACCAAACTACGTGCCAAAACAGGATAAGCGACTAGTTCAATTGAACGTCACCCTGTGGGTTTAACTAGGATAGGTTAAGAACGTACCCTACAACAACCAGCAGCTATCTTCCCCAAAACCCAGCTGCTGTGACCACGTGAGTTCTGGCAATCCACCCGAGTACAAAGTCAGGTGGATTAGTTTAAACTACCTTTCGTGGTATAGTTTAAATTGGGATTTAAACAAACCCAGATTTTGCATGACAGAATCTGCTAAGGCTTTTCAGGAAAGGAGGTCATAGCCTCCAGCTAACAGGAGGCAATAAACGGCTACAGACGGTTATTTCTTAAGCGATTACAACTTTCTCCACAGCAGAACAGACTAAGTGACCGTGGTACACAAGCTACATAGCTCTGTGAAAAACCAAAAATATCTAGAGACACCTGGAACTCTGCAGCAAAGGAACTGTACCACCATCACCTGCCTATTCCAGAGCAGTAAGCAGTGCCAGGACCACCAAACCTCAATTTTTGCACAGCCTTGGGCTAAAGTTCATTCAATTTAAATAACAACTTACAAATATTTCTCATTTCTAGTACACTACCATCGAATCTAACTAGTGCATTAACTCCAGAATGTTTCTTTGGCATATTTTGGGGATTGTAACTACATGCCCAAGTAAATTCTGTGCAACTTTACTGGTTTTTTGCTTGCAAACTGAACCTTGTAACTATTTTGATGAAACCTTTAAAAATGTTTCTATTGTTAAAAATTCATGAGGAAATTTGTACCAAGATAGGCATTGAATTCAAAAGAATTTGTATAAAACAGAATGAATTTTAATTATTGAAAGCTGAGTTCTGAATGTTAGTTAATCTATGTGAATTCTTTACTCTTCACCGAGCAAACTTGGATATAAGGGGTTCTTTAATCAATTATTGTTAGCCTGCTCATTAATACTTTGCTCCACTGAAATGAAGAAATACGAAGACTATTTGACAGAGACTGTGCACACTGGCCCCAGAATTCTCATGCTACCTGAATGTCAAGTTTTACACCCTTCACCTTTTACTTTATACCTCAGACTTTCTGGAAACTCAATTCCGTACAATGAGATGACATCATTCTGTGGTGCTAGCAAAGGCAAAAAGTGATAGGCATAAGAAATACTTTACTCTTACATACACAAGATTATAAAAAACCCCAGACATATCTCTACCCAACACATCTGGCTAACTGAACTTTCCTTATGCGTACAGGACTTATGAATGATAAAGGTTGCTTTGTGTATGGGTCATAAGTAGAAATCTGCTTCATGAACATTAAACTGGTTAAGAATTTAACTTGATTCTTATTAGTTATTTTTGCAAAAGTCCAGCGTCTACCACCTACTGACTTCATCATCTAATTTTGTCACCCTACAGATGAAATGTTTTGAAGGTACCAAATCTTTCAGCTTTGATAAGTAAGTCTAACACATTTTATTCCACTGTTTAAAAACCAGTGTGGTCAAATACTGCACTACCAATGAGAAGCTGCTGCCATTAACCAGTCATCATGCTGCCTCTTCCCGATAGTAACGTGTCATGTATCTAAAGAGAGCCTATACGTGGTGCACTGCACTTCTGAAAATACTTAACTTTAGCCCACTATTATCCTTGAAAAAGAATTAGGTTAGTAGGATAGACGTGCAGAAATTATATTTTTCTTCCAGAACAGTTTGGTATGACGTATGTAGTTTTCAATTAAAGAAGTTAGAGATAAATGTTATTTTTAAATGCTATGGAAGGAAAGCATAGATAAAATATCAGACATATGGCCATGTACATGAAAAGAATTTTCTCTTCCCTTCTCAATCTGCTTCACAAGAGCACAAAGAATAAGTGAAATAAAAACATAACTCTACACTAAGTACATATAAAATACATACACTGAAACACTGATTTTTTAGCCAGTAACACAAATATTTGGTAACTGAAGATGGAGCATGCATACAAACTCTGCTGAAATCGATCTATTCACTTCTTTTTTTTTTAATCTTTTGCATTTTTTTTCCTCACTTGTATTTCCTAAGTATCTGGATTTTTTGTCTGTTTTGTTTGTTTGGGTTTTTTTCCCTTTCTTAATTTCACACCTTCTCTTTGCCATCTTACAGCTGTAGTTCAAAGCTGATGTCTTACACACCAAATTGAACCAGCTGCCAATCTGGAAAAAAATAATAATCTGATAAATGGAAAAGGCTTTTTATGAAGTCACTTTGAGCAAAACATAGTCAGTATCACTGGTACCATTTTACATTCTTCAAGTGACAGATCTCAGATAAACACTTTCCGGCTTTGGTTTCCAAGTTAGATCAGGAGATCAACATTTGTCTCGGTTGCATGGCTATGACAGCTCAAGGCCCTGGCCACACTTCAAGGCAGAACTGGCCGGCCAAGGTCACGGCCAGGGCTCTGGCAGTAGCTGTGTATGGGAACAATACTACAATATAACAAAATTGCAGATTTCTAATTTTTGTTAAGATGTCTTAAGCAGTACGCTATTTTTTAAAAATTATGTAAACATAACTATGATCTTCAATTTCTAGACTGGACAGTTAAATTCCTAGTGCTACATACATCTTTTGCTGGTATTATACGACATGAAACAGTTTTAGACTGTTATCTTAGCAAGCTTTCCATAAGATGAAATCTGTTTCTGATTTAAACTACTGCTTGAGAGAAAAGTAGCGATTTCCATTGCCTGTCTTAACTGCTTGAATATATCACTGTTGTCATCAAAAAAAGGTAACAGCTGAAAAAGTTACGTATTATTTATTAAATATTTCTAAAATGGTGAAAAGCTGTAAAAAGCTAAATATATAATTCTGTTGAAAATGTATGTACTTCACACATATTTCTTTAGTATTTTAGTTTACTGCTTGGCTAAGCTTTCATCATTGGAATACATCTGTTCTGTCAGGCACCCAGTAGCAAGTGGTTTATTCACAGAGATTCGCGCTTGCTGCTTAGGCAGAGCTGCCAGCCAAAACTTAAGCGCCTCTTAAGACTGAATGTATTGTTTTACTTGTCCTTTATCTTCCATTTTAAATATCTACATCAAGAACACGTTTACAGTTATATGCAGTATGAAGGCTTAAAGCTTTGCATAACTGTAAATTCTTGGTATGGGGGATTTTTCTAATAAAATGGCATATATTAAACTCTGTAAACTTGTAATACGCATTACAAGCAACTGGTAACCATCAAAATCAGTATAACGAGATTTCGTATTTTTGTTTTCCTTGTTGATACAGGTTAGCAGAAGTTTTCACAAACATTTTAACTAAACGAGGTAATTTTCAGTCAACTTTTCTAATAGCTATCTTCTTGATTTCACTAATATGCCTAATTCCCATACCCACTCTGCTAGACACTGTACAAAGTACCATAGCCATCTTATGTCCCACATACAAAAACTAAACAGCTCTGCCACCAAGAGCAAGTGGTCCTACGACTCCCTAGATGTTTGCAGCAGACACCGGCAAGCACCAATGCTCTGGTATGAACTCAGAAAGCTGTATGTGGAACGCTACACCCAGATGTGGTCACTCATACCAAAGGATGCTATTTCAGTGTGAAACCCAACGCTGCGAAGCGACTGAGACTCCCAAGCCCCCGGAGCAGGGGGCACAGAGGAAACACCAGCGCCACGGAGAGCGGAACGCCGCCGCCACCCGACAGCCCTGTGCTGCCTGACACCGCGCACCGCTGGCACCATGACAGCAGTAGCAGCGCACCACCCATCGTCAGCATCCTCCTACCGGTACCACAAACCAGTAATTCAAACTGCAGGTCTCTGGCACGTTTGACTATCTTCAGAAAGAATTAACAGTCCTTCAAGTATTATTTTAGCTAAACGATGCATCACAGTAACTACCATGGCACTCATTGCCCTTGCGGTACTTCAGGCACTTTCAGAGGGCGACAGGTTAACACGTACCGCCTGATAGGTCACAACTGTCCGCTAGAGACTTCAGGGCATCTTGCATGAGCACTCGTACGAGCAGTTGCCATAATTCAGCTGACTCACGGTCCCTGCTGCATCTCAATCTGTAGTGTGAGGTAGACGTGCATTCACAGTAAAAATAACAAACCTATTTTGTAGCCCAGTCTACTACTGGGTAAGATAATAAGTATTTATATATGCCGCTGAAGTCAATATTAAATCATCACTCTTCAGTTTATCACCACAGCAACTCATCAGTAAGCCACATTTTTTTTTTCATATTTGAACATCAGCAAATTGCGTAAAAAACCCAAAATTCCTCAATGCTACTGGCATCCAAAAGCTTTGATGGAATTTCAGAAAGGCTTACAGTCTAGGTAAACAGAAAACAAAAATATGAATACTGGAGCTATAATAAGAAAATTCACAAGTTTCACTCATTTTCGATGTAGACATGCAAAAAATAAGCATTTCTAAATTTCTGTGGACTCAAGACAAATGATAGCACACCCTGTAATTTTAAACGGACGGTTGATGCTGCCTGAGTGCAACAGGTGAAGTGCCAAAGGAAAGACATAGCGTTCAGCATCAGAGACTTGGAATGATGCCTTCTGTATCTCAAGATAAGTGCTTTTGGTCACCTGCTCACTAAGCTGAACACCTTAATTAGCCTTATTAAATGATAGATTGACTGGAAATACAGTGACTCTTTAGGTCCTTAAAGTTAGAGTAGGGGACTCCATAATGCTTCCTGAAGTCATCTGGTAAAACTACAACCTAGAAAATATGCAACACATTACACACACATCAAAGGTTGTATGTCCACCGTGACCACTAATGAAACTACCTACAAGCATGATTCTTACTCTATTTACATTCCCAGGACTGCCTGAAGACCTGAAGTAGGCAAGTGAGAAACTGTACAAACCAGAAAGAAACACATCAATGGAAACTTCTAACATGCAGGTACAGTCAAAAAAGCAAACCTGAACCAGGCTGTGAAGAAAACATGAAAAAAATAGAGAAAATTTGCTGATGTATTTATAGACCAATGGTTCTGTTCTTGTTTTTAATTCTTTTCTTTTTTCTTTCTTTTTATTTTCCTACTAGGGGATTAGCAGAAATGAAAGATAAGGAAAAATAAGTTCATTTCCTAAGACAATTCTAAAGTAAGGGCATTTCAAAGTTCAATCAAATAGTAAAGAGAGAGGAAGAGACACTCAATGAGACAGTTTTTAAAACAGAACAAACCTAACACGGTCCGTTCTCAAGTTAATGTCACAAGATATCATTACAGTCCAAAATGTAATAAAACCCAATTCTTTACATGTAATTATTTGTAATATAGAGAATAGAAATTCTACAGCTAGATTAAAGAAGATTTATAATACAGTAAGAATGAACTGTAATGCCTAAAACAATCATAGCATGGACCAGTTTCTAACAAAAGGAGATGCCTTCATTCTGCAACAGAGATGGGTGCTTCCTCTGAGTGTTTAGCATCAGCAACTGTCAGGTGACGTGATGGCCACTTATTTTATCTAACATGGCAAGTAGTTCCTAGCTAATGACTGAATTAATCATCATTTCTTCTAAATTGTTAGGATAAATGGACTATTAATATCTGTGCCCAAAATAATCTTCCAACAGCTCTATGATGATCAACTAGGAGATCTTGATTTAAAATTATTCATTACTTAACTAAATTCTGTTGAATACTTTTTAGCCCAGGTTTTATTGTATGCTGAAGCTCTGCAAAGAAAATTAAGTATATATTTTCTTACTTACTTTTTTAAATTTAACGTAGCTCTTTAATTGATTTGTTTTCAAATTTCACTAAGTGTAATACTGGCGTAAATAAGTAAATAAAATTTTAATTACTGTGATTCCTTCCCTCTTCCCGCCCTGAAAGCACATACTGATTTTAAAGGTAATTTTTATGGAGCTTATAATTTGTCACAACAGTTTGGTGACATCATATATTGCAATATATGCGAGCAATTTCAAATATACCTTTTGGAAAGGCTGAAATATTTGATACGTCATACAAGCAAAACGAAACTAGTTTCTGTACGGATAATTACACCCAGAGCAGCTCGCTGCGAACAGCCTTGTCAGGACAAACTTGCTGCTGCGCGCCGCCCCCACGCTCGGGGCGTTCCGCGGCGTGCAGTTTGGAAGCGTCTCGCACGTTAGCGCTCCTCAAGTGGAACAAAAGTTACCCAGCTTACCACGACGGCGTGCTGGCTTTCAAGCAAAACTACTTGCTCTGTTTACACTCTTTATAAGCATTCTCCCATTGTATGAGAAAAAAAATGCGTGACCATGAAATACAATACATGGTCATCTCACAGACAGCTTACAGCGTTCAGCCACAGAGTGCAATATTTTACTGAGTCACTTTGGAATATTTTCTACTACTACAGAAAGTGCCCACTGTGTTTCAGTTGGCAGTGGGAAAAGAAGACTATCTGCTATGTAGAGCAGAGAAAATAAACCATCCTAGTAGCTATGAAATACATTTAATTTTACAAAATTCTAGAGGACTTCAGGTAGGCACATTATTACTCGAACTGACCGTTCAGTTCAGTACTTGAAGTGTTAAAATTTTTTTTATTATTTACTGTACTGCCTAAAGGGCTTGCATTCTGCTGAAATCTAGTGTGCCATTTATGTACTTTGCTTTTGTTAAAGTGCTTGTGACAAGCTGCTATTACGAGTGCAGTATTTTACAATTACATCAGTAAGTATGAGCCTTTTGGTTCCCAACACCACTCAGTTCTCACGAGTTACACACAACAGGTAACTCACAAAAATCATCAGTCGACTGTGAGAGTCATACAGCCACCTCCCACCTGAGAGGTGAGGCAATGTGTTTTATACACCGAGCCTAAGGACTGACCTTTGATACATATTGCTATCTGCCTGCACCAGCGCATACTCCAGCACCCCTGGCAGCCCAGAGCTGAGCCCAGCTCCATCAGTAACACCACAGATGGAAAGTTAGCTGCAGTGCTGTATCTGTTTGTATGGGAGGCTGAACAGCCCCGTGGCTTCTTCACAGAAACCTGTGCACGTATGTTACGGCGTGAAACCAAAGTAAGAAGACACAGCTGAAACCTCATGTTGTTTTTCCCAGTCTATCATTTCCCATCTTGTAGTGTATAACGTGGGTAAAAATATTTAATACTTGCATGTAACACTGATCAGGTATCATATTTCAGGCTCTTAAGGGGTTTGAAAGTGTACAGGATGCCATGAAAGATCTTAGAAGTGCTGAGCACCCATTTATAAAATTATAAAAAATTATAAAAAAAAAGAATTATGAGAAGAAATAACTTTAACGGGAAAGTAACCCACAGGTACACAAAACTAAAGCTGTATTGGATCTAGGGCTTCCTTATCCACCCATTACACTACAATTGCTTAGGATCTGCAGATCTGCTCTTGTTCTCATCTTCTACACTCCTCTTAAGAGAGCAAAACAGCCATCTACTCCTGTGTGCTGCTTGCACTGACAATATAGCTGTACCACAGGTGGGCGACAGACTAACAAACCTAAACTACAAGTACCTTCTGTCTGCTTTGTTCATGTGTACAAAGCGATAGACACATTCCTTAGGGTCTAGCAGTAACAGAATGAACCATGCTTCTGAAAGAAGAGTCCTTCTCAGGCGCACTCGCGTAGGTGACAGCCTGATCACCGGTGCCTACCTCCAGATGGATTTCTCCAGGTGTACACCTGCGTGGCCTGCACTCCGTACTGTGCTAGTGTTTGGGCTCATGGCCATGAAGACCAGCTGAGAAGCCACACGTACTAGCTGCAGAGACATTTAAGCTGGTTTAAGGTACCAATGTTGCATTTCCCCATTCCCTTGCCAGCTGCCACCACGACTTCCCTTGGGCTGGCACTTGTGCAAGGGGGTGATGAGCTGGCTCAGAGGGACGACTCGACTGACACCCAGAACACCTTGAAGCCCACGCTGCAACCACCAAGACAGGCGTATGCTGCCGCAAAAGTACCTGTGACTTCATGTCAGCCTCTTATTTGCAAAGCAGCACGACCTCCAGGCCAATGCCAGCTTGCAGGAATCCAGTTTAGAAGCGGGTAAATCAGAGGCATTGCTACGACCGCCGAGGTCAGTAAAACATTCCGTTGGACCTCTGAAGTGAAATGCTCCCAAACCTTTTCACCACATTAAAGGAGATTAAAGCACTATCTTTGAAACAAAGTATTGTTGATTTCCTCAGGGACAGAAAACTTGAACAAAGGATAAAAAAAAAAAAGGCGTATGCATCTTATGGTTTAGTTTTGCTTGCTTTTATAGTTTTTGTCATTGTTTTGCTTTTGTGGGGGTTTTTTTTGGTTTGGTTTGGTTTTGTTTTTTTTTTTTACATAAGACTATTGGACAATTCTTATATCTGGCTAGGAGAAACATCATCTTGCTCTCTAAATGCTTCACTTCTCTGTATTTCTGGGAGCAGGCTGCTAGCTGTCCATGACCGATCTCTCAACACGGCATTCCGTTTCCAAGCCTTTTCTCCATGCCCTCTTCATGTTTGTTTAATTTCTTGTCAGCCTTAGCAAAACATTTACATCAGCTAGTTTGGGGAAACACATGTACCTTTTTATGGCTATAAATTTTGCTGCTATATTTGTGGCTGCTGTGATACTGCTCTAAGAGATTGTTTTACCTTGATTCTTTCAACAGCTCTTTCTAACTACACTGAAAGCAACTGGTTGTGAAGAAATGAAAGCATCTAATTCAAGTAGAGATTCCCCCCCCCGCTGTTTCTCACACACCTCTTAAAAGGAATATCCGCATTAAAGAGTAAGTAAAAAAATTAACCAAGGACACACACATCTCGGAACATATTGTCCAAACCAAGGTTTAATCCCGTGTCCCTCAGTAAAAAAATAATGTAGCACAGCACTCATCTATACAAGACCAGACCCCGCTGGCGTAAGAAAATTTAGAAAAACAGGAACGGTGGTCAGCACACAGTGGCGTCTGTAAGAGCTAAGAATATAACTAGGCTTTAATTTTAAATGTGTAAAATATTTTATTAATAACTATGAAAAGTTTATGGCCCAGAAAACAAGAGCTTGAAGAGGTTATCTAGATTCACAAATGTACTCGTACCAAAGTATACTACCTCTGTGCTAGTATCTTCTCCCCCTAAACTTTCATCATCTTTTTTTTATACAAATAAACATCATTTAGCCATAAGGAAGCAACCAAAAGAAGAAATGACTCCATGCTGCTATAAATTATGTTTTCCATCTTGGTAAATGATAGTATTTGATAGAAGTATAGGATCTAACTTATGGTGTAGAAACAGGTAATTGTACATTATTTCAAAAAACTAGACAACAGTATTTGTGGGATAAGGTAACTCTGGTGTTCTTTGTCTGTGAAATTCTCTGGACCCGGGATGTAGAAAAACCTTCTCCTTTGTATTACTCAGGCAAGTTCACTGAAAATGAACATTCAAGACTGAATGAAAGGTGGCTGGAGGCATAAAATAACTGGGGATTTTTAGTTATTCTTCTGTAGGAATTTAACTTTTTTAGCTTTCAAAACAAAATCTGAGCAACAGCGGGAAAACTATGTGGATCTAGAGGGAGACAGGCAAGCATGAAGGGTATAAAATAGTCACCTTGTCCAAGGAGTATTTTTGAATATTTCAAAGTTTTTTAAACAAAAGTTCTCATGCTAGTAACAATACTGTCAAATGAGAACTCTGCTCAGGTAGTTTGATGTATAAAAACCAGCTGTGTTAGCTGGTACACTGGATTTTTAAAATTCATTTTTGAATAATCACCTCCTGTTTCTTAAGTTTTTGTAGGAAAAGCTTTCCATTTAACTTGCAGAAATATTTATTATGGCCACAGGAGGAAACATTTCAGAATGATACCCAAATTTATTGCTGAAAGAATATAGAAACAAACAGTATTTAAGGCAAGAGATTATACTGTAACCCAAAATGCAGGTATAAATGTTTCATAAGAGAACACATTGTTATCTAGGCTTTCAGAATCAAAAGCTACCAATCATTTAATATGCTCGAGATGAATGAGTGCCTAAACAAATTTAGAGTTTAAAAGGTTTGCTAAGCAATTAAAAAAAAAAGAAAATCATGATACTAGTTAAAGCTGAAATATTAATAAAATGCTTTGCTATAGTTATTGTCATTGTATGTAAAAACATATTAGGTGTGTTTCACACTATTTAAATATGCTAACAATACACTTATAAGCAAGATATTCCCTGAAAACAAATATAACAACAAAAAGTATTTCAGTAAAGCTGGATGAAACTAGATAGCTAATTCAGGAAAAAAAAGTAATTGGATTACTGCATTTAACTAGCACTGTCACTTTGATACAAATATGTATAAGTCTATTGTATTTCTCTTTGGCTGAATCTTAAAAACAAACTTCAACATATTTAAAGAGAAATTAAAGCTTTACATACACTCTATTGAAAATGTAATCAATGATTAGAGAGGCCTCTTTAAACTGTCCCATGACTCTTTATAGCAAGTCTGCATTTTTTTTTATACTTGAGATACTAATGGAAGGTGAACAGCTATCAGTGAAAATAGATGTATTTAGGACATAAGCACCACTAAAAAGACCTTTAATTTATGGGACGTATGAGAGTAAAGTCATCAGGACTTGTACCTTGTGCTGGCGATACTTGGTGATTCTGCTCCAAGCCTACATCTTTCTAGCTGATTAGCCACAATTTGCCTTTCCACTTCCAGTTCTCTGGTAAGTCTTTGAAATTGGAGCTCCTGAAATTTCAAAATAAAAAGAAAAGCATTCTTGATGTTAAAAAATGGGTGTGGATTAATTCTGAAACAATCACTGTTTCATCACAATCATGTTTCTCGTTTTGACTCTTCCTTAGTGGAATAAACTATTAGAAGATTAAAGTGGGAATTTAATGGTTCTTTAAATCAGTGGTTCATGCAAATATTGATTTATCACCTGTTACAAAAGGAAAAACATGTTTAAGTATTTGTGGATTTTATTCCTCCTGCAACTAAAATTTTTGTATATACTTCTGTTGCCACAATCTAACAAAGTCTGTGCCCATAAAGTCAATCTTCGATTTCATGTATAACAGAGGTATACTGGAAAATACCGTATCCTAACTTTCCAATTGCAAAACTTCAAATCCTAAGCTACGCTATGTTCTGACTTCAGTATTCAAAACCTTAAAATTTATTATTTCAAACTGGCTGAGGGTAGAGATGTGCTCTTTCACCTTTCCCGATTTCAGCTTTTGTTACATTTCTTGGTCAAAGGTACCAAATCTCAGCCTCTGTAAAAGGCTTTTGGAACATAACGCTCAGAGGAAGACATTAAAATCCTTTTCATCCTGAGACCTGATATGAAAAGCCTCATGAACATGATAACCTGCAGACCACAGCAAATCTTATGGGCCTGTATACGGACTGGAAAGTATGGATAATATCAGAAGGTATGTATGACATGTAAGTGCATCCAGTAGCAGAGACCCAGTCGTCACAGTCTGATACCAGGTCTTAGCATGATTCAAATTCACGTTATACCAAAGAGGCAGGTACATATGCACCCAGTCAGTTCATTTAGACAGTTTGTGTTTTGGAGAGAAAATATTAAAAGGTATATTAAGCAAAAAAAGTCAGACACTTATAAATGAGAATTGATTTTTCAATTCTAAGTCTGAATATAGATAATATACCCATCTAAAAGCTGATTCACCAGCCAGTTGTTAACATGCTAGTGCAGAATGCCATGATTTCCAAAAAACACTCAATGCTGAAGCTCTAAGGTTTGAAGCAAATGGCAAGACAAGCTTTTTCCCCAAGTAAAACATGATGTATTATATAGCACGTAACAAACATAAATCTTTAAAATAAACAGTATTGCACTGCTTGTTTGCAAAAATAATCTAAAACATTTACCCTATGTTTAAAGCTGTTTCCTGTTCCTTACTTTTAAATCAATATTTAAATAGCAACGTCATTGACACAAACTATGAATTTGAACACAAGACTCAAGTTGCCTATTGTTATTTACTGATCTTTTAATTAGATGAGTAAAATAAAACATATGCTAGCCATTATTTGCTTCCATTCAACCAGTCTCTATTAATTTGCCTTTTAATTACAGGCAGCAGCATTAATGAAAATAACATTATGCTAGAAAACATACTCTTAATACATGCTATGAACACACATTCATTGAGCTCTCCTCTCTTTGCTATCTTCTCCTGCACTCTAACACAGTCCTTCACACCAGCTCATGTGTATTTCTGCAGGAAGGCATTTTACAAGGCAAATGTTATCACTAGGCAACTTTTGCCGTTTTGCGTTCCAGAAGGAAAAAAATTACAGTAAATTACCAAATCCCACAAAAAGGCTGACATTGTCTAGAAAGCCTTTTTACAAAAAGTGAATCAATTAAAAAGGAGCACGTAACAAAGGAAATAGGACAAAGCTCCAGTTCCAACAGCAGAAATCGGACACACAAGAGGGGAAATAAAATCTGGGCTTGTCAACCAAGCTTGCATCTACGCAACCGCAGCTTTTTAAACTAATTTGTCACACACTTCTGTCCTAAGGGTGTTTAAGAGATGAACCGGCTAATTGAGATCATCAGAAAAATCAATAATGACTTACATTTTACAGCTGTAAAACAATTACAGGTTTAAAAGACAAAAGTGCCCCCCTGAAACTAAAAGAATGACCAACGCAAGAGAAGTCTTCTCTAAAACACTACAAAAGTGTAACAGCTACAGAAAATATTATGTTTTTGCAGCACAGAAAAGGGATCAAGATAAAATACAGAAAGTGGGAGATATCCTATATTTTTCTCATTTCACAGTGTACTTTCTTTATACAGTATTAATAGGTATAGAGTTTCCTTCCCACCCTCCCTGAGAACTCCTCAGAGTATATTCCAGTTCTTCATCTGGAAAAATAAAGGTCCACCCAATTCCAATAATCACCTCAGATTTTTGAGGATTTCAGGCAATTAAAAAAAATAGGATTAGTGAAATTTCGAATCATAGGATGGTTTGGGTTGGGAGGGACCTTCAAAGAGCACCTAGGCCAACCCCTCTGCCATTGGCAGGGACATCTTTCACTACACCAGGTTGCTCAAAGCCCTGTCCAACCTGACCTTGAACACTTCCAAGGATAAGGTATCCACAACTCCTCTGGGCAACCTGTTCCAGTCATTGTAAAACAACTTCTTCCTTATATCCAGTCTAAATCTGCCCTCTTTCAGTTTAAAACCATTGCCCCTTCTCCTGTCACTACAGGCCCTGGTAAAAAGTCTTTCACCGCCTTTCTTGTAAGTCCCCTTTATATATTGAAAGGCTGCAATCAGGTCTCCCTGGAGCCTTCTCTTCTCCAGGTTGAACAACCCCAACTCTCTCAGCCTGTCTCCTCAGGTGAGCTGTTCCAGCCCTCTGATCGCTGTCGTGGCCCTCCCCTGGACCCACTCCAACAGGTCCATGTCTGTCTTGTCCTGGGGACCCCAGAGCTGGATCCAGGTGGAGTTTGACAAGAGCACACTAGAGGGGGAGAATCACCTCCCTCGATCTGCTGGCCTCACTTCTTTTCATGCAGCCCAGAATACGGCTGGATTTCTGGGCTGCAAACACACATTGCCAGCTCATACCTAATTTTTCACCCACCAGGATCCCCAAGCCCTTCTCTGCAGGGCTGCAAGCACACATTGCCAGCTCATACCTAATTTTTCACCCACCAGGATCCCCAAGCCCTTCTCTGCAGGGCTGCTCTCAATCCATTCATCCCCCATTCCGTACTGATATTGGGGACTGTCCTGACCCAGGTGCAGGACCTTGCACTTGGCCTTTTTGAACCTCATGAGGCTCCTGTTGGCCCACTCCTCAAGCCTGTTAAGGTCCCTCTGGATGGCATCCCTTCCCTCTAGCAAAGTGAATCAACTGCATTACTCAGCCTGCTGTCACCTGCAAACTTGCTGAGGGTGCACTCAAACCCATTGTCTATGTCACTGATGAAGACAGTAAACAGTGTTGGTCCCAGTACGAACACCACTCGTTACTGGTTTGCACTTAGACATTGAGCCATACTATCACTCTTTGGACGTGGCCATCCAGCCAATTCCTTATCCATCTAACAGTCCATCCAACAAACCTGTCTTTCTACAATTTAGTGGCAAGAACGCTGTGGGGGACCCTATCAAAGGCCTTACAGAAGTCCAGGTAGATGACAGCAGGAACCCCCACCTTGTCTACTGATGCAGTCGCTCCATTGTAGAAGGATTAGTCAGATTAGTCAGGCACAATTTGCCCTTGGTGAAGCCATGTTGGCTGTCTCTACCAATTCCCTCAGGACCCTGGGATGCATCTCATCAGGTCCCATGGACACGTGTGTTCAGGTTCCTCAGGTGGTCTGAAACCTGATCTTCACTTTCAGGGGAAGGGATGTCATACCTGCCCTGAGGTTCAGGGACTTGAGAGATGGGGGAAGAGACTACCACTGAAAATTGAGGCAAAAATCTTTTTAAAACTAAATTAATTTCAGTTACTTTAACTGAAAGCAACATGGTAGGAAAAGGGAAGAACTCTCTTTCTGCTGATAATTCATTTTCTAACTTGATATAGAATGTCTTAAACTTATGCAGTTCGGTCTTCACAGTGAGTGTGTAAGCCCTATCTAGAAAATTACACAATTTGGTTTTCACTGGCAGAATGATGTAGAGAGATATGCATTTAGTATTGGACCGTTGTGTGGCATGCCCAACAGAGCTCTTAATACAGACAATTTTTCTCTTAAAAAAACAACATTGTGATATAAAATTGGTGTAGGTAGTTGCACACCATCTGAAGTAACAAATTGCCCATCTAAGTAAAAACCCCTATTTTTTCCCCACACTGCAAAAATCCAAAGCCAGTTAAAACAAAAGAACTGTACTATTTTTCTTGGGGGTGGAAGAGGTGAATGCAACAAATGGACAACACAGCAATAAATTTTACTTCATTTATTTATACTATGTCTAAAAAGTAAAACTTGCTAGTATTCTATCAGAAAAACTGTGCTAAGTAGAAATAAGAGGAAAAAACCACCAGGCCATGTTTGGACACTTCTCAGTACTTGCACTGTTGATTTTGGACACTACCATCAGTTGTCTATTTACAATGTTCTTCATAACTTTATATTTTGGTGCTGACAAAAAAAAAAATCACCGTGCACTGAACTGCAAAGGTGTAAAAGGCATGCAACTAATTTGCCATTTTTAAATCATGCTGATGCTTAGGAAGATCTACTGTATTTTTGCAAGTGCAAGCAAAACAGCAAAAAAAATTCAGCTCTTTTCTAGCCTGAGTAATGTTCTTATGTGTGCAGCCTGTGGTTCCAATGAAGTAGCAAAGTTTACATACTTTTTGAAACAATGAATGCTGACTTTTGTATGTCTCTTCTTAAATATCTGCAGCTGTAGTTGATATGTCTTAAATACCTGCATAAACACATAAGAGGGATAATTTTAGAGGTACCGTCTTCTTTACAGCTGGAATACCTCATGTTTTAAGTTTTTTTTTTCTTTTAGCTTAAATCATCATATTGTTACATAAAACTAAGTCCTAACCAATTCTAAATAAGTGCATTGATCACCTTCATAGCTTATGCTTCCTTATAATGACATTATATACCACTCTGAATGGATACCTACCACCACCATGTTTATCTATCAGACAGTACACTATTTATTGCAGGAATCTATTTGAGTTTGTTTCTCTAGCCAGTTTCTCTGAAAGCAGTGGGAGAACATGCTCCTCAAACAGGATGCTCCCACACAATGCTGGCTGCTAGCAACACAGAGAAGCTGCTGCCCTAGGCAAAAAAATCACAATTAACTGATTTTTATAGTACTGGCTTGTGACAAAGTGACATGACAGGAGTCAGATAAAACAATTAATAAGGTTGTTTTCATTTGCAAAAGAAGATCTATGTGGCAAGAACATACTAAAATTATAGATGTAGATTACAGAATACGCTGCCATACTGCATCAAAAGGACCAACCATATCTTCTGAAACATACGTACTACGATGCCCTGGCCAGAGCTACTTTTTATCCAATATACATCGAGGGACAAAAAAGCTCTATAATTCTATTCAGCTGTTCAGCAGTAACTACTTAATCACCTTATAGAACTACAGGTTTTGTATTCATAACCTAAATTCCACTGCAAAACCACAGACATCTTTCTTAACATGAAGCTACAAAAAATGCTGGCTTTAAATACCATTACATTTAAGGAACAGGAAGCATATACATGGTTCAAGAAAGAGAAGAAAGCAACTTGCTTTGGAAAGGCAATTACACAGACTACAGGCAGACAAGCTTCCAAGAGTGAAAACCAAAACCCATCAAATTTTAGAGCTGTGTGATTTCCTTTTAGAGGCTGAAGTTTCTGGAGGAGGAACAAGCCCTGCATGGGGTGTCGACGTTGTAGTGTATACCCCAGGTGACCAATAACAGCTCTTACTTGGCAAGCTCTGCGTGCCAAGTGGTAATTCGTCTGCAATGATGTTGAGATCTCACTCACGAAAGACACCACAAGGTCTTCACTGCCACAAGATACAGATGAGACAAGTTATACCAATCCTGAAAACAACATGCTCTTTTCATTTGAAAGCTGAGTACCTCTGACAGGCTTGTGGCTCCCTGGCAAGTGAAAATAATTGCCAATACGCTATGCTGGGCTACTAACAGCAAATATTTGAAAACAGGTAAGTAAGGGGAATGTAATTTGTATGACTGACCATGAAGACTGTAGTTTTCCTGTTGCAGGCTTTCGATAATAAAAGAAGGTTTAGAGGCAATTCTGTGCTTTCTATCTGCATCCCATTATGATACCATGTTGCAGAGACCCAACTCTTCCATTTTTGTTAACGAGGAACTTTTATCCCTCAGTAACATGGATGAGAATGAGGAGTCTACATTCACAATGTTGAAAAATAAAAATTACTTTCTTCCTGCCCTGTTGTGATTTGAAAACCTCTGACAAAACACAGGTAACTTAAAACTTTAAACAAATGGTGGTCCAATTGGCTAACTGAAGGTTTTCTGGCGACAACTGTGCAAGAATCAGCAGCAATGGCACAAGCAGCAAAGACAACTGACAAACTGTTTTTGAATGGTACATGCCTGGCTAGTCAGACCAGTCAGATCAGGCAAGTTGGGACATCTGAGAGAGATGATGCCATGGACAGAGAGATGCACCTCTTGCAGAGTCTTGGCTTCTACGAGTTCTCAGTGGTTGCTGTGGTAGAAGACAGGGCTAGGATGGGATGTTATTTCAAGTTGTAGTAACACTGGGATATGCTAACTTGCTTCAATTGCCAAATGACACTGTGAAATATTAAGATGGCAATTTTAAGTTGAACTATGAAGCGCTTTCCTAATCAGAAAAATGTTGCCTGTTGAACAATTCAGCTGAGCATCTTCCAGTAGTTGGAGTTGATGATCTAAGAAAGCGTAGCCTACATTTGAGAGGAATACTTTTACCTTGCATTTACTATTTCTCATTCAACTGCAACCTACAGTGCAGAGACACACAACTCCCATTGCCTATGAAAGTTCAAATGGTGCTAAAGAAAAGACAATTACATTTTGGACATTTTTGTGATACAAATGTGCAACAAAGAGGAGGACAAACAAAATTAAGTTCATTTATACCTTCTTCACATTAACCTCCTACACTGATCTATGCAGAGTTCTACATATTTCCACTTCCCGTAATTCAGAGTTAGATCAAGAAACTGACTACTTAAAAATACATTGAATACTGTATTTTTCCAACACAAATATCATACTGTAGTGATCTAATATTTAAATTCTCTACCAGAATCTATTAAGAAAAACACCCTGTACTTTTAACTAACCATATTAGATCAACCTTAACATTTTCCGTAAAAATAAAGTTTACTCACGCACACAACTGCATTTGCATGCTTTCAGTATCTTCCAAAATAGAAGACAAAAGATAAAAAAAATTGGACAGGGTAAAAAGAATCACAGATTACAGGATGTGAAATGACACAGCTACAATTATTGGCTGATCACACTTACTCTGTATTCAACAGCAGCAGACCATTAAAGCCCTTAATACTTTTATGCCTGCATTGTTCACTAGCCTGGTAAAACAGTTTAGTGCTGCTCTAGCTGATGAGGGATGAAAATTTAAGCAATTCATAGAAAGCTTGCTCTTAGTCAACGGTAGAAAGGAAGGATGCCACTTGAGGTACTCACTGACTACATTTGAGCAGCATCCTCTTTGGAAACTGTTTGTTACAATGCTAGGTTGTTTTAAATAGGTGCTGAAGCTAAGTATACTGCTCTGCCAGCTGGTGACTAGAGTTCATTTGCTGCTGAGTAGATAGGCTGGCAATCTAAACATAAAAGCTTTACAAAAGGTATGAATACTCCAGTATATTTCAGGGGTACCCACGGTTCTAGGCAACTCCTTTTCAAGGGGACTTTCTCCTCAGAAGCCTAACAGTACATGGTAGAAAGAAAAATTAATTTCTAGACCTTCATATGAATAAAGGACTACACAGAATTTTGATTAAGGAAATGAGTTAGTTGTTTCATCTGAGACAGGAGTGGCATAAATTTTGTCCTAGAATAAAAGCATTGGGAAGTGGACTTCCCCGACTTGATTCACCAAAACTGGAAATGCTTGTAAACAGCAGAAACAGTAAACTTCAAAGTTCTGGGATTAAATAGGGAAGAATGACCTATGCAATTGAACACAATATTAAGAGAGTTGGAAATAAAACAGTTCTTCCAGTCATTCAGAAAATGTCGACAAAGATTTTTGTTTCACTCACACAAAGCTTGGAAGTCCATTTACTAAAAAGTACCGCCTTCATTTCAGAACTGATACACATTTATCCACCTAATTGATCACTAGATGCATGCAAATCAGAATTTCCAAGTGAGACTGTTCAATGTTTGTGCCTAATTACTGCAAGTGCATTTAGTAAGTCTTTTTTTCAGGTATCTTGTTGAAAGGACATGCCTACACGGTCGGATTACAGAGTACTTGATATAAAGCACTACGTATCTGAATCGGTAAAGAAATCTCCCAAACAATATCAAAATACTGTCATTCTAGTAAAGATGTTCTTAAACATGCAATAATAAATTCTTTGCTGTATGGAGAATGCATTCTTTCCTCCACTTCCATCTGAAAAACTTAGGTTTTTGCCTTTCCCCTCGTCCCCCCACAAACCCTATAAAAAACATGTCAAGAACTATGTAAAGAATTTTGTACTTAAACAATAAAGGGGAAAAAAGTAAAGCTCACACTTTCTGAGAATATGATATGGTTCAATACAGTTATACAAAAGGAAAAGGTTTTGCTGAAGTGTTGAACAAAAGTGAACACCTCTAGGAAAACACTTGGGAAAACCCAAGAGATTTACGATTATTCATCCGAAAGCATATCCAATCATTCTTACTCTATTGTCACCTATTTACAAAAGAAATGGTGAAAAATTGTCCATCTTTAGGTATCAAAAACAACTAGACCAAAGAACGAAGAAACTAAAAAAAACCCCTGCCACTGCTGCAAGTGCTCCTCTCTTAGCAAAGAAATTAAAACCAGCGTATTCATGTTACTTTTGAAAACTGGATCGATGGGTAGTTTTTTCCTGTGAGACCTTTTCTCTCAGCCCAATCACTGAAAAGGAAAACTAACATGCTAAGCAGGAAATTCAATTCCAAATGATCCCATTTAATCTTGCCAGTTCAGCAGCAATTCATTCCAAATTCAGCAGCATACGGCTTGCACATGTAAAATAGCAGTGATTCTACAAATCTATCTGGAGTAGTTGGCAACTAGCTGCCTCTACACTCCCTCCCCCACCCCCAAAAAAGTTACTGTTATGATGCTGCCCCTCCAATTTGTAACAACTTGTTATTTTAGTATTAAAATAGTCAATTTACTTTTAATACGGATAAAAGACTTCCTACAGAACTCAACTAAACTTTTATCCAAGGACTCCCCAGGATTCAGAAATACAGACACGTATATTTTAATGCTTTAGTTTTACTTAAAACATGTTTCAGCATCATTTCCTAAGATACTTCTATCCATTATGGCATGGGCACTTCATAACATTTTAGAAGTGAAATACACGTTCTTAAAAAACAAAACAAAATCCACCTCCAAAACAAACCCACAGAAAACAACCCCCTCCCCAAACCAAAACCAAAAAACCCACAACCCATCATCAAATCCACTAAAAGACAAAAAGAAAAGGCCAAAATATGTTTCAGCTTCCTTATAGTTAGCCTTAGAATTTCCCTGCATTCAAAAAGGAATTCCTCTAGTAGAGATGCAACTTGTACCAGTAAGAGTCAGTCCTTCCCTTGATTTTCACCCAGAAGCATACTCACTAGTGTATCTGCAAACAGAATAACTTAACCTGGTAAAAGAATTATCCCCTCCCTACCCAACCAAAGCCAGTGGTGCTTGTGGTGGTAGTGTCCTAATTTATATTAATTAGGGATGTGTTTTCACATTAAAACAAAACTTGAGCTTTGTCAAAAAAGCATGAAGCTGCAGTAATCTAAATTTATTCGCAGATTACACTTGTTCTGCACATATTATTCTATAACACTAAAAGCGAATTGAAATGTTTCTTTCCTAAAATATAATCGAGGGAGATTTACACAGCTGTCTGACAATTTTGTCTCAATGAGAGACTGTTCAGAGTGCAGGGGCAAAAAAGTTGCTTCAAACTGATTTGGGGTCATAAGAAAAAGAAACAAATGGAGAGTTTATTTAAGTGCCTTGTAGGGTTCATAGACTAACTACTGCAACTTTTTATATAATTGTATCTATGCCAGTATGGTAGAACACAGTCTTACCGAAGTCATTCAATAAACTTATCTACCTATTTCAGAACTACTGTAGTGATTTAAAAAGTTTTTATTAAGTTAAAATCTTGCACAATTTGACAAGTAATAATAAAGGCTTTTCTGAATCGTGTTTCCACTGTAATAAGTGTTTCTGAAGTAATGAAGTTAAGGTGTGGCAACTCTATTTTGCAAATACAGACCTACTGCAAATAAAGATAGATTGCTGTACAAAAGGAAGTTAGGCCATAGCAAACAGCATAGTAGTTTCTGTTCAAGCTTAATAAAGTAAATAACTGCACTGGAAAATATTCTGTTCTGGGCTTTCTGCCATACAGGAAGGGTGTTGAACATGTCAGTGTCCATAATTATTATCAACAGAAAAAATACCAGAAAGCAACAGTTCAGCTCCTAATTCTTTCAGGTTACCATTTTCTAGAGCGAAGTACAATTTACATCTTCCTCCCCCTTGTATTCATTCTAATGCGTCTACACATTTTAAAGTTAGGCTACAGTTCTGAAGGTTGTGTTTCACTAACTATTAAACACCATTTTAATTTTATTTTTTCCTTTCATCAGAATTGAGTTACTTAATAGTCCACATATTTAACAGTCTTTTTATGAATGGAAAGGGGAAGAGGTTTTAACCTCCATTTTAAAATTAAGAAATATTCCATTATCATTTTTTCTCCAAGAACAAGAAAAAGATAAAAACGTTTCCTGGGTAGGAAGGGGGATGTTAACAAATGCCTTTTTACTGTATACTTATCATGTATCAACCCAATATCGACAATGCTGTCATAATTGTATGTTCAGTTTAAGCAATCACCATTGCATCAAAACTGCACAAAAGCAATCCTGGACAGTAATCACAGCAGTAAGAGTATTGGCTGGCGATCACTAGCAATTACAGTACTGACATTTATTGCAATGCTGCTCATCAACTAAGCTACCATTATAAGCATGTTCTTTGTGAACTGCAAAATAAAATGGACCAACTTAAAATCACCACAAATGTACTTTAAGCAAATTAGTTCTAATTTACATTTGTGATAAGGTAAGAAAGCACAAGGCAAGCTACTGTCTCAGATGATCAGAGGATACTCAAGATCACTGTAACTCAGATGACTGCAATTACTTGCATCTCAATAGCCTCCAGCATTAATATCTTCCGCATTGGAAGATTTAACATTGGTTTTAATATTACTTAGAAATTACTAGGGTTGCTATTGTAATCTTAAAGTACTTTTGAAACTATTCACTTAGGCATGAAAATAAAGATCCAAATTTCATCATCCTGCAGCAAATTTTCATTTAAGACTGAAGGTTCTATGGGTACAAAATCTGTTGACATCAAGACCATATAATCCAATTCTCACCTTTTTTTTTAAAAAATATTAATATGGGACAACATATGAGAACTAATACATCAAGTGTTCACATTCAGAGTTAGTACTTGAATCAAGTACTGATTTATCTTAAAAGGAGTTCTGAGAGACAGCAAAGCAGACACATTCTGAAATTCAGATGCTACAATTTATGTATTAAGCCAAGAAAGATGATCATTAGTCCTAGTTCTGACAGTAAAGCCAAACTATTATGTCTGTTTGTTTTTTTTTTTAAAAAAAAAAAAAAAACACAAACCAAAAACTTTAGTTAGAATGTTTGTTTGTAGAACTGCAATTTTTTTCCCCTTGAACGATCTTTACAAATTAAGGCTGAACTTGACCTCAAACACAATTTTGTATTCCCTATAGAGACTATCATTAAGATACATGTCCATAAATGTGTTGCAGATTTAAAATATATTAATACCTTGGCACTGATAACTGAAACCAAACTCAAAGTTTAAAACCCATTCTTTAACAAAATACAATTAATCATACCAAAACCTTTACGTGCAAATTTCTGTAACACTGTACATAACTTTGCAGAATGTACAAAAAGGACTGGTTCTCAATGTTGCATCAATTCTACACTAGCTTTTCTTTTTTAAACAATAACCCCACATTTCAAGTCTGATTTGCAACAACAGTGCATACATTCCAAGGGATACAGAATACCATAATGATGCTTCTGTTCAATGCAATTAAATGAACCCTTTATATTCAGATTCTAACATTCTGACCTACAAAATATACTATAGCAATGCTAGGCAACACATTTTAGAAACAATGCTGGTTTTTTCCAGCAATCCAATAAAAGACAATGGTTAACTCCACAACGCATACTGAATTTCTGAATTGCTGAAAACAAGGCATATACCTGTTCCTTTACAGAAGCTAAAATGGTAGTGGCAGTAGTCTCTGGTTCCATGCCCGGGCCTGTGGAAGTTTCCTGTGTTGTCTGCGGCAGCCCCTCCTCCACCATTGGGGTCTGCTCAGGGGCTGGCATTTTGCCTGCAATAACAATATTTTAAAATAGTTTACATTTTGAGCCAGTGATGTTTAAGAAAATTCAAGTTTTGAGGATTATAAATTCTCTTTTTTCTAAAAATCTTTCCAAACTTAATCAAATTAGCAGAGAACTTTGCATTATTAATATCAACGTATGTTGCTATTCCTGTGCTTCACCTTCACAAATTGAAATCAGAATTACATACAGAACGTGAGGGATGGGCAGAAGCAACCAGGCAGCGTGACATTTAAAGATTATTTTAAAAATGTTATTTCATGGTAGTTACTAAAAGTAGCAAAATCCAAGATGCGTGAAAAATACTAGTGTTAAACATTAAGAACACCCAGGGATCAGTAAAAGTTCACCACGTGTGCAGTTTTTAGCATAGAAGTATGACATGTAACAGCAGAGTGCTTTGCTGTTAGGAGCAAACCATGGAAGAGACTAATTATGGTAATAAAAAGTTAATGGGAATAATGCTTCTAGTGTTCTTTTTGCAAAAGAGGAAATTAAAACACTAAAGTTAAACCAATTGCCCTGGGCTATGGATAGCGTGGAAAGGATAGACAGGATTAGCATTCAGGAATCCCAAACCTCATTATCGCGGAGGCAGCACACTAACAATTCCAGTACATGTGAAAAAGGCAATTTATTTAACTATAGAAGTCACTATTAACTAATATTACAGGGGTAGTTATGAAGCATGTTCAATACTTTGAAAATAGCAAGTAGGTGGTACTGATGTAGTTTCTGCACATCTACCATGCTTTAATTTCCTTCAGAAAAAAGAAAATAGAGGTCATGAGGTCTAATGTTAAAAGTAGTCAATATTTCATTTCAGACTTTCAGAACAAACTAGAGGAGACGAATATGAACAGCAGCTTCCTTCCCTTCATTTCGCAAGGGGCAGCTTGCACTGCAAACAGGCTCTATACTGCTGCCGATACACAGAGGCCGAGTGCAGGCAAAGCACTATGTTGTCAGAGGACTTCTATGCTACCACAGACAGCCTTGGGCAGAGAAGATGAGTGCAAACCAGAAGAGAGATGATGTAAGAAAAAGTACTTTCATTCCACTTCATGTACAGCGGCACGTGCACCGTGAGAGGGATGACTTCTGTTCAGGCTGATGAGCTGCTTCAAGTGTGTTAGCAGGTGGTCTTTATTAACCACGCTATTCTCATCTGCTGAAAGAGCTAGTAACACTGTTAATGTGCAGTTTCACATCAGTCACTGAGGGAATCAAACAGCTTCAGAGAAGCTGAAGTGAGACAAGTGATGAGAGGCAGTGGAGTAGTCATGGGGGTAACACACGGTGCAGGAGCCTGCTCACCCATCAGCTTCTACTGCTGTGAACGGGAGAGGAAAAGCTGCTTCCAAAAGCACGTTAGAGCAAGAGCCTCGCTTGGGCTCGGTCACTGGAGAAGGGCCTCTCCTCCCCTCAGCAACCGCACAGGTCACACAGGGAGCCTGTCCATTAACCCGAAAAGGGTCTGTATAAATGGCCCGTTCTCACCTTACGTCCATATTGCATTTATCTTCTGGGACAAAGAAAAAGAAATCGCACAAATACCGCGCTGCCAGGTTTCTGGGTCAGGATTGCAGAGGGAAACCTGAGCACACTAGTTTGGCGACACAGAGAGCAACTCCTTTTCCTTCTTCCCGCACCTCACCTTCCAACAGGACCGAACCACCATCACGGCAACATAAAGACTATGCCACGCTCTGTCCTTCTAATCTAAAAAGAAATTTAAGTCCAGAGCAGGTGTCTCTTCCTTCCCACCACAGCCAGCCCCTCCTCGCCCAGCAGGGCCTCCCCTGCGCCCCGCTCTGAGGGAGCGCAGGCCCCGCCACCGCCGCCCCTCCTCACCCCCGCCCACGGGGCCGCTGCCGGGCCCTGCCCGCGGGGCAGCGGGGTGCGCGGCCCCCGGCCCTCCCCGCCGAGGCCCGGGGGCGGCAGGCGGCAGCCCCACCGGGACCGCGGCCTCCGGCCCGCCTCGCCTCCCGCCCGTTCCTGGCTGGCTCCCAGCGTACTCTGCGCTGGGACGGCAGAGACTTGCGAGAGGAACCGGGAGGAAGGGGGAGAGGACGAGAAAGGACGGCGAGACGGCGTCCTGCTCCCCCTCCGCCCAGGCACCGCGGGGCGGCCGCACCTGGCGGCAGCGCGGCCTCCTCCGGCGGCCCGCGGCCTGCTCCAGCGGCCCGGGAGGCCAGCACGCAGCAGGTCGGGCTTGTAGCAACAACCAAAAAACAGTAAAGAAAGAAAAAAAAAAAGGATAACAACCGTTCCTTCCACTGTCACTTTATCGTCTGTGTCGCGATGGCGGCGGGCACGTCTGAAGGAGGCCAAGGTGGGTCCCTCACAATGGGACAGAGCTCGCTCTTGGAGAGCAGGCATGAAGCGATACCGCATGCTACTTGGCTTGCAAAGTACCACCAAATGCATAACCAGCCACATGTCTGGCTGTTTTTGAAACAGCATTTTTATTCATTTCGAGCTTGCAAATACAAAGGCTGCCACACTGACGTTTTTGTAAACTAACCCTCAGCCTGGCGTACACCTAAAGCTCCAAGGACCCTTGTTTCTACAAGAATGAGTTAAATAGCATTCAAGAAAGCAGAATAAAAAAATGTGCTCTAACAGTTATATAATAGGATTTTGAAAAGTGAAAGATGTAACTTTAGGGTTTTAGAAAATAAAAATGAATTCTTTTAAGGTTTTACTTGTAAAAATCAACTCTTTCATCAAGCTGTAATAACCCAAAGAATCATAGAATACACGTTACGATTCCCTGCGTCATACCTGATTTTTTAAATCGCTTTCCAGAGTTCTTTTATTACTAGAACGCAGTGTTTCAGGTTTCTAAATGGACTGTTAAATTTGCAAGCATATCATGAAGTAATAAAACTACCCAGTCAAGCTTTTCCTTCATTTAGGAATATTTGCTAAGTAATCAAAAGGCCAAATCTCAGAAACTCTCACAAGTTACACGAGTTTCTTTCAGAAATGGGCTGCTCTCTTGTCCATACATCCCAACATGTCTTCATCTGCACGGTAACCAGGGGAGTGTCCGTTGTGTTTTGGGACTTCCAGGAGATAAACACAAAATGCAGTACAATAATAAATAAAGCCAATCTTTTAAATAATTTTTAAAAAGGCAGCTCTGAATTTCAATTATGCAGTTATGCATGTCTGTTGCTTTAAGTCAATTAAATATTTAGATGCACTGTGGTTTAACCCTAGAGGGCAACTCAGCCCCACGCAGCCACTCACTCACCCCCTCGCCCCCACTCCCCCCCCAGTGGGATGGGGAAGAGAACTGAAGGGTAAAAGCGTGAAAACTCATGGCTTGAGATAAAGGCAGTTTAACAGAGAAAGCACAAGTTGCACGCACAGGCAAAGCGAAATAAGGAATTCATTCCCTACTTCCCATCAGCAGGCAGGTGTTCAGCCATTTCCAGGAAAGCAGGGCTCCATCGCATGTAATGGTGGCTTGAGAGGACAAATGCCTTAAGTCCCCCCTTCCTCCTTCTTTTGACCAGCTTTTATTGCCGAGCAGGACGCCATACGGCGTGGGATGTCCCTTGGGTCAGCTGGGGGCAGCTGTCGCGGCTGCGTCCCCTCCCAGCTCCTTGTGCCCCCCAGCCTGCTCGCTGGTGGGGTGAGGAGCAGAAGAGGCCTTGGCTGTGAGTAAGCACTGCTCAACAGTAACTAACGCATCCCTGAATTATCGACACTGCTTTGGTCACAAATCCCAGACGTAGCACCATAGCAGCTACTATGAAAAAAATTAAACTCTGTCCCAGCCCAAATCAGTACAACATGCCATCATGGTCGTACTTCTAAGTTTCCAGTTCTTTCCAAATGTTTAACTAGGGTTTACGAAAGATAAGTTATGAGATACCTTAAAACACTGAAATCGGTGCAATACTTAGTCCATGAAACAAAAGACTTCTTAATTTTAAGACATATGGGGAAGAAAAGCACAGCTTTTTTTTTTTAACTTTACTTAAAAAAAAAAACCAAAAAACAGCTTGACTTTTTGAAGCTTCTATGATGTGCCACAAAAGTACTATAAAAATGTAGTGCCAATTCCTTGTAAGTGATCACTTTCAAAGTATATTGTCTAAATGAATGCTTAAAACTAGACCAACTAAAAACCTCTACAAAAATATGATATAATGAGCACAGATATGAGATGATCTCAGTTTGTCTTTTCCATAATGTTATCTGTCACTTTCTTCTCACCCCAAAACTATGAAAAACTCTTCAACCTATCTGTAGTAAATTTCTGTAACCAGGCAAGAAAACGTACACCTGAACTAGTTGGAAGGTATGACATATAATATACCCCATATTGAGTCTCTAATAATAACACTCAGATGAAAACCAATCAAATTAATTATTAATGAAGATGTCAATGTTAAATGTACATCTATCTCAGTGTTAAGAGGTGTAATTAGAGCGCTATACCCTTCCACACAGGCAGTTGTTTTAACTGCTGTTCTTTCAATTAACACATTTCTTGGCAAAGTAACTGATTTTCTAATCTCGATTTCAAGATTAGACAATTGTTGGCTTTGATCCTACAAACACTTACATACATACTTAAGCTAACGCAAACGAGTACGCTCATTCACTCCGACCTCCTGGTGGCCAGGCAGCTGCCAGGCGCCTGAGCTGAGGTGACCTGGTGGAGGAAAGGAAGGACCGGGGAGACGCTCTCTGAAGCCCAGCCCCACAGAGGACCCCGGCCCCACCACCATGCCTCCGTCTAGGCACGCTGTTTGAGGAAAGGAACTCAAAAAGTCAATTTAGAGCCTCATATTCACCTTACAGGAATAGGAAATACCACATACAGGATTCGCGAGAGCCTTAAAATCAAGTACAAGTAAAACTCGGGAGAAGCTAATAAGAAAACCTTTCTTCCTTACACAAGACTGGGACTTACTGGCTGAAGATACTTCCTGAGTTGTGTTACTCACTCCTTTGGGTATGGATAACTGGTTCGTTATTGGAAAACAAGCAACCAGACTTCATCCCTCAACAAGTTAGGTCCATAGTTACATTGCCTGCCTCTTGTGTCATGGCCCAGCAGTTAGATCTCACCCAGAATGGGAGACTTTGTTCCTACATCTTCCCCTGTCTGTCAAAATCCTCATCCCCTACAACCTTTCGCTGCAGTATCACGGCCATTAAGCTGCAGTCAGGATGGATGCAGGGCTGCTCTCTACAAACTTCATAAGTGGATGAATCAGACAATATACACAGGTACCATTTATAAATGTACCTTAAAGCTTCCATGTATTCCAGCTTTTTTAATTCTCAAATTGCTCCTGCACATTAAAGACACTGAGACCTATGTAGCCATAATGAAAACTCAGAAAACATTTTACTGTTCTACTGCTTTGTGCAATGCATTTCAGCCTTATTCATATAACTTCTTATAATTCCTGAATATGAGAGAAAAAGTTTACAGATTTAAGTTCTCTGCTATAGCAAAGAATGCATGAGAATTGAAAATTCTTGACACCTATTCTGAATTTTGAAATTCTCTATTTAAAAGTAAAACACAAAAGAACAGGAGCAGTGACAATCTAGCTCTAGGCGGGCCTGCATTTACATTTTCAAACTAGATACAAGCGTGCAAGGCAAATAAAGGTGTTCGATTTGAAGCCTCTATTCTGAAATACCCTACAATAATTCTGAAAAGAGTGGCTTTTCCATCCTCTCTACCGTGGAGGCACACTGAAATGGTTTCGTGAAGTCATGCAGTAGGTTGGATCAGAGCAAACCAAGCCATCAAAAAGAGTTAGCTTTCAATCCAACAAGTGTACGGCGGAGACCATCTCTAGGCAACTGCAGGGATTTGCTTGAGCAAACCACATTTAAACAGCCACTTTAACTGTCTCTTTAGAGGATACCTATTGCCTCCACGATGCACAATTAGCTTGTTTACATCTAGCACACAAAAGCACCGACTCCTAAAAACCTCCCAGATGTTCTCCTTTTGTACAAATGCAGCAGACTTCTTGGCACCCCAGCACTGATGATGGGGCAGATTCACTGGTTTTCTTTAGTAGCTTGCCAATCCTGGCTTTCACGCTGGTCCCCTAAGAATGCAGTGAGGTTGTAGGTTGCCAAAATGGGTAATGCTTTCTTTTGTGTCTGATCAAATGGTCAAACAGCTGCAAAGCAAATAGGTTCAGTGAGTTCATCTGACACAAAGCTATGCTTTTTTTTGGGGAGCAGGTCTATTTTTCTGAACCAGCCAATCTTGCAGCTGTACAATCACTGATGCAAGGAAGGAACAAGAATACACAATTGAGAAGGAGAGAAGAAACATGAGAAATCACTAAACTGAGTGTAGGAAACCATGCTTTAATTCTTCATTCTCGTTAGTCTCTACTCCCCACCTTCCACTGCTCCTCCTGTTATTTTCTTAGAGATATCCACATAGTTTTGCCAGCACCGAGTAATCCCTCTCCTTGTATAGCGGGCCCAAGGAGAACCCAGACCTCTCCAGGTTCCCTGCAAGACAGCAAAAGTGGTGCTTTTCCACAGCTTTCTCCTCACTTCCCTTCATATTCCTCTTGCCTTCCTTACACAGGTGATTCTCCCAGGTTTTCTCCTTACCTGTGTTCCCTGTTTCTGAGCCTCCCATTGCTGACCTGAAGCCAGTAACAAAAGTCACCAAAGTCATTCGCACTGAAGAGGTAAGGTAATTCTTATGAACACTGTCAACTAGGATAGGATAGACCATCTATTTCATGCGGGAAACATGATAAAAACAACGAGCAACATCTCATCACTAGAAATCCTCATATTTATCTAGCTTAACTCAAGCAACAGGAGTAAATCACCAAGGACATCAGGGAGATACTCGTTAGTACAGAAGAAAAAAGCTCCAATACACTGAAATCAATTTGCTGGGACACTGACATGTTGTATATTATACAACTAAGTTATTCTTACAAATCTACACTTAAGCAACAAGGCACACCTCAGCTTTTGGTCAATGATTCTTGTTTTTGCATCCTTTATAGTATATGTGAAAGTCAAACCAAAACAAGACTTACCACATTTCTACAGTTCTTAGATGAAAACATGATTAAAATTTATCTGATTTTTTTAGTTACTTCACAGACATGTCAGTACACTTCTAGGTATGAGTAGCTCCTATTACCTCCATCCTGCTACAAGGATGGAGTGCTGCTCACCTACAAACTAGGCAGTGATTTACACTCTCAAGCTTGGTGCAACCAAGCGACTGAACTAAGACAAACTCTGTATTATGTCTATCAGCCCATAGTCATGTGTTTGGATGAAAAGACAGCAGGTGACAACTCATCCACTTGCAAAGAGGACACAAGCAATTAAAAATGGATTATGTGAAAGATGGCTCAAGTATTTACATGAAAAATAGGTTTTAAAATTTCCAGATGCAGTAAGTCAAGATACTTCAAATATCACATTATAGGCTAAACATTCTGTTAAGATACCACTTTTCTTCATGGACATTAGTAGTGCAGAAGTTTTGTTCACATGGACTTAAGGATGAAACCAGGGAAGTAAATATATTATCTGATAAAAACATGGAAGAAATTGACTTCTGGAATGACAGGGTAGAAAAATACAGCTGCACAACTGCGCAGGCTCAGTCCCTCAGTAACAAAAGAAACCTACATGCAACAGATGCGCTGCCTGAGAAACATGGGAGATGCGCTCAACTACCTCACTGCTACATTTACTGTCTTCCTCATCCCTTTTTCTTCTCGGGATACATTTTTCCCCTCTCTTTTTTTTTTAAATACATGCAGGTTCAAAAGGCCTCTGGTGCTATGTCCTTTTAAAAATGTTAAAAATTATTACCCTAGCTTTTGGATAAATGTATTTTTGTTACAGCTCCTACTAAAAGACAGTCCCGGCCCCCCGCCTTTTTTTTTTTTTTTGGCCGATGGCTACATACTTTAACTCCACTCTAGTGAACAGGCAAGATTCTACATCCGCAAATATCCAGTCGTAACATGTTCACAAGATTAATATTTTTATAGCTTTAAACTAACCATTCAACAGAAGAGATCAGACGGGTATAAAAGACGACCATTTTGAATAAAGGCATATTTACGATCATATCCTCCAAGGCCTGAGGCACCATTTGTAGCTCACCTTAAAAAAAGAATCATCTCTGTCATCTGAAGGATGTCTGGAGAGCGTTCACGCTTCACAAATATATGAAGTACCACAAGCTAATTGACAGTAAACAGAGTTTTCAGTATTTTAAGTCAACAAGGCTCCGTGCCTTAAAGAAAACGCAAACGGCAGACCCCAAACCTGGACCTTTCCTTTGGACCATCCCGAGCCTGCATTGCTCTGTTCTGCCGGTAGATCTGAATCCACTGCCGTTCAGAACCACCTCACCGGAGCACAGTGCTCACAACCAGTTCTGCAGACTAGCAAACAAACAGAGACTTATCTCGAGGGATAAAGTTCAGTCTTATCCCAGTGCAGACTGAGAGGGAGGAGGCGGGATATGTAGTATCACAGAAGGATTTTAGATTTTCCACGCAGACTGCCAGGTGACAAAGAGATTCATCCATTATTCATTCAACCGTTCATAGAAGGATAAATTCTTAGTTTGGTGTTGGAATATTCTCAATTAATTTAGGATATGAAGTCATTCAGAATGAATGTCACAGAATAACATAACTCAAAAACTGTAACGGCTGAGTAACTGCAGTGTGCGTATGCTGTGCAGCACTGCTACCAAACGCTTGCAAAGCATAGGAGCTCCAAACTGATGCTTTTCAATCTCCCACCCGAAAACTCCTATAAACAAGCAAACGGGAGTTAAACTGAGAATAACTGTAAATAAAGATATAAACACTACCAAGCAGAACAATAGCTGCAGGTATTCTTCAATTTCCACTTATATTTTCTCCTAGCCCTGTAAAATTATTACTGAAGTATTACTCTATACGTTATTGCTAGATATAATGCACGCTAACTGTAGGCAGATATATTTCAACTGGAAGCATTATAAAAACAGGCTTATTTTATATGTATTTATAAAAGTATGCTTTTCAATTTTGTCATATAGTCTATTGGAAAAAATTATTATATAAACAATTTTTCCAATGATAAAAATTAACAGCTACAACCACAATTTTAAAAGACAGCTGAAGAGTTCGAGACTTCCACAGCTCCCCGTGTTTTGCCAGTGCAAGTTTTTGCGGGATGTGGTGCCAGGTGTACCACTGAGATGGTCTGGAACCAGACACTACCAAGCCCCCGTTGCGCCCTGCCTTTACAAACCAAGCAGACTGGATCAGTGGCGTGGGCTCACTTGTAACAGACTCGCATATTTTTACTGACACTGCAGTCTTCATCTCCGCTTTGAGAACTGTGGTTCAGGAATGAGTGACCAACGAGCAGCAGCTTAAATCGGGTTTAGAAGGGAGAAAAGTCCAACTATGCCCTTGCAAAATTTAGAAACTGATGATGTTAAAACTCCTGCTTTTACTCAGGATACATTTATAAGTTCTTTAATGCAACCTATGGTTGGTCCTGCTCAAGTGACTACTACAGAAATGTCAAATTCTTTCATACCATAAAGATAGGGGAATACCACTGTTCTCTAATAAACATGGCTCTGGATTAGCAAAAGGTTTCATTAAAATGAAATTTTATCAATTGCTAAACTGTAGTTTACTCTTCATTTTGCTCTGAAACAGAACTGCACAGCAAAACTCCGTTTGCTGCTACGAATGCTCTATGTGCAAACTTCTATGTTTAAGCAAATGGATCTCTCTCATTCTCTTGTGAATTAGACAAGTGTCTGGCTTTTAAGGCCAAAATTACCAATACTTCTATCAGTTCTCCCACCCCCCCCAAAAGAGGTATCATCGGTATTATTTTTCTGAGGTATATTTGATTGTTTACCCTCAAAAACTCTAAGTACTTGTAGTAGGATTACACATAACTCTACTCTAGAGAGAATTCAGTATTTCTACTAATACTTTGTAGAGATGAAGAGCTGTGAAACACCAAAATTTACAAGTGACATTACAATTAGAGGAGATCAAAGGCAACTGAGTAACTTGAGGAAAACCATAAAGCAAGGTGAATGAGCTAACATTGATAAATACAACATTATATGGACTATTCCTATCTATGTGAATCATATGTCTTCCCATAGTAGGGGCTGGATGATAGAAGCATGACTATAAAGTTAGACACACTTAGGTTAAAATGTTTGGCTAGGCACAAAGACTTTTTGCAGAAATGCCATAAGGGGAAAAAAAAAGTCAGGTCAATGGTACATTAAATAATGTAAATAATTTTAACCACACTCTAAAATAGATGCCTGCAGTACAAAATGTAGACAATTCAGTATATAGCAACAAGAAAATTCAGTGATAGAAGACTATATACCAAAGGAATGACGATTAAGTGTGGAAATGGTCAAGAAAGGAAACAAATACTGAATGATGGCAAACAGTTCAGGTTTTTTACTGATGCTCAGTTAAAACAAGAATTCTCAGACCAGTATTCATTCACAGGCTTCCTGTTGTGTGGAAGCACTGCATCTTTATGCAGCGCTCTATGACGATGCTAAGATGTGATTTCCTTCTCTCAGTGAAAAACATCTCTTCCTGTAAAACCTCCTACAGGCATACAATTTTGTCATGAGATGGCAATATTTTGCATCAAAGTTTACCAGTCAGAGATGCAATTTAGATAGCTTTCCTGCCTCAGTTCCTGAAAGACTAAAAATATGACTAAAATGTATTTTAAAAGCTCAAATCCAAAGTTTCAAAGGAATCTCAAATATTGGTCACAACATCATCATTCTTATTTCTACCTTTTAATTTCCTGCCCCGTATTCTAGTCTAATTCTAATTTCTGAGCAGGGAAAATTGAGCACACCAAAACCAGCAACAGGCTATCTCGTAGGTACTAGAACTTCAAGTGTTAAGAAATAGCGTGGATTCGTCGAGAGCAGATTATATCAGATCTACCTCATTTTGTTCTATGACAAGAGCACTAGAAGAAATACACCTTGAATGTAAAGCTTTTGACACTGCCACATGGCCTTCTGACAAGCAGCCTAGATCGCACAGGTAAAAATACAGTGGGGGGAAAGAGGTGACCAGGGTAACTTGTTAGAAAGTTGTAATCAATGCAGTAGTTAATAGTTCACTCGCATCGAAAGCAGACTGGAGATGGGGTTCTGTCACAGGTACTGCCTGGACACGGTTACCGGGATAAGGAATGAGAACCAGCGCCACTGTCGGCATTTTGCAGATGATGGCTGGGGACAGGGGCGGGGAAAGCATGTATCACTGAGTGGTAGGGCCAGCGTTCAGAGATCGTGAACTATAGGAGCATCTCTCTAAAAACAAACGTCAAGCTCAAAAGCAGCTGATCCCAACTCAAACTGAACGTTGAAGCTTGTCTATCCACCCCAGCGATCCCCACTGATTTCGCATTACCTCCACACGCATAATCCTGCCTTGCCTATATTCACGTTCGCCAGGCTGCAAAGATGATCAAAGTCCTGCACTGAAGCAGGAACAAATGCAGTACAGAAGACAACCAGCAAGACAACAGCTCTGTGGAAAACAACATGAAGCTGGGATGCCTGTAATCAAAGCACACTTTCCGGTGACAAAGAAAAAGGAGGGGGGAAAAAAAAAAAAAAAAAGATCTCTCATCACTCCTGCTTATTTTCCATTTCCCACTGCACTGAAATGCACAATCTTCCCAGTCTGCTTAGCGAAAGAAGTATATCCAAGTTTTGTGCACCCAATTTCACGTTAGATCAATTGAAAAGTCAGAAGAGAGCAACCAAAGCTATGCAAATTTTATGTAGGAGTAGCCTGTGTTTAGATACAAAATAGAGACTATGGGGAAAAGTGATAACAGCTGAAATATTGAAGTTACTGCAGCAAAGACAAAACAATAATGAAGGATAACATTTAAAAGCTACTGCTGTCTTCTTGCCAGGTATCGGACAACATCAATGACATTAATTATTTAAGTGTTACTGTCTCTTCTAAATGGGATACTGGGGTGCTCTTCTCCCCTTCCAAAGTCAAACAAACTTTATTTTTTAGACCTCTTCATAACTGGAGATAATAGAAAAAATTAAATGCTCACAGTTATGATTTAGATATGCCTGACAATTAATACTGATATATTTAAATAAGCAACTCTACCACCAGAAAAGTTCAGAACTTAATCAGTTACTTTCACTGTGCTTTAACATAAAGCTCAAAATGAGGGGTTTAAAACACAGCTATCAAAAGTAAATCCTCTCAATAACACGAACTAGTTGAAAAATTACACAATTTTAAGTCTTAAAAACCCACAACAATTAATTGCTGGTTTAGGGGATTTCCACTTTCAAACTAGAGAAAGCCTGCTCTTGCTTGCACCGTGCAAGTCCAGGAAAACGTCAATAAAACAACTCAGGAAATACACTCACGGATGACAACAGCAGAAAAGAATGTACTTCCAGAACTTGCAAGATTGCTATTTCGTATAACGCTTAAATAGTAATTGTAGTTAGAGGCATATCTTCCATTTTTAGAATGTCTTACTTAAGCTTCATAAATATATATACAATTTCAGATAGCTGATATTGAACCGAACTTTTGAGCACTGTGAAGTAAGGAAGAGGAAGCAGCTGAGCACCAGGCAGGAAAGCACGCCAAGCCAAACAAAGCCCGAACACCCTTCAGCACAATACAGTACTAAAACCAGCCCTGGTTGGAAGGGAGGAATCAACAAGAAACACCCGTATTACTATACCACAGGAACTGAAAATATTTGTTACACATATCGTTTATGCCATCTAAAAATGAAATATTTCAGCAAGGTGCTTAAGTCAGTTGCTAGTTACCTTTTCAATATCACAGACAGCAGGATAAATTACAGATGTTAACAGGATACGTATCTACTAATCGCGTTTTTTGCCTTTCTATTTGTGAGAAAGACCACTTCAAATCCAAAAATATTAAAATGGAGCTTTCCAGCAAAGACACAGAAGAGGTTCTACAGAGGGTTTAACCTCTTTTTGCTTTTTCTTTTAAAGCCCACCTCGTACGTTCTCTGTTAGTTCAGTTCTCATATGACCAGACAGGTAAAGCTATAAATGCCAGAGCAAATGCTAAAATCCCCAGCAAAGGACGGGCAAAAATAGGCTCAAAAATCTACCTTATACTTCTCTTGTTTAAGGGAAGTGTATAACACTCCACTTCTTTTGTCAAACAAAAGCATAACAAAAACTTAATGAAAAATATCTGCATTATATAGTCTGCATATAATTATTTCTTCAAATAACATTTTTAAAGGAGTTGCTCCCTTACAATGGCAAACACAGTTTGTAACTTGTTTCTCTATAGGAATGCTGCTGGTTAACTCCAAATAACTCTCAACGCACCTTCTGGTGAACAATGTTAAAATCTTTTTTTATATGCTTTAAAAATAGACTTCAGTGAGGCTATTAATGCGGACTTCAGATCAACATTTCCAAATACAGCAAGGTAAACACACGCACACTCACATACTCGCCTGTCCCATTTTTATCCCGTTTTAATCCTGATGCTGTTGCTGCTTGTCAACATCCTCTTGTTGAGCCACATCGGCCCAACAATTTTGTCAGATACAGGGAATAAGCCCCTTAACTTGTCATTTACGGTCACCCGAAAAGGCAGCTTTTACTTGCAACTGAACGGATAGAGTGACATGCCCATGGTGGTCTGGAGAGTTTCTGTCCTCAGGCTAGCGAAGCGGCACGCGGGGCTCTGAGCAACGCGGGCATTCGACACCGGCCAGCCGCCGCTGAACAAGCACGCGTCTGGTGCAGTGAAATGCAGACACAGACAAACCCCGTGAGGTTGATAACCCAGCCCAGGACAACCTAGGCTTCCTCCCAGGAGGATCACCCCGCCCGCAGGGCCGGGACAGCAGGCGGGCCCCTGCGCAGCGCTGCCCCGGGCTGCCGGGCACACCTCTGCTCCGCGGGTCCGGCCGTCTCCAAGGCCGAGACCGATGCCAGGGAGCCAGCCCTCATCTCGGAGAAGCCAGTTGGAAATTCCTTCAAAACTGAGGTCATCACCGTCACTCCTCCTATCCTCAACAGGAATTAGAAGTATAAAGCATATAAACGAAGGAAAACGTAGTAGAACTGGCACAGGACAAAGGTCCGACATGAGGTCAGTTACTCATTCCATACTTGTCACCAACTAACACCTCACGGGGTGGGCCAAGTCTTTAGACCTCATTATCATCAAATAAGTCTTCACGAAAAGTGAAACACTATTTACTGGAATGGCAGTGTGAGCTTCAGGTTCCACACTGAATTCTGAAGAACTGATGATCTAACCTCACGGATGACCTATTGGCAAAAGACGGAAAGACTTGTATCCACGCCAAGTATAGCATGCTCAAAGCTACAAACTTTCAACAGGGGAAAAAAAGTCTTCCTTAATAAACTATTGATACAGTGTTTTCACAACAGACTGTTTTTTATATTTCCAATGTATTAGTTACACACGTAATCCATCGGTGAATTGTAAGACCCACTGACCAAAGCAAAATTCAAAATATAGGAATAGGCATGTTACCAGCTTTCAGCTTCAGAGAGAAGTCATCTCTCTGGAGACTATTCATTTCTGTAATTGGTCTTCCTCCATTTGAAAAAGGACAGAGTTTACAGCATAACCATTAATGCGTTTTAGTGAATCTCCAACAGCAGAGAAGAAATACCTGCTAGTAGTGGCCACTCAAACTTTGGGGTGGATGCTCTATTAGAAATAAATACTGCTGCAAACTTGGTCCTATAAGACCTAGCTTTTCTAGACATTGATTGATGCATGAATAATCATCATAATGGCGGGGCACAGGTATTCATTTCATGGATGTGGTGATGAAAGAGCAATTAAACCAACAAAAAAGATTATTTACTCAACAAGCTCAAGCCTAAAAGACAGAACAAAAAAAGAAAAAAATCAGTTGCCAAAATAGCCACGGATGACATTGTTATGGACTGATTTAAATTTAAAATGGAAGGATAATTTAAGTAGGCAGACCTGTAACTGAAGTCATCAATTTGAGAACAAATCTTATCAAATAGAAAACAACGTGGTGAAATCAGCAGCTGAGCTCAGTAGTGCTGTCTGATGCTAGTGCTACCAAACAAATCTGCATCTGTCCAAAGCAGTGGAAAGGATGACACACAGAAGCATGCAACATACATCTAAGCCAACAAAGAATTCCTTATCTGGGAAGCACGCCTAGTTTAAGAGATACAAGTGAAAAAGTAGAGCACCCTAAGGGGAGAGGAGAAATCTACACGTCCATGAATTTTGAGAACTGTTGTTTTCCAAGTCAAATAATAATGGAATTATGTGAAAGTTACAGACAATCAAGCCAAACAAGACTTGCTAAAGCAGCAAAGAAATTCCAAGAGTAACAAAACCATTTGTCTGTAGAGAAGACACGGTCAGGTAATACCCTACCAGGTACCTAAGACAGAGAAAGCTGCACGTGGTCTCTATTTTCAAATGATCATGATTATGTATTCAGCCTGCTTATGGGAAGGAAGACAAAAAAGCAGCATTAATGAGAAGCTCCACCTGGAAAGAAGTTTCTCTACTAGGCATTCCCTTGTGATTGATCATGTTTAACATTGTCAAAGCAACTGGCCTTCACATGGCTTCCAAATTTGTGGGGGCTCTGGTAGGCAAGAAGGGCTTGGGGCATTAAGCAGGCATGTTGTTATGGAAGACCCTGAGGAATTAACCTTGCTGCTGTTCTTTAGCCAAGCCACAGATGGTGACCAATGAAAGTTTCTGTAATAGACAATAAGGCATCACAAAGAAGTGACTGGCGAGAAGAATATGGACTCACTACCTGTTCCTGTGAGATGGCCACAGTAATGGCACATGCCATTGTAGAATACATCAAAAATACACTTCCAGAAGAGATTCTGAAGTGTTGCTTCCATTATAATGGAATAAAAGTTAACCCAGTGCCTGGCCCAGGTCTTGTTTCTCACGTCTGCAGCTGGTTGTGCTGGTCTGACTGAATTCAAAGGCTGTCATGATGATAAAGGGACCAAACCCTCCTTTTTGACAGGCAGAAACCTAACAAAGCAGAGACTGAGGAGATATTGTTTTCTATGAATACTTCGGGGTAAAAATGAGAATAAGGAGACATTTGAGAGAAGACCAAATAGGTCTTAAATGACAATAACGAAATTTATAACTATAAACTAGGAAATTTCTCAGGGTAATGACATCTTGGAAAAGTGAAAAAAATATATTGAATATATTAATTGAGAATAGAACTACTGGTAGCTATTTCCTTCACTGTTGTAACTGCACTGTTAGGATCCTTAGAGTGGATTCCTATCATACTGGTATACCCAATTTATTTTTTCTTATGGCAAAAGTGCCCATTGGTATACAAATAAAATCCTATCTACCATAAGGAAAGCCAGACTACTTCAATCACACAGTTAACACAGCAGAAAGTAGCCAGCTCCTCTGGGATGTGTTTACAGTCAGTATTGTTTTGATTCATATCCTGCTGGCTTCTTTGCAAGTAGAAAATGTTAAGGTCAAATCAAGGTGATTTGCTTGCTTTCCTTCTGTCTAGGGCCATTTCAATTAGCGCTCTTGAATAAAATATACACAAATATCTTCATACAGTAGCTGAACTTATTAATAATCAAAGCTATTACTACATTTAGCATCCACCCATAGCACTCTAACAACGCCAAGTACATCCGGACATCCACAGGATTTTTAGAATCATGCGTTCAGGTTCCACCATGTTTAAAGGTACAAATTGGCATTTGAAAACAATTAGCTCAAGTCACTGCATCTCCACTTGCTAGTTTTACGGTAAGACTTCACATTTTGGTTTAAGTTCACCCAGGATTAAATGGGGATCTGATCCTGTCTTCAGCGTAGAGCTAGTCAAGGTGGTCAAGGCCATAGCTACTCTAACAAATCCAAAATGAGTAGCACAGGAAAAAAATCTACACAGTTGTAGTTGTGTCATTATAAATGATAACTTACTTGGGGGAGATGCTGAATGTCCCCTACCCAAGTAAATCCACACACGTAAATCACCGTTCTATCTGAAGATAACACACAAACCTACACTCAATCCTATACTGCGGAAAGTTTGACAGCCATATATTCTTTCATCTAGATGAAGAAATGATCTTGACTTTGGCCAGGTGAGAGGCACAGTCACTGCATCTCCTAATACATACTTTGAAATAAAAAGGGCAGAATGGAAATAAAGTCAGACATTAGCACCATGTCATGCAATGGTACTAGGTCCGCTTCCAGTAGACTGGACAAGATTAATTATATTGAACACTAGCTCTGCCTTCAAGGAAAAGCTGGGCAGAAAGCTAATATGTACTTAAAACTGAAAAGACACAGTTTGTGTTTGTACACCTATGAAGTCGTAAGTTTTACAAATTTAACACATTACAACATGAGGCAACATCACACCAAACTGTTTCACATTCACATTAAAAAAATACACTGGTAAGAAGTCTAAACTTTGGAGCATACAAGGCTGTCCATCAGTAAGGTCATTTGAAAGGCAAACTAAGTCCCCAGTACTACTGTAAAGATAGCTGCTCACTTCACACACTATATAAGAGATTATTAAACACATTAAAAATAAGAAAGCATTATATTTCAAAAAATAGCATATCCTCAGTTGTAAACATTGTCTTCAGCTTGGATTGTCCCGTTTCAAGCAGAGACTGAAAATGTCCAAGCACCAAATGCATGTATTAAATCCAGCTACCCATAAGAACTTCAGTAAAGCTATATTGCATCAGACTAGAGATTCACCTAGCATGATAATCTTGACTGACGATGGCCTACAGCAGACGCTTGAGAAAAAAGGACCAGAGAAGCACGCAGTTCTGTATCCCCGGGTTTCTCTCCCAGCCACCGCAAGGAAACAAGTTGGCTGTACAAACAAGACAGCTTCCAATCCTGAATTACCAGATTCAGCTGAATTATGGGAATTTAATGGCAAAGCAGATAAAAAGTCCCAACTTAGAGTATCTTTTAAAAAGTTGTGCAAAATGAAGGAGAAATATTTTGAAGGAACACGGAATATTAGCTGTTTCCCAGGTTTTTTTCCCCCCATATGCTCTAAAGAATCTTCTTTTAAAACCTTTAAATACAAGTGCCAGATTCTTGCAACAAAAGATGCTGAAGAACAGTAGTTATTCATCTGTTGTCTGGAACCAAAACTTGATTCTGAAATACAGGCCAAGCAAGCTTAAGAGTTTTGAATTTCAATAGACTATACTCTTCCATAAGGATTTTTACCTGATGCCTTAGTTTAAGGAATTATAAAACACACTGACAAGTGTAAATATAAAAGACAGCAGTACAATGGGATGGTTGGTAAAATAGAAGTTGTAAAAATTAAGAAAGTTAAGAAGATTGTTTAGCTATCACAACTATATCTTTGCTCTCCTTCTGTTTAAGGCTGTTACAAATTGCCAGAGCAGAGGCTTTGCAGTTGGCTGTTAATTAGTTAATGAACGTTAGTAGAATGACATCGCAGGGGTTTCACACTTAGTATTTATTCCTACTGCAGGGAAAAGGACACACCACACTTCAATTTCTAGAATTAGAAGGCATCTTTGCACCCAGGATAAAAACCTCTAGCCTGGCTATAATTCTGAGCAACGAGTAAATCATTTCAGTCAGCTGCAGGCTATTTCTAAGGCAGGAGACCGAAGCTAAGGCAGCCTCCATGAGATCCTGGGCAAGGAGGGAAGGAGCAGGAACGGAGTTCACGCAGTGGTATATCCTGTCTCCCCTTCTTCCAACATGTTCAACTTTGCCCATCCAAAGACTTGGAAGCGAGACAGAGGCGTCAGATATGTTGAAAGAAAAGCCTAAGCAGGCAGGTGGCTGTTTGCCACGCAGACAACGCGAACACGCTGCTACCAATTGCCTGCTTGCTTCAGTGAACCTGGGGGAAAAGGTTTGCTTAGGATCATACGGAACCGATTATTAGCTCCAAGAGAAGCGTGAAATACTGAAGTTACCCGCTTAGTGTCAGCAGTTCTTGATTTTGTAAGAAAAAAATTCTATACAAGTCAAAGAATGCATTTGGCTGTTGGACTGTAAGATGAAGGATTTCTGAACTGCTACTCTGATGACAAAATGTGAGTGAAGGAGGAAAACTGTCATAAGTTTTCATACAGTGACATTCTTCTAAAGCGTGATCAATCCCAGCTTCCATTCACAAGGAAAAGATAATGTTTATGCTTCAAAATGCAGAAAGCATCTGCACAGCAAGATACTTTGTTTTCACAATATTCCATCATAACGGGCAAGTTTGAGAACAATCCATTCAGAAAGACACTATGCAGTAAATACCGGGGAAAAAAACCCAGCACACTGAGAAGTTGAGGACTCGCAGGTGTTCTTTAAAGCAACCAAAACAGCAACTTCAAACCAGCCTGCCACAGACTGCTGCGGCATGTTTCTATCGGTGACAATACAATAGTTTCATTATTTGTATTGATCCATCCTGACTAGTTAATTCACATGCAACCTTAGTGCCTACCAACCTGAGGTTTTTCCGTCAACCATTTCAATCTGCAAAGATGTTCACATACAACTAAGTAACTAATAAACGAGCTTTTAATCAGGTGGTCTTATCGAAACTGTTAAAATTTGAACGTGTGAAAACAACATCACACAGTTTGCGATGCTGTACATAAAGCGTTATTTTTCAACTTTCTGTAACAAAAATTACCTGGAATATTACCATAGTAAAATATTTTTGGTTTATTGTAATATGACGCCTGCGATGCTTTGAGATGAAGGGAAAACAAAGGAAAAGTCTGGAAAAATTGCAGTAACTTGAGTTATCTTTGCTATCTAAAACAAAAAAATAATTGTATCTTCCTTTTCCATTTCAAATTTCAGTCCTTCTGAAATACATTAATAAATATTTATATTATAGAATAAATCCATATACTAGTAATGCAAGAAAATTTAATAATACAATATAATATAATACAGTGAACTATATCACTATAGCAGCATTTGCTCAAATACAAGTAAGGCAAGGCTTTCTAAACCTGAGGAACTACACACTTCCTGAAAGCACGCGAGTTGTGATTTAAGGTATCTTCTTTTACATCTATTACAGTAAAACAGATACAAAAAAAATCTAGTTATTATGAATACCAATAAATATATTGCATTTAATAAAAAGTGTTATCTTCCTACACTGTGCGAGTAAGTTTTCAGACTTTATTAGTGCAGGAGCAACTGACTGAAGGACGGTGGTCTTCCTGCTCCTTTCTAAGCACTCAGGGTTGGCCAAAGCAAAACTCAGGAGCTCATCAGACAAATCTAATACCTGTATTCAGTCTGCCTTGCTAATTCAGCATGTTTTAAGCTGCTGAATGTCTTTGGGGTGGTTTTTTTTGTTCTTCAGTTTGGATTTTTTGGTGGTTGTTTTTGGCTTTGTTTTTTTATTTCAGTGTCAGTACATGACTTGGTGAATTTTTTTGTGTCGCTTAAAAATAGCCTCTGTGTTCCACAACAATATTAAAAAACTCTCTCAGTATTGGAAGACCAATTACATCAGCCTGAACAAAAAAGCATCCCACAATAGACAGTGTTCTCTACCAGAACTTCAGCACTTGCTTAAAAAAATTCCAAGTCTTTGAACCACAGGAAGTTTTTGTGTCAGTCCTTCTATTCTGTAAAGAATCCTAAACAATGATCTTGAAAAGTATCTTCTGGAAAAGAACATATTTAATTACAGTGAAATCTCACAAATCTCAGTGCATGTTGTTGCTGTGTTTTATGCTAAGAAACAATGGCAAAGCTAAGAAAACTTAGTAATTTTCTTTCTTATTGCATAGTCCAAATAGCACGGAGAAAACAGACACATCTATGAGCCAATGTGAAATCTTTGGGTTCAATGTTTTTTCATCTCTTGTTCGAAATACAAACACGCTCCCAGAAACAAGTGATGTATTATATCCATCATCTCACATGCCAATATTTTCTATTTCAGCTAAAATATGGCACTGGTTATTTTCATTACATTAGTTATGAGGACAAAGCTTGATACGAAGGACATAAAGTAGCAACAGATGACAAATTCTGCTAGTGTATCTTCGATAAAGGCTGTATCAAATAATATAGACCACCAACTCAGCATTATTCCTGGATCACAAGCACCCTGACTGAAGGTATGTACTACAAAAAGTCATGTTCTTGATCTCTGCTCCTCCACCTGTTTCATCCATCTGTTTAAATTTTGCCTTTTTGTCTATGGAGCATGGATCTTCCTCTGCTTCATAAAAGGGCACATCAGTTTGGGGGTCAGGCACTACGACAGTACAAATGGAATCTCCTTTCATGATATGCTATCATTTTGATACTGTTGTCTTATTTCTCAATAACAAAATCTGGCAATTTCATTGTTAAATATAAACGAGACAACAACATTAACTCTTTTTAAGATCTGTCTCCCTATTTATCTTTGGATACCATGCAAGACTTGTGTAGGAACCTGCAAAAGACAATCAGTGAACAGTGTCACACAAACACATCTGTACACAGAATTTCTCCCATTAACATTCCAGCATTTCACTTGTCCGGAAGCCCTTGAAATCAGTTGCATTACCTACAACATCTTAGTTTTATTTTTGTGGAAGATATGAAACACTTCATTTTTAAGCATGTCACACTGACATAGAAGTCAAGGAGTTATCATTTGTCTGAAATTGTTTCAGAGATCCACGATTTTTTTTTTTAAACTGAAATTACTACAAAACCTGTCACTGCAAAGTGAGAGAGTTAATTCTAAGTGGAGATATTGAATTTCAGCATATTAGGTAACATGTATCAGTAGCAGCATTGTATGCACAAATCGATCCAGGAAGAAATATCTGGGAATCTGCATCCTGTGCCCATACTGTATCAGCAACCGAAAGTTTCCAGAGGATACCTCAAAGAAAGCGGGGAGCCTGCCAGCTGAGCCAGCTGCACACACACCATGTCCCGACCCACGAGCAACCTTCCGTAAACCGCGCTCCACAGGAACAGGCTAATGGGAACGATTACAAGGCTACTCGTTTTCACCAACCAGATTTACCTTCATGATAACAAATGCACAAATACTCAATTCTCATGTTACACAACAACAGAAAATTCTGCCAATCCAAGACGCTGAAGAACACCTTTTTGGAACTGAAAAGACTTCCTTTAGGAGCGCTAAGGATGCATTGCCTACCGCCGCCCTCCTGGGCAGGGAGAGGACAGAAATCCACAGCAAACTGGGAAGTCTCCTGTTCGCACTGTATTTCTAATGGAGATGGCATAAGTAAAATCATTTAAAGCAAATTAAGATACAGATTAGATGCTTTCTATTTGAACACGTGTAATGCAAATGCTTTTGAGTACATTTATAAAAAAAATGTTAGAGGTATAGCGCAGGTGATAGCCTAAGGCTTTCCACACCACTTGTGTGCCATCGTGAGGTTTTGTTAAGAGGGTGAAGAGACGAAAAGTTTTTTGCACCCACGCAGACAAACACAAATCCAGAATTTTTCTAATGCTTCTTCCGTTTCCTTATAGCTGAACCTCACTTGAGAAAAAGCCATGTCTGGCACTGGCAGCCCAGCTCCTCCCTTTCCTCACTTGCTCCCCAGTCTCTGCTACTTCTTACCCTGCCTGGCACTAGAAAAATGGCTCCTACCTTCTTGCCTTCAGCCCCTTCATCTCCTTCCAGGACATTCTCCCTCTTGCTCCTACTGCCTCTGGAGATGGCTCCAGCTAAGCAAAGGACACTTACTGGCCCGAACGGACGCTACGCAGAGCCGCGCGTGCTGCATGCTGTCCTGCTGCCAGCTAGCACAAGTACTCTCCACACAAGTGAACCCCACCAGAGCTTTCGCACTTACTGCTCCCAGATGTACCTCACTCGCGGGGGAACGGGGACCCGCTGCTCTAAACTCCTCTTTAAGAGCTCAACGAACAATAAAGGCTGGCTAATTATACAACCTACACACTATCTATGAACCATCTGCTTTGCAGATCCAATAGCTGAAGGGCAATTTTATTCACTGCCCACAATTACCACCCCATGGTTGCATAAACAGTAAATACATTAAAAATCCCCCCATTGAGCTGTGATGCAGAAAGCAAGTTTCAGCTCGCACACCTTCAAAGGATTTACAACAGACTCCTTTCTTCTCTTTAATAATGAATTAATCACAATACCAATCAGAATATTAGATTAGCTATAATGTTGATTTAAGGTTCACAAAAAACCACTATGTTTCAGTTAGAACACTCAGATCACAAGTCTTTTATAAGCAAAGGCCCCACTACATGGGGGTGAGGGGGAAGAAGTCTTAATTTTAATTATTCCTTGAAGAATGAATCAATCACTCTCAAATAAAGGAATAGCTCACAGTTTTATTTTCTCCACTAAAATAAAGGCATAGTTAAAATGATTTTTAAAAGCCATTAAACAGGAAGTTGCCTGGTCTTCAATTTCTAGTGCTAGGTAAGAACTCTGTAAAATGCTATGCAAATTAAAAAAAGGCGGGGGGGAAGATCTATGAGATGGCCATGGAGACATTCTGGAGAAAAATAGTAATTTCTTTTTCTTTTCTAACGCCTATATCTTAAAACTGCAATAATAGGAGGAAAACACATGTCTATTAAAAGTATGCCTAACTTTTAAAAAAAAATTTCTGTTAAAAAGGCATCTTGTTTAAAAATACTGAAACGCTAAGAACGGATTTTCCCTAACTTTTCACAAAGTGATGTTGTCTTCATTTGCCTGCAAGAGAGGGATGCAGTGAAAAGGGCTAGAAAGTTAAAGATAGCCCCAGCAATTCTCCACGGATCACTTCTGCGTTCAGCCTTCACTTCCGACTCAAGGGGAGGCGAGGCGAGGCAAGGCGAGGCAGCAACTGGCCGAACTGGTTGCCAGCGGAGCGCTCTTCCAGCCGCGATGCTCTCAGGCAGCGGAGGCTGGCTCGGGAAGCCGGCCCGAAAGGAGGACGAGCCCGCGCTGGAGTCGCCTCCCTGACCCCCTGGCACAGGCCCGCTGCACCGCGGAGCGCGGCCGGACGGGAAAGGCACGTCCTCCTGCCTTTACTGGCTCAGGGAGCGATTAAACCGCCGCAAGATACCTCTCAAAGAGCTTCCTCCTTAAGCCCTTCCTTTTAATGACAGTGTTGGGGATTTCATTATTAAAAATAAATAAATTAATCTACCATGACAGCGAAGGACTCCTTCCTCCTTCCTGAAGTGCGGGCGCCTCTCCTCCGCCTCGGAAGAAAAGCGAGCGAGGTACTAAGGGCAGAGAGGGAAAGAGGCAGCGAGCGGGAAGGGAGCAAAGGTCTGCACGCTGGTGCCAGCTGCAGAGATTTCAACTGACAAGAAGCTGCGATTTTCTTCCCTGCAAGCACAAGCTTTGGTAAGGTCACCAGAGGCAGTTCTGGGCTGTCCTCATCCACCTCCTCCCTCCCTCTGCAAACCTCCCCCCAGCAGGATAAATGAGTGTTCCGTTTGGATAAAAAGAACATGAGAAGTTACCCAGTGAACTAGGACGTATCGCAGGCCTTAGGAAAAGCAGCTGAGGATCAGAAGAGCTGCCACGCGCGCCCAGAGAAGCGCTTGGGCTGGCAGTCCCTCCGGCTCCGTTTGCCAGTCCGTTGGGCGCGGTTCTGCTGCCGGGCCCAGGCGCGGAGGCCAGGGAGAAGGGCTGCCTCCGCGGGCTCTGGGTCTGCGCTCGCCTACCGGCACGCTGTACTCTCCGTCTTCACTAGCGCTCCAACTGCCTTATTGTCAGCAATAGTTGCAATAAGACAGGAACAGCAGCAAGCAATATTTACAAGCCATGCCCAAAACTCCAGTTTCAGGTCCAGCTTTTATTCACTTGCACATAAAGCTGTGCTAGCTCAATTTTTCTCTTTCCTCCCTGATTAGTAAAGTTTGAACCAGTTCAGTTTACTTTTGGAGTGACAGTACACGCCATATTCATAATGATTTGTTGTCTCATTTTCACTAGAGAAAAAACCCCACACAAACCTAACCCAAAACTCTGAAAATTCCAGAATTTTGAACCGCACCAGCACAGGTTACTCAGGAGATGTATATGCCCTTTTTATACAAGGTGACAAAACACGTTCTTTCTGCAGCAACTCCTCCAAGTTGTTTCCAACCGAAGGCGGGCAGATGAAGTTACTGTTCCAAGCTCACCCGTTCGGCAGCCCTTCGCCCCGCGTTTCTGCACGCCCGCAGCAGGCGGACCCGAGGCCGAGCCCTCAAGGACCGGAGGGGACAGAGGGGCTGCCCCAGCCGAGCAGGGTCCCCGTCACCAGCAGGGTTCCCCTGCCACCGCAGCCAAGCCAAACCCTGCGCGTGGTTTATCAAAGCCCCTCTGGTTGCGGGGACTGCTCTGTTAAACCAAGGAGTGCAGCTTCTCATGCAGAGGAATCCAATTTTAACCTAGACTCACTGATGTGACTGAAAATAATAAGAAAGTAAATGAGAGCAATACAAAGTATGTCTGATAACAGGCTCATAGGTATTTTTTTCCAGGCAAGTATCACGAGTTCTGCTTGCTTTTTAGGGGTCTTTTCTATACCACATTACAGTAACTACATTCTGGTAATAAACCCAATTATTCTTGATTCCACTTACAACAACTTCTTTAAGCTCACTGAGATCCCTGAACTAATCGGTGCTTTCTTGAACCTAATAAATAACCAGATAAATGCTTGTAAAACTTGCTCATTTTCAGCATCAAAATTAAGAAAAAAAAAAAAAAAACACAACAAAACTGAGACAGTACTCACAGAGTCACATCTTTTGGAATTGCTTTAGCCTTTCATCTGTTATAAATGTATTTAAACAATCTACATAAAGTGAAGGAGAAGTACATAAAATTCTTATTTATGTTTCCGGCTTTGTTAATATGCAGGGTGTTTCTTCCACTGAGGCTTCTCTCACAACGCATGCAGATTTCCTCTACTAAACACCTGACACAGCTTACTAATTAGGATTACTATTATTTTTACATAGCACATGCTAGCAGTCAATACAAAAAATACCCCCAAATGCATTGCAGATGCTATTTCGCTAGTACATGAAGCTGTTATTAAAAAAGTAATGTATCGTATCACTTTCCGTGTTTATATTGTGTGACTGAATTAATCTGTTCATTATAAAAGGATCCTGCATTACAAGTAAAAAAAGCAAACACCAAAAGGTATGCTACATTGTCGTCATTTTAAGAACAATTAGAACAAATTCTCCCCTCTTATAGAAGACTACTCTCTCACAAAACTTGCCCCAACTGTGTTTTATAGCAGAACTTCTATTATTATTATTGCTATTTATCCTTAACATCTAACAAGATGAAAGGAAAAAAAGACATCAGTTTTACTGGAAAAGGCCCGTCAGCTGTTGTACCTTAATTAAAAATATTAATAGCAACTTATTTCAGTAGCAAGACAGCCCTTTACGAGCAATGTAAATGAAAGGAGAAAGTTATTGCAATCTGTCTTTTCATAGACAGATTACATTCATTTGCATGTAATATTGCAATATTTAACCAAGACACTACAGCACGTCCGTGCCAACAACCAGCTTTTGCCCCAAAACACACTCCTCCTACTTTAAATGTGATGGACAAGACCAAATTAATTTTATCTCCATAAACTAAACAAGTACCTTTAGTAGGTTCCCATATTTTTATCTCAGTGAAGATATTATTTGGTGTTTACCTCAAAAAAACAGTTATTAGGTAAAGGGGAAAATGTTATCATCCTTGTCTTCTCCTAATCTCTGAGCTCCAAGTTATCAAAAAATGAGAATGCTGAAAAAACTGCAAAGCTAGTTAATGAAATACTACTGCTGCAAGTCCAACCACACCTTTTCCTTTAAACAGTCAAATCTTGAAGCAATGACTAATGTAAAATTAACATGGAGCGGAGGTTATTAAAAAAAAAAAAGTACAAAGATCTACAGGCCAAACACACAGTTCTTCTTTAGCGAGACACTGATGCATTCTGAAGCATTAGCTAGGAGGGGAAAAGGACCAGAGAGGGCTTGATTCCTAACCTATGTTCTTCTGTAGCATTTGGTATTCCTACCTTCCACAGAAATCACAATCACATAAATATAATCTTTTGCTGAAACAGCCTGGCTTCAGTGTCAGTACTAATTTTATTCTTCCGAGACTTCATTTCCCAGCTGTCCGAGCCTTAGACACAGTAGCTGCCTTCAGTAATCTGTGCCTACACGTACGCTTACACTTTTTGTTGGACCACTGCAGGGTGCCTTAGGTAGAGACAACCCTGCTTCATCTCCACAGGCAAAACCCCTCAGCTAGCGAGCGTCCACATGTGCCACGACGCCCGCCTCGATGTGTCCGAACGCTGCATCTGCTGCTTCGCTCCCGCTTGTTTTCATTATTTTGATCGGGGGGGGGGAACTGCAAAAAGTTACCAGCTTCAACAGTTGCCCTCCCGCGCGGGCAGAGGATTCTCTGCCGGTCCTCCGGCTTTCGACCACCGGTACGCGACCCCGAGTCCCGCGGCCGCGCCAAGGCTGAAAACCGTTCCCGCGTTTCAGTCGCGTCCGGGGAGCGCAGCGGCGGGGGCCGCCGCAGAACCGGGGGCAGCGGGCGGCCCGGCACGGAAACACCGGGCTGGTGGGAAAGCGGGGCTGCCCGCCGCGTCCCGGCAGGGCCGGGGCAGCGCCGCCCGCCTCCGGGCCGCACCGGCGCCGTGCCCGCCGCTGCCCTCCCCGCGGCCGCGGGGCTCTGCCCGGCGCACGGACCCTGCCCGGGCGGGGGCGCAGGCCCGCCCCGCCGCGCCCCAGGGCCCCGGCCCTGCCCCGCCCGACCCCGGCCGGCGGCGCCCCCCGGCTGTGGCGCTGCGGCCGCGGCACGGCGCGGCGGGGGCTCCGGCGGGCGGCCCTGCCCGCTGCGGCTCCCGGCTCCCGCCCGCAGCGCCGCGCACCGCCCCACGCAGACGGCGCCGCTCGGCGCGGCCGCGGGCTGCGCATCCGCCGCGGGGGATCGCCCGCGGGCAGCCGGCGCGCCCGGGAGGGAGGCGGCCGGGCTGAAGGCGGCGGGCCCGGGCTCCGCGCCCCCGACCCGCGGCTGCCGCGGGGCCGGCCGCGACCCCCCGCCGCGGGCTCCCCGGCGCGCACCTGCCCCCGCGACGCCCGCCCGCTCCCGCCGCCCGGGCGCCCGGCGCGGAGCCCGGGGCAGGGGCAGGGGCCGGGCGGCGGCACCTCCGCCCGCAGGGCCCGCGCGGCGCGGCCGGGCACCGGGCGGCAGCGCGGAGGGCGCGCCGTGCTCCGCCCGCGGGGAAGGCGAGCGGCGCGGGCGGGCAGCGGCCCCGCGGAGCCGGCGCGGCTCTGCCCGAGGCGGCGGCTCCTCGGCCCCGCTGCCCCGGGCCCCCGGCGGGCTCCGCCGCCTCGCCTTCCCTCCCGCCACGGCGGCGCGGCGCCCCGGCCCGCGGCCCCCCCAGCCCTCGCCCACTCACCGCGCGGAGGGAGGCGGCGGCGGGGCGGCGCGGCCGGCCCCGCTCAGCGCGCCGGCGGGCCGCGGCGGGCCCTAGCCCGGGGTCTCCATGGTGGCGGCGGTGGCGCCGGCGCCGCCGAGCCCCGCCGCCCGCTCCGCCTGGCCCCGCTCCGCCCCGCTCGTGACGTCAGCGCGGCGCCCTGCCCTGCGCCCGCGCCCATTGGCCAGGCGGGGCGCAGGGCGGCGCTCCATTGGCTGCTGCCCCGCGTTAAACCCGCCAATGGCGGCACGACTTGAGGTTGCTATGGTTACCGATGCCGTGAGGCGGCAGAGGGGAAGGTGCCGCCGTCCCCTCAGCGCGCTGCGCGGCGGGCGGGGGTCGCGGCGGGGCCGGGAGGCCGCCGGCAGCGCCGCACGGAGGAACGCGGCGGCCCCGCACCGCGCCCGGGCTGGCGGCAGGCGGGAGTGCCCGCCGGGCGGGGCCGCTGGGGCGGGAGGCTTCTCCGGCGCCACCGCGGAGCCCGCCGGCCTCCTCGCGGTGAGTGTCCGTGCGCGGCGCGCGGCGGGCGGGGCGCAGGTGGCTGGAGCAACCGGTTGCAAAATGGCCGCGGCGGGGTGCCCGCGAAGGTCGCTGCCGGTGGCCGCGGGTGCTCGTCCTCTCGCCGCCCGCCGGGCTCTCCCGGCGAGGCTGGCCGCCGCGGGGGGCTGTCTCGGCGGGCTGCCCCTGGGGGTGCCTCCCGCCCCGTCGAAGGCGGCCTTGGAAGTCGTCGGGGACGGCGTTGCCGCCTCAGGAGCGGTAGCGGGAGCCGACTTCAGTTCGGGCTCTCCGGCGGTTCCTGGCGGGCTGTGAGGAGCCGGGGGCGGGAGACCCGCGGGGCCGGCAGGACGAACGGCCCGTCACTCCCTTCGCACCCGGCCGGTGAAGTCGAGGCCTTTGTGAAAGATAGGAAAAATACTTTGTACAGTGTTTGAAACTCTAACTATTTTGAAGCTTCTAGTACTGGCCTAACTCTAGTTACGGCATGGAGAATTACAGATGGAGAAAAGAAAAGCCAATATATTTGAAGATACCGTAAAAACATTTTAAAATAGGTTTTGGGTGAGAGGGCACGTGTGTTAAATGTTTGGTCTTTTTGAGTTGCGTGACTGTCCCGAACACAAAACCTCCCAATGTTTCTCAGGGTTTTCTGACTGATACCATTTCTTCTCCTCCCAGTCTACTGCTGTTACAGCTGCGATAGGACACTCGCCACTTCATGGACTAATATGGGGATGATGCTGTGAACAGCTAAAAGAAACCGAGACCAAATTGCCACTTGAATCTTCCCAGAAGCGCATGTGTTCTTGTTTGACTCTGTTATGCTTTTGCCTTTTATCTTTTCCTAATGCTTGTCTAGGGCACTAAGAAGGCTCCAGACATTCTCCTGTAGGCAAACTTGTATTTGGGGTGTAATTCAGTGAGCAGCTCTTGCTGTCTTAAGAGGTTGTCTTATTCAGCCCCTTCCCCTGTTGCGTGACGCAGACTGTGTAGGAACCCTGCTGAAAAATAACCATGAAAATGGTACCTGCATTTTACCTGGTGCCTTTTTTCCTGTCCAGATTAGTTCTCCAGTTCAGGGTGCAATGGGATGCACCATATTTTTATCTTGGCATAAGGACACGTGACAACTCTGATGTGGTTTAATCAGTGCTGATGCTACAAGTAGAACTATGTCCTTACCCTCTGTTCAGAAAGGAGGAACTGCAGGTAAAAAGTAGGGGGTAGCTGAACATGGAGAGTCACCTATAAACTCAGAATTCATATAGTCCCTTCTCTTAATTTCCTATGTGGAATGTAATCTGCTATGCTGGAAACTGTGCAGGTCACTGGTATAATTTTTAAGCTCTGTAATATTTGTTACCATTTGTATGGATTAATACAGTAGGAACTGCTACAGTATGATCATGTGGCAAATGGAGAACACTTGGCAGATGTAAACAGGGGTCTTGATTCCTCACTGCCCTGAAAATGTCATGATTCATACTATGTTAAGGGGATATAAAATGTTACCAAACCAGAATGGTGGCCGCCTTCTAGGAAACAGGAGTCCAGAGGAATAATAGCGGAAGCTTAGTAAAACAAAGAGTAACAAGGGTGAAATAAGATAAGCAGGGGAAGGGCCAAAGGAGAGTGAAGAGCAAGAGAGAAGGAAAAATAAAATGTGAAATTGCAATAAGTAGATCTAGAATAAAGGGAGGAGAAAGCACAGAACCTGTGAGAGCAATGACTTTCATTAGTTGCAAGGTTGCTTCTACCACAGGTGTACTGGATTAATTAAATCAACTTCCAATCAGTCTGAACTGGTTTTAACCTGTGATTTGGAGATTGTTACGTTGGCTTAGCTTCCACAGCTTCTAACAGCTTTTAGAAAATGAAGAAGCTTACTCGCCTCCCCTGGTAAATTGAACCATTTCTGAATGTTATTGTTGTGACTGTGCAAGGCACAGTCTACTGGCAGGCCCTGAAAGGTGGCGTAATGCCATCTCCAGGCCTTCCAGATTCTGGCTGGTTCCAGGTGGACGGCTGTAACCCTCAGCATTATGAGGAACAGGCTGTTCCAAGTGCCCTGTGTCCCTGCGGAGCCATGCATTGCAAGGTCTCTCCTATTTTAGAGTTTGCCACTGGGGCAGGGTGGGACAGAGTAAGAAATAGTGGCGAGAAGGAGAAAGTGATCTTGAGCCAGTTTGTTTTGGCACAGCAGAAGTATAAAGAATTAAAAATAATATTTTGAGGTCCTGTCAGATTTGCAATATATTGAATGACTATCAGTGAAGAACAGCTATTTCATTCTGTCTGGTATTAGTCATACAGTCATAGCTTTTTTTTAATTTGTTTTGGCACCCAGAGCAGCCAATACATTATCTAATTTGACTGCTGCATATCACAGGCCATCAATTCCCACCCATTTATCACTGTACTGAGCCCAATAGGGACAAAATACGTTATGGAAAGGCACCCCACTTTAACTTTCCAATACTGCACGGTGTAGTGATTGTTTGATTTCTTATTCCATTAGCTGATAATAGCCTTTGTCAAACACACATTTAAACTCTTCTGTCAATTTTAGGATCAGCAACAAACAAGTACTGTTTCTTTTTAGTCACCTTCTTCAGGATGTGACTTGAAAGTAAGATGATCTTTCTTTTTCATTCTCAGCGTCATTTGGAAAGCACTGATTCCACTATGTTTGCAAATCTTATAAAAATCTAATGGCACGTTTTCCTTCTGAACCTTCCTGGTTTCTTATGAGCCTTAAATCTGATCTCTTAAAATGATTGTGCTCGTTTTCCAGCTTTTTGGACGAGCAATTTAGTTAACGGGTATTTGCTGGTTGTTTTGCTGCTGTTGTGCTCCTTCCGTATTTCAAGTCATTAATATGTTTTTCTGCTTCGTTTAATCTATTCTGAAATTAATCCAAATTGGAGTCTTTTTTTTTTATATTCCACAGATGTTCATAGTCCTTGCAGAACACTGGCATGCCTGTCTTTAAGTTTAGTGATTATTTCTCTATTTGCAAGATTACCTAGGTTTTCTCATTTGATGTAAGCATGCAGGCACTGTGGCTAGAAAGTGGGAATTGTCGGCACAGAATGTTTGGTCCTTGGAAATGCGGGATTATGAAGATATCAGTCACAAAAACAGTGTTGCCTTTGTTTCTCTCTTTTTTTTTTTTTATTCCTAGAAACTATTTAGTGCTACCTGTTTTATCTGTAATCTCTTACAGGTACTGAAATTACAAAGGTTTGGAAAAAAATAACTGGAGAAGTGAGTAATGCTCATGGCAGGCTAACTGAACAAATGAGCAGCTGTTTAGCATTCACAGGGGAAATTATTTAGATGTGTGGGTTTTTTCCCCTCATTAAAACCTACAATTTGATTTCAAAAGTTACTGCAAGCCATTGTGTTGATGTCACAGCAACTCAGTCAATCCTGATACAATTGACTTTGGGTAATTTGGAAACTATAATTTCATTTGGTTTAAAAAGCAGTAAATGTTCTCCTGCTTTTTTATTGTTGAACTGGGGAGGTGTGGCACCTAATAGAAGGTATATTTCTGAAGTAGTAGTGGACTGACATTTTGCTGTTTCAGTGAGGGTTTTTATAAAAATTCTAAGTTTCAGATGGTGGCATTCAAACTTACTGCTCTGTCATGGGTACAGATTTCTCTCTCCCTGTGGAAAAACAAAATATTGAGGAAAACTATTTGGATACTGCCAAGTTGTTTGCATTTTCATATTTTTTTTTCTTCTGTAGCTTTGAAGCATCAGGCATGAATATTTGATTCTAGATCCTGCAAAGTGCTCAGCGTGATCACCAAGCTTCTGATTACACAGCCACTTTAATCTGGCCCAAGGCCAGCTGCAATGGAAAGGGACAATGCTACCCTGTCATGGTATCTCTCCAGCTTTCCTTGTGCCAGCAAACATGATCGGGCAACTGTGCAGCGAGCTAGATTAGAAAATAGATCCACTTTCCCCAGAAACCTCCCCACAACTGCGCTCTTGTTGGTTGAGTTGGATCAGTTTCCTGATCTAGCTCACTGTTCCTGCCTCTAATTCTGTGCTAAGATATTTGCAAGTAGCCACGTACAGGGGGAATGCGGGAGCTCCTCTTTTGGCAGCAATGTGAAATGGTTTGCCCTGGGTACCTGTTTCAGCAAAGTGGAGGTTTGAGGAACAACAGCTTGCTGGACCACAATATAAGCTCAGGTGCTGAGTTGATTCAGGTTTAAGAAAAGTAACCTTTTATTGGCAAAACCGACGAATCCTGTGCAGATATATTGATTCAGCTTAGTGTGGCACCATGAGGGGTTTTGTTGGCATGGTGTCTGGGGGTAGCGTACTGCAGGGGAGGGCAGGAAGAAGTGCCCAGTGCCGGCAAGTCCTTAAGTAGCTTTGCCGCTCAAGTCAGCCAATTGTGAAACCAGGCTTCATCACACACGTGTACCTGTAAGTCAGGGTTATCTTGGATATTACTGCATCTGGCAAAAGCGGGCAGCTCGGCAGCAGCCAAATGGATGATTTGGTGCGAGGATGTGAGGAAAAGTCGAGTGGGATGTCCAATAGAGAATGGTGATAAGCAGTCATTCTGCTCTGTGGGTTTTCAGGTCCTAAGCTTGTAAGTAATTTTTGTAGAAACCAATAACTTTTGAAAAAAACAAAGCACAAAACATATCCTCCCCCAACCCCACAAACAACAACAACAAAAACCAGCTCTGGAGAATGCAGGTACTTATATGTGCTCAAGGACAGGTGAAGGCCTGCTAAAATCCTTTGCGGTTCCTACGGACTGCTACAGTTCTCAAGCTGAACAAAATATTACCCATCTTCTTACTAGGCTGTATTTGAGGCCTGGAAAATTGTTGAGAAATTTCCTAAATTGTAATCTTTCTTATCAGACTAGGGATATAGAATTTCAAACTGAAATCTAGAGATCCTTATGAATAAGGAGGCAACAAAGAAAATGTATATGCAAAAAGAAGATTGATTCTTATTTATGGACTGTACATTTCCAAGGGTTGTAAATGAGAGGCTTCAGACAAGCATGCTTTGTTTTTTGTAGTAGGATATCAGAAAACATTACGCATTACTTTAAAGTGAAGGTGTGCCAAATGCTTCCCCGCACATAACTCTGCAAATTTGGCCTAGCAGAACTGGCAAAAGCTGTACAAAATGATACTGATGCTCCTGACAAAATAACCTGCAGTGGCTTCTAAATCATATGAATTATCTATCCCTCTTGCTTGCTATCTCACAAGCTGCAGACAAATGTTCTTCTCTGACTCCAGCTATGCTGCTGTCAGACAAAAATCAGCTAGGCTAGCTTAAGGTACGGTGATACGGAGGCTTTGGTGGCAGCACTAACTCACAAGGTCCTGCTTCCTCAAGTTCCTCTTTTCCCCCTCATGGCCATTAGCCCTGTTTGTGTGTCTTCACCTTAAGCTCAGTTTGTGAAGCAATCTGTTGAACTCTGAGAGGACTGGTGCAGAATTGCTTTTAAGTACAACCATAAATGTGCAAACCGCTGCAACTGAGAAAGCTGTAGCTTCTTATAGGGTATAATAGGAAAAAAGTATCTCAGCTTAAGGAGAAATTGGACTTACTCAGACAGAGTAATATGTTCTTGAAGCACTGATAAAGAAAAACTGTGCCCCCATACAGCGTAAACTAAGCCAGCTGACTTTTGCCCGAAGCTCGTTAAGAAATGCATGCACAAATTGGTCTGTCAGCAGAGCTGTGGGGAGGAGGCCTCCAGCAGTGGGTCAGTGCACCTTTCCATGCAGGTTTGGGTTTTTAAAGAAAAAAATCAGTAACAAAGCTAGCATGAAAATGGGGTAGGTGGAAATGCTTTAATTTAAAATACTACACAGCAGGCAAGAGGAAAGACAGGAGCATGTGCAAAAGGTGAGGACAACTTAAAATCACTTGTTTCATTCTATAAAACAAAGAATTGGACTTCTGTTTCCCTTCCTGCTTTGAGAAAATTTGGGCTTTAGCTAGTTAAAGAAAATAAAACTATCATGACTCTGAAAACGGTATATTTCTAATTGTTCATTTTGCAGCGCTGGAAACAAAATCACAGCAGCTGGTTTATCTGAGGAGCCCTGGGGCTGTGATTTAACAGCAGTAATCCAGATACTTTGTATAGAATTTTTAAGCCCAGTCTTCAGTAGGTGATTTTTTAGAGTGACTTGATGACTTCTGCATACTCTGAGCTTCTTTAGCTGTCTTCCACTGAACTTCTGCTACTACTTAGTATTGATTATTTTAGTATCTGATGGTTTAGTAGATGTGATGCCTCTTACAGGACACACTGTTCTACAGCTCCTTTAAGGTCTATCTCCTTAACTATCCCTGCCTGTAAAATTACATCCTTATTCCATTGGCCCTGCATTATTATACATGGAATCCATCTGTGAAATTTCTGTGGTACAGTGCGTATCCTACCTCTAGATAAGAAGTCATTGCAATTGAATCCTTTCCTATTGCATAGGCATAACTTGTTGCCAGAAAAAAGGAGGCTTATGCTTATTTTGTGTAAGACCAGATTGCCTATGGCGTTACAACTTCATTGACGCCTGTTGCAACTAGGATCCTCTGTATGAGGATCAGCAAGATAACAAGCAATCAAGCACTGCGCATTGAAGGGTAAAGAGATGTTTATATCTCCCCTGCAAAGATGCTCTTTGCAGAGACACATGGTCAGTCCTTCCCACACCAGGGTGGTTACCTGGTGGCAGGAGGCCATCGTTAATCGAGAGCACTTCAGTAGCACCTTCCGAAGTGAGCCACCTGAGAGCCAGCCCTTCTGCTTGCGTTGGTTTACCTTGCTGGCTGGTCTGTCCCCGGGCTGTGAGCTCTGTAACCTCCTTCGTTTCTCTTGTCATTCAGTTCCTTTTAGTCTCCTCAATATCTGTTCAGAAGTATTTTCTACTTTTACTGCAGTCCTTTCCTCCTTGCTGTTCTTACAGCTCTAGCAACACATTTTCTTTTCTGATTAAGCCCTCCTTTTCTTCTATGAAAACTGTAATGGAAAGATGTTTCTTTTGTAAAAACCTTACAGCTTTTAGGTTATCATCAGAAAGTTATACGTTAGCTGATGGTATTAGTCCTATGAAACCTTCCTTTCTGGTTACACAGTTTGGGTGATTTTTTTTTTCCTAGATGTATGCTAGTTCTCTTAGAAATACAATAATTTACTTCCTCTTGTGTATTTGCATGGTATCAAGAATATTTAATAGTGACCCAGACTTCACAAAATACTTTGGTGTGTTTAAGCACCTATGCAGCTATGTGCTGTGTTGGGTCCAGCCTAGAATGGCCGTTACCTTGCAGAACAGAGTCCTCAGGAGAAAGTCTGAGTGCATGGGAAGAAGAATGGCACTAGAACTTTTATACGAAAATAAACAGGCAGATATTTTTTCTTACACAATTTGGAATGACCTGTATGGATAACATGACTTTGTTCTGAAATAGATTTTAAATGTTGAAAACACTGTGGTTTTTAATTTCCGTACAGGTTCAATTTGAAGTGCTGTGCCTTGCAGAGCTCTGGGTGCCACTTGTTAGAGAAAGAGTGCATTTTCTTAAGTTACCAAGGTGATAGTTTTATTTATTTATTACCACAAAGTTAAATATTCTAGTTATATATAAGCAAGAAGAATTTAATTCATTTTAGCAGTTAGAAGGCAGGTCAGATTTTGCACCAGGAGCATCATTTCATTGGTGCTATTAAGCAAAGAAACCCTAAACAAGAAAATTACTTCTCTCAGTACTTTTCTGCACTGTTAGGTCTAGTCTCCTTGTTCATGTGAATCAGGTCTTTTTTTGGTTTAAAAAAGGAAAAAGACTATATTGGTTTTATATGGGTGGCTGAAATGCTTGGTTCCAAAACTGGTGGGCCTTAAGAGATAATGAAATTGCAATATTTTATTCCACCAATATCAATCTCTTTATAGAGTCTCAAGGTACTGCTTTGGCTTTGTTTTTCATTAATAGAAAAAAAGAAAAAAAAAAAGAGTCAAGGCAAAGCCCAGATACTTTGTTGTAATGCAGGCAACATTGATTCTATGGCAGTTTTCTATTACAGCGTCTTTACTTCTGTTGTGCTAAATGAGTAATGTAGATGTAAGCATTTTATCTGATGGATGCCAGAGCAGCAGAGTGGTAAGTTGCTCACTGCACCATTACAAATACCTTGCTTCCACATAGGCTAGCGAATAAGCAGATATGCTTTACGAGTCAGACAGTTAAAGGTCGATTTAACTATACATTTGTTATTTCTTAAGTAATGGAGAAAATTGTAGGGTGCTATAACAGACTCACATCTTCCAATAAATCTTTAAATGAATATGTTGAAGTGTGTTGTTTAATCTGTAACTTACTTTTTGTTATACATGGAGGTAATAAATAGGAAGCTAGATGGAACATTAATAAAAAAGTATATAATAAAACTCTGCAAATTTCTTGCGTTCAAATCCAGAAGTCTGTAAATGATGCCTCAGGATTTTTGCCTTTAGCTCAGCAAAGCAGGATTTTGTCCAGGATTGCCCAGCCACGTGCCAGGAATTGCCCAGAGAAGCTGTGGATGCCCCATTCCTGGAAGTGTTCAAGGCCAGGCTGGATGGGGCGTTGAGCAACCTGATCTGGTGGAAGGTGTCCCTGCCCATGGCAGGGGGTTGCAACTGGATGAGCTTTAAGGTCCCTTCCAACCCAAACCGTTCTGGGATAATTAACTACTGAAAGCATCAGAGCATTTTCTCATTTCATCTTCTCTTTCAGTTAAACTTTGAAATTGCCAGGTGTGCTGTCTGCAGCTGGCTAACTTCAAAGTGGGTGCATTTGGTCAGTGAAAATGGATTGTGCATGCTTTGTTCAAAACAAAACAACGTACCAAAATGCCAGCTGACTCACTCGATTTAAGGTTGCACGGTGGACATGAGTGACTTCATTTCCTACCCTTTTTACGACAACTTCTCAACTTTTAAAAAATTTACTTCCTTTCTTTTATTGGCTTGTTGCAATTTTTTTCCTATATGAAGTGGTTTTTAAGTTTATTTCATCTTGGATTTGCTACTTAGAGTATTCAAAGAATGGAGGGGGGGGGAATAGTAGTTCTCTTGCACCGTACAGATACTCAGAAAGCAGATGAGCTATTTCCCACCCCCCCTTGCAGTGTGACAGCGTATTCCATGAAGCTGATTGTTTTAAGTGTTCCTCAAATTGATCTTCCTACTTTGGATTAAGTTTTCCTTAATGAGGAAGTAATGAGATTATCGTAGACAAAAAGGACTATGTCTGTTTTGGGAACGTACAATTTCTGATACTTGACTTTATTTCAAACGGATCCATAATTCATTCTTTAGGGAATGCAAATTTAAATGATAATCAAACTATGGGACTTCCCTAGCAACTGTTTTGACACTGAATGATAAAAGTATTATACTGTGTATTTTCTTCCTGGGGAAAGGATTGACTGCTGCAAGATTAAAACGTTCTGGATGGGTGCCATTTTCAGATAGTTAGTTCAACTAGAAGAGAATGGATCTGATTAAAGGATAAAGCTGGGTATTTGTTTGTTGTTTTTACTCCATGCTGTACAATGGGAGTGATTCTCTGCCTCTTTTCCCTAACGGTAATTAGGATCAGAGGGTTCCAACAACTGCATGTTAATATTCCTTGTCTTTGAGTGGCAACATGCGGTAGCTAAGCAATTAACATTTCCTTTAAACTCTAGGAAAAAACCTTCCACAAAATATTTAAGAGATCTCCAGATATTCAAAAGAGAGCACTGAAAATAAGGGACTTTGATGTATGGGTTTTTTTCCCTGAGTTTGGATGTTTTAGGAAACACCTGTCCTGATCTATAATCCAAGTTCCCATTGGTGGTGTATTCAAAGTTTGCAATGAAGTCAGTGGTTCGTTTCTGGTTTTTAATCGTGTATGCCCACTGGTCATTTACTTGCACCACTGACAGGGTTCTGACACCTGCTGTTGCGAAATTAATTGCAACCCTCATTCACACAAAATGTGAGTAGCTATTAAACTGTCATTGATTATGCTGTTAAATTGTATTTTGTGTAGACTTGATACAGCTTCATATTATTGATTTTACATTTAATAATTTGACTGATTTAAAACACGCACAGAAAGTTTTGTTTTAAATAGCATGTCCAGGTCATTAAACACTGTGCCTCCCCGCCCAGTAATTTTGCCCTTCTGTTGATTAGCAGCAGTTTAGCTGAGAGGAAAAAATGACACTCATGACCCGAATCTGCAAAGATTTATGTGTGCAAATGACTCGTTGAATTGCGGCAGTGAAATCTAGGCTCCTTTAAAGTTAATGGTTAACCTCACTGGGAGCACTCCTGCCTGTGGAACTGGGACCTTTGCTGGGCATGAATCATCACCAGTAGCAGCGTGTGACGGGCGGGATTGGCAGGCTGCAGGCTTTGCTTGCTCCAGAAGTGCTGACTAACACTTGTGGAGTTTCATTTCTATTTAAATGAAAGGGAGTAGGATCTTGCCTTAATGTTTGGTATTCCCATGTTTAAGAATATACGTAAGTCATATACCTCAGGCACAAGCGTTTACATTAAGAATGCACTGAAGTGTTTCGTTGAATTGGAGGCATAATCTTTTAAGAGGTCATATTTGTTATTACCTAATTGTAGCGAAATACAAAGTTATCAACAGGAGGAGAAACAGAGGATTGGTAAACCTTGTGCTTTTTACTGTTACTAAAAGGTTTAGTCATGGCTGGCTGCAGGCGCAGCTGAGGCAGCATTCTTGGGGAACAGTTCTCTATGCACTAAAGGCTTCTGTTCGATGTCTGTTTCGTCTTTTGTACTTTTTCTTTCTAAGATGCATCAAGACTTCTAATCTAGAGGCTGCACTGAAGTTTGAAACAAAGCCTCGAAGCCGGGTATCTGAAATCAGGCTTAGATGAACTTTTATAGTATTGAAGAGGGTTTTAGATATATCACCATTAAAGCAGAAATAACTTTCACTTGCAGTGCTTTTATCATTTTGATTGGTACATTTTCTAGTTACTGAAGATAAAATACAGGTTTATACAGATCTTGCCCTTTCCAAAACCATCTGAACATTCCTTTTCAGTGTTTTAGTGATGTCATAATGTTGAATTTGTGGTAAAAGAAAGTAATGTCCGTTAAAAGGCTGAGATCAAATACAAATGTATGACATCATTGCAGAAGAGAGAAATGGGTAGGCTGGAAGAGGCACTTATTTAATCAAACACAGTAGCCCTCAAATTACAGAAAATGGCCAGTAAGTTGTTTTTTGCATCAGTTCTGTTCCCGCAGATGTACTCTCCTGCTTTCTTTTCAAAGGAGTGGAAGCTAAGGTGAATATGTGAAGCTTTGTTAAAATGCTGACATTATATCAGAAATGTGTCAGTAGAAAGAAGAGAAATGAACAATTTGCCAAAGGGATAAATAAATAAACCGGAGGGGTAGCTATGCTGCTGCTAGTCTTACTAGTATCCATAGTTATTTTTCAAGAAGGCCAGTGTTTCCTGTGGTGGAAGAAGCTTGTCATTTAAAGCTGGCCAGGTGGACCCAGATTAGGATGATGGTTCCCAAAATGTGTAATACAGGAGAAGGATGCTAACGCGGCAGCTGGGCAGAGGACGGTAATAAAAGGTTTTTGTAGAGAGAAGTGCGTGTGATGGATCCAGGCTTCTTAAAGCTTTCAAGTACTCCCAATATTTTATCAATAAGTTATTTTTGCCTTCATATAGGGCTAGACGAGAGTTAGTGTGTAGTGCTTTCTTCCCAAATTTATCAATAGAAGTAGTGCTAGGATGGTCAGAAACCCAAAAAAGCAGGCAGTAGGAAGGCTGTCTGTAGCAGAGGAATAGAATTTCTTTTAAGCTTGTGAGAGACTAAATTGTTAGCTCCTTGTGTGGTTATTTTTCTAAAGACTGATGTTTTGTCCGGCCTTTACATTACTCATAATTTTGAAATGTCTATTCAGCCCGATTTGTTTTATTTAACCTAATAAAATCTTAACCCTACTAAAGGTTTGATGCAGTAATGAAACCGTCAGGTGGTATCTCCTTTCTCTTTATTTTCAGCTGAAGTTCCTGACCCTGACCTGTTTTTCTTTAAATTAATTTTTAAATCCCATGCTATTGTGCTTTGACCATGTGCAGCAGAGCCAGAACAGGTGCTGTGAGCTGATGGGGAAGGCAGGAGAATAACCAGAAGCCAGCTTGGCAATCACACTGTGCATGAAAAGTATGGGTTTGTCTGTGCAAGGCACTGCTCACAGTGACACATTCCGTCAAAGTTGGATACGGATTGCTGATACTTACAAAAGATAGTTTGCATCCTCCTATGCAATTGCACAGCACATAATACTAACTGGCAGAGCTCCCTAATGTAGCTTTTTTTCTTCTTCTTTTAGAGCTTTCCTCCAAATCTGCTGAGTTGTCTAGTTCTTAGTTCTCCAGCTACAATGCTCCTTTGCCCTTCCCCTGCTGCTTAGGTCTCCAGGCTTGGGCTCCATGGTGGTAGTATCTTTAGTAAAAATGCCATCCTGCGGATCATAGCGTGGGTGGAGAGGGAAGCAGTTCCCCATTTGTGAGAAGTTAATCCGATGTTGCTGTTCGTTCCAACTCCTGACCAGTCCTCGCACTTACACCCTGGTGGGAGGTAGCTCCATGTCTAGTCAGTGCTCTCGGGTGCTTGAACTGCTCTCTTTCAGCCTGTCCTTTCTTGTTCCTGACAACGAATCTGAGCTTAAACTCCATTGCGTCCAAGATATTTGGAGACAAACTTGCACTCACCCATAGGCTTTGGAGCACCTTGCAGGTTGCAGAGGGAATAGGAGGAAGGCCTTAGCTTGTGGTGCCTGTTAGCTTGCGCTTGCACCCACCGGTGAGGTGGGAGCGCAGCCATCCCGGCCTGGCTGGCTCCACCTGTGCCAGCAGTGTTAGGGCAGCCCGACATCCATGTGTTTTCCTGGAAGGACACAATGTTACATGACACAAAGCATTAACAGCTTTGTAAGTACCAGCTCGGATCAGCAAAGCAGGCGTGGCATGCCCTGGCTGCTTGGGTCAAAGCCTTGTGGGGCACCATGGACAGTCAGTACCTCCTGATGCTCTTGTCCTCGGCTCTTCTGGAGTGTTTCTGCTTTACAGTCTGACTGCAGTGGGGCAGAGCCAAGAAAGGGAACCCACGTGCATTTTATTTTATTTTATTTTATTTTATTTTATTTTATTTTATTTTATTTTATTTTATTTTATTTTTAAAATTTTGAGTTATTGGATAAAGTGTTTTGGATGAAACACTCAAATGACATATCTCATTTTGGTTTAGGATGTTTGCATGTGAGGTATAGGCACTATTCAAAACCTTCAGAGTAGATTATCCCTTAATATGTATGGATAAGATAACCATCCAATATGTGGGGATCCTTCTGGTTCCAATGCTTAGGAGACCCTTCTGAAAAAAACAAAAGAAACCAAAGTTTTCCTCCTTTGTGCCTCTTTATCCCTGACCACTGGGATACAATGTTTAAAGGAAGGGAAGGTCCTTTGCTCTTTTGTGAATGGTACCCAAATTTCCTTGTGGCTGTATTCTAAAGAGTATTTTAAAAGTTTAAGCGCTAAGATGTCATCCTCCTTGAATGTTTTCTTAATCTTTCTGCTCACAAATATTAAATGGATTCACTAAGTTCCTGGATAGCGTGTTTGGTTCAAGCTGCATTTTATGGTTGTTAATAAAATAATTGCTAAAAAAGCCCACAGAAACAAACTTAGTCCCAATGAAAATATACTCTGAGTACTAGAGCAAGAGAAGTGAAGTTACTTTTGTTTGAAGGAGTACTACTTACTGAATAATCTTCCTTTAGAAAAGAAGTATGCGAATTAAAGTTATTCTGTTGCAATCTGTGAAGGTGAAAAGATTTTGAAGGCAGTGAACTCTTACTGAAATCGATATTTCTACTCTTTAAATATTTTAGCCTCAACACAGAGGTATATGGAAAAAAATCGTTAGCTGTAACTCATTAGCTCTGTTCAAGCAGCTGCAAACTTTAAAAATTATTAATTTTTGTCATGAAATGTAAAGTCTGGGTTGTAAGCTGTAGTGTTCATTCAGGGCAAAATTTCAATTGAAGCTGGCAGGGGCAGAGGTTGAACAAGCACCCCCACAATTAACCCACTGCTATCAATTACATTTGTCATCTTTAAGCCTACAAATAATTTGATCTTTGTAGAAGTGTCATTATGATGTAAATATACCAAGCCTCACCCTAAATTGATTTCCTTACCCCCTTTAATACAGACTCCATGACTAGGAGAAGTACTAACAGATCTCAGAATTTAATGAGAGCATTGGCATGGTGGAAATTACTCTTTTAAGGCTATAAAATGCAAAAATTCCAATGGTCTCTTCAAGAGCAAAAGGATGAAGGTGTTTAAAGGCACTGCAAGATGTATAGAGATGCAAAATCCAGTGGCTCTTGTTAAAAACTAAAATACCCCCTGAAATATTTGCGTTACTTTCCATGAACTAGAGTGGAAATGCAAGAGGAAGTACAAAAAAATTCCGCTACATATGATTTTCCACGGGTTATGCTTGTAAGAATGAAAACGGAAGTAGGCTTTATGCTCCTTGAAATTGCTGAATCACAGTTCTTCCACTCAGCCTGGGGAGACTGAGATCGGCAGGGATTCCCTCAGACTACCGATGCAAACCCTGTGCTCTAAGAATGCTGCCTGCAGCCGTTTGCCCATGGCAAGAGAAAGTATCTCTACTGTCATACTGGCATGAATGAATACAGACTGTAGAGCTGATGATGGAGGCTTAAATGCCCTTTCTAAGGACCAACCTTGTGAAAAGAGCAGAGTCAGAGACTCTTTTGGAGCAAATTCCTCATTTGTACCACAGCACTCAAATGTACCGCTGAATCCCTCTCTAACTTAAGCATGGGGAAATTGGGTGCCAAGAATTGCAAGCGCTAGCAGGCAAAGCCAAGCCAGTTTTCATTGTTGCAAATCTCTCAATTTGACTTTGCAAGGAACTTTGATGTGTCACTCTGTACTTAGGACTATCCCATGTTGTGTTTTCCTTTGTAGATATATTTTCCTGCTTTTAATTTGAGGAATTCTGTCAACTTGGTCGAAGCTGCTGCTGTCACTGGGCTGTTACAAATCTAAAAAGTCCAAATGGTTCCACAAAGCATGTGCAGACAATCTGCTTCAACTGTAATACAGATAGATTTATTTCTGTTTGCAGAATCTCAGAGTGTAGTAGCCTTGCTGATATCTCTGCTGAGGGAAATCAACATTGCTGTGTAGATATTAACCATAGTACACAAAAACCCTCGAGAGAACTTGCTGTTGTTTAAAAATCACGCTGCTGATCTGTAGAGCTCGAGTGGCTCCACGGGAGAATGGTCATACCCGTTCAGAATCCTTGTGTTGCTTCTTCCCCCTTGTTTTCCTGGCCCTAGGCAAATATAGGTTATATCTGATGGTATAAGAAGAGACTTGGTGCAGTTATTCTTCATTTTTATGTTAGAATATCAGTAGAGTTATAGAAATATCAAGGCACAGTTGAATATTCGCGTCTTCCTGAATGTGGCTAGGAATTATGATGACTTAGGATCTTTCTAAGAAAGAGTTGTATGAAAGCCTGTTTTAGACGGGTCAATCAAAAAGGCTTTAAAATAAAGAATTTCACTATACTGTGATGCTTTCCCTTTTCTCTAAATTCAGGTATGTGGTTGATTTCCCTTCAAGGAAGGGTAAAATTCAGCAAAGAAAAAAAAAGCCTTGTTTTGTTTCTTTGTGATTCACATTGAAAGCCTTAAGGAATAACGGAAAAGTAGTACCAAACAAATATTTTGAGTTTTCTTATAGTTTTTTTTCCCTACTTCTTGAGCTTTTATTAGTAGTGTTTTAAGTTTTTCTGTTCAACCTTAATGACTATAAATTCAGTGGAAAACTGTGTCATATAATTGTGCTGGAGTTTTCAGAAAGTGCTGAATATTATAGAATTCCATGGACAATTATGTCGGTTTGCAGGGTTTCACTCTTTGTTTTAAGATTCCCCTTCTGGCCCCTTTTTAAATTGCAGAATTGCATGATGTGTCTACTTCCCCCTCCTCGGAAGAAGATTTTGGAGGCTGGAAATCTAAGGGAATTAAGACCCTAGGGATACTACACTAAACCTAATTTACAGACTTGTAAGAAGAATTTTCTTTAAATGCCTTGTTAAATTGATCAGCCTATCGCTTAAAGATTTGTGTGTTGGTTATGGAGCATTTCTTGTTCCAGCAATTCCTCCAAGAAACAGCGAAAGACAAGCCTGTGCATAGTTGATCTTTCTAGGAAGCAGCAGAAACATATGTTTTGTCTTTAGGGGGAAAAGAAGTAACATTTAAATTGTCTTTGTGCATCTTGAAGAAACAAGTAAGGTAAATCCCATACTTTACTGTGTTATGTAAATCCCTACCTTAAGGATTTGCATATATAATTAATTTGATTTTTTAAAAAATTATTCCAACTGAAGTATATATGCAGTTAGAAAATTATATGTAGATAAGTTGATGTATAGATAAAACATTACCGTGACAAACAGGCCAAAGTTGCTTCTGATACGGAGAACTACCTCATTTGTCTAGCTGAATTTGGCAGTGTTATATGGTTACAAGTTGAAACCAAATAGTTGCTTTCCGTGGAGAAAAATGAAATCAACACCATGCGTGTGCTAACCTTTTTCTTCCTTTCTTTTTCCCTTGACTTTTGAGGAGTGTGTAGACTTTAGGATAGAACTGTAAATTTATTTACAGGTGACTTAGATTGTAAAATACACATTAATCTTTCAAAAGGGGAATGAACTCCTTCATGTATTGTCATATTTTCTTACTCTCCTGTAAGAAATTAATTAATCTTTAATTTCAGTCTTTGTGATCAGATGATGTTCAATGTAGCTTCTGACAAACTGATATTGTCAATTACATTCAGAACAAATTTGAAAAGGTCCCTTTATTGTTAATGAATGGTCACTCTTGGGTGAAAATAGATGACATTTAGACTTTGATATTTTTGGTTTAGTGGAAGGGACAGTTTCATAGCATTGTTAAATAACACTGAAGAATATGCATGGAGAAGCATTGAGAAATGTCACACTTTATCAATGAGTGCTTGCTATCTTCTACTTGGTTTGGTCATGGAATATTCACTGTACAAAGCCTGGTGGTCCTGAATTTTATTTGCCTTGTAACTGCATAGTTAGCATGTACAGAATTAATACCAAACTGACTGTGAGCCACGGGAACAGTAGTGCGTGTGTATGTCTGTACTGTTGTGGCTGTCGTTTCAACTGCACTTACCATTTGTTTCCAGTAATAATGGAAGCTCATTCATGAAATTAGTCTCCTGTTTACTTTGCTGGTCTGATGTTCACTGTGTTGCAACTTGCTGTGGGACCAGACAGATGTCAAATGTGTGACAAAGCGTGACAAAGGAATGTTGTGTGTGGGAAATTTTGGTAAGGTAGAGCTGGGTTTGAGGGAGAGGGTTTGTGGGGAGGCTGGTTGAACATGACCTTCCCCTTCTGGCATTATTCAGCTACCGGCTCAGTTCAACTGAAACACTTTGGTTTGATCTATTGCTTTTCTTTGTATACAAGACCTGTGATGGTGCCCATGTACCCTTAATTAAGGTGAAAGTAAGGTTTGTAAGACATCAGAGTTTTTGACTATATCTTCTTGCATCTTAAATGTCAAGTTTATCCCAAGATGATGTGAATACTTGATACATGCTGCCTGCCATAGTTGCTCATCAGGAACTGAGCCACAGTTGCTGAAACAGCTGACTTGGGTTGACAAGTGTTAATACAGAGACTCTTAAAGGGGGTATATATGGATCTATACATGAACCACAGTCTCTAAATATAAGAGAAGAGTGATCTTTTCAGGCTTAATTTCTAAAAAGCAAAGAACACCTCAAAAACTTACCTTACTTTTGGGTTGATAGGATTGTTATATTTTGAAAAGCACAAAGCAAAGAATAGGTGATCTATGCGACAGCATTACAGATTCATCAAGAAAATAATATTTTGTTTTCTTTTTCTTAGCTGCTAAATGATATGAGGCACATGAAATCTCTCTTAAAATGAAAGATGAACTTGTGGAATTTCTAATTACATTTTTAGTGAGATGTTTCCTCTGTCCTCAGAAGACAATACATATTTTTTTTGAATGTGTTTTTAGCTTGCATCCACAATGTTGATATTCTCAAAACATCTGTTTGTTTCTCAACAGATATAAAAAATAGAAATGAGTCAACTGGACCGTGGAACATTCTTTACAACTCATAGGATTAGTGATGTAGGTATGTATGCTATCATGTTCAAATTTAATTGTTTTATCACAATCTAGAATAAAACTACTCTGTGCAATCAACAGCTGCATATGGAAGCTGCTATGGCATTCTGATCATAGAATCGTAGAACGGTTTGGGTTGGAAGGGACCTTCAAAGATCATCTGGTTCCACCCCCCCGCCATGGGCAGGGACACCTTCCACCAGACCGGGTTGCTGAAAGCCGCATCCAACCTGGCCTTGAACACTTCCAGGGATGGGGCATCCACAGCTTCTCTGGGCAACCTGTTCCAGCGTCTCACCACCCTTGTTGTAAAAAATTTTTTCCTTATATCCAATCTAAATCTGCCCTCTTTCAGTTTAAAACCATTGCCCCTTACAGGCCCTGGTAAAAAGTCTTTCTCTGTTTTTCTTATAAGCCCCCTACTTAAAGTACTGGAAGGCCACAATAAGGTCTCCTTGGGGCCTTCTCTTTTCCAGGCTGAACAAGCCCAACTGTCTCAGCCTGTCTTCACAGGAGAGGTGTTCCAGCCCTCTGAACATTTCCATGGCCTCCTCTGGACCTGCTCTACCAGGTCCATGTCTTTCTTGTACTGGGGGCCCCAGAGCTGGATGCAGTGCTCCAGGGTGGGGTCTGACGAGAACACAGTAGAGGGGGAGAATCACCTCCCTCGACCTGCTGGCCAGGCTTCTTTTCATGCAGCCCAGGATACGACTGGCTTTCTGGGCTGCAAGCACACATTGGGCTCATGTCCAATTTTTTGTCCACCAGAATTCCTAAATCCTTCTCTGCAGGGCAGCCCTCGATCCATTCAACGCCCAGTCCGTACTGATATTGGGGACTGCCCTGGTGGTTAACCTGAAAAAAATCTTTCCCCAGTGAGGCATCATCTGAGGTCATGTTGTCAAACTTTCTGTAGGCATGTGGCAAATGAAAATCCTTAGGGGAGACTTGAAGGAGGATCATGAGATAGCTTTGCAGGATTTACCTTAGCATTGTCTATGGGACCCCTCTGCAAAGCTCTACGTCAGACATATTGCTTCCAGCCACCATGTTTTTAATAGTGAATGGAAAAAAATCTTTCTACTAATACCTAATGGCAAGTTTCACTACTAAAGGAACGTAAAAAAGAGGTTGGAAACAAAAGGCCCATTCGTTATCCCTATAAGCTTCCTAGCTCACGTAAAGTTACTGAGGATCTGTGTGCTAAAGCTTTACAGTACTGGGGCAAAAGTTCAAGTATTTTCATTTACCATTATAATTGTAGCTCAGGCTTTAGCAAATATTTGTTATAGAAAATTGTGAAAAGGCATTTTAAAAGTCTAAAAGTTTAATATTTTATATTTTTTTTCATGTGTGTATATATTTGTGGGTGTATACATACATATAAAAATACATAAAATTTATTTTCTTTGTAAAATATAAGACACATCCAATACATTACCTATTAAATACAGAGTTTGCATCCTGTGTGCCAAGACCCTGCTTTTGGAGTTAATCTCACATGGATAGACCCTATTGACTTCAGCGAATTCCTCAGAGTAAAATCCTCAGTGGAAGAAGAAACAGATAAAGATTAATAACAGAGATTCATAAGGTTTAGATATACAGGCTAAAGGAAAAGCATATTGAAAGCAAAGATAAAATTAAATTATTTGGGGTTAGAGCCTGTCTTTCGCTCCTCCTCATTCTATTCTTAGATGTGAGGGACATTATTAAGTTGGTGAAGATGAGTTACCTGAGGAAGTACCTCAGGTATCTACTTTCTCTTACATTAGTTCTGTATGTAACTATGTATATTTATATGCTTTATATAACACTTTTTTTTTTAAAGTGTAGAAAATATCAGATTATGTTGCTAAATTAGATTTGGGACTTTGAGACAACTCTAAGGCTTCCAGACATTGCCACAAGCTTTTTTTGTTTAGAAACCCAGCATAGTAACAACTTCTTTTAATCTATGTGGCACCAAGGTTAACCTTTTTAAGTAAATGGATTCCCTCTGCTTATTCACTGACATTTTTCTGTGGTTAGCACAGATTAAGACAACCCAGCCAAAGAAAAACAGTGCTGCTCCCTGTTGTATTATAGCATTCCTTGTTCTCTCCATCTCTGCATTCAGTGGGATGGTTCATTCGCCCTCCCTAGTTGTTTTCTGCACTGTATTTGTTATTGCTTCCTGTACATCAGTATTCACTTTAACAGTGTTAATCCTGTTTTTCCATGCTTTTTGTTGTCAACTCTCTTCTCCCATTTTATATCGTGAGAAAGAAAGGATGCCTAGAAGATTACATGGGTTTGTTTTTTGATCACATCTCCTATCCCTTCTACACGGTATTGAGGAATAAAGCTGGCATAGAGAAAGCAGGGCTTCAAAAGCCGGTGGTGGGAGCTGTCGAACAGGGACAGCAAACTGCAATTTCACTGAGTAGTTTAAGGAGATGACAGTGCTGACATAGACCAAAGAAAACTGATCAGGATATTGCAATTCTGAGTGCCATACCCAGATAGGGTTCCTACCCCTGGATATCTATACCACGATTCAGAACAAGCGGTGCAAGAGATCCATGCCAGTGAAATGATTTAGGAATAACTTCTGATTCCTGATCTGAAGGAGGAGTGGCAAGGCTAGAAGCTGATGTAGCATGAGGACTTTGTCAGTGCATGCATTGACATGCGTGTAGGATGCATGTAGAACAGTTCCAAAAACACTGACACGAGGTACTTACAGAGGTCTCTGCAGCAGCTGCAGCAATCGTTGCAGGGAGAGATTTAGATCTTGATCTCCTCGGGAAGATGACAGTGTCCCACCTTTGTTCTGACACTTACCTGCATCATAGTGTGCTCGCCTGGAATTGACTGGGGATCTCTGATGCTGGAACATCACACCATCATGCTTTTCAACAATGATGAGATTGACAAGCACCATACCAAGGAGTTGTACTTAATGACTTCTAGCAGTAGTTAATGTCATTTGGTAGTGCTGGTAACAGTTACTGATTCTTTTCTGATGAATATGACAGGATGCATCTGCTAACTCATCTCCCAGGTGCTCCCAGGCATTTGCCTGCAGGGAGCCTAAATTAGAAATGTTACGGAACTGCTGTGAAGCTCCTGCCATGCTCTGCTGCTCATGTGTGTGGACGCTGATGTTCCTGCCCGAAACGACTCCTAGCAGACTAGAAGTGATTGTAAGCCTTTGGGAGCGGTAATGAAGGAGGAATAGGCTTAGGAGGAAGAACTGAATGAGTGGCTTTTCAGAGGGCTGGCGACTGAACTTTTGCTTCTTTGAACATGGAATGATGTTCCATGGTGGACAATGGACAATGGTGTAAGCAATCTCAGAAAGAAGGAAAAAAAAATCCTCACAAAATCTTGCTAACTTAGGGATGAGAACTTTAACTTTGGATTGATGATAAAAGCACACAGATGAGCAAAGCTACCTAAAGGCCTAAAAACTGGGAGAAAGGAGATTATTCATACTAAGCTCATAGGAGCTTATACCTTTGTGTAAGGCATATAGAGAACAAAAAAGTAGTCATAATACAAGATCAAAGCTGTAACCTGGCTAGCATACCACTGAGTTGGTGGAATAATTCGCATGTTGAGAAGATTAGTGGTGAGGAAAGCAGGACTGACAAGCCGGAGGGGAGGAGGAAGCCCTCCCCTGTGCGGGTGGTGTACCCTCTCAACTTCAGAGAGTGGAAACTGCAAAGGGACCGCCTGCGGAAACTCTAGGTGATGAGCAGAGGGAAAAGACACAGTTCTGCTGCGATGGGAGTCTGGCGCAGGCCAATAAGCCAGTAAAATCTGTCGATTAATATTAGGCAGCTGTGTACCTGAGGTTACCTTGAGTGTGCTGCTCTTTTTCTGTTGACAAATCTTGTTCAGACAGGGTTTGCAGCCTTGGTTTTCTGGATTCATTCTGATATGGCTGCTGGTCTTCTCAGTCCTTGCCTCACCCAGTTTTAATAGTATACATAATATGCTTTGGATTAAAGTGACTGTGAAATGGTGGAAGTTATCATTCTTAGGAAGTTGGTGGGGGGAAGAGAAATAAAGGTAGCGGATTTTAGGAATGTGAACATAAGCTCAAAGTAGGACTCCATGGTAAACTTGAGGTAACTGTTGTTCAGGGAATATGGCAACCCCTCAATGAAACTTCTTAAAGGGATCACTGCAAGTTATCTTCACTGTGTGCTGAAAGACCAGCTTGGTTAAATCCTTATTGACATCAAATGCCTTTTCAGCAAAATTACTTCCTCTGGGTTTTTTTGGACAACAGTCTTTCAATACTGTCGCAGTCTTTCAAATACTGATGGTAGGACTGCAGAGAGTGGACACTGTAATCCGTACTGCATGCAGCAGAAACCAAGTATGATGTTCTCCTTACGATTTAGTGCCTTTCTCTTTTTTAAGGAAGTACATTGTTTTCCCAGGGGCCTACAGAGGTTTAATAGAGAAATTATGCTGTTCTTACGGCTGGAGTTTCAATGGGAAATGTAACTGCAACTCATTCTGTTTACATATAATTAGTAGTTTATATACCTTTTAGAAAAAAATTATTCCTATTGCTCGTTCCATAGATTACAATAAATATTGAGGTAGTTTTCCTATTTGTGACATCAGAATGCATATATTAAAACTTATGTATTTCTCTATTAGAACTTACTAAAATTCCAGTAAACCCAGTATAAAGTGAATTATTCTTTAAGTTCATATAAAAAAACTTTTAAAATAAACTCTTTGTAAACAGACAAATGGTTAATGTTTCTTATATAATTTCTTCTAGCTTATGTTTGTTTCAAATTCTTATTCACCAACTATCAATCTCTGTTATGGAAACTTTTAATGTTTAAAATATACTGTTTCTAATTTCTATCTGTAATGCTTTCATTTTATGACTCATGCTTAAAATATTTCTCCAGAGTTTGAAATGACTGTATGTGTTTTATGTGATAACTAGAAAATCTGGTTGTTCCTATGAGAAATGATCTTTGCAGCCAGAAGTATAAACCTGTTGACTACAAACATCTATATGAACTTGCTGCAGCAGAAAAAATGGTATCTGCAAAAATTCAATTACAGGTATGATTTTTATATTATTTGTAATGTGAGTGATTTTAAAATTCAACAATCATATTTCTTTTCACCGCCCCAAGGAATCTGAGAATGAATAGGGATAACAAATTGCTGTAGCAGCGTTCAGCAAAAGGGGGCAAAAGGTGAAAGTTTATCACAGTTAGCGTTATTGTGATTTGGATGCGTTAATGGCAAAGTGTGGAATTTCTTTGGATCAGAGATGCAAAATATGTGTGGATTCTGCTTCCCAAAAAGACAGGAAAAGTTTGTATTTGAGTGCTTTGAGGAAATTCATCCAGACTCATTACATAAACTACTAAAAGTAGTGGGGGTAATCAAGAACTTACAGGAATAAATGGGAAGGGGAGGTTGATCCAGAAAGAAAGAAAAACAAAACCAAAAAGATATGAAGTGAGGATTTCCAAAAGTCAAGGTGAGGTAGACCTTGAAAAGAAAATTAAAAGGGTTTTATAGCCATAAAATGTAAATGTAGAGCTAGACAGTTAGAAAGGTGTAAATAGCTGCACTATTGCCCAAAAGGTAAATAAGAAGGTAGCCTGTTTAATACTAGTAAAGGTTAATGAAAACTTTACCTCTAATTTTATTAAGATTGATGATTTATAATGTGTGGATAAAGCAGGGTCACTAGCAGAACTGAAGAAGCAGCAAAAGTCAGGGCTGTCAAACTGGAAAGAAGACTAAGTACCAGATTTTCTCCATCCACTAATGTAATTTCACATACTCATATTTTCTGTAAGTCTGATCTTTGAGACATTTAATAAATCCATGCAACAGTGGGTGGTACCACATGAGTTGAAAATAGCAAAGTAATTTAGTATATTAAGAAAGGAGATACAATTCTGGAAGCATTTTTGGCAATGATACACCCAAATTCTTTAATGATGTGCAAGTTAATTAGAGTACGAGGTGAAGAGAATTTGTAAACCCAAGAAAGAAAATGGAAAGTGGGGACCAGTCTCTAAATATGGGGAAGGACAGGGTGAACGCTGGTATCTCTCCAGACAGCCTCATTTCATCCTTTACATTAGGCATATGCCAAACATTATGACAGAGTTTTACCTTTGTAGAAGAAGGACCAAATATTAGAGAAAATGTAAAGAGAGAACTGGAAAGATTAAGATAAGACATAGCTAACTCTAGAATAGAATCATAGAATCATTAAGGTTGGAAAACACCTTTAAGACCATCGAGTCCAACCATAACCCAGCACTGCCAAGGCCACCACTAACCCATGTCCCTGAGCACCACATCTCCCCGGCTTTTAAATCCCCCCAGGGATGGGGACTCAGCCCCTGCCCTGGGCAGCCTGTGCCAGGCCCTGACAGCCCTTTGGGGAAGGAGTTTTTCCCAATACCCAACCTAACCCTGCCCTGAGGAAGGGGAATAGGAAATGTGGGTTACCTTTAAAAGTAACACCAGATATGTAAATTCTTGCTGAAAGAACACATGAATGAGCCTAGAGTGGAAACCAAAAGAAACATGCTAAGAAGCGCCAGTCTAGTAAAAACTTCTGCGACTGCTTCATGTCAAAAGTTGTGAGTTCTGGACAGTGAAGCCTGCTAAGTGCTCCTGGAAAATGAATACAACAGCACGCTGCAGGAAGAGGCAAAGCTCCTAGGAGTCTGCAGAAATTTGATGCTAGGAGGAAGACAGAAAGCAGCTTGAGGCCGTGAAATACTGCATGTGACCTTCGTAACTATGGTACATTCTGCTGCCCCCCTGCCCCAAATAATAAAGGAAAAAACCCTCATAAGAAAACCTAAAGGAGTTAAAAGTTTTCAAGTATTTTGAGTAACAGTATTGATTATACTTACTGATGTTAATACAAGTCTATGTAACACGTAAATGAAATCTGACAACTTGATACTAGAACTAACTGCAGATAAACCACTCATGTATGAATCTGTTCCAATTTGCTTAGCTTTAAACTACCTTTAGACAAGCAAAAGCAAGGATGCAGATTGGCTTTTGTTCTTTTCTTCTGCCAAAAACCTAAGCAGGACTTTGGAGCATCATCATATTCTCTTTCTTATTCCTGTCCTTCAACAATTTCCCCATCTTTATTTTAACATAATCGTAAAATCAGTAATGTATATCACCGCTTTAAAAAGAGACTTTGTAAAAATGACATTCTATTCTTACAAAGCTTTATTGGTTTTACACTTGCAGGAATGAAAATGTACTTTTTCCACAATATCAAGGAAGATTTTACTTTAAACACACAGGATACTAGCCTGCTGATCAAGGTGTCTCTTCTTTGGGTCACATTCCAAAGCAGAACTGTTGTATGACACCTGCTTTATGTGGTGTCAACTCTCAGGTGCCTTGTTTATCTGGAACACAGTTTACAAACTTTGCCATTGATGTAGCCAGCAGCTTTGGATTTAGCCTGGTTTAGTAGCTTAGGCTCAGTGCTGCACAAACACAGCTCTTCTGCCTCCAGGTACATCTCCTTGAGAAACAGTTTAGATTTCACATGACATGACGACTAAACTCTTAGGTCCTGTTGGACCTCAGCGTGGAGCCGTTCAGGTGCCGTTGTGGCACGCTTCTGGAACTGGGATGACTTCTACAGTTGTGGACCTGGGCTGGCTGCTGATACTCGGTCGCGTTGCAGATTCCAGTAAGATTGACCAGCTGCTGTGTGACACCTTGCAAATAGCAGTCAGACCAGGTAGTGTGAGTTCTGGGACCTACCGTATTGGGGAAATCGTAGAGTGGCTTTGGTAGCAGCCAGACCTCTTTGGGTAGAACCAGTCCGGTTAAATTGAGGTAGCTTTTAAAAGAGGATGTGCTCGAGTGTCTGTGTCTTGCTTCCCAGTGTGTTCTCTATGAATAATGTATCGCCTGGCTTGTCAGTCTTGGTTACATACAACATTGGAGAGGTGATGAATATATATATTTTTTTTTTTTTTTTTTAATTTTGTGCCATTCTGAGGGGGTGGTTCTGATTGCTTCCAACATTACCTACAAAGCAACAGGGACAAAATGGAATATTTTTGTGAATAAGCTCCTTAAACAGCAAACCAAATGGACGAGAAGACGGTGGTTCATCTTAGCTCTCATCCCGCTGTACAGTAAATAGTTTCTTCCTGGTTTTACAGTGGGCAGAAAAGAACATATTTTAATCTCAACACATTTGTCTTGAGAAAAGAAATTCTTTGAAACCTATTTATGAGTTTAGATCTTTTCCATACAGCTTATCGTCACGCTGTGGCTGTTGAGCCATGACAGAATTTGAAGTGTTGCACTTCTTGTTTTTAATGGGACAGCCAAGACATGGAAGTTTTTACGCTGGGTTGTGCATAAGTACTTGTATATTGCAACTAGTTGGGGCAGGGGTGGAGGTGGTTAGGAATAAACAGGTTTTGGTTTTAGCTGTGGATGTCCAGAAACATTCTTTGGATTTATATTTTTGAGAGCTTCCCTTTAAAAAATTGTGCTTTCTTTGAAGGAGAGTATATGTCAAACTGCCAGAAATGTGGATGTCCAAGAAGTCTTCAACCTCTCTGGAGCATGTGTTGCTGGCTGTGTATGTTTTCCTTTTCAAGTTGTGTGGAAATAGTGTAAAACATTGATCCAGAAACACCGTGGAGTGATAACTCCTTGTGAGAGTGGAACTGCTTTCAGTGTACAGCTGTTTCACTGATGAGTGTTACATGACTTAAAAAAAAAAAAATCAAATTCACAGAAAGAAGTTATTTCTGAAGAAATTGACACTGATACGCATTCAGCTGAAGTAGTTCCTTTAGGCTGAGAAACAAAATAGAAGAGGAAAAAAATTATCAATTTGAAACAGACCCCTCCAGCAGTAATGTTATTTGAATGCTTTTCCGGCAAACTGCAAATCCAGCGTAAGGATAACGCAGTTTTGTATGCTTAACCTGTGCTAACATGGCAATTTATTGTCTTTCCAGTCCTTTGCCGTTCCTCATAACAGTTGCAATTTTGTGGATGGCCTTTGGAATGAAAGACTATGCTGAAGAGTATAGAAACTATGCAAAATGCAGTGACTAATGTTTTCTTGTGTAGATGACTAAGGGACCTGATCATCTGGTGTCTCTGGCATGTATAAAATATAATTCAGAGTCTTCATTCAGATGGGATTGCAGAGTTCAAAGGGAAATTTGCTGAAGAAATATGGGATTATGATAAAGTCCTAAAAAAAAAATCCTTTATATTCATGTCTAAAGCATGTTTAGAAGTTCTTTGAACAGAGGTTATTAAATGGAATATATTGGTTAGCAACATAACCATATACTTTTGTTTTTGTTCTGATGCTGTTTCTTAAATTTTAGTAAATGGAATATATACAGTACCAACAAGCATAATTTACTAGTTCACACTACTATCCTGAAGGCCTTGCAACAAAAAAGGGGGTTGCTCGTGCAGCTCCCCTCTTTGTATTTAAAATAGAAAAGGCTGACAGTGAATGAGAGAGAAAATACATACTTTGGTTACAGTATTGCTTCCTTTAATGCATGTAAGTATAATGTATCAAAAGCTCTGGCAGATATTTCTTCATGGATTGGCAGTACAAAATTCTGCTGAATTCATTCAAGCTTTAAATTTTTCATCATCTGTCTTTTGGTATTTCACCTTTTCAAGTTTTTTCCAACTGAGTAGGCAGTAAAATATAAATGCTGAAAGCTCCACAGAGAATAGAGTGTGTTCCTACCTATTACTTTTTTGTTGCTGATTCAGGCTATCCAAATTTCGAAGAGCTGGGTTACTCCTCCATTGAGGTAGAACCAACAAAGCAAATGGTAAATCAGTTGTTGACCATTTAAGAAAGAAAAATACAGCACATACAGAAAAAAGCTAATATTGCTGCAGTTATACATAAATGTCATTGCTGTTGCTATAAAATAATTTCAACAGCATATTAAACTTTACGTACAGATCAACTTTTGTTTCACTTTAGTTTTAGAATTTATTTGAAGATGTATGCACTTTCAAATTACTTTAAATACAGTATTCTGTTTGCTGAAGTCTGGTTTTAAGCACCTAGCGGTAATCAAGTGGAAGCTATAAGTAACTTTTTAAACATGAAAATACGTAAGCAATAAAAATAAGGAGACATTATCTTTGATTCAAGAGCATTGTAACATACTGATTGAAAGCATAAACCGGGTATTTTCACACTCTCCTGTAGTACAGGCACACATGCAGCTTCCTAGAAACACCTTGTTTCCCATTCGCAGTCAGATAATCTCTCCGTAGCACCTATTGCAACTTCCTACCCAAATAATACCGCTGGAGCCGTTTGCTGCAAAAGCACAATGGATCACCCTTGTTCCAGTTGTGGTTCTGCCGTATGTGCCTATCTAGAAACCAGTATATTCAACCAGATATATTCAACTCGGATTCATTTGAGAGGTGTAAATGTTTCTAGTTTCAAAATTTTAAGTATTTTGTTTTAGAGTAAGATTTTAGCTTTGTTGGTGGGTGAATGAGAGGCTGTGATTCGAGAAATGATGGGATTCTTGCTTACCTGTGCCCGAGTGCTGCAAAGAAAAGTTCTGCCGCTTCCCCCTGCGAGAAGCCTGCAGGTATGGCCCAGCCTGCCCGGGGAATGGAGAACGCGCCTGTGGCGGGGCCTGCTCGCTCTGTTCTCGGGCGTGTGAACGCAGCGGGGATAACGTGTGGGTTTGGCCAGCTTCCCCCAGGCAGGAAGGCTGACTAAGTGTTCTAAACAGAGCAGGTTAGTTCCACCTGAGCCAAGTGGAAAACCAGCATCTTTGACTCAGAACATCATTTCTTTCCTGAACTAGATGTGGAGTGAGATCTTTATGCATTTCTCCCTGTTATGAACTAGGACAATCGTTTCCAAATTTTTTTTCCTGTCTTGCTACCATTCTGCAGTAGAATAATGTAACTGCATGAAGGAAGGTCTGAGGAGGGGAAAAGAGAAAAAGGGGGGACGTCTGTGAATTGTGGGAGCCTCTGGAATCAGAAGGGGTTTTGCAACTAGAAGAAGCTGGCTGGGGCAGGGCTGAAGTTGGGTGTTATGGAGAAAGGCAGCAAAAAGAGAAGGAGCAGGAAAGGAGCCAGTTCGGAACCGAAATGCTGCTTTGCCCTGCGTATCCACCGAGGGGGCAGAAGACAGTCATGATGGTGGGAGGATGAGAGAAACCTGCCTTGTCTCGGGCTTCTGGCAGCCACAGGCTGCTTCTGATCCTTTTTCCTTCATTGCGGGTTGGCCAGAGGCATCTGGCTACCACTTCATTAGCCTTTCCTGACGGCTTTTCCTCTAGTTTAAGCAGTAACTCTATCTATCTCAAAAGCAAGTATTTCTATTTTATCTGAAGTTGGAGGCGATGTTTTTGTGAAGCCCTCAGATGGTTTCAGAGCCTCTTTAATTGGATAGATTTTGAAAAAGCACTCTTTTTTAGTAATCAATTTTTGAAATTCTTTTTCTTGAAAGACACACTTTCACTCTTTCATCTTCCCACCTGTAAGAAAGTATATTTTTCTTTCTCCTGCTTATCTTCCCCCCTTCACCTCCTGGGAAGCAGGAATGGGAAAGAAGAGGAGAAAAACAGAAAGAAGAAAATGGACTGCATTTTTTTTCACTTTCTTCTCTCATTTAATTGTGATTTGAAATGAAATAATTTTTTCTCATGAAAATTGGTTAGATTTGAACCTGTTGTGCTTTAGAAAAACAGTTTTGAAAAAAGCTTTTAGGTTCACCATTCTGTAGTTAAAAGTTTCCATGTGAAGGCATTTGATAAAGCTATTGAAGAGATTTAAAATATTTACAAGCTTTAATTTTTCCTCCAGATTAAAAAAACAGAGCAAGTTTCAAAAATTAACAAAGAGCAAATGCTGCTGAAACAGCATCGGCAACTGTGGTGGCAAGAGCATAAAAGACTGAGTGAGAACAGGTAAGAGCTGAGGAATCTTAATTAGCCATTAGTAAAGCAATACTTCAGTAGGCAGATCCTGGTGTGGCATAGTTGATTCAAGCGACATTAAGAGGAAAAGGTTAAATTACCTGAACTGAAGATAATTTTTTGTGCAGGGCGTGAGAGTTTGTGACCTACATTGACAGGGGTCTGTAGACATGAAGAGAACACATAAAGGGAGGGGAGGATGGAGTGGATGTTGCTCTGCAGGTGCCTCTCTGTGGTGATCTCATACCTGTTTAGTTGACCTATCAACATCTGAAGAGCATGTATTTGTGGGAGTATCGGAAGCTCTCAGATACTTCATTCCTTCAGAGTCTGTCTCTAGATGTGCATATTGAGGTCACACTTACAACAGGGAACAGTAATATTGTTCTTGTCTATTAGCTTGTGTATTGTATATACAGCAGATCAATGAGAGCATTTTTGGCCTAGAGGAGGGTGGCTTCCATACCACCATCATGTCCAAGTCCTGCACTCCATACCTTCCCAGGCAAAGAATCCCCCTTTTTACTTAATTATTAGAGCATTTGAGGCTTATCATTCTTGAAAACTTAATGACTAAGAAATTAAAGCTTCTGTAAAACGCATATTCATACCTTCCAGGCAAAAAGCAGAAGCAGAAATAAAGACTTTTCTTGATGAAGAAAGCCATAAGCACAACTTTTTTTTTTGGATATGAGGGACTTGGGTAAGAATTTTTTTTAAAATTTTGTGATTATTTATTATAGTCTAAATTATCTTATTTTGTGTGTTTGAGTGTCCTAGTTTCAGCTGGGATAGAGTTAATTTTTTAAAGCTTTATGTTTCATTTGGATATAGAGCATGAATTATCAAAGGAGCGGGATACATACCAAGCAAATACTGTAGTTCCTATCTGGCAACTGAAAGAGAATTTGAAATTCAGGCTGTCTGAAATGCAGTGTTACCTCTCAGAAGAATCTTGTCTGAAATCTAAGTTCAATCCAGTTGAGATGTTACAGCAGGTTGGTATTTTAACTTTATTTTTACAATTTATTATCACCGTATTTTTAGCATTTTCATTTATTTTTATGTAATACTTTGAGAACATAGCTCACATTCAGAGTATTCAGTAACCTCAGTACTTGCCGTAGTGTAAATCTGCTTCACTAAAATCTGTGAAAGCATAGCAGTGTAGAACTGGAAATCAGGCTCTTTGTTTCTAAATAAGAGCTTTCATATTATAACAAGATAAAGAAGTAACCGTAACATATTTTGTGAAATAGATCAAATTTGTGAAGAAGCAACAGAAGGCAGTTTTGGAATTCCTTATGCGTGAAAGTCTGGCTTTGGAAAGAGAGCTTGAAGACTATAAAACAAAAGTAAGCTTTTCCTTATAAGTTTAATTAGTAATTTTTTGAGAGAGAAAATATAATGCGGAGTAGTCTGCTGAGTAGCATTTTTTTCATCACAGGCATTAGCGCATTCTTTTGAAGAGAAAAATGGAGTTTTCCTTGAAGTTCCTTCAGCACTACTGTCTTTGGAATGCCCCTACCCTGATTTGAAGACCTTAGTTATCAATGAATACCGAAAGCTTGCAAGTGGGTACTGGTCTAAGCTTCAAGAGATTGATCAACAGCTGAAAGTTTTATATAGGTAATGACCTCTGTTTCTGGATTGCTTTTGTTGGGTATAAAATAAATAACTATAATGTATTTTGTTATCTATAGATCCTGCAGTTGCCTTTGCCATTAGAGTTGGTTCTGTTTTATGCAGAGCAGAGAATAGTTGACGCACCGCCGAGCTCTCTGGGGTTAAATAGTCGGTAACTGTTTGCACAGCTGAGAGAACTGAGGCAGTCCTTTGAAAAGGTCTCATCTGAAATAATAAGAGAAATGTTTTGTAGATTAAAGAATCAACAGTCTGGTGTGCATCAAATGTCCTCTTCACGTGCTTTTGTAAGAATAGAGATGATTCTTTCTGTATGGTAATTACACTACCAAATTTATTCCAGAAAAGTACAGTCTTTCTGAGAGAGATCTAGAATGTATTTATCTATAAAGTAGATAAATAGGTCCAATCAGGTCCAACCTTTTCACAAATTTTGGATCACTGCAGTAATTCTCATCACAAAGAAATGCAAAAAATGTATGTAGCTCTGATTCAGAATAACTGAAAGGAGGAGAGTTTTTTCTGTAAACGAAAAAGTTTATAGAAAGAACGTAAATATTCATAATGATCTAGAAATGTAACATACCTATATAGCAATAGTATAAAGCTTAGCTTTTCTGCTGAGGCTAACTTGAGTCCGAGAGATAATAAGTTGTAGATATTGGACCAGCCTTGACTTCTTTTTGCCATCTACTGATATTCCTCTGGCTTAGACTAGCATCAGGTTTTAAGAAAACTGAAAATAGGAAGGTCAGTGGAATTGTTTGAAGCCTGGGCAGAAGAAACTGGGGAGAGCAGGAAAGTCCCTGAGTTTCTTTGGTAAAACAATCCCATGCTGCTTCTAAATCTCCCTCTTTTTCTATATACACCTACAGTGCAGCACTTAAATCTGCCACTGCTGCTGAATTAGTTTGGGGGGGGCTGAAACAGGTTTAAGATGTTGGATCCCCTAGAAAGTGATGTTATAATCTACTTATCTTTTGTATAAATTGTACAGATATTCTGTAGGTTCTTCTGTTACACGAATAATATACAGGTTTCAGGTAGTGTCCTACCTATTATAACATGCTACTTATTAAAAACTGTTCTGATCTTTCCCGTATTTATAGCATTTATTAAGCAGCAAGTGGCAAATTTACAGCAGTTCCTTTGCTGCTGTCTCTGATATTTTGTTACAGTTGCTCTTATGGAAGAAGTTTTAACAACTTCTATGAGAAAATCTGTGACAAATACTAAATCATTAAATTTTGTACATGTCTTTCTAGTGGTTTTAATTAAAATTGTGTTAAAGTTTATGATCAACACAGTTTTGGTGAAAATTCATAAATTTAAATCCGTTGATCTACACAGCATGTGTGCTACTGAATAGAATCATAGAATTGTTAAGGTTGGAAAAGACCCTTAAGATCATCAGGTCCAACCGTTAACCTACCACCGCCAAGTCCGCCACTAAACCATGTCCTCAATAATAGACAAACACCAATGTAGACAGCAGAATCTATGACGATGGTTGAAAAATCTACCATGGTATTTTCATTGATCATATGCCAGGTTTGGATTTAGGTCTTGAGCTAGCTAATTTTGCACCGATAATTAAGTAACATCAAGACTTAAAGATGAAATACCATATTTGTAAGGGAAAGAAATTCAGTTGTAGGCATGAAAACAGATACAGATACAAAAGAAACAGATGTAGCCGTAAGAAATGCTGGTGGCAGTGGCAGCAATCTGCTGTGGGATGTAAGGGTAGGTTGCGTAGGACAATTTACCCAATTTGGATCAGCGTATGCCAGTATCATTAGCTGGGAAGGTATGAAATCATAAATGAACCATCAGCAATTATCTTAAGCATTTTATTTAAAGCTAGATCTTGATCTTTTTTTTTGTGTGCCTTCTGGTCTCCAAATCTTTAATGTATTGCTCATTTATGTTTCTATGATTTTATCCACAACAATGTTAAAAATGCGTTTTCAATTAGAAAAGGCAAGGCTTTGTTCTTGTAGAATTGCTTACTTCCAAGTTCTGGGTTTTATAAAAGACACAACACTCTGTCACTTCTTACATTTATATTGGCTAATTTGCATGAAAATATTCTATGAGTTTGCAAAGATATAGCCTTGTGATATAAGTATTCTATAAGTCATCAAGCTAACCTTGATCCAACTGACACAGATAATACTGTCAAAAATTGAGTGACAGATTTTTGGCCTTGGTATGTATCCAGTGTACTCTACTGATTAATATAGCCTTAATGAAGCCTTTGCAATTATTGTCACTGCTCTATACCCAAGGATACCAAAGATTCTCCTGCTATACATTTTTTTTCTCACTTTTGTAATTTGAGAAGTTGCTCAGCAGAACAATACGATTATATGATAATATGATAACTTGGTCAGTTCATCAGAGGATTACTTCTCTGTCGGTCCTCCTCTCTCATCATATGCTTGAACGTACAGTAAAGAAACCTTAACTTAATACGAGTCTTCTGGTGTTACGCATCTCATTGTTTAACTGTTCAGGCTGTCTGGAACAGAATTTGGAAAATGTGCATAGAACTTCCAAAGAAGAAAAATCAGAATAAGATAATATTCTGGTCTGCTATATTCTTTGTGTGCTCTTCAGTCCTACAAAATGCACATTGCAGTGTTTATTGCTTTTAGAGACTGAAGAAGAATTTGGGTTTTTTTCAAGCATAATACAGGATTATAATGTTTTATAATCTAAATTTGCTTCTTTTACTGCTGGTCAAACACAAATTTTTGTGTTTGGGAAATACCCAAGTCCTGAGTTATCTCACAAATTGTGCACTTGGAACTGATGTGTTTGTTATAGCTGATGATTCTCTAAGCACTATTAAGTTTTTGCCACAATTTCCAAGGATATCGGAATTATTTAAATAACTGAAGGATGAATGGAGGAGTATTGCATATTCAGCGCTGCATCCTCTGCAGCATCCTTTCAAATGAACGGGATATTAGGACTCAGTCAAGTGAATTTAGTTCCTCTTTTCAGGCCTATTACCAGGACGTTTCTGGTACAACAATTGGCAATGACATAATTCATAGTCAGGGAGGTTAACATCTCGCTTGGTGGCATTGGTGCAGCCTGTGTGTCTGCAGATTCAGCAAGAGAGCCGTGCACCAAGTGTACATTGCTATTGCAAAGGATATGTGGGGATTATAGGGTGGAGAGGGTAGCTTCCCTTCGGAATTATTTATGTTCTTTAGAATGTGTAAAGCCAGGGGTTAATGCTGGGTAAATCTGTTTCAAAGGAAGCAGCTGCCTCAGGGTTGTTGAATATGAGACAATTGCTGTGTTTCAGTTCTGAAACAAAATAAAGATTGTACTGTTTTCTAGTAGAACGATACATACAAGAAAAGCAAGCGCTACATTTAAAATGTGGGTCATGCGTTCAGCCTGGTAAAAGTTTGTCAATATCTTGACACTGAAGAAGCCTGATATTAGCTTAAATATTAATGTAAAATGTGTTGGCACTTTTCAAACTCGTTTTAGATGAGATCTTCCTTTCTGGAATTTTACAAACGTTTAAGTGAGGTGACATCGTGATTTCAATCAGGCAGGATATTTTGAAATTCTCCGTGCATTTAATGGTTATGAATACACTGGGCTGGATCATGATGCTTTTTTTTTTCCCCTTGCTATTCGTCTGTGAACAGCTGACAAAATCTCAGCACAGCTGGCAAATTCTGGCACAGCTGACAAACCAAGGCATTGGCAGTCCGTTTGTCCCTACTTACAATAAACTACTTGTAGCTCTCGCTTTAGCTTGCTGCTCCCCGGAGTATCTTCCACAAACCTTAATTTCTCCATCTTCTTCCTGAGTGGTGTAGAGATTCACTGTTAGCTGGCCGTTAGAAGAATATACAAGTCGAGGGGAACCCTGAGAGATGTGAGACAGAGGAGGCAGAGACTGGTGCAGCAACTGGTGCGTCTGCCCGTGCGTGCTGGAGGCAGAGGAGATCACCAGCTGGCCTTCGGACCACGGAACCTGTGCTCTTCCCTGCTCTCGGCTTCATGGTGTAGTGTTTCCTGACCAAGATGTATCTTAGTCTGCCTTACTCTTCTTGTAGACAGAAGACTTGTATTTGTTCACAAACCTGTATGGTCAGAAATATCTACAGTAGATTGTTACGAAAGAGAATCGGAGCTCTTGGAATTGTCTCATTACTGTCACTAAGATACCATGTTCCAGACGGCACCATCCCGAGGTGTATCAGGACTCAGGAAAGGATTACTGGTCTATTTCAGAAATTACAAGAGGTAGTTCAAAACCCAACCCATAAACTAGTAAGCACTCTCTTAGGATGTCTGGTACTCCCTCTGAGTAAAGGCTAGCAGGGTTTTATGGTGGTTCTAATAAATAAATAAAATATTGGGGCTGGAAAGACAGGAATGCTAGGTGTTATCTTAAGAAAATAAAAATTTTCCTACTCAGTTCAGCATCAGTAGGAGCAGTTGCAGTGAGAGAGTTTTAAATCATAGCGAAGAATAATTGATTTGTTCATTAAAGTTATTCTTCAGAAAGCCTATACCTCAGAATATCAAATTATGACACAGAGATTCTGCAATTAATAAATGAACTGATTTCATAGAAAAGCTTCCTCTAGAGCAAAGGGAGGAGTTAAAAACATTAATTTGTGAGGATCAGTTGCAAGACGTTTTTCTTAGAGGCCGTAAGTGTTGCAGAAATAGCACATCTTTCCAGTACCGCCTCCGTGTCAAAGCTCAGGGCCTCTCGTCTTGGGAGAACTGTGTCTGCTGTTCACGACCTGCAGCTTGAAGGTTATAAGATATTCCTGCAACCGTTCCCTCTTTGAAGGATTCCTTAGCCCCATTTCACTTTCCGGGGCACTATTTCTTCTTTAGACTTAGCGTATGAAAAAACCTCAGCCCAGACATCTATATTCATTGTCTGTCATGGGAAATTTAAGCTATCACCTATAAAGAAACACTTTGATTGCTATTATGCTTTTGCTAATGTAATTTCACTTTTTATGTTGTCTCCAACGTTTGCCTTGGTAGTTGTCAGTCGCTGCAAATAAACTTTTTACAGGAGCTAGATCTTTTCTCTCCCCGGTTTTGAAGCTACCTCCATTTCTTTTCATGATGGCTGGATTTAATAGTAAACAGCTGGGTCCTAGAAATAGTTTGTCAGATATTTCACACAGCTTATAAGAAGAGAAAGGAAAATAGGTGGAAAGTGTGATTAATAGATGTCTGTCATGTAAGCTTGTAGAGGGAAAGCTGTCTCCTTCCACAACTTTATTAATTTCAGCCTACTAATGAGTCTCCAAGTCAGAATTATTGCCATGGTATTCCTACTCCTAAATCTGTATCCGCACAAGTGGCGGGGAGCTTTTCGGTATGAGCTTGCGCTGCTGTACTGTAATACGTGCCCACACAGCAAGGGTTTGAAGCCTTGTGTAAACAGGGAAGTCGATGGGCTGCGAGATAAGGTATGGCTCAGTGAGCCTTGGCAGACCCCGCTCGCCGCCGCCGGGAGCGCTGACTGCGAGTGGGCTGGTTGGTGTTCTTTTCATGGGAGGTTAGGTTGCTGGTGAATTCTGGTTTTTATTGGCGACGTTTTGTGAATTATTCTAGAGCTGTCAACAACTGCAGGCTGTGAACCTTTTCTCTTGCGCGGAAAAGCAAAGACTGAAGTGTCAGCGTATGCTCTTTGCCCCGTGACGTGGTACTGCTACCTGTGGGCGCTTCAGTCTTTTTCAGAGTTAATTTTCTACGCGTCGCTTTCATTTTACTCCATTTATAAACAGATAAGCTACTCAAAAGCACTACCACAGAGGGCCAGCTAAGAGTTAGTGCTTCATATTTTCCTGCAAAAAAAAAAACCTTTCATGACTGGAATCTCTCTGTATACAATACAAACACTATTACTGCAGAGCGCTCTGGTTTGATGTGTTTGTAGCACTAATGGCCATGATAACGTTACTGGAGTTTATTGAAGGAGGTAGGATGTGATTTCTCCTTACCTGGCCATCTTCATTGTGATGCTGTCTGCATAAAAGGCAAGAGTAATTTTTTTTTTTTTTTAATGTTAAAAAAAGGCAAAAATACACATAGAGTGCAAGAAACAAGGTGTTCATTGCTAGGGAATAGTAATGTCAATGTTTCATCATATTTCGTTATCATTAATGCCACCATTCTGATCCTGGAATAACGATTCTGTGCTGAAAATGTTGTAGTAAGCTAAGAATAATTTTTGTTTCATGAAAGTCAGAGGATGAAGAATTGAAGTGGGGAGGAAAGAACTTGTGATCACTAGCTGTCTCCAGAAAGATGGGTGAAGGTTAAATCCCTCCTAAGACCATAAGGGCAACAATAAAGCCCATTAGTCTGCCTGAAGAAAACTGTACAATAAATGCCTTTAGGTAGGTGAAGTGGACCTCTGTCCAAATTTGTGCCACCTTCACAGCAAAGCATGCAACAGTGCCAGGAGAGAGGAAAAAAGGCGAAATGCATATCATCAAGAGGCTGGGTTCCCTTGCCTGCCAGGACATTGCTCTGACAGCGGTTTGTTGAAATGGGATATCGTGTCTTTGCATTCTTGAGATGTGTCTGTAGGTGAAGCTTTCCATTTCTTAAAACTAACAGGTCTAGGGATGTTTTCTTGTTTCCTCCTTTGGTGTCCCAGAATATTGTACAATGGTGATAATATGCTGTGGGTTTACTGTACGATGTTTTTTTAAAGAAAAATTGTGTTAAACTGGATTACATAGAATTTTTTAATACTTTTGTTGGCTGTTCTCTCTTTAGAGATAATGCTAGATCGTATCATAAAATCTAGTTTAGTATTAATTACATATAAGCATCTCACCAAAAATCCTCTTTTTTAAATACCTGATGTTTCTGCCTGCGTAAGGCTAAAACTGCTCTAACATCTTAGTGAATGCAGTGCTATTAAATACCAAGGCACCACTGCTGGCTCAGGAAGCCCGAGAGCTGCAAACAGCTGGAGGCTGCGGGAATTTGGTGGGGGGTAGAGTCATATGATCGCTGCCTTTTAATTTTCCCTAGGCTTTCAGTCACTTTTGAAAACAGGTCACTGGGATAGAGAGACCTTTTGGTCTGACTCAGTGTTACCACTCGTACATTAATGCTGACAATAAAAGCCTGACGTTAATCCCTTCAAGGCCAAGAGTTCAGGTTGAGGGTAAAATCTAATCTACTAAATCCAAACCTGTGGTGCTCTCTTTCAATTTTATGTTACTACTTGCTACTCTAATTTTCTGAAACAGGTGAATGCATACTGATTACTACACCTCCTATTTTAAAAATTGTGACTCTTATACCTTGCTGATGAGTTTGTGGGTGTCAGAGTTTGTGTTTAAACTAGTTCCTCATTTAGCTACGTACAGGTATTATCACTTCATTACGTTTTGATGATTTATTTAGTGCTCAGTGGTAGAGACTGATCATCTTCCTCCTTTTTCACATTGTATTTTCTGTGTGGTGTCACTATTCATTAATGTCATGTATTTGAGAAACACAGTATCATTCCCCAATAAAAAGCCAGGTTAGAAAAGGAACAATTCACTCGAATGATGGCACAGTAAATGGTCACATTAGAAAAGTGATATAGGTTTGCTTTGTTTCTTTAAAGTAAATCTAAATTTCTCAGCTCTGACCCAACATCCAGTTTACAGGTTCAGGATGGTGAGCCCACTGAAAGGTTAGGCCTTTAAAAATAAACTAGAACCAAACTCCTCCTTTTCAAACGTTAAGTTATACTGGGGCTGATTGTTTTGCATTTCTGTAGGAACATTGAATGGAAGGAAGAAGATCAGTGGGTTTTTCAGACTGTTATCAATCAGTATCCAAGTGATCTTCAGAGGAGGAGGACTTTGTACCTCGATGTGTTGCAGAGATACCTTCCTCACAAATCTAGGCATGATCTGGTCAGTTTTGTTTTAAATATTAGATCAATTATATAAATGCTTACATAAATCATGTAGTGAACATTTGTATTAAAGAATGTTTATCAAAGTTTTTTGTTTTAAAATTTCTTAATTATAAATTTTATTCTGCACAGTGAAGAAGGGGTGTCCCTGTCTGCAAAATGCATGAACTTGAAAACCCATCACTTCTTCAAAATAAGCACTGTGGAGATTTCATAATTCTACATACTCTTACAGCCAAATTCACAAAATTAGTTTGTTAGCATTGCTTTTGCTGTACAGTTTTATGGTTATGTCATGCTATTCTGCTTCTGTTGGTATTTTTATTTTTTATGAGGATGCTTAGCATTGTTGCACTGTCTAGGAATAGTTATTGTAATTGCTCTGTGGCACGTATAGAGCAGGAAGAGTGGAAAGTTATCTCCTGCTCTCAGGGAGAGGCTATTTTTATATGCATAATACCTTTCAAATTGATTGCTGGTTCCTTTTACACTCCACAGTGAATAAGCACATAGCAGCTAATAGAGAAACCCATTTCAAGGCCAGAACACTTCAGGATGTCATAAGTAAAGGAGGAGTCTTTTTTTATCTCTGCCTGTATTTTTAGACCATCTACTTCCTTGTGTTTGAGGAGTGCCTAGTGCAAAGGAGTGACAGTGGAGTGATACTGATAATTACCATAGTTTCACCAAAAAGAAAGTTCTTGTGGATTTCAGAACTTTTGCCTGTGAGGACTGGGCCAAATAATGACGTGCTTTGTACAATGTAGGTATCTTTTAAGCATAGCCATCATTAATGGGTCTCCCTAATTCTTTGAAGGTTCATTTAAAATTTAAAAATTCTAAATGTAAAAATCAGAATTCTGCATTGAATTAATATCTCTTAGTATGTATATTAGCATGACAAATACAGAAATGTTTAAACAGTACTAACAATCTATTCTTAAACTGTTTGTGTTATATTAGAATACTAAACTTAGAGCCTTCTATGCCTTCCTCCCTCTGAAGAAGAACGCATTACTGGACGAGCACTGAGTGCTTGATCCAGTAGCAGCTCATCAGAGAGGTCTGGTTTTAGAGGTGCAAACTCTCCAGCCCATTTCTTGCTTACGAGTGTCTTAGCTTTAGGTGCTTGCTAGCAAGGCTCACCTGAGTTTGTGGCAGCAGCAATGGCAATGTGAACTTCTGATGCAGTGGCCCATGTGCATTTGGCCAAAGAGAAGCTCCAGAGGTAGTGGTACCACTTCATCTTCATCCAGCCATGAGCTGATAGGAATGTCTGTGAGCTAGGCACCAGACGAGTCGGCATCCCCCTGTCCCCTGCCAAAAGCCTGGAAATTAGCATCAGGAACGGTCCCCTTGACACTTGTGAGCAGACAGCCATCTCTAGAATCTCCTTCATCCCTGTAACTTGTATTTTTGGGGATATAAGACAGGTCCAAGACTCTCCTGCCTCAGTCTATGCAGTCTTACCTGTTACTACTACTGTCAAAGCCTTGAAGCTTGAATGTCCTTGGGAACCTCACTGAATAAGGCCAAAGAAGGTGTATTTAAGATTGTTAGGTGGTGACATTGGTGGTGGCAGTATGCTGCTTGGCAAGCCAAAAATCTATTTCCAAATTTCCTGTTAGGAAAGAAAAAGTGAAGCGAATTCTTATCTGTACTGCGTTTGTACAATTGCATTAATTGGTGTTGTGTTTCTCTATAGATCATCATTTGCTACGAAGAGCCTCACCTTGCTAAAAGTGCTCAATATCTCTGAAGATGTATTGAAAGGACCTACCTGCGTTTTATGTACTTTAGCGCAGGAGGGAACCATTGCATTTAATTTGTTCATATTGCAAAAGCGTAGTTCAGAAAAGAGCAGTGGGACATCAGGATAGCGAAGTGCCATGTGGTAGAGGCAAACAGGGAAAGGCTGGGGCGGCATCGCTGCCTACCGACACCGGCAGGCTGCAGTGTACCTGGCACCTGACAGAATACTTCAGGGCCCTAAATTGTGGATTCCATAGGAAGAGTGGCGATATAATAATTAAATCAATTATATGCAAGGTTTGCAAAAATGTCTAGAATTATTTTATTTTATTAATGCATAGTTTTTAAACCTTTCTGAAATGCTTTACTTTTTTAGGTCGTGCATGAGAAAGCTTGGGATTGTTACTGTTTCATCAGGAATCAGCGCAGAGTCTTGATGTTAAGTTGGGCTCAAGCTAGGAAAGCCTTTTTACTTAAGGCAGTGACAACTGTTGCTGAAGCTTCTGCTGCTTACGAGACAGAAGTAGCGTTGGCTAATACCAGACAAAAGCAACAGGAGATTTGTGCTGATCTGAAAGCAAAGGTAGGTTCGGTTATAAATCTACCACATGCAAGTCTGTTTTTCACTGGTAAATTCAAAATTAAGTTATAGCGTTTAAGTGAAAAAAAAACTAACTGAAGCTAGTTGTCATAATCCTGTGTTTACTGGCCTGATCAAATTGTTTTGGGCAGTTTGGGGGGAAAAAGGCAAGCTGTAATCTGTTGGCAGAGATCAGTATGTTTGTGAAGCTTGACTTGCACATGGTTTTGAAGATGCTCTGTTTCATTACCAATAAGGATCCTTGTTAGTGTTTCAACCAGCCCTTGAACTTAGTTTGTCTGGTTTTGATTAAGAATTTGATTACCTAGCACACTTTAGGCCTTACGATGAGTTTCATACTGTGGGTATAATCTCTGTATAAACTGCGATCACATTTATTTTGATGGATTTTGAGTTCCATCGAAGAGTTTGAACTGTATTTCAGTGTTGGAAGAACAAGGTCTGTTCTGCAGTTTACAATACAAGAGACTGTAAGCAAACTACAGGAGTTAAAGTCTGGCATCGTATTCCTTTGGTTCCTTTGTAACATTGGCAAATCACAAACTATTTGTGTGCTTCTGTTTCTTCCTCAGCAACGTGGGATTGATATCTATACTGTCTGAGGCTTAGTTCATAATTGCTTTTAACACTAGGTTCCTCAGAAGTGGAAGCAAAACGTTCCATTCATCATCACTACCACCAGTTTTTTAGATTCATGCTAGTCTGTTCTCAGAGAAATAATGAATATCTGTCTTCCCTTCTCTTTATTTTTAAGAATGCTTTCTAAGACCTGAAAAAAATGGATCCTATAACTTGTTTGCCCTTGTTAGGGAGGTTTTGCAATATTCTAAAAGGTGATTTACTGTGTTAAGAGGTGAAAAAAGATAAAAATACCTGGGTTGCTTTTGGTAAGAGAATAGCATAAAATGGGAGGAGCCTGGACGCAAGAGGAGAGTGTTATGATGTTGATGCCTAAGGCATTTGTAAGGGGAATCACATTTCTGGGCATGAAAGGCGTGTTAAGATTTGTTTAAACTGCTCTCTGTGATTTTTCCACTTGCGCAGAAATTAACATCTGAAAGCATACACGGTGTATTATTCTCACTTTACCAACGTTATCTCTGGTGAACCCTTACTTTTCAGTGAAATACCAAATGCTTGATTTTTTGTTTTCTACAAGTAGAAAAACACAGTAAAACCTGTCCTGTGGTTAAGATTTTTTGATGCTAGTTCTTCACTATAGTCATAGTACAAAAAAAAACCTTCTGTCTCCTGTTCCTGGAGCTGTCTGTCACAGGAAGGTTTGAATCTAAACACTTTAGGGTTAGAAACTGTCCGGGCTTGACTAAGTGGGGAGTACCCCATTTTAACCCCTGTGGCAGGCTTCCCTGGAGCCAAGTGGAGTAAGGAGCAGTTCTCTGGAGTTGGGGGGGTGGGGGTTTGTTTGGGGTTTTTTTTTTGGTTTTTGTTTTTTTTTTTTTAACCTTAGGCCTCCCTTTCTGGAATTGCTGTGTGTCTGTTACCTGCACAATTAGAGGTGCAAGGGCCATTTATTCCAGAACTGTGAATTTATGAGTCAGTCTTTTTTTTTTTTTTCTCCCCCCCCCCCCCCCCCCCCCCCCCCCCCCCCCCCATGAAAAGGAACAAGCAAGTGTTGGAGTACTTACGTTGTCTCCATGTAGCTTAAGATTCTCACTGATGCATTGAACATTGTCTGAAAGTTTTTTGGATTCTGACCTCCTGTTTCCAGTAACCTGGAACTGTTTGAAACTTAAACCTATTAGGCCTACGCTTTTCAAGGGTTGCTTTCAAAGGTGGCTTTGTTAAAAGGTTGAACGTTTGAACAAAAACAATTCACCTGTTTCCCAGAAAAGAGGAATGAAAAAGGTACATTTTTTTTTCATTAAAGGAGGATATCATTGTGACCTTGTTCTGATCAGCTCTACAGCTGAAAGGGCTAGAGGACGGAAGTTGAAATTGGGGAAGGAGCTAGCTGTTTTTCAAAGAAATTATTCTGAATATATCCATGGGTTTTGTTTGGGTTCAATGGGTATATGCGTCTGAAAACTCATACTTTACCCAGTTATAGTTCATTTTACAGACTTGTCTTTCTACACTTCTGAAGTGTGCAACTACGGAGTGTCATACCGTGGAAAGTGGCTGTTGGCAGCTGTCAGGTAAAAAGTAACTCTCGGTCTAGTGAGTGAGTTTATACTGATACAAACCCATCCTGATGAGGATCTGTAAGATGGGGTAAAAAGTGAATCTATCTCTAAGGGAATGAGTGTAGAGCTGGAAATCAGGGATTAGGGCTGTTCTCCCACTTTTTCTTTTTTGCTATTAATTGACTTACTGAAAGGCATAGAATTAAGTTTAGCATAAAGAAAACTCTCTTGTAGCACTTTGTCAGAGGGAAAATGTAGTTGCTATAATGATTTAACTGTTTAGTAAACTCTGTGTATGCTTGTGAGGAGTTTGTATCCTGAATGTGAGAGAGAGAGACCTCCTTCATTACACCAGCAGGTTTCAGAGAAAGTTGTAGCATTTATATGCCTATTGACATCAGCTGTAAAATGAAGTTGTCACACACACACACTGTAAGGTATGTAAGCAGATCTAGAAATGCAAAGGATCATTAGATCCATTTTGCAGACAGAATATTCAGAAATACATTAAAATCGAAATGGATTGTTTAAGCAGCTGTTGATAGAGTGGGAGAAGACTAGACTCTGAATATGACACCTTTCCTTTAACTTCCAGTCAGTAAACCATTTAGCCTGTTTTACTTACCTGGTTTAAAAGGAATATCTCTCTGTAAACTTCTATGCTTCTTTGAGTTTGTGGGGTTTTTCAAAAGAGTTTTTCTTCCTGTGTGTGAAAATCAGTTTGTTCCTAATTGTAGTACAGATTGAGCAATGCAAGAAAGAAAATATTCATATGTGACAGACTATGCATTTTTTTTATTACTGCAATAACCACATGATATCACCTAACTTTTATAAAGGTCTTTTCATCTGTCAACAACAAACCAAAGGCATAGCAAACAGACTAAAGAATACATTATTTAAAGCTGTTTTAAAGAAGCCACTATGCCATCAGTGAGACTCTAGGCCTTGTGACAAGAGGTGATAACAATTAAAAAGTAAAGCAGCAGAGAAGTTAAATTAATGTTTATAGCAGTTTTTACTTGGGGAAAGGACTTTCAAATTCTTATTCCGCGTTCCATCTCACAAAAGATCAATGTGTGTCCTTAGAAGAAATCAGAGTCTCTAAGGAGGAATTTTGAAACAACTCAAGAAGCTCAGGTGAAATAAATCACGAGGGCCATATGGTAGTCATCTGAATGAAATAAAGTGTGAAATGGATAATACTAGTGAGGATATACCATACATTCTTAAAGAGGAGATGTTTCTGGTACATATCTTTAACACCCTGCTGTGGGAAAACAAACAAACAAAAACCATGGAGGGGTTACACTTTCAGTGAGTGATCAAGAATCACTCATGTTTGGTATGCTTTACACTGTGGGGATATAACCACTTTCAGGGTTCTGTAGCAAATGCTGTGTAAAAAATGTCTCTTTCTGTGTAAAATCCCTCTTTCTAAACAACACAGAGAAGCAAATTCTTCGATGTGACAAGGTGGTTAAGTAATGACGTGAGAGAGTGATCTTCCAAGAGGGTTAGTAGGGTGCTGCTTCACAGGTGGTGTTTGAAGGATTGACGTACTTGCTGTAATAGGTTTAGAAATTCAGTCAAGGTATCTGCATACATTCAAAACATTATTTTTCTATTGAATTTATCTTAAAATATTTATAATCCAGTACTTTCCATCTTCATATAAAACAATTTTAAAAGGACACTCAAGGGAAGACCTACAACAGTAGACAAAAGGACAGTTGAATCTCCTGGGTATGATGCATAGGGTGGGCTTTTTCTTCCTTAGCATGAAGCTATGTGTCTGCCTTCCTTCAAATCTTTTCTCTTCCTCTTTTTGTGTTCCAGGATTAATCCCCACTCCAGTGCTAAAATCTCTTGCAACACATTGTGAATTTTTGGAGAGCAACTCTTGCATTCCTTATCCTGGCAGAAACTAAGATAAATCAATTTCAAAAGGAAAAGAGTTAGGTGGAATTAACTGGGGTATTGCAAATCACATAAAGCATGTTGCAGATTGCCTTCCTTCGCCCTTCCTGTATAATGCGAAGAAAGGATGTGGCTTTAAACTCAGGAAAAAAAGTTGTATCTCCCTCTTCAGCATATAGTCAAGTCACTGATTTGAATGATTTGACTGCCGTAGGAGATCAATATTGAAATATTACAACTGAATGTTTAAAAAAAGAAGCCTGAGTAGGTATCAAATCAAGTACTTTGACTATAATCTGATCATTTTGCAGGAAACTTTCTAAAAGTAATTATTTAAATAGTGGGATATTTAAAAGAAGAGTTTTCTTTTTCAGAAGCATTGTCTATTCACCACTGAGGTGACCCATTCATTCGTTGGATATGAGAAATACAAGGAAGTTTTAATAACCTAAATTTTAAATACAGATACGCATTCAGGAAGTATGTGGTGAACTTAAAAGTTGTAGGATGCTATAGTATTTCTCCAAAGTGGATGCGAGCAAATATCTCAGATTTTAAAATTCACCAAAGATGAGCCAACTCTGACTCAGTAGTATGTTTTTAAATCCGAAGCTAATAAACCTGGATTTATTAGTTTGAGGTCAGCGCAGCATTGATGAATTACATGGCTTTTGGGTCAGATAAAGCTCATACGCAGTAAGCTTGAAGGACATGCAGAGGCTGTCTCTGCGAATTTTCCTTGCTCTTCCTTTCAGCCCTCCTTTTTTCCCCCCCGTTTTCCAATACCACGTGTGTTCTATCACATGATGATATTTCTGAATCTATCAACCTCTCTGTTGAAGTCTTCTCACAGTGTATTACCTAACGGTTTGTCTGAGGACACAGCAGATGTAAGGGGTTACCATCCCAAATGCTTTTTCTTACCTCCTGGTGCAGTTCGCAGCTCGTTGTTATGGTGATGCAGCTGTAAGGCCGCAATAGAAGGGTGGAAATGTTCTTATAACTTCACTCTCTTTCAATACACACACAACAGAAGTAGCTGATAAACCAATTTATGAAGTGTGTAAAAAGCAGACTATGTTTTCTCTATGTTTTTTTTCTATGTACAAATGAAAAAATATTTGTCCTTTTTGCTAAATAAGAAAAAGCCATGAGCAGAATACAATGATAAATAACCAGATGCTGATTATGTTAACCAGATCCTTACATTTTATTTCAGAGGGGTTTAGTAAATACTAATCTGAGAGAAATAGAAGTTCAGATTTTAACTATTGCCTGTTCCATAAATTGTGTTTGCAGTGCAATTTACAGCCCCGCATTCTTTCTACCTGCAGTGATGTAGTTAGGTTGTTAGCTGCCCAAAGCACTGTGTAAGTTTGGCTGCGTGAGGCCACGCGCAGGTGATTGCAAGTGACCGGCTTCACCTAACTATTGGGTTCCCGGCTGAGGCACAGCAGCGGACCCCTGCGCTATGCCACTGGTGTGGAAAGGATTAGTTTAAACCGCCTTCGTGGTTTGCTCTGGCATATAATTGGAATTTACGCTATAGGAGACAACATACAAATTTGAAAATGCTTTCTTCGTTATTTGACCGTAACAGATTTGGGAAGGACTAGGGGCACACACAGGGCCACACGCTCCAGAGAAGTTGACACGGGGCAGTTTTTAAACCGTGGTAACTCCATTATGTGTGTTTCTTTTTATTCTTCTGAGGACGCTATCATGACTGCATGCTTAATCTCAGGTACTGGGCACAAATTGCAGCATTTTGGTACTGGGGGGCTGCAGGGGTACCCTGCATGGGATGAGCCCACGAACTGACTTGTCAGCTCTGAGATCCATTTAAACAACCCATTGCACCCCAAAACTTCAGCCAGTCAGAGGAGCCCTTAGTGCCTCAGCCTGAGATGTATCTTCTTCATTTACCTGGCTGCTAGGTTTAGCAAAGTTTGTAGGATCTTCTGTATGTTTGAGACATACACTTACCTGTCAGATTTAATTGGAATTGTCCGGTGATCCCCAAAATTACTTGAGGATGGGTAGCTGGACAAGCAGGCAGCTCATGCTAACCTTATTTTCTTAGGAGAATTATCTTCCTTCTGCAGCTAGGTAAGTGGCAGCTCAGGCAAGAAAAATAATTTGCATTAAAATTTTGCAAAAGTAGTAAAAGATCAAAGGAACTCTTCATACAACTGCAGAAGGAACTAGAAGAGAGAGTACTATAGATAAAAGGACAGCAAATTTAGCTAAGTAGTTGTACATAGGAGTGCAGGTTACTTCAGGTTATGCATGTGTGAATGTTTAAGCCTACATAACTACATAATATTGAAACATGTTAATAAAATGTTGACACTCCCATTGTCAAGAACAGAAAGATGTTCTGAATAATGCTGACTGAGGAGAGAGAGGAAATACAAGGACCATCTGTGAAAAGTAAACTGTTCACACACTGTCTTGAGCAAAGATGTTGTGACGTGCTTTCAGCTCCAGGGAACTAAAACCGGTCCTATATTGCATCACAGGTTTTATAGGTACCAATCCCAGCCCTTGTGACTAGGTTTCCTAACTAAAAGCAATGTATCTTTTTACTCTTCAGGTTATGACTGAGGATTATGCTCAAATGCTTTTTTCTCATATCCCTTTTTCAGATTTAAACACTTTTATAGCTGAAGAAAATGTCTGTGGTTCTGTTAATGATCAAAACAGTTACATTTAACCACATTCTGATTTTCAAATTAAAATTTTTCTAGAGGTGGATATGGATTTCTTTTTAATGTAACAAAATTAATCCTAGTGTCAGTAGCCTTGCTTTTCTCCATTATTTCGTGCAGACCTCTTAGAGGTAGCCTGTGGAGCACAAGCTGCTGAAGAGTACCAGTCGAAAATCTACTAGGGATGTCAACTTTCATTGTTTTTCTAATCACAGCCAGAATGAGATTATTTTATGAGATTAACAAACAAACTTGCAAGTGTCTTATTTCTTAATTATCCCATTGCCAAATGCTCTAATACTGGACTTCTCATAGGTCTTGTGTAAGTCAGTCAGAAGCAGAATACTGCTAGCTTGTACCATTTGCTGTGTTGTCATTCAAGACCCTGTGGAGTCTGGACATGATTCCAGGTGCTGTTCAGAAGTTTTCAGGGTAGAAGAATCCTCCATCTAGAGAAGAAGGAGCAGGTTTTTAGAGTTGAAAGTTATTGGAGACTTCAGACCACCATCTGTTAATACCACAATAGTTTGTTGTTGACGTACTTGTTGATGTCATAAGTAAATTCCTCTATTAACTGTGTGGTCTCAGGAGGTGCTGCACTCTCTGTAAAAGTAATACAGACGAGTTCTTTGCCATGATGGTGGAGCTAAGTCTTGTCCCCAAGGAAAGTGAGCATCATTCTCACTGCTGGACTGCTGAGTGACCTGCTGTTTGAGTGTTTGCTGTCCCGTAACCTCTGTCGCAGGGGGGGTGCTGGGGTTTTGTATTTAGGATTAGGTGTTGGCATGGATTTCGAATGCTTACTGTTTGTCGTGAAGCTAACGGCCAGCAGATTCTTAAGCCTTGTATCACAGAGCACAGACAGCAGGATGTCTGACCAGCGTGTTGCTTAACCTGGTGGCAGGGGACAGTAACTCATCACCGCAGCTCCTTGGGCTCTGCCACCAGCATATAGAATCAGAGAACCGTGTAGGTTGGAAAAGACCTTTAAGATCATCAAGTCCAACCATTAACCTAGCACTGCCAAGTCCAAATATGAGGTCCGTATGAACCAAAACATGTAAACAGCAATGATTCTTGCTAAACATTTCTACTCGATTGTGATATTTAACAAGGAGCCCCCCTTGTAAATCTGAACTTCCTTCCACAGTAAACTAGGAATTGACACATTTGCTATTTTAAACATTCATGTCAGTTCGTAAGGCTACTGACACACAAGAAAAAGAAAACAATATGTACGATGCTTATAAAAAAGGACTTTCTAGGACTTTCTAAATTTAAAAAATGATGGCTTTTTCACATTGTTTTGACAAACTCTCCCCTGCCCCATAATATTTTAGACTCCAGGGAACTGTTCTTAATTTTTTCCCTTTTATAAGCTCTAGTATTCACACCCTGAGGCACTCGTCTCATTATCTTTCCATTTAGGAATATATGCATACGCTTTCTATTCTTATGTTATTTCCAAGAATAACACTGTTGTTGGTTTATATTTCAATGTGTGGTGGGTTTGATTAGTGCAAGTTTTGTTTTGTTGTTTTTTTTATTTTCAGTTGATACAATTATACATCAGTAGCAGGTCCACTATACATCCCGGTTTCCCTGGAGATGTCAGCTTTATTGGGGCAAAATTCGCCTGTGACTTCCAAAGTCTTGGCAAACAAGTCGTTAACTGGAAATCTAGGAATCCATGAGATGCCCACTGTGCAAGCATAAATCCACTCTCCCGTACCTGTGCTGTGAGTTCTGCATGTCTGAGAGCTGCTGAAACTACTGCACATCGACATATGTTACCAGTAGGTCCAGTGTTTCCTGAATGTCATACTTTTCATGCGCGCTCAAACCATCTATAAAGAGCGTATCCAGCCATTGCTTCCTGTGAGTGGCGGGGTTGCTGCGCACGTGCTGTGGAGGCTCACATGTTCCTCTGGGAAAAGCTGTAGCAGTTCTGTCCTGGAGATACAAATGTTTTACAGTATGCATTCATTTCCTTCCTCCTAGTCCCTAGCAGAAAGTCTTAAAAGTTTGAGTAGTCAAAGCAGGGTTTGTAATGAGAAATTGTGGGTGAATGCAAGTAAGTTTGAAAATGCGCTTTTTTTTAAAAAGAAATGCACTACTTTTTAGTAGTCATTGAATAGAGAGTTCTGTATAGTTAGTGACTTTAAAAAATTGTTTTAGTTTTGTAACACAGACCTCTGTTGTCCTGTTCCACTTATAAAATATTTAAGTATAAGGGATTTGTTATCCCATTAACCCAAGTGGAATTTATGTGCTTAACTTCTCTTAACCTTAATAGAAATTATCTGAGTGCATCCTTGTTCTTCTATGGGAGACTAGGTCTTTAATTTTTTATTTTCCTCTACATTTCCTTCCCCCTTTTCTTAAAACCTTTCCTTTTATTCCACCTTAGAATGAAAGGGAGTTGCTCAGGCAAGAGACATAGATCAGCATGCACTACTTTTATGTGAAATATTAACGACTTAGCTGTATTGCAAGCGAAGAGGCTACACGGCTGGTAGTGAAAGTCACCTTTTAATGAGTTTTCCATGTTAATCTTCTAGTGATCTCAGTTTGACTGTGCTCTTTGGCCAGTTCTATAGTAGATAAAAAGTAATGACCTTCTCTTGTGTGGGGAAAGAAGTTTGCCAAATTTATTAAATCATCTTCATTGATTGGATGATGTGCCCATTAGGAACTGAACTGAGAAGAATATCCTTACTGAAGGCCTGATGCTGCAATCCTGTAATTCCTTTAGCCCATAACCTTTTATCACTTAACCACCTTTTACATCTGTTTTGCCTAACTGTTTTTCAGGACACACCAGAAGTGCATAGCTCTAAAATAGCCTTTTCTCTGTAAACAGAATTCCTTAGGTCATCAACTTGTTCTGAGGCTGCAGTCCTTATCTTAAAAACATGAAGGAAAAATGTCATGGTTGATGTGGTTTGAATCCAAACTTGCAATTAAGAGGCATTTTTTTTTTCTTCTCTGTGCCTTGTGGCTTCCATCTGGAAAAATGAAGAGGTATCTCTGACTTACTGTAATGGGATAACTCTCAATTCCATATTCAGCAAGAAACAGGGCAGAAAAGCTGGGCAGAGAAGATGACAACGACACGATGAAGTTGGGAAGGAGGGGAAAAAAGGAGAGGAGCTACAGAATTCTGGCAACAGAATTAGATCAGGCTGGTTATCTGAACTGTGGGCATTTCTTGCTGTGCTTTTGGACTCTGTTGATTCCAAGCTGCTTCTTTCTTTTGAGCGCAGTGTCAGTAGCTGTAGGAAAGCCTTAGGTGACCTAGAGGGCTCTGGCTCGAATAATCCTATGGAAAGGGAGCAGACGCAGGTTCCCATGCAATGTGGTGCTCATCCTTTCCAGAGCTCATTTCATGGTTCTGAATGACTACTTGGGCTCTATCTGGAGAAGCCGAAAAGCTGCTGAACTTGTTCTCTGTCTCCAAGGGTACCTTCAGTAGCCTAAGATGGAGCTTTGCCACAAAAGAAGAATTTTATTGCTACTTATACCAATTTTTGGCGCAGGTGACATGCACAATGTAACGCTAAGCTCAGGTAGTCGGTGCTGTCCCAACTGTGAAGCATGAAATAACACTTCATGGCTATTACTTGTTGGGATTTGCTACACACTTTGCAGAACAACCCGTGAGAACTGTGGGACAAATGTATGTAGATGCATTCGGTGATTCCTTGTTTTATGCTTAGGATTTTTTAAATATTGAATTCCTTTAAATAGTATTTGAATCTCTAGTCATCTTGTAATCACATTTCAGCATTTCTGACCATGCAACCTGATTGCTGCAGCTGCTATTGCTTTCAGTTGCATGGTGACACCACCATGCAAATGCTGGTTCTTTCACCGGGGCTGGAATAGCGTTCTGTTGCATGCTCCTTCAACTTGCTCATTCAAAATTTGCTGCATCTTCATTTGTGACGTTATTTTTTTGGAGACCCTCTAAAATTGTTTTTCCCAGGCATTCTTAGAATCAGTTGTGAACAGTTTGAAGAAGAAAAAAAAACCTGCAAACCATAATAAAAATAAGGAAAGTGTGCAGAAATGTTTCTGAGATTAATTAAAGCTCTTGGAGATTCTGAAAGTGTATTGGGATTGGGTCATTTTATAAGGTTGAAAGAGTGAGCTAGAGTGAATCAGGGTGGGGATATCAGATTATTTTCTTTTTGTACCTTTAGTTACGACAAACTGACTTTATCACACAATTATTGGGAATTCTTGCTTAGAATTTGAATCCTAGCGGCTTATTATATCTGTGTAGCACAGCGTAGCCTGCAAGAATACTGATCTGGAGCTCTGAGTAGTCATTTTGTGACGCTGTTCCTCCCGGGCATTTTATGTCCTTTTGGTTTGTAGCATATTTTTGCCTCACTTTTCAAAGGCTAGTTTTACTCCTTGCATGACCTTTACCGTGCAGACCCTTTCTACGCCAGTCAGTTGTCCCGTGCTCCTATTTACCTCGCTCTGCGGGTTAGCTGCTAGAAGGAGCTTGATGCCAGCTCTCACCCTAGGCAGCTTCAAGATCTGTTTATAATGCAAGTCAGCGTTGCTTAAAGAGAAAACCTGACATGGTGCTGTGTTACCCTGTGCTAATTTAATGGGAATTCCCAAGGAAAGTATCTCAAAAATTGTTTTGTCGTTAAAAGAGATGTATCTGTAGCATTAAGTACATGGTAAATACATTATTACTGTTCAGATGTTAGAGTGAAAGAACTAATTTATTACTTTAATTAGTTTGTAGTGTACTTTACGTTATTGTAATATGCAATATTGAAATAATGAACTGAAAATAGGTATGTACACATTCTGTTCAGCACAGCAATTTAATAATTCACTTGGCAAAAGCTCCTCTAATAATACATGAACTGTGAAAGGTACTTGAAGTGCTGCTTGTAATTAAAAACTTTCAGAACTTAATGTTGGCAGTGCTTGTACTGCTAAAATGTAAGCTTCTTTGTGAAACAGGCAATAGGGGATCCAGTTTTCAGTGTATTTTCAATATTAGTTTAACTACTAGGACTTTTTTAAATATTTAAACAGAACATTTACTGTTGACACAGTAAACTCTACCCTTCTGATTTTGCACACATTAATTTTTTGTGTGCATTCAAGTTACTGCCTTAGTGAATCAGAATTATCGTTCAGGAATTTTTTTTGTTCTTCGGATCTGCGCGATACTACCTTTGGAGGAAAACCCTGCTGAATGCAGTGGGTTTTCTTGAAAAGCTTAAATTGTAGGAATGCTGGAAATTCAGCATCAGGTAGTCACTTTTAAACAGCAAAATATTAAACGTATGGAACTGTGTGCCGCAGAGGTTCCTCAGCCGTTATGCTCCATTTCACTGCCTGCCCTTTGCTGTTTGTTTTGCAGCAGTGCCCAGAGGCTCTCAGACAGGACTGGGTTCCCACGGTGCCAGGTGTCGTACGAACTCACGGTAAAGTGTAGTTCGCCAGGTAAATAGAGATGCAGGCTGGGTTTCCGTAAGAGGCAGTCCACTATATCCTTTGTCATCATGAGTTAAGATAGTCTAGCTCCTACTTTTTGAACCTGTGACAATATGGACAGGGGACTGGTTTGGGAACCGTTCCATTCTGGCCCCTGCCACCGTCTGTGCGTGGTACTCCCTTGAGACGTCCCCCTTCATAGGCAGGCCGGCCCACAAAGTAAGTTGAGGCTGCGGGACTAGAACTATTCTCTAGCAGAGAGATGTTTTATTGTTCGAATGTGGTTTAAAAAGTGAAATATATTGACATTTGAATCAGTTGTTTAATTCCTAATTTTTTGTATTTCTTACCTAATAAACCACTTTAATTTAGCTCAGCTCTATTAAGAACATTTTATCCTATATGACTTTAACTCCTCATGTGGGGAAGATATGGCATAATGCCAGCCTACTGAATCACATTTTATAAATATTTTGCAAACAGTACTTTTCTGGTTTTTACCGATTTTTCCTTTTTTGTTGCAATTATGAATCATTTTTTAAAGGCAGTGACTCCTTTTGCCTTAATGAAAAGGCATGGATTAGATAAACGTAGGAGGGGCAGGGATAATGTAAACTAACTTCATACGGTGCCTACAGAAAAGAATAAATGGGTTTTGTGGGAAAGTATAATACAGTGAAACTTGCCTTCCTTCTGTTGTTCTTATTACCTGTTTTGTTGATTGGCAATGGGCTTATGCATTCAAAAAAACTAACTAGATAAAAATGGTAAGCAGGTTCTACCCACTGAGTAAATAGGTGTGTTTAGTAGTGATTTAGGGCAGCGTAGATAGCGTTGTAGAAGGTAGTGGAGATAGGCACTGAGTTATTGACTTACCAGTTTTGTCTGGGGCACCTCATTGCGTGATTAATGTTTTGTCAGCTGAATGAAGTTATATATTTTGATGCTTGGTTATGCTCACTTGTTTGTATGAAATCTGTTGAAAATCTAGATTGTGCCCCAGTATTGATTTCTGACTTGAATCAGAAGGCTTTAACAGAAGAGCTATGTGAAGATAACTCGGGAAAGTGATGATGGCCTGTCATGAGATTGGTGTGTAACGTATGCCGTGTAAACAACCGCTAATCAAAATGCGTGAATAAGGAGGCTTGAGATGATTTTAGACTAGATTAGTATCTGTATCTGCTTACTGCTTTATTGTTGTTTGCTTTCCTTCAGTCAGTTCTTGTCTTGACAGACTCTGCTGGGCCGATCTATTCTCAACATCCATTTCCAGTCAGTAGTTCCCCTGAAGTATCAGTGAACTGCAGCTTTTACTGAGACCAGTCTAACGGACTCACCACGCCAGCTAATGGCTGCAATCCAACTAAAAAAGATTCCTGGTTAATAGGTAAATTAGTGTCAAGTGAAGACCAGCGAAGGATCAAGAGGGTTCTCAGACTTGGAGGAAACTGAAGCTGCATCATGTCATGAGCCCACTTACATTGGCATGTGTCTCATTACTGAAAGGAGTGTGAAGCAGGATGTAGGAAGATAAAAGCTTTAAAAAAGCAATTTTTTTTGTTACATAGTTTGACTGTTACCTCATTTCAGTTCAGAAAATCTCAGTGATGTTATTACAAAAGTTTAAAGTTCCTTTGAATGCTTCTGCAGTTTATTCTAGCGCCAATCTGAGTAGACTTTTAGCAGGTTTCATTCATTTTTTCTTAGCTGTTAGTTTCACGAGTCTGTTTTTGCTTCAGTCTGTTTCAAAAGTGAGGTAGAAATGATTGCATGTTCTTCCACATTCATTTTCAAAACATTCCTTTTTAAGTTTATTAGTGTAGCAGGTGAAAGGTAACTGAAACAATTTAGCATTTTATTTTAGATTCTTAAACTGCTGAAATGCATAAGCAGACTGCTGTCAAAATTGCTAAATAAAAATTTCTATTTAGACAAAGACCCGGTGTTACAAGTTTCACAGTGTGGGGGAAGTTTCATTCGGGTGTTACAGCTAAGCTCCAGGAAACAGGGTCTCAGGAAAATGGACACAAATGCGGTCATCTCGTGTAATCCTCGTTCTTTTTATTATTGTTCCGTATTTCTGTTTAGATGGATGGTTTGAAATTGTAATTGGCTGTTTTCATTAAGAGTGATACACCTTCTTCTGCTGACACTTCCTTCGGAACTTGCTTGCTTTAGGATGCGGAGCTGCTGTGGATTTCTTTGCCCACTTGATGGTATTCTTATCCTTGCATGGCCTGGAACCAATCAGTTTGTCATTCCTTCTGCACGGCCAAACCCTCTGGCTTCCTCTGTAGGATCCATCTAATAAACCTCTGCTATGGAGCAATTTTTTGCTGAGGTCCTCATTTATCCATTTTCATTCTTGGCAAGCCAAGCAAGCTGTCTAGACCCCGTCTAGTGCTGAATTATCAGTGTCAGAACTATAGAAAACCCTGAACAGGCCTTCGCTGAGATCAGTTACAAAAATGGAAGAAAAGAGGTTAAAGAGATTTTAATGCCCAGCTAAATCATAATTCTTAACTTTGGGGATGGAATTGAAACTGGGAAAAGTTGTGTGTACTCTGAGAGAATAACTGTAAATGGAAGTTGCTTGAAGAATGCCAAAACTCAGTTTTTGTTAACACATGAAACCACACCAGTTAATGCTTATGCTTGGGTATGGTAGCAGACTGCATCGAACTTTTAAAGATAAACTCAGGTTGGAGCAGACAAAAGTAACTGTTGGTTAGTCTGTGTACCCGTGGCATTCATTACAGGCAGAGTCTCTCTTTAACAAGCTATCTTTAAATCTTTTAATAAAGAGAGTTTAATTTTACAACCACTGTAAAATTTCATGTTATTTTCATGTTATTACTTTGCCTGCACTACCTGAAAAGCCACCGCAGTGTTCAGTCTATTGGGACACTGCGAAGAACAAAATGGAATTGTTATTTAAGCAAAGGAGCGGGGCAAAGGCTGCGTCGCTCTCTGATGCAGCTCCCTGAGAATCTCCGGCCATGGGGTGCGCGGGATTTGTGAACAAAAATCCTTCACAAGCACGGAACAGAAGAATTAATAGAGTCTGTGCACACAGCTAGTCAAATGCAGTCAAGGTGGAAAAAAATAGAAGTATTTTAATATCTTAGTATTAAAGTACTTGCTGTAGTATACAAAGCCAGATGAAAAATGGCTGAAATGCTTGTTCCTTTGAGGAATAGAGAGTTCTGTTAGCACTTGACAAATCCATTGCAAAAAGAGCTGGCAAGCCAACAAAAAGGAGACATCGTTAATCCTATTGAAACCAGCGTGAAACAGATGAGCATACAAGTGCTCTTGACAACACCAAGGTAAGTCGGGGATCCACACTGACTGAGAGCAGCGTGCTCGAGAACACTGAAAATAAGTCACTACCCAGTACCAGTTACTGAGGACGTTGTCTTGTTCACCAATACAGTGTGTCAGGAATATGTCAGGAATGGAGTTTCGGCATGTTGAGCTAAGTGATCCATCCCGTCCCCGGCACGTTTTGTGAAGTGTGGCAGGCCCTGTAACGCGAGGTGCCGTGGAGCTGGTCCCTGCCGCGCTGCTGCGTGCCCTTAGCCAGCGGGCCGGCCGCTGCCGGGCAGCTGATGGCTCTCTTCCCACGGAGGAGCGGGATGTCGTGTACGAGACCATTATAGGCGCAGTCACAACCCTCGAACAGGTGGCAGGGATCCTAGACTAATTTTGCACGGTTTGAAAGCTGACAAAAGGTGAAGTCTCTGTCGCTGGAGTCCGTTGATTTCCACCGAGTCCTGGCTGGAAGCGCAGTGCTGTCACAGAAACACCTGAGTTGAAGGATGCGAGTGGACTCTGGTCTGCTAGCGTTGGTCTCCATTCATTCATAGGTTCGTTAAGAAATTTACGTGTTATTGAAAGCCTAAGGGCTGAAGGGGAATTTCAGATCTGATGTTACTGAGATGTTTTTGGCTATTTTGCCTAGAATCTTTTCTTAAGTGATTTTGTTGCATATTATGGCAGTCAGTTGCGAATTGCACATTAACATCTGGAAAGGTGGTGCTTACTAAATGATTTCATATTGCCGATAAGATTGTAAATCTTTGTTTGTAAACGGATTACATGGGTTTCCTTCGCAGTCTCAGTTTGGCAGGGTCACAGTATTGCACGGCTGCTGCAGGCTGTCTTTTCAACCCTTTCTTCCAGGTTCTACAGTGGAAGGCGCAGCAGGGAGAGGCTGCTAAACTGGAGGCTGCTGTAGCTGCCAGAAGAGAAGAAATGAAAGCTGAGAAAGAAAGGCTACAGAAGGAACAGGAAATGATTCGGAGAGCTCAGGAGAAAGAGAAAGTATGCGAAACTTTTATACATTTTTGCATATGTTAATGTGTACAATTGCCTTTAAAATCTTTAACTGATCTCGCTACCTTGTATTCTTGTAAAGTATTAAGTATTAGCATAGAGATGAGCAAGTGGTTATTTGAGTCTTGCTACTGTCCATTTTAGCTTTAAAGCTGCCTGCTCTGACACACCAGTTATGTTACTTCATTACGTTTCTAAAAAAAAAAAAAAGTGTACCCAAATACGTGTATGTGACTATCTCCGTGTCACAAAAAAATCAGCGCAGAGGCACTACTGGATTTCTAACCCTTACAGATTTGTGCTTTCTAGCAATGTGGCAAAGACTATGAAAGCTTCCAATGCTGCAGTTAAGTATGCTGCAATGCAGCAAATGAGCCTTACAGTATATTGTCTGCAAGATAGCGCACTGCACTTTGCAGCACAAGGACCTTAGAAGTGGGCCTGAAGCACAAGGGTAATGTTAACCATTTCAGGGTATCAGAAGTCTGTCTTACGTTATTGTAAGTACTTATGTGGCGACTACTTGGGAAATGGCTTTAATGCATAAGTCTAAACTTCAACTTAACAGAAAATCAGAAATCCGCTATAGTGAATGTAATGCTTTCAGAAAATCAAGCTGTGCCACATATGTATTTGTGTTGACCTTTTTATTTAAATGATATGGCAAAAATCCAGGAGGTTGTTTTATTAGAATTTCACCTCTTTTCCTGATTATTTTTTACCCTGAAATCTGGCATGCTTAGAGTCCAACTCACCTGTGGTATGTTTGTTAAGACTGCATAATTATTTCTGGAAAAAATAAGTCAGAGAATGTCATAGATTCTTATTGCTTTGTCTTTCAAATGCTGATGAGTAAATAATCTCCTTTACTCTTATGGGACTGCTCATGCTAACATGTTTGCAAGAAGGGTCACTAAAAGCTCTGCTCTTAAACATGCCAGTTAGAAGCAGAGTTAAGAAAACAAGGCTAAACTGTTGCAAATAGAGTATTTTCATGATGCATGTGAAGGCTTTAGTGACAGTAGTATGCGTCATGCTACAGAAAGTTTGTGCAAAAGAAAGAAGAAAACAAAAGTTTTATATGTTATCACATTTTCTCTGTAGAATTTGTCATCTTGTCTTTATTTATCTGCCACATTCCTGTGTAACATCTTACTGGGAGGAAACGTTTACTGATGGGCCTACACCATGGCCAGGTAGACACCCTCGAATTTGATGGATTCTTATGTCAGTAGAGGTGTCTGTTGCAGTGATATTCCTTGTGGGGGAAAAAACCACAAACCTATCCATACTTACAGTAATTTGATAAAGTTGTTGCTAAAACAATTTACAACACACTAAAAGCAGAAAAAGAAATTATAGCGGAGCAAAATCAATGATTTGTAGGTGGGTGAAACTGACTGCCTTAGCAGAAGAACGAAAATAAAGTCCGACGCTACTTGGAATTTCACTATCTATTTTTACAGCACTCAGATGTCTTTTCCTTGCTTTGTCCAAAGAAATATGTCTTCGTGTCACGTCAAACAGGTCAAGAGCAGAAGCTCTTGCGGCGTAATTGTATTCCTGGGGGTAGTTTGCATAAGCGTTGAATTTGGTTCTATCAAATTCTATCTATTGCAAAGCAGCACTTGACTGGCAGTGCTACCTGGAGAAAAGAAGCTGAAGCTGCTGAAGCCTTCTTGTCTCCAGATGGAGACTGTTATCTCCTCATTATTTCTCACCGCTGCAAGTCCCCAGAGCCAACATTTGAAAAGCTGCCTAATTTCAAATTGATTTTATTTTATTTGTGAGTTCGTTCTTCTTGGTCATGACTGCGTTTGCATATTGCATGTATCCAGTTTCTTCTCTAGCTGAAGAAGTCCCTGCTTACATTGGTCACCTGATTTTATTCTTTTTCTGCAATTTATCTTAAAGATGAAATATACATTCTTGGCAGAGCACAATCTTTCCGTTAAACTATGCTAAGTCATATAGTTAGCAAAATCACAACTAATTGTCCAAAAGACAGTTTCAAGAGATGCTTCTCTTTCCTTCAAAATACACAGAATGCTGTCATTTTTCATAGGAATCAGGAAAGTTCAGATTGGAAGGGACCTGAAGAGGTCTCTAGTCCAATCTCCTGCTCAGTTATGAGGTCCAACCAGGTAACTCATGGTTTTATCCTTATTTTAATTTATTTATCCCCAAATTTCTCTCTAATATTTGAGACTGTCATTTCAAGTTCAAAAGTTGAGAAAGCCGTATTTATGTGTTTGCAAACCGTGCACTTTCAGAGAAATCCTGGCTCAGTTTAAATCAGTATTGGTTTTACCTTTACCTTTAATTGGCTTATTGCAGATATTGTTGGTGAATTTTTTAGACATAAACCTCTATAAAAAGACACAGGGGAATTTTTCAAGTTTATGTGTCTGTGCATTCTGATCTTAAAGGTCTTTTCCAACCTAAACGATTCTATGATTCTATGATTGTGTTACAAAACTTGGTGTGGTTTGGGTTTTTTTTTCACACTGACATATGTTTCCTGGTATTTGTTCCTGGTTGATGTGTTGTTACTGTTCTTACATGCTGGATTTAAAGTTCTAAAATAACAAATTAAGGCACAACTTCTACATTTGGTGTCTGCATTCATCTTCTGTAGAAGAGTTTTCCGGGTGAGATGTGATGAAATTTTGCCTGGTATGGATAATGCCTAAGCTGTCTCAGCTGGAGCGCGTGATGGTGAGGTTTGGTGGTTTCTCCACCAGCACTGGAAGCAGAGGTACGGAGAGAGGGGCAGCCTGGATTTAGGGATGCTTTCCTAAATCCTTTCGCTGCTGCTTTCCTTTTTGTTACAGCTTGTTCTGCTTATTTGGCTTGACTCACGGTGTGTTTACAGCGGCAGGTGGCTCGGAAACCGCAAGGAGGGGAAGAGGCTTGGCGAGGCTGTGTTGACCTAGCCACCAGCAATGGTCACTCTGTGTGTAAAGATTTTGGTTGTGCAAACTTTCCCCTTTTCTCTGGCCTGTGTGTAATGTCTATAGAGAACAGTCCTCTGCCTATGCACAGATGGAATAGCAGCCGTTTGGGGTCAGCAGTCATATGTTTCAGTTGAGTATATTACATCTTAGATCCTTAAAAAGGGCTGCTAACCTTATCCTGCAGCTCCTTTTCTGGCGACTGCTCTGTGGCAGCGAGAGGAAGCTGTCAAATATCCGTGATCTAGTTTGTGACCTAGGCAGGGCATGTTACGTTCTTCCAAACCTGAGAATGGGTGAAACGACATTAAAGCTTAAATACCAGCGCTATGTTTGCTCTGTTGGACTGCAGATCAGATTTTTTTCCAATGTATTTAAATATGGAATTTCAGAAATATCCAGTGGCCCCTAGTAAGAGTTTATGAGAAAGCCTTCAGGCAATGTGGAGTACGGAAAGGGAATAACTGCAAAAGAGAGTGTTTCATTTCATAAATACAAGTATTCCAAACAATATTAAATAAAGGCATTCTTAAGAAGTATGACTATAGCCATCCTTGTTTTCATGTCCTTCATGTGTAAAAAATAGCCGCTATAAAGAAATGATTGGCTTATAGGTAGGGAATTCTTCCAAACAGTGCTTCTATTTCAGACTTTTTTTATTCTGAATCATGATAGTTAAAGGTTTTTCCGCACAAAATCAATCATAGAAAGAGGATGGTATTTTGACTGCCATTTCAACTGAAATCTCCAAAAGAGGCTTAAATTCAATATAGTTCAGTGCATGATACAGAAGTTATTTTTATTGCTGTATTCTGAAGCTTTTCCTATATAAGATGATTCCATCAGTAAATTTCATTGTAAGAAATTACCTATATTTTGGGAGGTAGGATAAGGTCTCAGACCTTCACAGGAACTTTATGCATTTAATTGTAAAATCAACAGATTATTGAGGTATAATTTCAATTGCTTTTAAAATTAATTTTATAATTAACATTTTCTTAGATTATTAAAATTCTTAAGATTTTCTTAGATTTTTACATCTTTTTCTAAAGCTTCTATTCTCTGTTTTTCCAGCTGTATTTTAAATTTTAGAAACATAATGCTGTTTTGTCAGTGAATTACAAGTGGCAGCGTTGTCATACGCTTCTGTCATCATAAATAGTCTTTTCAAAAACTCAGTCTTGATTTTCAAGGTAAACACTATCTTTGTTTTGCTGGAAGCAATAATTTTTAGTGAATTTTGTAGCTTTTCTCTTTCATTTTGTCGCAGCAATTGCCAAGAAGTCTGTTAGGTCTAAGGAATCAAGGGGTTTCTCGGTCAGCCCTGAGGTGGTATGAAGCACCGTGCCATTCTCTGGCTATTCTTTTGGTTTCTCACTTGGAAGTACATCAGAGTATGTCATTATTTCTGTGTCCCAGCTTGTCTTTCCCTTCTGGTACCTGCACATGGAATGGGGGGGAAGTGGAAATGAGAGAGAGAGAAGTACAACAAAGAGAAATTGCAAGAGCGCTAACCCTTTTAGATCTGCCATGTCATCCTAACTCTTCTTGTTTGGATAGCAGAGGACTTAGTATAATGCAGAAAAGAGAATATATGATGCCTGTTAGAGATGAGATGGAATATGAGTTGCAGTATTATGTGTTATTGTTATTATTATGTGTTAATAACTGGAACAGGCAGCATAGGTCAGCTTAGCTTCAGTTAGGGCAAGAGGCTGCAAGATGAGGAAATGCAGGAGGTCTTATACCAAGGTGTGCTGGGGTTTTCCGTAGGCAAAAGGGTACAAGAAACGGCTGGAGCATCATGTTGCCAATAAGCATAATTGATACCTTTCATAGACTGAGTTGAGGAATTATGATTATATCCAATCGCCTTGTATAGGTTGAACTGCTTTATATTATTAACATAATAAGGAGTGTAGCGCCCTGAATACATTCGTCTGTCTCTGAACTTACGTTCATACACAGGTTCCTATCTACAGATGTCTAAACCCTTCCTGAAAATTAGTTGCTGAAATTAAGTAAACTAAGGGGCTTTTTGTCCTAATATACAATCTGTCTATTAGTGCTTCTTTAAAAATCTTACTTGGGATTTTATGTGTCTTCTCCTTCTCTTTGTTTTTTCTGTTCTGTATTAATCGTCATCATTTGCATACATTTTGTATCGCTATTAATCCTCCAAAGAATGCATGGTTTTCACCAAGCCATGAGATGAAGTTGGCCCGAGCCCCTAGCACTGAGTTCTGCAGTAGGCAGCTGAGGGCCGATGGGTGGTGGGGAGAAGGGCTGCGCTGGCACCGGCCGGGAGCCCGGTCTTTTGTCTCTAGCAGTGGCCGTAACAATAGAGGAAACACATACAATCACTTCCCTCCCTCCGTCCCGGCCACTTTCCTTGTCTCCAGCTGTTCCCTGATGCTGATGTGGTTTGTCGATTTAGTAACCCCGCACCAGGGGCGCTCTCTTTGGGCAGTTGCCCCATCTTTCCCAAAACGTGTGAGCTTCCCGCATCCATCAGCAAGGAGCTCCACCAGCCTTCCACCCACTGCATGGAGAGCCATCTCCTCTCTTTGTTCCAAATCTGGCTCTGGCTAGGGTCAGCTGAAGCCTCCTAGTGCTCGTGTTGGAGAGGCAGAATCGATCTACAGCCTCTCGTGACATTTGTGAATTTGTAGGCTTCTTAGCAAATCCCCCCTAAATTGTCACTTCTCCACCTGAATAGCCCCGTCCTGTTCCTTCAGTGCCTGTGTGAAAACTCGTATGAAGACAATGAACCTTTGACCATTACTGTTTCTCTTCTCTTTCCATATGAAAAGGCTCCTTTCAGAGGGGAGGGATCAGAACTGCACGTGGGACTATAAACATATTTTTGTTCTTTCCTGTTCTTTTTGTACCACATCCTGACAGTAGACACATTTGATTTGCCTTTCGACTGCTGCTGTGCACTGAGCTGATCTGTCACAGGAGGGGTGGAGGTGCCCTCTTGGTCAGTGGCACTCGAATTTGGGGTGTAGTGCTCAATCAGCTGTGCCGTTCATGGCGCTCTGTGCTTTCTGTTCCCCAGAGGGTGGTTTCTTGGCCTTTGTGAAAGTGGCTGCGTGCCATCGTCAGCTTTAATACGGCCTGCAGTCACTGGTTCCTGAGAGCCTTGCTTGATGTCGACCATGGGCCCTCATTTTCATGTAGCATCATCAGGAAATGTTGCTGTGCTGCTGTTGGACTGCAGAGCAAGATTTACAGGAGGACGTTCCCTGCATTTTGCTCTGCAAGCAGAATGGCTTTTTTCTGTTACAGGAGGGGAATTTGAAGTTCCGTGCCCCTACCAGGTGTCTGAAGTGAGAGAGGCTTCTCTCTGTGAACGTGGCAGGCCACAGCTTCGTGTAAATGTAGCTGAAAAATAAAAGGGCTAGAGAGTTGTCTGTACTGCAGTCACTGCTGACCTTGTGCTATATTACAGATATTATACTTTATACCTCACTGGGTGCTTATTAGGAGCAGTACTGCTGGCAATCCAACTATGGCAGTTGGGACTTGGTGAAAATTAATAGTAATGGTTATCTCAGAAGCAAAGTACACACATTTGTATTTTGGGAATGTCTTACCTAGATGGAAATGATTTAATTGATGCTGATCATACCGTGTGGGTTAGATGACCTCCTGAGATCCCTACAAAAACCCTGTGTTGTAGTGGCTCCAGCATTTGTGACCAGTACCTGAATGGGTTCACTTAACACTAGCTTAGGAATGCAGTGTTGGAGTCATGCTCCTGAACTTCAGTGCAATTCAGATGTTCTTGAAAATTGTGTTTAAAAAAATCTGAAGTCAGCACTTCAAAGATGAGAAGGTGATTGTTGTTCCTGTGTCTGAGAAAACCCGCTCTATCAGCTTTCCGAGCTGGTTGGTAGCTCGTGAGGTTGGCTCGACTCACCATTCGAGTCTTTGGGAAGTGTACCACTGCAGCAGTTTTCTTCTTAAGGTAGCATCAAGGTGTTGGTTGAGAGCCGTCCGACTACGAGCCAGCAGTGTGCCCAGGTGGCCAAGAAGGCCAATGGCATCCTGGCTTGTATCAGGAATGGTGTGTCCAGCAGGAGCAGGGAGGTGATGGTGCCCCTGTACTGGGCACGGGTGAGGCTGCACCTCGAATCCTGTGTTTGGTGTTGGGCCCCTCGCCACAAGAAGGAGATGGAGGGGCTGGAGCGTGGGCAGAGCAGGGCAAGGAGGCATAGTTGAAGGTTTTGATGGCAGAGTAGGAAAGCAAGGAGCAAATGAAAGTGGTAGTCTTTAGTTTGCAGTTGAAAATTATATTCAAATTAGTGTCTGCAGTCTGATTTTACTGTTTCTGTTGTGGGGGCTCCACATCCTCTTGTTCTCCTAGTAAATCTTTTGTTAGCCCATACTGTCTAAAATATAAATTTTATTCTAAAAAGATCAAAATTGGATTTTCTTTAACTTAATGCTTTTCTTACTTTATTTGTTCTCACCACCTTGGCTTGTGAGTGATTGTTATTTTGTTTACTGTATTTGTTCAAACTCTAGGTGAAAAAGTACTGGGCTGAGAAACAGCTCAAGTGGCAAGAACAGGAAGAGAAAGATCTACAACGTCTGGAGGAATTAAGAAAATTAATGGCTGAACAAGCAGTTAAAGACAGAGAAAGGTAAAAGAAATTAAATGGGAATACCTATAGTATCAATGGGAACTTCTTATAATCTAATTTGCTTTGATCTCCCAGCTTTCTAAATCAGAATAAATTGAGATAAGTAATTTTTTTTTTCTTCCTGTTTGGCAGTTATCCCAGTCTATACACTAAAGTTGCATCATGATTGTATCCTGGATGCAATTTATTTGTTAGTTTGAATTAATTCGTATCCATCAAAGTTTTAGACATTTGTAAGCACTAAACTGTTGTAATCATGATAGGGTACACACATTAAAACCAGCTCCCTTCGTGATGTTTTAATTGTAGCTGGGTAATAAGACCTTCTACAATTATTTATAATCAGGTTTGTTTTGTTTGAGAGGGAAGTGAGAGGAGCACATTAAGCACTTAACAGCCTCAAAGACATTTATTATTCTTTTAGAGGGTCTTAAACGGCACATCGAGTTATAGATGCTCTGCGTCTGTTTGATGTAATTTAGAACTTCAGCCTGTTAACATTTGAATCCTTGCCAAGTCTTCGCTGCAGAATATGGCCTTTAATGACCTGTTGAAGAAATACTTGATTTCATAGAGGAATTCCTCTGTCATAGAGGGGCATAAAAAACCTGTATGTAGTCTGGTTATAATTGCTCGCAAGTCACAGGCTTACTTTTTTTACATAGAGGGAGCCACCAAATTGCATGGACCAGAACTGTAATTAAAATAGGGTTAAAGTACCATTGGCATGAGAATATTAAACTTGGTCTTAAGCATTCTGTGGGGAGCACTACTTCAATCTTACTTTGTTACGATACCTTGCTGACAACTAAATTTAAATGTCTGTATCCTCATGCTACAAATATATCTATACCTTTCCTTAAACGTACCTGCAATGATTTTAGCTCATAGCAAAAGAAACACACATACATGAATTACTGAGTTTTCAGCAGAACTGATCAGGAAAAAATGACTTTTCTTTAAACCTGTGTATTGTACTATGCCATACAGCTGAGGAATATTCTTTTCTTATGCTAATAAACGTTGCAGAATAAAATATAAGGAAATGGCACAGTTCATTGAGGAATGGAGGAAGGAAATAATCACACCTCTGGGCTATTATGAATCAGAAGTCGGCAAATGCTTAGCGTTACGTTTCCCAGAATTGGCATACTGTACAAAATAAAACAGTTTAAAGAAAAATGCTCACTGTTTGTGGAGATGAATAATTCTTTGAAATTACTTAATGCTTTTCATCTTCAAAGCCTTCAGAAACATTACTCAAAGAAGGGCAGAGAGATGTTACTGTTATTAGGTACTCTAGTGCTACAAGTATAATATAAGGCATTTTAAAACATGTATTGTACTGAACTAAGGTAGACACACTGGCATAATGATCTCACAGTGCAGAACTGCAGCCCTGAGAAACTAATACTGTTCTTACATGTGTCACCTGTTGCAGTGCATAAATTGGTTTTGAGTCTTTGCAGAACTGATCATGCAGGATGGCACAGGCCAGTACCACAGTTCTGATCTGACATGTTTTCAGGCTTTTTTGGGAAAGGAAAGGATTTCTGGATCGTGAGCTGACTGACTATTCCAAGTACGAGATACGGCCTGGATAGTGCATAGAGTTTCTCATAGGTACAATAAGATATTAAAAAATGGTCTGCTGTTGTCCTGAATTGCTTTTTAAATTAATTTAAAATTAAGTAATCAAGTTTATAAAAAAGAAAATTATTATCACAGGGTCACTGTAGTGCTCTATTTATTCAGGTCTCACTTTGTAATTGCAAGATGCTGAATAGCCAGAGCTATGACCAGATCAAAGAAAAGGATTAAAGGCACCTGAAACTGGATGTAGGATTTCAGGTGACTAAGTCCAAATTTGCTTTCTACAATTCCTCTGCTTAGTGACTACCTGACAGTGGAGACATTGAACTGATTGGACGTTGCATTTTTTGGCCTGGAAGTTCCTAGGTAGCTCCAGTTTTACGTTGCGTGTGTGTCTTAGAGCTGTCGTCTTCAGAGCAGCTGGCGACCCAGCACTTGCCTAAACCCTGGTGGCTTTAAGTTTAGGTAAGTGCCCATAGACATTCATCAAGTAAAAGATGGTGAGAGGAGTGAGTTCAACAAAATCCTAATAAACAATGCCAGCTGCATTCAGAAACGTGGGAGAGGGGAAGAGGATTGTGCTGTGATTTCTGCTCCACGCACGATATCTGTTCTGTATTAATTTTTTATCCAACAGTCATTTCATACAAAATTTGTAAACCAGCATTTAAAAAAAATCACAGGGGCTGGGGTAAGAACTTAGGTCTGCCCAGATCCTGTCAAATGCCCCAACAAGTAGGCAAAAATCATACTCCTTTTTTGCTTGCTTCTACTCCCATTCATTTTGTATTGTTTGCTGATAGTGGTCCAGCTATTAAAACGGGGGTGGAGGTGCCCTTACCTGGACTATTGGATATTCTCGCTGGTTGTGATGCTTGCTGATAATGCAGAAAATGCAGATTTGAACTCCTTCAGGCTAAGAACCTGAGACTAAAACTGTCTGGACAAGACCTCTGATTACTGGTGTGTATCATAAAAGGTCTGGGCTGGCCACATTTGAAAAGGAAAGCAGAGAGTTCTGATCCTTTTTTTAATAAAACTTAAAGGTTTAGTAGATGACAGCTCCAGAGAGAGAAATGCTTCAGAAACACAGCAGGTGCTAGATAAATGGTGCGCGCACTCCGTAGTGGCATTCGGCAGGACCTAACCCCATCAAGCTGGAGTAGCTGGTGGGACTACTTTGGGAATAAGAAGTTAGTGTTGGCAGGATACGTTTACACGTAGCCCATGGAAAGTAGAGATGTAAGCATGGAGGTACATCTACTGCAGTCAATCCTTCATACATCGTAGGATCACTCATTCAGCTATTCTAAGTGTCTTAAGTTAGGTCTACATGCCTATGTCTTTAGGACACTGAATATAAGCTCTCTTTTACTCTTAGCTGCATTTAAGTCTTATTGTGCTTCAAGAATTAGCATCCAAAAGGGCAAATGTTTGTCTGTTGCTTCTCCCTTTTTTTACCTATGCAGTGAATTTCAGTCAGGTCCTCCATTGGGTCCCTTAGGTATGGAATGGATTGAACATACATAAAATATTCTAAAAGAACATTCCCCCCCAAAGCAATAGCTTTTGCATTAATGTTGCAGGGTGAGAATTAAACTGGCATGAAATTGTGCCAATATTTTCACTCACTACCTATGAGAAATGGATTGGCACAGTCCTGTTCTCCAGTGAGGCAGTGAGTAGGAAACATTTGCAAGCATTTTAACCCAGCACCTGTGCTGCTGCCGGTCCTGGCCCTGCATGCGAAGGGCAGGGGAGGGAGAGTCGGAAGGAAAGTATTGCTCTCTGCAGGAATTTTGTCTGACTAACCGTCAGAAACAGAGCACCGGCAGCGGCTTGCCATGCAGCTCTCTTTATCAGATACCGGGGGTGAAGGTGCTGATGTACCGCACCTCTCCCCTGCCTTGTGCTCTTTGCAGCAGGTCCTTGCTGGCAATGCGTGCGATAGCCTTTGCTCTCTCCCCTCTTGCCCTGCCTCAAGGTTTTCCCCTTCCTGAAGCACAGCTCTCTCCCGCTCCCCTGAAACCCTCCTGCGCTCTCCGGTCGGTGCTGCACCATGAAGGGACGCAGAACAGAAAGAATCCAGAAAATCCGTGGACAAATACGGTGTTAAAGCCGTTCATGAAGCTGGGCAAGTGAGAGGGCTGTGAGTGGAGCCGATGCTCGCAGCAGCTCTGCTTCCAGCTTGTGCCGTTACGTTTAAGAACGGCCTCAGAGCCGCGGGCCGGTGAGGCTCTGCACTGCGACGTGGCCGCAGCGCTTGGGCTGCAGGTGCCGCGCAAACTAGCAAAGGATCCGGCCCGCCGGTTGTGTCACGGGAACCGCTGGCTGCTTCTGAAACGCCCGAATTAGCGCGTAGAGCACTTTCTGTCCCAGCCGCCTCGTGCCTTGGCGATTGCGCATCGATTCAGCCTGTCGCAGGTGGAAACACAAGCAGACCTTCTTAGCCACTAAGATATGCTTTCTGCTGTTTGTATGAGATGTAGTCAACGGACAACAGTGAACAGGAGAAGTTGTGATACAGGGCAAAAAACCTATCTATATTATCCAATTTTTAACAGTTTTGCTAAAGCTTTCATAATAAACACAGTAGTTCATTATTTCCTATTGAATATTTATGAGAGAGTGTCTGAAAGCAGAGTTTTAATGAAATTATGCTTATCAAAAATTGCATAAGTGTGTGCCCACAATACTTCAAAAAGGTAGCTTTACTGAAACTAATCAGCTAAGCTCATTTTTCAGCTGGTAATTTATTAAAATTGTTACTTACTGTGGTACTCAAAGTCAAAATTGAGTATTAAGACATTTTAATTTTAAGCTTTTCTGTAAAATTAAGTTTACTTTGAAGAAATAGTAGCTAAAATATTACTAAGTGTAATAGAGTGAAAGAGAATTAACAACTTTATTTGGATGTGGACACTGTGAAATCAAAGCTCAAATAAACATTTAAAGGCAAGTATAAAATTCCTGGAAGAACGTTCCAAATTAGGAATACAATGTACGGTTGAAGATGTATTTACAAGGGTCTCTGCCTTCCCTGAGTGTAGGTTTCGTAGCTCTGCCGTTGCCCTCTGACAATGAAACTTAATCTTTGTTAATACTGGCCTTGGTCTCTCCAGCATGAGCAAGGTGATGACCTCCTTAGGATAACATCGTCATGAAAACATGCACCACCTCCTTAGGAGCAACAAATGCTGCACCAAGATGCTAAGTCCTTGCCCTGCCCTGCCTGTCAGCTGCTGTGGCAATCAACTGCAATCACACCGATTCCAACTGGCTATGGAAATGCCATTAAATGTTTCCACTTAGCGATGATTTACATTCCTATGTACATGAAAACTTCTGCAGTAGAGACAAAGTATTTGAAATTAGACCTGGATGAATGCCCTTCAGTTTTCTTTCTTGGTAATTTACGGAAGTTTCCAGGGTACTGAATTTCATACTTGATAACACTGGAGTATTTTAGAACATGTATCATAGTAGTCAGCTCAAGCAGAGCGAAAGGTTTTCAATATAATACAATCTTTGTCATTTTTCAGAAAAATACAAATGGCTGCTTTTTATTAAATTTTCTTCATATAAGAAGAAGATTAGGCTTTCTCCCTGGAACAGAATTACCTCTGAAGATTACTAATGTAAGCATTCATCTGCCTAAACTACAATGGCCACAGTAAGAAATGGAAAGCCTCTCTGGGGCATCCTCAGGCAGCTTTGTACCACTCTCCTGGGACAAGTTTGTTTGTCCTGATAATTGTTATTGGATTATTGATGCAGCGGTCTTTTCTAGCTACCAACATAACTGTACGGTTAGTTCTGATTGTTGCAGTTTATAGCACAAGTGATATACTCCTTTGAGCTTACTAAAAGTTTGAGAGTAAGAAGATAAAAATACATATTTTATTGTAGTTGAAGCAGCTCTTTCTTCTCTATTTCTCTAAAGGCAAGTTAAAATTTGAAGGGCAAAAGAAGGATAATTCTCTGAATGCAAAGCATGGCAATGGCAACTCCTATCTAAGGACTAAAAGCGGCATACCAAAGAATACCCTACAGCTTCATAAGACACAGAGTGGACTGAGGGTTCCTAGGAAATATGCTCCTGGTAGTATTATCAGAGCCATACAAACCTATTGCGAAAAGCTGACCAGCAGAAATAATGCCGTAGGTAAAGTTTCAGGGTTACTTGTGCTAACCTCCCGTTTTTTCCGTTTGAAGAAGGATGTAATTCTCAAGTTTTCTTGCTTCTTCCAGTAACAAGATTGGGAGTGATGTGTTTCTTTTAATGGAAAGGGTTATAGGAAAGAGTTCTGCCATACGCAGATGTCAGAGAACATTTCTTTCTTGGCAAAGAAAATGGGGGAAAAAAAGAGTAACAGGGCTATATAAAGCGTGCTAGAGAAAAGCTGCGTTCTAGAAATGAAATCTGAAAGGTTAGCCAAGTTGTTTAAAAAAACCAAACCAAAACAAAAAACCCTAAAACAAATTAAAAAAATACAGTTACCCAAACCCCCCTTCCCCAAAACCCCAAACCAAAAAACTCGCAACAAAAATAACACATTCAAATGAAAAAGTATTTTTTGCGTTTTTCAGGTGTTGTGATGAACCACTGTATTATCATTAGGTGAATATGCAAAACATCAGACTAGTTTGCAAACTGAAATATCATAGCAGAAATTTAAAATTACACTTGACCCCTGTGTTTTCCATTTGTATGTATGCTGTTTTGCAGGGTAAAGTTTAGACGAGCATTACTAGAAAAACGGTTGCTGGAGCAAAAGGAACTGGCCCTTAAAGAAGCACGTGAAGAGGAGGCAAAAGAGAAATGCCTTGAAGCACTGCGACAACAGGTGGGTTTATTTCCTGTGTATAGTATAGAAACACGTACCGTCATATTACGTGAAAGATAAAAAGAACAATCTATCAAAAGCCAATAAATGAAGAAGTTAAAATGCACTTTTGGTCTGACTTGAACAGTAATTCTGTCATGTTATAAATCCTATGTGCTTTGTAACTCGGACACCAGGAACATTACGATGTTAAATTGCACTGTAGAAGCTGTTGATGTCTGAAAACAGATAGATACTATTTTTTCTGGGTTGGATGTGATTTCTCTTTTTCTTTGATTTTTTTTTTTTTTAAATAATCTTAAGTCTGCCTTGAGCCTTAGGTAAGATTTATGAGTAATTTAAATTCTTTATAAATTTCGAAAACTTACAGATCTTGGACGACTTTTCTTCAGAGAGAGATTTAACTCTCTGTGAAGCTTTTGCACATTATTTTAAAAAAGATCCCAGAAAATACTTGCTAATGTTTGCCATAGTAAATGTAGTGGTGGTTGGGGTTTTTTTTCTGCTGCTGACTTTTGAAGGAGTAATTTTACCTTCATTTATATTTTTGTATCTAATCTCCTTGTATTTTTCCTCCAAAGATTAAAAGGAAAAATCTGGAGTTCACATTCCTTAAGTTCCAGGAACTGCAGCCTAAATGTGCAGCCAAAGGAAAATAAGGGAGGGAGAAAAGGTGCTTTTCAAACCCTTTTGATTTCAGATAATTTAAACAGCACTAATGCAGCAGCTTTCTCCCCGGGACGACCCGTGGTTAAAAATACGGTATTTGATGCGGCCTTGACCTCACCTTCAGCATGTCCTTTGGCTTCCAGATTAACCATCCCAGTACAGTGTGCATGCCAGTGAAATTCTTTCTTAGTCCCTCGTGGACTGTTTGTGCCTTATAAGTGCTTTCACTTCAGCATTTGGGTGTACAAAGTAAAGAAGAAAGGAAAATATAACAGAGGTCAAATACTCCAAGCCGTCTTCTGTGGGAGAGCTGAGCATAACACGAATAAACAAACCTAAGGGATCATCGGTCTGTTATTTCAGTCATTTTTTTAA